>OX439473.1:97904873-98548778 GCA_949320105.2 Crepidodera aurea
ATAGTTTTTACAAAGTTAAAAAAAAAATATTTTAGCGGAGAAAAAAAATTAAAAACTCTCTATAATTTTGAGGTTGTATTTATTTTAAATTAATAAAAATCAATGTGTTCGAGACTTTTTCCAACACTCATATTTAATAAAATATAATTAAAAAAGTTTAAAATTTTCAAAAAAGTACTAACTTTAAAGCCTTAAATAAAGTTAAAACAAAATAGTAAGAAAGTTCTACCACACCGATCAATAAAATTATACTAATAGCATTGTAATGTAAATCTGTGTTGAGCAATACCAAAAGACTGGAACGAAAATTCAAGTAGGTGTATATGCGGGAACGACTTGCCTGAATGGATATTTTTGGAAAATCAAAGGTAAAGAAAAAACCTGCTTAATTAACACAGGGCGACCCTTTTGAGTCCTCAAATTCTGAAGTAAATGCTCTGGAAAAAAGGGACTACTTAATTGGAAATAAGATCGGTCAAGGTTCATACAGACGTCTGGTCTTTGGGTATAATTGTATAATTCTATTTATAATGTCGATCCGAAACAAGTGCAGTGGCACTTATCGCTAATCATTCATTGTATTTATTGAATAAAGTAAAGTAATATTAATCTGAGACACACCAAGACATACGACGACGATCGTGTAGTTCGGGTAGAGTAGGCCTTAAACAAAGACAGCGACAAATATTGTTCTCGAAACTAGGTCGGTAGTAATAATGACAATATGCGGCGTTTCATTTCTATTTTCAAATCTTGGCTGCGTTTTTATTCAAAAACAGAAAAGATTTCATGAAAATTGTTATTTTTTAGCTAATCAGGTAGTATATTGGAACACCGGAAAGTCATTATTTTTACGATTGTATAGGTTCATTCCATTTTTTTTAACGTAGAAGGAAATAAATGACTTTTCGGAATTACAAAAAATGAGACTTTTTTTATGATAAATGGTTTTCACTGAAAAAACTTCAGGGACATGAGAAACCACAGCCAGTTTCACCAAGGAAGTGAATGCTCTTAAAAAGTAATAATTAAGACTAATTGTTCGCTGGATCTTTCAAAAATTAGAATGCTTCTCTTGCATTGTCAATTTTTTGAAAACGACTTTAGATGAAAAGTCGAAATGTAAAACGATAAAAATATTAAATAAAAATAGTTTTATTATCCAATAAAAATATTATATAAACGAGCAAGGTTTTCTTTTCGTTGTTGTAATCTACTTTTTTTAGCTTATTTGGATAAAAATTGTTTCCCACTTTTTCAACTTTTTAAAGGACCAGGCCAGACCAGACCTTTCTTATGGGAAAATGGCTTTCAGTCAAATTTTCTGAAAAGTTTGATGTAGAACTCGATGCTCTGACAAAAAGTGTCCATTGGCCCAAACCGATCCTATGGCTAGTTTTCGAGGTACAGGGTATTAAACATCGGAAATGCCACTTTTTTGTAACCAGATTTCTCATAACAGACCTATTTTATTCGCATTTGTTGTAGAAAACATGAATTATAAATTATTTGGCAACAATATTTTATAAACAATTACTGTACAATTTGGTTACTTACAGGGTGGTTCGAAAATAAGTAATATGGTTTTTTTGAAGAAATTATTACAGCTTTAAAAATACAAGCAAATGTCATTGCATCATGAATATATAGTTTAAGTAATTACTTCTTGGTGATGAATCATATTTTATACAGGGTGACTCATAAATGTAGTTACAGAAGGCATATAATTTATTTTAGCTTTAACGAATCGCCCTGTATAAACGATGTGTTATAAAAATTTTGTATTATCTTAAATAAATGTACGACCTGTCACTCTTCCACCACTCTATGTCATTCAGCGTGTTAAACTGATTGCAAACACTTTAGAAACTAGAAAACCTGTATTTTGTGCACCACCCTGTATTTTAAAAGTTTCTTCATCAACTTTATAAATTAATACATTTTCACATTAACAGAAGTTCAGTATTTAACTGAGCAAAATTTTGTTATAATTCTATGACCAGTTTTCCTAAAATGTGTACCCATGTTTTAATAATTAGTAACCTTTTTACTTTACCATACGAAGTGGTAAAGTATTGTAATCGCAAAAAAAAAATCGGATGTGGCCATACACATGACTTTACCATACTTTAACGGCCCTACGGGCTCATAATCCAATTACTCGTACATATTTAAGGCAGGCCATGAAACAAAACACTTCTACTGCGCTTGCGCTATTATGCAACTATGTTATTCCATATTTTATTTTTAACTCGCTTATTATACAAAATTTGAAAAAAGTTTTTAAACAAAATTTATAGTAAATTTAATTTAAAATAAATTTTCTCTCGAGATATTTTTACATACACTTAATAGAAACGATAATAATTGCGAAAATCTGAAAATTCTCAAGAGTAAACCTCCACTTCCGGTTGTCCGATTTTGCCCAAAATCTAATCAGCTCATTAGCATGTTGTAAAAATGCTAAATATAAAATTTGGTTAGGAAATTCCGATCACAGTTGGAGTTAGAGCGCACACAAATTTTTCCGGACTACATACTCCATCCTCCATACTCCATACTCCCTACATACATTTTCTGGAAATGGTCTTAAATGACTTAGGGGGTCTCAAAACATGTAAATCCACTGAAAGCTGAACTTTTTTTTTTTGCGATTACAATACTTTACCACTTCGTATGGTAAAGTAAAAGCTCAGCTTTCAGTGGATTTACATGTTTTGAGACCCCCTAAGTCATTTAAGACCATTTCCAGAAAATGTATGTATGGAGTATGGAGTATGGAGTATGGAGTATGTAGTCCGGAAAAATTTGTGTGCGATCGGAATTTCCTAACCAAATTTTATATTTAACATTTTTACAACATGCTAATGAGCTGATTAGATTTTGGGCAAAATCGGACAACCAGAAGTGGGGGTTTACTCTTGAGAATTTTCAGATTTTCGCAATTATTATCGTTTCTATTAAGTTTATGTAAAAATATCAAGAGAAAAAATTTATTTTAAATTAAATTTACTATAAATTTTGTTTAAAAACTTTTTTCAAATTTTGTATTATAAGCGAGTTAAAAATAAAATATGGAATAACATAGCTGCATAATAGCGCAAGCGCAGTAGAAGTGTTTTGTTTCATGAAGACAATTGTACGCTCTTGCCAGGCATGGCCTGCCTTAAATATGTACGAGTAATTGGATTATGAGCCCGTAGGGCCGTTAAAGTATGGTAAAGTCATGTGCAACTATGGGTACATATTTAAGGAAAAAACAAAATTTTTCTCCGTTAAATACTGAACTTCTGTTAATGTGAAAATGTATTAATTTATAAAGTTGACGGAGAAACTTTTAAAATTCTAATTTCTAAAGTGTTTACAATCAGTTTAACACGCTGTATGACATAGAGTGGTGGAAGAGTGACAGGTCGTACATTTATTTAAGATAATACAAAATTTTTACAACACATCGTTTATACAGGGCGATTCGTTAAAGCTAAAATACATTATATGCCTTCTGTAACTACATTTATGAGTCACCCTGTATAAAATATGATTCATCACCAAGAAGTAATTACTTAAACTATATATTCATGATGTAATGACATTTGCTTGTATTAAAGCTGTTATAAAAAAATAATTTCTTCAAAAAAACCATATTACTTATTTTTGAACCACCCTGTAAGTAACAGTAATTGTTTATAAAATATTGTTGCCAAATAATCTATAATTCATGTTTTCTACAACAAATGCGAATAAAACAGGTCTGTTATGAGAAATCTGGTTACAAAAAGTGGCATTTCTGATGTTTAACACCCTGTACCTCGAAAACTAGCAATAGAACATTTATTATTATCACTCTCAATTTTATTAACTATCAAAAAAAAGTGTAGGTGCCCAAAGAATACTAGTTGGAAAAATTAATTTCTTCGTTCTTTATAGTAAATGAAATTCGGCATTTTTTTGCGCATTACAACTAATCATTCCTTCAGAAGTTTTTGCCTACAAGTATAATGTCGTATCCCTTAGCTTTTTATTATCCTGTATTCTGCCGAAAATAGGCAATCATAAAAGAAAATGGAATATATGCCTATTCGTGCGAAATCTTTACTTGACCCACAAATTAGGCCCAATACAAATGCAGACCTTTCTTGATCATCGAACAGTAATAGTCTGGGGATTTGCAGGAAAAATTTTCTTGGGTCATCGTCTCTAATAGCAAATGTTATTGAATACATTTTGTTTGTGTGCTCCAAGAGTACATTCAAGGGGTTGTCGCGTCTGTTACAATCCCCAAAAATAAGGTGGAGTACGTTTACTAATAAAGGACCAATCGCCAATGATTTAAATAAAATTAGCAACAGCTGAAATCCTGTTAATGCGACCTTCTGAATATTTGGCATTTGGTTCCCTATTAATAGGCACCCTTCAAAATTTAGAGCGTAAACGATACGATGGGCGGTTGGAAAAAAAAAGTTGCGTATTTAAAATCTTTTTTTTAAAACCGGCCAGAAATTAGTACTTTCCGGTTTATTTTTAGGTCAGAAAATCTCATTTTGTCGAGCCGAGCCAGAAAATTATTGTGATAGACCGGTAATAGTAGTTTACGTAACAAGTCCCGAAAGTGGTTTTTTACTGGACGAGTGGGCAAATTGCAGGGCGAGCCGCAGGCGAGTCCTGCAAGCCTGCGAGTCCAGTAAAAGCACTTTTGGGACGTATTATGTACAATATTTTTTTTAAAACGTGCAGTGTTGTACTATAAACATCATATTATTCAGTTTACATTTTTATAACAAGAACTCTTTATTAAATAATTTTAACAATTGCTTGGGTGGCCGCCTTAACAATTTCATCTGGTATAATTTCATCTTCCATTAATTCACAATCAAATGCATCATTTTGAATATCCATTTTATAATAAATGTCACGTTTTCAACTAAACGTCAAAATATGTCAAGTTATTTTATAGTTTTAAATAATACAAAACTCAGTTACTATAGAAACCAATTGACCGCTATCTTAGACTAACTATATTATTATTTTTTTCATTAAAGATAGGCCGGAAAGTAAATAAAAATGAGTCCGCTAAAAGCTTTTACCGGACTATCACAATAATTTTCTGGCTTGGTCCGACAAAATGAGATTTTCTGACCTAAAAATAAACCGGAAAGTACTAATTTCTGGCCGATTTTAAAAAAAAGCTTTTTTTTAAACCGGCCAGAAATTAGTACAAGCTTTTTTTTAAAACCGGCCAGAAATTAGTACTTTCCGGTTTATTTTTAGGTCAGAAAATCTCATTTTGTCGGACCGAGCCAGAAAATTATTGTGATAGTCCGGTAAAAGCTTTTACCGGACTCATTTTTATTTACTTTCCGGCCTATCTTTAATGAAAAAAATAATAATATAGTTAGTCTAAGATAGCGGTCAATTGGTTTCTATAGTAACCGAGTTTTGTATTATTTAAAACTATAAAATAACTTGACATATTTTGACGTTTAGTTGAAAACGTGACATTTACTATAAAATGGATATTCAAAATGATGCATTTGATTGTGAATTAATGGAAGATGAAATTATACCAGATGAAATTGTTAAGGCGGCGACCCAAGCAATTGTTAAAATTAGTTAATAAAGAGTTCTTGTTATAAAAATGTAAACTGAATAATATGATGTTTATAGTACAACACTGCACGTTTTAAAAAAAATATTGTACGTAATACGTCCCAAAAGTGCTTTTACTGGACTCGCAGGCTTGCAGGACTCGCCTGCGGCTCGCCCTGCAATTTGCCCACTCGTCCAATAAAAGACCACTTTCGGGACTTATTACGTATTAGTAGTTTACGTAACAAGTCCCGAAAGTGGTATTTTACTGGATGAGTGGGCAAATTGCAGGGCGAGCCGCAGGCGAGTCCTGCAAGCCTGCGAGTCCAGTAAAAGCACTTTTGGGACGTATTATGTACAATATTTTTTTTAAAACGCGTAGTGTTGTACTATAAACATCATATTATTCAGTTTACATTTTTATAACAAGAACTCTTTATTAACTAATTTTAACAATTGCTTGGGTCGCCGCCTTAACAATTTCATCTGATATAATTTCAACTTCCATTAATTCACAATCAAAAGCATCATTTTGAATATCCATTTTATAGTAAATGTCACGTTTTCAACTAAACGTCAAAATATGTCAAGTTATTTTATAGTTTTAAATAATACAAAACTCGGTTACTATAGAAACCAATTGACCGCTATCTTAGACTAACTATATTATTATTTTTTTCATTAAAGATAGGCCGGAAAGTAAATAAAAATGAGTCCTGTAAAAGCTTTTACCGGACTATCACAATAATTTTCTGGCTCGGTCCGACAAAATGAGATTTTCTGACCTAAAAATAAACCGGAAAATACTAATTTCTGGCCGGTTTTAAAAAAACTACTATTACCGAGTTTTGTATTATTTAAAACTATAAAATAACTTGACATATTTTGACGTTTAGTTGAAAACGTGACATTTATTATAAAATGGATATTCAAAATGATGCATTTGATTGTGAATTAATGGAAGATGAAATTATACCAGATGAAATTGTTAAGACGGCCACCCAAGCAACGTTTGATTGATTATTAAATTAGTTAATAAAGAGTTCTTGTTATAAAAATGTAAACTGAATAATATGATGCACTGCACGTTTTAAAAAAAATATTGTACGTAATACGTCCCAAAAGTGCTTTTACTGGGCTCGCCCTGCAATTTGCCCACTCGTCCAGTAAAAAACCACTTTCGGGACTTGTTACGTAAACTACTAATCTCTTACAACTTTCAAATAATATCAATTTTTTTAAATACTATAGAATGCCGATGAACTTTTTTATTGGAATGACGCAAGATTTAATTCTAAAGTCTCTTTTCAATATATTATTATCTTTTCAAATATTATGCTTTTAAGTATTATCCTTAATAAATAAGCATAGTGACATTAGATGTTCTAAACGCCTTCAACACAGCAAACTGGAGCCTGATTTTGAAGAGGCTGGAGGAAAGGAGGATATCTAAATACCTCTTAAATATTATAGCTGATTACCTTGATGATAGATACATCCAAATAACAAAGTTAAAGCGGGAGTGCCACAGGGTTCAATATTGGGCCCCTCACTCTGGAACGTGGTATCTATCTATCTATCTATATAGCTGTGATGGGGGAGTCGATACACTGCGACCTATAAGATCTATTGTGCCCCCTACTGCTGCCCAATCGTTGAGGATGTCTCAACGATTAGAGCAGTTCCTCCAGTCCTATTGCTTTCAAAAAGTTCAGGATGTCCGTAGGCTTCAGGTTAGGTAGATCTTCCTCTTCTATTTGATATTCTCCGAGGTATCGTACCCTTGGATTTTGCAGGGTAATGCATTCTGAGAGAATGTGGATAGAGGTTTCCTCCTCTTCCTCGAAGAATCTGCATTCTTCTTTGTCTACTAATCCGAGTTTCTTTAGGTGGCCTCTCAGCCGGCAGTGCCCTGTTAGGATACCCGTTAGTATTCTGAGCTCTGGAACGTGGTATATAATGAGGTATTTGAAATTGAATTACAGGGCCAGGCAAAGACTATCGGTTTTGCGGATGATTTAGCGCTACTAGTAACTGCAACTGATAAAAAATACAGGTGTGACCCAGGGGTACGTGCATGCACCATAAATTTTTTTCTATCCAAGCTATCGGTTTGATTTTTTTTAAACGATAAGACCGACAATGGGGCACATTCTAAAAATATTTCTATTTATATACAGGATGTCCCAAATAAGATACACAACTAAGTTCTGGTTTTTTAAATGGCAACCCCGCATTTTTGTTACATTTTTAGATTCGCCATTAAATTGTAGATATAACGCACCCGGGTTTCTTAGACTTACCTGCAATAGTTTTTGACTTATGTCAATTTATGTCTCTAAATAGCGTCGTGCAGAGATCGACAAAAAAATTCAGAACTTCAGAAGTGTTCAAGATAACTTAATCAACTTTTTTCCAGTCGATTCCTTAAGCTTCAGCGCATCTTCTGAGTTGTAGGCGAATTCGGAGTCGACGTTCTACCGCCTATTACGATTTTTTGAAAATTACACATTACAAATAGCAATAACTCGACTTTTTCAAATGCTTTTTGCAGATATAGGGTTTGTTGGGTCTATTTTGTAAAATTTGCGAGATTTATTGCAAAATAAGAAATGTTGACGGTTTATTCGAGAAAAAAAAAGGAATCGAGTAGGCCGCTGACTTAAAATTTGACATATCCATATACTTTCAATAATTGTATGCGTCTAATTAAAAAAAAAAGAATCGAGTAGGCCACTGTTTGACACATTCATATAATTTTGAAAAGAATATGATTCAACAAAAGGAAATTGTAATAGAATATTTACAAGAACATGAAAGAATGATTAATAGGATACAATATAAATATTTTTAATTTATAACAAATGCTCGAATAGGTCACCATCATGTTCCAAGCAAACTGCTAGTCTTCTAGTAAATGAGTCCCGAACTCTAGCAAGCATTGCTCCATCAACTGAACGGAAGGCTTCCGTGATCCTGTTTTTCATATCATCTGCAGTTGTTGGACGATCTCTGAAAACAGTTTCCTTCACGTACCCCCAAAGAAAAAAATCTATAGGAGTAAGGTCTGGAGAGTTCAAACCGATCTCTCAACGGAACGAAGACACCCGTGGAGTTCTTGCTTCTGGATATTTTTGCAGGTAGATTCTGCTTGCTAATAAAGGATTTCTGTCAGCTTCGCCAATACAGTAGACCATATTCACTAATTCCTCGCGAGTAAAACTCATGATTAATAATTAGATGCGTACAATTACAAGTATATGGATGTGTCAAATTTTAAGACAGCGGCCTACTCGATTCCTTTTTTTTCTCGAATAAACCCTCAACATTTCTTATTTTGCAATAAATCTCGCAAATTTTACAAAATAGACCCAACAAACCCTATATCAGCAAAAAGCTCTTAAAAATGCCATGCAATGATGTAATAAAATATAGGGTGATGCATTTGTAAAAGTCGAGTTATTGCTATTTGTAATTTGTAATTTTCAAAAAATCATAGTAGGCGATAGAACGTCGACTCCGAATTCGCCTACAATTCAGAAGATGTGCTGAAGCTTAAGGAATCGACTGGAATAAAGTTGATTAAGTTATCTTGAACAGTTCTGAAGTTCTGAACTTTTTTGTGGATCTCTGTACGACGCTATTTTGACACATAAATTGACATAAGTCAAAAACTATTGCAGATAAGTCTAAGAAACCCGGGTGCGTTATATCGACAATTTAATAGCGAATCTAAAAATGTAACAAAAATGGGGGGTTGCCATTTAAAAAATCAGAACTTAGTTGTGTATCTTATTTGGGACATCCTGTATATAAATAGAAATATTTTTAGAATGTGCCCCATTGTCGGTCTTATCGTTTAAAAAAAAATCAAACCGATAGCTTGAATAGAAAAAAAGTTATGGAGCATGCACGTACCCCTGGGTCACCCTGTATAATACAAACGAAAACCTACGACGCATAATAAAATGGATGGAAGCAAACGAACTCAAACTGGCGCCTGAAAAAACAGAAGCTTTAATAATTACTGGTAAGAGGAAGAGGGAGGGTCTTAAATTTAAATTAGGAGAAGTAGAAATAAAGCCACATAAGATACTTAGGAGTATATCTTGATACTCGGAGTACCTTTGGAGAACATATCAAAATGGTTACAAGGAAAGCGGAAGATAGAGTGGGAAAGCTGACACGGCTGATGCCTAACATTGGTGGCCCTACCAGTAGTAAAAGAGCAGTGTTCTTTAGAATAGTACACTCAATTCTACTATATGGAGCACCGGTATGGATTGACACTCTGATGGTTAGAAGAAACTTCATACTAATGGACAGGTCTCAGTGAAAAATCTTAATTAGGGTAGCTTCTGCTTTTAGAACGGTTTCTGCAGTAGCTATACAGGCCGTTACAGCTATTCCACCTATTGACCTCTTGGCCCAAGAGAGGAAATATATATATGATCAGCAGCTAGATGTAACTAATACAAACGTAAGAGAAAACACTATAGACCTGTGGCAGGAACATTGGAATCGAAACACTCTTAAAGGACAATGGACCAAGCGGCTTATCCCAGATATAAGTAAATGGATGAACTGTAAACATCGAAACGAGGGATACTATCTGACACAGTTACTAACAGGGCATGGAATATTTAGAACATACGCGAAGAAAATGGGGAAGGATGCCGAGGAATCATGCTTATACTGTGGCAATATCGACACGCCAGAACACACAGTCTTCCTTTGTGAAAGATGGTCTGAAACACGTAGAAAAACAAGAGACATCATAAACACAGAACTAACACCTGAGAACTTAGTGCAACTAATGATAAGGAATAGTGAAAATTGGAGACTCATACAAACCATGGTAGAAGAGATTATGCTGAATAAAGAGGTAGAAGAGAGAGAAAGACAGAACAATATATAAAGACACTATGAACACATGATAAAGGAGTACTCGTTGCATTCATGACGTAGATGTCCACAAGACGGTTTCACGAATGCATCACAAGAGGGTACATATAGGGTGGTTTTAGTGGGTAGATTTGTCTGTCGAGGAGTCCTACACTCCCATGCTGCTATTGCACGTGGGGTCTATAAAAGATTTCCACCCGCAAAAAAAAAATGTCTTCTTAAATATTATGCTTTTAAGTATTATCCTTAATAAATAAGCATTCTTTTAAAGCAGTTAAATCTCTTTGACTGCTAAATACAAAAATCAGTGCCGGATTGGGGGGGGGGGCAAAGGGGGCAATTCCCCTGGCACATCCGGGGGTCGGAAAAATGGGATTGAAAAAATGATCCTTTATAATTTCATAGTGCCATAAAAAAAACGGGCACCCCCCTGAGAAATTTCCGGGAGAGAATTAGATCCGGC
Organism: Crepidodera aurea; assembly: GCA_949320105.2. Lineage (NCBI taxonomy): Eukaryota > Metazoa > Arthropoda > Insecta > Coleoptera > Chrysomelidae > Crepidodera > Crepidodera aurea. The sequence goes on from OX439473.1 coordinate 97,915,828, forward strand.
ACTGGCAGTCATTGCCCTCAAGCCGTAAGGAGTCGCTAAAACCATAATTTTTTCGTCAATTATCAAAACTAGTTTTAACTTCTTTGCTAATAGTTTAACTGGAAAGTTAATCAAACGGTTGATATGAACATAGAGGTTGTGGCTGATTTTTAAAATATGAAAAAACTTCATGAGAGAATTTTAATCTCTCTGGTGTTGGTGAGAAATTATAATCTTTGGTTTCCTTTTTCTGAAGTTAAATATGTTTGTATTCTCTTGATCGATGTTCAATAAGTGTTATAATTGTTTTTTATAGTTTTTTTATTCACAAACGATAAAAGCCGGAAAACAGTATAGAAAAATTATTGTAGCTTTTAATAGCAACAATTTATACAAATTTAATTACAATGTTTTTGAGAAATGCATTGACATTTTCAATCCAACTATATTTTGTGGTCATTGCACGAGAAAACTTTTTATTTGTTTGTTAATATTTTAACTTTTAAATAACTTGATATTTTCTTAACTTTTCGTAGTGTTTAAGCCCATTATCTAACGGCATGAAATACTGCTTCTTTGGCTAATATTTTTATACTCATTAAAACATTTCTTTTCGTTAACTATCTGTCGTTAACATCTGACTTATTTTAGACGAATTAAGCGCTCCCTTTTGGATACGGTTATTTGGTGATTCCTACTTCTAGGAGCTTTGATATTAGCACTGACATCTTCTACCGGGCTACTTTATGGATTTTCATATTACTTGGGTAGTTTGAGGTTCAAATATATTTTTACTACATAATAATTACATTACTTTAGTTCTTTTAATTGCGGACCTGTGTTTTATTTTGTATATTTTTAGTTACTATTATTTTAAATTCAAGAAAATAATTCATTAAGAAATAAAAACCTATTTTTTAATTCAAAAACAAATTTCTGATACCTAGTTCTGTTTTTGTTAAATTTTTTCTTTCGTATTCTGTGTCGTCTTTCTTACTGTTTTCAGTGCAACTCTAGGAATAGCCTTGTTAATGGAAATTAATGTTTTAATTAATTAACAAATTTTGCTCTCAAGTAGCACAATACAAGAATCCTCTCTTCGATGACTTTGTAAGGCCAAAATTATAGTCTATTTTTATGTATGAGAGAGTATTAAAATAATAAAGCGTTCGTAATCCATAGGCGTACCACTTCTTTTAGTAGACAGTTAAAATATTTTGTGAAGTTATACCTCGAATATTTTCGTATGAAATAACCTTTGTATAAATATAATAAATATATCGGGTGTACACTTATATTTTCACCTAATTAACCTGCTTATAACTTCTAAGCAGCTGAAGGTAAAAAAGTGCAATTTTTTCTAAAATATTTTATTTTTCCACAAGGTATGTTAAGAACATTGTGTCAAACGGGTTATGTAGGTATAAGGGTTTAAACTTTGACTTTTAAACAACGTTACGTTCATAAATAATAATTTTAATATAAAAACTACTTCTTACCTACAAATCCAAATCAGAATCGAAATCAGAAGATGAACTGTCGCAACCAATATTTACAATGAGTGGCTCGATCATTTCATCAGTAATATTGTCCAACTTCCACATTTTCTCTTCTTCTTTAATCGTATGATTTACTGCCTTTTCCCAGTTTTCAGGCTTCACATTATTTACAGCCTCCAAAAACAACTGTTTAACATCACTCATTTTAAAAGAATTATTTTTTCTTGAAACTTCTCCCTTTATCTGTGCCCATATCAGTTCAATCGGGTTTACTTCGCAATGATATGGTGGTGATCTAACCACCGTCATCCCACGATTTTTTGCAATTTCATCAATTTCATATTTTTTTAATTTCTCTTTATGAAGGGAACACAAATGATACAGTTCTCTTCTCACAGAACCGGGATGGAACTTAATATTCTTTGAATTTAGCCAATTCTGTAAATCTTTTTTTAACCACTTGGTTGTGGGCATTTTTTCTGTAAGTCTCGAGTGATAACTTGCATTATCCATTACTATTATACAGTTCTGAGGAAGAAGATCTATCATTTGTTCGAACCCCTCTTTAAAGACATCAGCATTTATGTCCTCATGGTAGTCACCGGTACGAGTAGATTCAAAAGTCAATAAACCACCTTTAACAAAACCGTTTGAACTACCGATGTGTACTATTATCAGTCTGCGCCCCTTTCCTGATGGTGGATTTAAACCAGTAGATAAATTATTTAAAAAAGCCTGTCTTCGACTTGTAACAGTTTCATCTTACCAAAATTTATTTGGTGTATGTCCCTCGTTGATCCATGTTTCATCTAAATAAAATATATTTCTTCTTTGGTTTCTCATTTCTTTTATAGTCCTTAGGTAATTTCTTCTCCATACTACAATATCGCTTCTTTCTATTAAAATAGACTTTCTGGAATGCTTTTTCCATAGAAAACCTATTTCTTTTAAAAGTTTCCATAGTGTGCTTCGACTCATTTCAGGGTAATCCTTATCATCTCGAACCGTGGCAAGAACTTTGTCTACTGTCGGAAATTCTTTTCTAAAGAAGAACGCATGCACTTTCCTTCGAAGTCTTTCTTTCAAATGATTTTCTATTTGAAATTTTGGTTTTCCTGGAGCTTTACGTGCTGTTTGAAACTCGCCACATTTCTCTTCTTTAACAACTCTGTAAATCGTAGATTTCCCAACACCAAGCGTACTACTAACTAATTCCACTGTGTCATCAACACTTTTACATAAATGTTTGTCTGTAAATGATTTAAAACAATTAAATATTAATGTTTTTTCATTAACTGTTAAAGGACCGATTTTTTGTCGTTTACGCGGTACTTCCAAATTTTCCATGATCACACTAGAATTCACAACACTGCACCTTGCATGTTGCAACTAAACGAAATTTAGTAAGCTGTCAAGAATACACAACTGGACCTCCTTACTAAATGGAAAACCTACAATCGCATTTTCGGTGAAATTTGTTGGTAAGGGATTTATCTACTTATAATTCGATTACTGTAAGAAATTCTTGGAATTAAAATAAAACAAAATTGGCAAATAGGTACTTATTGAAAATAATCTTAAGATACGGCTATGTTATCTTTAATACACAGGGCTTTTGGCCTGTCCAAACCTTTTTCTATTGTTCTGTACAGCTTATGGTTATAAAAGACCAATAAAATACCCAAAACTTGTATTAGCTCAGGTACATTTATGACAATTTTAGGAAATATTTAGATTATTCCGTAAAAATATTTAAAATGACCGTACTAAGTTTTGCATTAGAAATGCTGTTTTATTACTCTCTCATACATAAAAATAGACCATAGAATAAGTCTCAGTAATTTTAATGTTCATGTAAAAAAATATTCAAACACGCTTTCTTGAAAACGGAAGTGATCAAACTGATTTATGAAATTTTACTTGGTCGATTTCAAGAGCAAAACCTAGGAATCGTATTTTTATATAAAATACTGAATAATCTTATTGATTTTCAATATTTCTTGTTCATATCTGTCTCATATTCCTGGATTGACTGTGTCTAACATTTACGTCTTCTATCTGCGGATTTCTAAAACCATTTTTTTTTCTCGGCGTACAAAATTTTAAATAATTTTAAATCAGTTTAAAATATTTTGGAAAGTTTTAATTTAAAACCTCGTAACATGCGCAAATAACAAATAGCCTTATTTATATTTATTCATATATTGTGTATAAGGTGGAGGGGGTAAGTGCAGACCAAAATTTCTTAAGTTACATTTTAAAGTGTTGTCAATGCTGAATGATTTGAAAGAAAATTTTGAAATTTTAACTAAAGGTACTTGACATCTTTGCAAATATCATGTGAAGAGTTCATTACCCAGCAAAACCGGGTAAGAGCGTATAACGTATATATATTTTTAGTTGGTTTAATGCTAGCAAATGACGCGGCCAGCATATTATATAGATTTTAAGCTGTTATACCATATTTTCAAATTGAAATTCTAAGCATAACTTTTAAAGTACCTAATAAACTTTTTCTTTATTCATAATGTTAAGGCACAATTTAAGAAATAATTATAAACATGAACAAAACAAAACAAAAGAACGATATGTCTGTAAAACACATAATTTTAGTTCCAAAAACAATTATTGTACATTATATCCGGTAAATGTAACTTCAAAACATATAATCTCCTCTTCTGGTAAAAGTTGGAGTAGGCAAGATGGATACAATAGCCGACATTTCCACAGCACTTTCATCTTGTATTTCCTGAAATCTGAATGTTGTAGTAAAATCAGTTAAAGAAATCTTTCTGGTGAACAACACAACAGGATCGTCATCGAAGGGCGTTACTTTTCCCACAAAGTACTGAATTAATTTCTTAGAGGCAAATTTTACAAGGACCCAATCATCTATTTTAGTTTTGCTTACATCTTTGAAAGTATTTCTTTAATTTCGGCATTTACTAATTCGGATAGACTCTCATCGTCAGTTGACTGTGAGCTGCAAATATCATCTTCTGAAGAGTCTGACACTATTACTTTTTTCTTTGGTTTTTTTGCATTCTTCCGTTTTTTGTTTTCTCTTTCTTGCTTCCTTTTAATTTTATTTTCTTCCGCAAGCTGCTTCTTACTTTTGTTCTCTGATATGTTTCCTCTGATGTAATGATCTCAGCTCCATTAGCAACTCTAACTTTTTTCTTTATAGGAGCTGAATTGTGACTCTTTACTGTGGATAGCAATAATTCCTCAAACGATATTGACGTGCCTCCTTTCAAACCGGTATTGTGTCGTGGGTCGGTTTGTGCTGAAGTCGACGGACCATTAAACGGTTCATCCTCGTTTGTAGGTGTTGTCAAAGTGGCTGATTCTGATATTGGTAATGTGCGGTTTGGTGTTTCCTCTGTGTCTGCAGGAACTTCTAAAGTCGGCTTTTGTGTTTCTCATTCCATCTCCGAAGAGAAGATGGATTAAATAAATGTTCTGGTATTATTTTGCTGTCGAAGGGATATATGCCCCCTTTGTCAAAACTGTTCTTAACTATAGATATTTCTGTCTTCTTCCATGGTTGGTTGGTTGGTTCAAGTGGCGGGCTCCGGCCAACTGTCCCGAACCCCAATTAGCGCTTTAGCACCGTTTTGCTACCACGATCGCGCGAACCTGAGCTTTATTTGGTTGTTTAGATCCATCCCGTGGTGTTCAGGAAATGTACTGTTTCCGTAGGGCACTTACTAGATAGATCGGTGAGTTCATTAAGGAGGTAATTCCCGAGAGAGCAATTCCTGGCCCTGGCCAGCGCTGGGCACTTGCAAATGTAGTGCGTAATTGCCTCTCCTTCGCTGGGATCTCCACAGCTACGACACGACCGATTAAACGGAATACCAAGCCGAGAAGCATGCTCTCCAATTGGCCAGTGTCCCGTGTAAACCGCCGTAGCCCTAGCTATGTCCTTCCTCGAAAGCTTCAGAAAGTTATCCGTTTTGCTTTTGACGTACGAGGGCCATGTTTGCCTGGCCGTCTTGCACGTTGTTAAGGCTTTCCACCTAGCGTCGGCTAAGGCTAGGAAGTGTAGATAAATATCTCGTTTAACCGTATTAATTGGGGGTTCAACCTGTTCAGACATTGTCACGTCCATGGCTGCGCCTCTCCTTGCTAATTCATCAGGGCATTCGTTCCCAGGTATATTCCTATGGCCAGGAACCCAGAGTAACGTCACGATGTATAGGTTGCTAATTAACGCAAGCTCCTCTGAGCATTTGCTAGCTAATTTCGATGATATGGTAGTAGCATTGAGGGCCAAAATGGCGGCTTGGCTGTCCGTAGCTATCACCACGTTGTGTTTCGGAGACGGATCGTGTCTCACCGCTTGGCATGCACGCCAGATCGCTAGCATCTCTGCTTGAAATACGCTAGATTTATCTGGTAGTCTAAATGATTGACTAATTTGGAGTGATTCTGAGTAAATACCTGCACCTACACCGCAGTCCATCTTTGAACCGTCAGTGTAGATCACCGTGTCTACCCCACTCAGTAGATTATTATTTTTCCACTCACCCCTAGCAGGTATCTTGACTCTGAAATTCTTGCCAAGACACAGCTTGGGAATGGTGTAATCAGTGGACGCGGGCAGCATCTGCCTCACCTCCGAGCTGAGAATATTGCTATGTCCATAGGGTTTTGCTGGCCAGTGCCCGTTTTCTTTGAGCCTGACCGCGCTACAGGTAGTTATGTATTTAATGTGAAGGTCGGTTGGGAGGAGAAAGAGGAGAGCATCCAGAGCATCCCGTGGCGTTGATCTCAGCGCCCCCGTTATGCACACGCATGCACTCCTCTGAACCCTACCAAGCTTGGTGCGGATATATTCTCTCCCAAGGGCCGGCCACCATACTATTGAACCGTATGTAAGAATGGGGCGTACAATAGCAGTGTACATCCACAAGGCCATGCGTGGTTTTAATCCCCATTTCCTACCTACCATCTTATTTGTAGAGTATAAGGCTATACAGGCCTTACGAACTCTTTCTTCAACGTTTAGTTTCCAATTTAGCTTGGAATCTAGGATTACTCCCAGATATCTCAAACTAGGGGATAGATCCAGCACGACACCTTCCAAACTCGGTTTTGTGAAAGCTGGGATCTTAGTTTTGGTCGTAAATAACATTAGATCCGTCTTTGCCGGGTTGGCATTCAGACCACAGTCTTTGGCCCATTTGCCAACACTGCCTAGGGCCCTGCCCATAATTTCGCTAATTATGTGAAGGTACCTACCGGAGACCAATATTGCTAGGTCATCTGCATACGCAACTGCTTTTATACCTTCCCTTTGGAGTTTTTTGAGAATTTTGTCCATCACAAGTAACCACAGCAGAGGTGATAGCACGCCACCCTGAGGTGTACCCCTGCTAACATACCGAGTAATGTGATAGTTACCAAGATCCGCCGAGATCTCTCGCGTTTGTAGCATGTTAGTTATCCACTGACTGAGTGCTGGGTCTACACCCAGTTCAACCAGTCCATCCTGGATAGCTGACACTTGAACGTTATTAAAGGCACCTTCTATATCTAAGAATGTGGCTAGCGTGTATTGTTTGTATTGGATAGACTCTTCCACCGTTCGCACCACTTGACTCAGTGCTGTCTCTGTGGATCTACCCTTGCAGTAGGCATGTTGGGAGGGACAAAGTGGAGTTCTCTCCAGGATACTCCTCAGTTCCTGCTCCAGAATTCGTTCGAGAGTTTTTAACAGAAAGGATGAGAGACTGATCGGCCTGTAGTCTTTTGCCGTTTCGTGTCCCCTCTTTCCAGATTTTGGTATAAAGACAACCTTCACCCGTTTCCACGTCTTTGGAATATAACCGAGCAGGAGGCTGCCTTTAAATAGTTTTCTAATCAAGGGAACGGTCTGTTCCTTTCTTCCATATTTCTCCAAAAATTTTTGAAAATTCGCTTTTTGGCAATTTCATTCCAACATGATGTCTTTGCCACTGTAATAAATTTTGATCCCAAGCGGTTTTAATAGATTTCATAACACAAGGGTTGCAGGAGGTGACTCGAATGAGGTGGTAATTTGAGAATAGTTATTCTTTCTGCTCTTGCTAGTTCAATAACTTTTAAATCGACATGGGTAGAATGTCCATCACAAATCAAAAGAGCAGGCCAAATAATTTTCAAAGACCGTTTTTTCCATCCATCCGTTAAAAGTTACTGTATATGAGGTTCCTGTATAACCTGTACCTTCCGGGGCTGACCACTGATCCCACATATGTTTACCTTTAAATATAATTAAAGGTGGCAACTTTTCACCACTGGCACTAATAGTTAACAGAACTGATATATTTTCTTTGCCAGAGGTGCTTGTAGTCCTTATGCAAGCTTCGCCCCTTGCTCCTACTACTTTTGTTTTGGAAGGGCCTTTGCAGAAGCTAGTGTCATCCCAATTAAAAATTAAATAAGGCTTCTCTGCTAAACTCAATTCTGTTATCGTATCTTTTAACTGTGTTAATTATAAATGGATCGCACGCTTTCTTGCGAGCCACCTCAACAGATTGGAGTTTTTTTACTGATAGATTATGGCGCCGCATAAATGAAATAAACCAATCTTTATTAGGTTGTCCGTTCTTAAATGGAGTTTTTAGTTTGTTTCCATTTACATAATCTCCAACTAATGACATGACTTCCTTCCTGGATAACCCAAAGCCATATTTCTCCATACTTTGTAGTCCTACAGCTATTCCATTCTGTCTCTAAACTTAAGGCAGTAGCACGACCATATGAATTGGATTTATCCCCTCTTCTGCCTTTCACATGATCTAGTATTGTATTTAGAGGAATATTGTAAAACTTACTTGCACCGTATGCATTGCGTCTAAGACATTTTACATCATCAATAGCTAAATTCAAATCATTTTTGGTATAAGAACTACCGCTTTGAGATTTTCTCGTGTAATTTCGTACCATTTTTCTAATACGAAATCTGAAAAAAATATTTCTAATGTAATTTCGTACCATTTTTCTTATACGAAATCTGAAAAAAAATATTTCTAATGTAAGAAAAGCCGGTAGTAGTTAAACAAAAACTAAGTTAAGATAAATGAGAAATACTGCTATATACTTGTTAACAATATCAATAAACACTTACTTACCAAAAATGAAAAAATTTTAACAAAAAATAGAGGCGACGTTGCACGATTATTAATTTGATGCACACTGGCCCCGAAAATGCACTTACCCCCCTCCACCTTACTGTTTTTTTTTCTTATTTTTTTTTCAGGATGTACCAAAACTTACAATTGCCGTTTTTTAAATAATGTTTTTTTTATCTACAGGGTGTCTCATTGGAAAGTGCGCATAAAGTAAGGGTAGATGGAGGACACCGAGGTGCTTCTAAATAACCTATATTTTATGGGTCTATCGTTCTGTACCTCTTCGGGAACACCTTCATTGAATTTAAAGTAGAGAACTGTCAATCTAAAATTTTATTAATCAAATACTATTAAACGAGCAAGGTTTGTATGTGTGTGTGTGTGTGTGTGTGTGTATGTGTGTCCAGAGGATCTCGAAATCCACTCGTCAGAATTCAATGAAACTTTCAGGGTAGACTAATTCCTATCTAAATCGGCGAAAAATGTAGGTCTCATGTCTGTGAAAATTCGATCTTCCGAGATATTTACAAGAAAAGTTAAGCTTTTAGTTTTATTTCCTAGCAACGGCACATAATAATAACTTGTTTCTATAGTTATATATAATATAAAGGATAGATGAGTACATTCAAAGTGGGGATATAACGTCACATTCCATAGGCGTACTTTGCAAAATAAGTTTCTATAATATAAATAAGGTCACAGCATATAAAATATATATACGCACTTCGTAGATTAAATTTTGAAGTTATATTATTTACAAAAAATAAAAATAAACTTTATGCATCCGACACTTTAACATTGAACGAATTAAATTTAACCAATAAATAACAAGGAGGATTATATGTTGGGATTAAATTAAATCTCTTGGCATTAAAAGTAACGCTTCAGTACTTACCTAAACTCAAAGATTAAAAAAAAAGTTAGTTCAAGAACTACCTTTAAAAGTCACTGTCTTCACTAAAACTACTGGCATCACTATAATTGTCTTTTCTGATGTTTATTATTATCGGTTCTATTAAATTATCCATTGATATATCCACTTTCCTAAATGAATTTTCCACATTTTTAAACATGATCAATGCATTTTCCCCAATGTTCTCTATTTACATCTGAAACTGCCTTCAAAAACAAATTTCGCATATCAGGAAATTTAAATGTTTTATTGTTTTGAGAAACATAACCTTTTAATAATTGAGACCAGATCAGTTCAATGGAATTTAACTCTGCGTGGTTCGGAGGAAATCTGAGAATTTTAATTCCTTTTTCTCTGGCCATCTCATCCATAATATATTTTTTGAATTTGTTTTTATGTTGCCTTGCTATTACTAATAATTCTGCCTTCAAGGATTTAGGAGGACTGATAATATTTTTAGAATGAGGCCATTTTGAAATATATATTAATACAAAATTCTGAATCAATTAAAATACATACGATACGGCTATGAATAAATAAAGTCTGACTTATCTGTCAAAAGAACAAATTTATTACAGTAAAAACCATGGAAACAAGAATCTAGACAAAAACTATATTAGGCCGATCAGATGTATTAAAATTTAAATTTTGACTACAAATAAGCATTGAAGGATGAGGTAAAAATAAAATTTCTACCTCTTGAACCTGTACTACGTTCTGCAAATTAAATACTGCACTCCTTTCTTCTGTATAATATAGTAGTAAAAAGGTTTGACTTTATTTAATTTCTGGCGTTTTAATCAGAAAGAATTCGATTTTAAATTTGTCGCTTTATATAAAAAAGGAAAGGTTCATTTGACGGACATAAATAATTTGCTTGTCAAATGACAGCCATCTTATTAATTCAAAGTTGAAAATACAACGTTGCCAATTCAATTGCAGAAATCATGGGTTTAGGTAAATATTTATAGGAACGTTGAGTAACACTGTTAAAATGGACACCTGTCTTCCCTTCCCCGATAGTGTGAGACTACCCCTTACGGCTACTATTTTATTATGCGGACAGTTTTAATATTTAAGTTTTCATGATCAGAGAGAGAGAGAGAGAAAGAATTTTTGAAAAAATATGATATCAATATCTGCCACACCTCGAGAGTCTGGTCACAGGTTTTTGTGGAGGTTTTTACCCAAGTATGAATATCAGACCTATAATTTTCCTTCACTGCAGATCAAAAAATAATAAAATCAATTGAACATAGAGTTTTTCTTATATAGTGATAAATAGAGTGAGCTGAGTGATCTTCTGTTGACGGGACGTGTGCCCTACACGCTGCTGTTGCACGTCCCGGAAACGGGGCCTGTCCACCGTGACAATTCGCGAAGATCAAGCGTCAGTAGAAGTTGCCCTAAAAGGGTGAAATCCCCAGAAACTAGGCAACTTTAATGCATTTAACTAACCTCTGTGACAAGCAGTTGATAAACGTCAACAACAGCTGCAGCCAATTGAAAATTAACACTGACAGCTTTTTTAATTTTCCCGCCTACTTTCAAGCCAATCGCCAATCAACTTTTTATTTATCTCCCTATCAGTAGTTCAAGTAGATGTCGCCCACTCCGTGATTTTCGCGAGTTAATTAATTAATAATTTGTCATGTTATAAATATACTTAAATTATATACTCATTGGGCTGTTTAAAAATGTAGATTTGAATATTAAGAGCGAAGCTCGGTGACCAGATATTACTTTCATTACAATTTGTTCGGTCTATGGCAATGCTAGAAGAGTATTCTCAACTGGTTTCAATTAATCATAACTTATGAACCACCCTATACTTTTTTTATAATATTTGATTCACATGTTCTTTGTCCACATGATAAAAAAATTCTTGTTCCAGGTCCGGCCTTAAAAAAATGAATAAGTTGGTTTCAATATTTTAAAATTTTATTTGCAAATTTGGAAAGAGCTGAAAAAAATAAGTAAGACTAAATGTATTTAGTGTTTCCGCATACAACTTTTAACTTATTAACTTGAGTCAAATCTAGATGTGTCTTTAATGAGGTGGCACAAAATTAAAAAAAAAATTATTTCAATGGGCATTTTTCCTGATTTTTATAATTTTTTTGAAATGTAGCGCAATGAACAAATGTTACGATACTTTTTTTACGCATACAGGGTGTTTGAAAGTTAGTCATTGATAATAATAATTTGTCCCAAATGCGGACATGTCCTCTCGTTTTTCAATAAGGTTGGTGTTTAATTTTCAGATAATTAAACATGTAAACTCATATTCGTTTATTCGTTCAACCGGCAACGCCGCACCAAAATACGTTGGCGAGCGGCGTCAAACCAGGAAGCGGTGTCGACAAAGATAATTTTTTGCTCTATTTCACAATGATGGTATCAAGCCGTAAATATAACCGTCTCGTCTAGACAATAGAAAAAATTTTACATGCTTGTTTACGCGGTTCACGCTAACGAACTTTCTAGAACAATTACGCAATCGGGAAGGGATACATTTGAAACCGATAAACTTCGCCGATTTTAAACTCAGTGCTCAGCGACGCTCCGAGGCCACAACAAGGCCTCGTTAAACCAGTGGGACTTAGCTGCAATCAAGCGGTCCATTTTTATTTTAAAAATATTTCTTCACAGTGGTACTTTGCTGCGTATCAGGCGGTCCACTTTACTGTTCATTTTATACTCAAAATCAAAACTCAGTGCTTCGAGAATTTAACACACGCAAATTAATATTTTCTGAATGATGTGGTCATTTCTTTAAATTAACTATAATACTTTGTTCACGATTACTAGTTTAATGTAATCTTTGTTACGTTGTTGTTTTTGTTCATTTATTTATTTAACAAGTCTAATAAATGGTTAAATAAAAGTGTCCATTGTTTTTGTTGGATGAAGTTGAGAAGGCAAACCTACTACAGCACATTTCTTCAATCTAAAATTAGAGTCCACTCGGAATTCGAACTACGATGCAGTTTAAAAAGGCGGTAACACATTGTTGGCCGTCCTGGGAAACTGGCACAACATAGGGCTTATTCCAGAACCCTCAACAGTTGGGATCCAGAAATTAGGAGGATAAGAAATAGTTTTTATGGACTAAAGCTGGAAAATACCATTTGGGGATGAAATTTTTTTTTTTAATTTTGTGCCACCTCGTTATCGAAACATCTAGATTTGGCTCAAGTTAATAAGTAAAAAAGTTGTATGCGGAAACACCAAATACATTTAGTCTTACTTATTTTTTTTTGCTCTTTCCAAATTTGTAACTAAATTTTAAAACAGTGTTGTTTCGACTCGAAACCTACTTATTAATTTTTTTAAGGCCGGACCTGGAATAAGACTTTTTTTATTATGTTAATCGATGCCACTGTGGACAAAGAACATATAGGGTGGTTCATAAGTTATGATTAATTGAAAATATGGGGAAAATTAATAAATCACCCTGTATCTAGAGTATAAAGAACGATATACCCATAAAATATAGGTTATTTAGAAGCACCTCGGTGTCTTCCATCTACCATTACTGTATGCGCATTTCCCAATGAAACACCCTGTATAATAATGTTTAGTTTTGCACCATCTAAACTTTCTATAAACGAGGCAAATGTGTGCTACGAACGGATAAATAAAGCCAAACAAAATAATTTGATTTGTTGAATTCGAAGGTACAACTGACGAATTTAATAAGTAGAAACAGAGCTTGGGATATCGAAATAGAAATAGTTTCAGTTCCAAATTGTTTCCTTATTTCTGTAAACAAATATCAATTTTCAATATATTTGACAAACACGACCCGACTATTTATTGTTTTCACGTAATCCTTTCATCAATTTCATTACCACTTTTTGTTCCAGAAAAATGGACGGGAAACTGGAAACATGTCAAAAAACAGCAAAAATTTTTAAGGATAACTTGATGGAAATCGGCCTCAACGTTTGTTTCGCTGCCATCATTTTGTACAATATTACTGAATATATTTTCGAAAATACCAATGTGGGCGTGAGAAAATACAAAACGTATTATGCTATTCTAACGTAATGGAAAAAATAGAGAAGATCGTAACAACCTCTAGAGATGTTTTCAGTACCAAAATATTTTCGTGATATATGTGAAAAAATTGTGTTCGCTGGAGAAAAAATTATATTTGTTGTGTTTTTACGTCCTAATTTGTTCCATTATTTCGCTTTATTTATTTAACATTTGTATTTTCCTCTTTCACCAATATTTTTCACCTTTTTTTTCTTCTTTTATCTAATCCCGCTTTAATCAGTATTTTAATTTTGGCCAATCCTCTTTTGCCTTGCCAATTCGGGCGTCAATTTTTTTTAATTTTGCCCCATCCTTGCTTTTGTATTTAGTTTGTTTTTTCTATTTACTTGAATCTTGTGGAATGTGATTTTGTTGATATCATAGTAAATATTTTCTTCTTTTCTCATTTCTCATGATCATTTCCCAAATATTCAAAATACGATACTTATTCTAGGCTACGTCCTTTATCAGTTAGGTCTATTTTCAGTTTAAGCTTTTCTTATTGCGTCCAATATATTTACATTTTTTTCTGCACTCAGTACCATATCATCTGCTATGCAACTACTTTATTCGCTTTTCCATGCGGGATACTTCAGTTATTTTTTCTCTGATTTGAACCTTGACACTACTTATATGGTTTAATGGTTTTCTGTAAACATTGACCGCAATTTTACAATTTAATTAAAGGGTAAAAACTAAAATTAATTAAATGCGTTATTGTACTGTTTGTTCGCCATTTTCATATGGTTAACATAAAATTATTTTACCATCTCTCGGGTATTTTTCCTTTACTACATTGTTCCAAGCTTTACAAATTTCCCTCATCGATTTTTTCCATTTTCATCCAACCAGTTAACAATTTCAGGATTTATCTCATTATTTTCTTTCGCCTTTTATAACTTATTATGTTACATCTGAATTTAAACTAAAAATTATTTTATTTTGGTCCCGAATAACGAAACATATTTGTACTTTAAAGTTTACTACTAAAATAAAGTTTCATTGTATTAATTTAATTTTATTTTTATAAGACTGTTTTTTTATTTATTTTGTAAAAGTTTAAGAATATAATGATTTAATTTTTATTTTTTGTGTTTTTATTATTTTACAATTTTTCAAAATTTTCAGTCTTGTATACCTAGTTCTTAGTTGTAAAATAAGTTATTTGAATTGTGATGATGTCGTGAGGTTTTCCTGGGGTTTCCCACAACTCTAAAGCAAATGCGCCATCAATCATCAGTAAGTCGTCCCAGAACGCCACGGCGAATAATATTAATAGCCGTCCCTTCCCTGCAGAAGGGTGAATTGAAGGGCCTATATTATTATTGTTATTATTAAAAAAATCTACTCGATGTTAATCCCACACTTTTAACCCCCAATGTTGTTTGCCAAATTGATGGTGATTTAAAAAATCCGGTGATCTCGACTAGAGTCCCGACCTCTCTAGGACCCTCTGAATGATGTCTGAGTAGAGCCCGGGAAATGGTTGAATAAGCATAGCCATGAAAGCGTTGGGCTCCCCTCGTTCGTGATACACTTGCTCTTGCTATCTGAGTAGTTGTTGAAGTCCAGACGCTGATGCAGTCTAGGACATTGTTAATGTCTTTTTTCTTGGGAACATATATGATTTTATTTCACATCCTTAGGCAGTTTTGTTACGCCCATGGTCCTTTTTTGGAATTTTTATGGTTCAAAAAATTCCACCGTCGTATAGCATAGCCAGGAATTTTTCTCTATTTAGGAAAGAGATAGGAATACAATTTTCTATAATGTTACCTTATTGATCGAGCTCTACAAAATAAAAAAAATTTCAGTCACAGGGTGTTCAATTTTTTCTAAGCGGGTCCCAACTTTGTTTTTTTTTAAATGACTACCTGTATTTTTTATCACTTTTTCGGTTTCTACATGAAAAATAAAAGATACTTTATTCATGTTTATATTTTGAAAATATTGACGGTTTTCGAGATATTTGATGTGATATATAGGGTATGAAAAACAGCTTGCCACACATTGTCAATAAAAATTTGCAAAATCTTCTTTATTTCAAATGGAACACCCTGTATATTATCGATCCATAAGAAGCGTTAACAAATGCTCTATAAATTTCATTAAGTATTCTCTGTGGCTAAGTTCACTAGTTTTTCTTAAAACAGCTCTTTTTTTAGAAAAATGGCAAATATTCATATTTTTATGCTTCGTCCAAACATATACTTCGGCTCTGCATTCAAGAAAATGGAAGACATGTTGAACATATTTTATAAAAGATTCATTATCAACTTTAATTAAACTTTAAATAAATAAATACCTGGAAGTTAAGCTCAGACTTTAATTTGTGAATATATACCAATACATGAAAAAAATATTTGTTTGGACACACCCTTAGATTAAAGAGACCAGAGATGTAACATTGTTCTTTGCGCATGTTGTCTGTTTCGGCATGAATTCACCCACCAATAGAGAATCAAAGTGTGTCCGACCAGACCCGAACAGCATCAAGCCACGTATCATTTTCATTTCCAGGATCGTCTTCTAGTGCATTTTCCAAATAGTGGCTATTACAGAGCACTGGTTACAAGTAGATGGGCCAATTTTTATTGAAAAATATACTGTAATTAGCAGGTATGACTACAGACCATGGTGGAACTCTAATTTTATCCTTAAATGATGACTTCTCTGCTGTCTCTAAATACGATTTTTTACAAGCTGAAAATGTCTTTTTATTCTCCGTAGTGTACAACAAAAACATTGATTTGTTTATTATTTGTATTTATAGAACTCCCAAATCAAATGTCCACCTTTTTCTCGAGAATCTTCTTAATTTACTTGACGCATTGCCTATAAAAAGTAGGAAAATTTTATGCGGCGATTTAAATATTGACTTTGCTAATGTATGTGCCACTCAAAAGTCCTTGACAAATATTTTTGAATCATTCAGTCTCACTATGCACGTAGATTCGCCAACTAGAATCACCAAAACATCATCAACAATTATCGATTACGTAGTCTTGAACTTGAACACCAAGTAAATAGCTCAGGTCTTTCGGACCATGAAGCAGTTTTTGCCAAATTTGCGGTACCACGCGCAGCCCCTAAAAAAGTCAGTCAGTTGGGTAGAATTTTCTCTCAGCGTAATTTTGAAAAATTTTATAACTTGTGTCTAGCTACCAATTGGAATGGTCTTTCTGAAGATATTAACTCTAAATTCTTGGACTTCCTAAATAAAATAATTAAGGGTTTCAATACAGCATTTCTCCTTCGCCCCATTAAAACTAAACGTCATAAACCTTGGACAACTAAAGGAATAAGAATCTCTTCAAAAAATATGAGGTCACTTATGTATATTAAAAAATTCTCTGATAACCCCCTAATATTAAATTATATGTGTATCGGAAAATTATCAAATCTACTAAGAAAAACTATTATAAAAATCGCATCTCAAGAGCTAAAAACTCTTCCAAAGAAACCTGGTCTATTATAAATGACTTAAGAAATAAAACCCGTGCTTCAGACACTGTTAATCCTAGTCCTGATGAACTAAACAATTACTTTGTTAATGTAAGTAAGAATATCAGCTCTAACATAGCTCCGGGCAAGGATGCTCTCTCCTTCCTCCTACCTACTAAAAGGGTCACTCATAGTTTCTTCCTAGGGCCAGTAGATAAGCACGAACTAGTGCAAACCATAAACAGCATTCAAAATAAATCTTCCTGTGGAAATGATGGCTTGTCCACTAAAATATTTTCAAATATACCTGATGTAGTAATTAACATTTTAACTTCGCAGATTAATGAATCCTTCGAGTCTGGTATCTTTCCGAGCTGTCTAAAAACAGCTATAATAATCCCACTTCATAAGGGTGGCGACAAAACCGAAACTTGTAACCAAACCACTTCAGTTCACCCACCCCCCCGTTTTCAAGGATGCTGAACACGGTGGTTAATAATTCTTTTGGAGGCTGCCCAACCCCCCAAACGGCCAAAATCAACCCCCAAAATAGGTGAATCGCTGTAAAAGAAACACCGCGTCATCTCCCGTTTTTGAGGATGTTGAGCACAATGGTGATGTTACATCTATACACCGACTTGGCCACATCCCCCAAACGGCCAAGAATCACCCCCAAAATCGGGGAATCGAGAGTTTTTTTGATTACAGCAAAAAAAAATGTTTCACCCTGTAGAGGGTGATTTTTTGGCCGTTTGGGGGATGGGACTAAGCCGAAAATAATTTTGAATAACGCCATCGTGTTCAGCATCCTCGAAAACGAGGGGGAGAGGTGGTTTGGTTGCTTCTTAAAATATTGTATTTGTATATTTTTCCTACTCACAGAATGCACTATTCGTCAGTCAGAGTTGACTGTCTCCGGCCGTCGCTTTATGTTTGTTTTTGATTGGTTGTATTTACATATTTACAGATAAGGATAAGTCCTAATAGTTGAAAAATGTATTCCTTTTTTTTCTACTTATATGTAGTTATTTAAATGTAAATAGAAAAAATATTTTTTTCCAATTTTCATTTGTTTCAGTTAGTGGATAATTGTGATTCTAACAATTTCAAACGAACTAAAATAGACCCGAGTCCGTCTCTGACCAAGTTCTCGTTGTATATTCATATCAGTCGATTGTATATTCTTATCAGTCGTTTGTATATTCTTATCAGTCGTCAAAAAAGTCGTTCATCGTGATTATAACGTAAAAATTTGAATATTTGCCATTTTTCTAAAGAAAGAGCTGTTTTAAGAAAAACTAGTGAACTTAGCCATAGGAAATACTTGATGAAATTTGTAGAGCCTTTGTTGGCGCTTCTTATGGATCGATAATATAAAGGGTGTTCCATTTGAAATAAGGAAGGTTCTGCAAATTTTTATTGACAATGTGTGGCAAGCTGTTTTTTATACCCTGTATTTCACAGGTCGATTTCAGATACATCGTTTGAGAGAGTCACCAATTTAAAATATTTGACCAAAAATAAATTTTAATGGGACTTGGCATAACTTCATAATTTCAAATATTCTGAATGACGAATATTGGAAAAAAAATTTGTCATGCTAAAAATCTTGAAAACCGTCAATATTTTCGAAATATAAACATGCATAAAGTATCTTTTATTTTTCATGTAGAAACCGAAAAAGTGATAAAAAATACAGGTTGTCCTTTAAAAAAACAAAGTTGGGACCCGCCCAGAAGAAATTGAACACCCTGTGTAACTGAAATATCTTTTATTTTGTAGAGCTTGATAATAGTAATAAGGTAACATTATAGAAAATTGTATTCCTATCCCTTTCCTAAATAGAGATATGAAACACGGCGCCACTGTTGCAGGACCCTGTATATACTTACTTACTATAAATACTTTTTTCAGCAGTGGTGGGGTAAATATATAGTTTCTCTTTTTTTCGTCTGGAATAAAACCACTTATTTTCTTGAAAAAAGTGTTAATTTGACGTTTCGTCTTCCTTAATCGGAAGTCTTTTTCAAAATGACGTAACAAAACAGTTACGGTGTTATGTTATTTTGAAGGACAGGCATCAACTCAGCACTTTATTACCCTCCGGTAAACTATTGCACCCCTCGTAGATGCATCAATTCAGCACTTAATGACTTAATAATAATAATTTAGTATATATTAAAATACAAAGAATTATTAATACGCCTGTCAGGATAATAGCAAAAAAAGTTAGAGAGGCAGAAAAATTTTAGAATTAAATAATGGAGAAATTACAGAATTTGAATATGTGAAATTAATCGCAAATAGATACAAAATAAAAAATTTTTAGAATTAAATAATGGAGAAATAACAGAATTTAAATATGTGAAATTAATCACAAATAGATACAAATTATAATCAATCTATTTTAAGTTTATATTTTTATATTGATATTTTGATGTTATGTAAATCAAAATTTTATTTTATTTAATTTCCTTCAAAATATTTATAAAAAAACATTAGTTGCAAAAGCACTCTTACAAATAAAATCAATTTTAACTAATGTATCATTATTAGGATTAAAGGATTAAGAAGATTATTTATTAAACCAGGTAAAAGTGCTCAGTTGAAGTATCTACTTTTATTGCTCAGTTGAAGTCTACCCATTTTGAAAACGACTTCCGATTAAGGAAGTCGAAACGTCAAATTAAAACTTTTTTTCAAGAAAATAAGTGGTTTTATTCCAGACGAGCTTCCGAAATGAATTGTAAATATACAGGGTGACTCACGGTTAAACAGTCAAGTGTTCAGGATTAGCGTAAAAATGTTCTACTTTTCTACTTTTTATCATTTCACTGTCCAAATATAACATTCACTGTAAAATAACTGTGTTTATTGTTTGTAAATCTTGAATATAACTTAATACCTGGTTCAAAAACTTAAAAAAACATTTTCTTATAAACTTATAGGCCACTGTTAGGTTAGATCTTTTTAATAAATAACGACAAGTACGATATGTTAATTAAAATTGATTTTATTTGTAAGAATTCATTGACAACTAATGTTTTTTCCTAACGACTTAATCAGACCCGGGACCCAGTCATCTAAATTTTGGACCGATATTAAATCAGCAATAAAAGGGACTCTAATCCGATTTGTCCAAAAAATCTGCATCTTTTCTCATATGTCGAAAACAGATTTCTACTATTTTTTTGATGAAAGAAAACGATTTTGGCATCGATTTTAGGATTTCCCTCTCCATTTGTCCGATCTTTTTCACGCCTTTTTCTTTTTCTTCTTCTTTGCCCTTTAATTCGTCCAGATTTGAACATAGGCCTCTTCTAGTATTTTCCAATCATTTCTGTTTTGTGCTTTTTGTTTCCAATGTGTTCCTTCTATCTTTTTGATGTCGTCTCCCCATCTCATCTGGAGTCTTCCTCTTGTTCTTTTTCCCATCCATGGTATCCATTGTTGTATAACGGTATTCCATCTGTTGTCTGGCGTTATGACCTGCGAAGCTCCATTTTGTCCATGTTGTCCTGCTTCTTTAACTTTTGTTTTGTTTCTTATCTAGTTGTTTTGTTTTTTATCTTTCAATTTTACTCCTAGCATCGACCTTTCCATGGCTCTTTGTGTCTTCACTATTTTATTTATTTATTTACGGGCAAGCCCATTTAAGATAAAGATTACAATTTAAAAAGTATAAGAACAAAGAACATATAAAAGAGGCATAATCACTTGTCATACATAGTAAAAATACAAATAAGCAGGTAATATAAAGGACACGACAAAAAGGTTCATTAAAACATTAAACGTTAAAGCTCTGTATTCAGTAATTGAGTTTTAAAATGATGAAGGGAGGTGTTAAACATCTCAAGATTACTGTGAGTATTGGCTAATCTTAACATTCTTGGGATGCAGCTATTAAACGCTTGGTTCAAACGATACAAAGGAACATGAAAAGTTTGTTGCTGTCGAGTTGTGCGGGTTGGAACAAGAAGATTTATTTTTGATAGAAGTTCACTACAGCTGCATCTGCCATTGATAATATTAAAAGCAATGTGAGGTCTCTCTGTTTTCTCCTAGTTTCTAAGGAGGGGATGCTAAGAAAAAGCCCGATCGATTCATAATCACTAGGGGTACCCAGTTTATAAGCTATGTATCTCAGAAAATTATGTTGTACTTTCTCGATGTTCCTGCTATATGTGATATAATGTGGAGACCAGACAGAGGAACAATAATCTAGGTGGGGTCTGACTAGTGAACAATATAGGACTTTAATTGCAGTAGTGTCAGTGAAATCGTGGGTTAGCCTTTTGATAAAACCTAACATTTTCATTGATTTATGGATAGCCGTAGGTATGTGTTGGTTAAAGCTTAAAGTGGGATCTAGAATAACTCCAAGGTCTTTGATTTGATTAACAGACTCCAAGATCTGACCATTAAGTTATAATGAAAAGTAGTAGGTACTTGTGATCGATAAAAACGCATGACATGGCACTTTACAGCATTCAAGTCCATGCCATTTAGAGAACACCAGTTGGACAGGTTGTCAAGGTCAGACTGAAGGCAGAGGGCATCGTAAATGGTTTTAACAGTTTGGAAAACTTTTAGATCATCAGCAAATAATAGTGCTTTGTCATGCCGGAAACAATGAATGATGTCATTAATAAATAAGTTAAAAAGTAAGGGACCGAGGTGTGACCCTTGAGGAACACCTGATGTTACCTGAATTAAATTAGAATAGTGATGATTTACTCTAACCATTTGAGTCCTGTTCGTTAGATAGCTACTAATCCATTGCAGTAAAACCCCACTAACACCATATTAGCCTTAGAAAAATCAGTATACACAGAATCAATCTGGCAACCCTTCTCCAAAGCTTCTGACAGGAAGTCGACATAGGTAACTAAATTTAATTCAATCGATTTCCCAGCACAAAAACCGTATTGTTGTTCAGTTATAATGCCATAGGTAAGGAAATCTGTTATAATGTTCTCAAATACCTTAGGTATAGTACTGAGAATAGATATGGGTCGGTAATTTTTGATGTCTGACTTGCTACCCGATTTGTATATTGGGGTGACATAAGAAAGTTTCCAATAATCAGGAAACTCTCCTGTGTCGATAGATTTATTAAAAATGTAGAAGAGAGGGCGAGACAATACAAAGCTGCAATTTCTAAGTAGGATGGGAGGGATAATGTCTGGACCTGGACCTTTCTTAACATCAAGATTAGATGATTTCTCATAAATCTTTGAAATAGGAATGTGGTAAGAGGAGACATTAAGTTTTGACTCGATTTCAATATTGTTTAAGTTTAAATTTAGATTTTGAGAAGTGTAAACTGATGAAAAATGCTTGGCAAATAGATTTGATACTTCACCGCCCGAAGAAGCAGAAGAGTTATCAAGAATCATATTGTCAGGAATGGTATTATAGGATCTCTTAGTACTTACAAAATTCCAAAAGGCTTTTACGTTGCTTTTAACAGATGTTTCAACAGAATCTATGTAATCTAAATAGCATTCTCTAGATGTAATCTTGCATTGTGATCTTAACTGACTAAATATTTCATAATTTTGGAGAGTCCTGTTTTGTTTATAAATTCTGTGTGCAACCTTTTTATCGTTGACCAAGCGTCTAAGTTGAAAAGAATACCAATGCGGGAATCTTTTGCGTCATAAAAAGTAAAAATCATTTCTGAAAGGTCCTTCCCTTGAAGAAGCCCATCCCAATCCATTGCTTCCAAACATTGGAGTATACCCTTAAAATTGGCATGGCGAAAATCATAATAATACTCATCCCCTGGAGCAGCACTTGAGTTCGTCTTACATTGTAATGTAGTTTCAAGAGGAGGATGATGACCATCTGGCGGGATCAAAATGTCTATGGCTGTCATCACTGTAAGTTCCACTGGGGACAAAACAAGGTCAAGGATAACTCCCCTTTGATTGAGCACTTTGTTGGACTGGAAAAGATTGTAAAACGCACATATATTAGAGACGATTTCGATAGCACCTTCTTCCAATAATGACGAGCTAGTTTGAGCTGAAGCTGAAGAACAGAAGTCTTCAATATCCCATATTGCTGTAGGTAGATTATAATCACCAAATATGTGAAATTGTCTGTCTGAATGATGCTCCTTTAATATTGAGAGTTGATCATGGTGAAGTTGGTATAGATTAGGATGAGATTTAGGAGGAATGTATACGGCTCCTAAAATAAGTTTGCAATTTCCGTGGTCAAATTGAATGAACAGTTGCTCAATTAAAGGGTTAGAGTTGATAATACTCGAGAAGAACGATTTCCTAACGGCTATTAAAACGCCTCCACCTCTACTGAAGATGCTGGACTGGGGTGTACGATCCTGTCTGTAAATGTTGTAACCATTGAGACCAAGTTCGGCATCGTTGATTTCAGCTGTGAGCCATGTTTCAGAAAGAATAATGACATCGTAAGAACAATTTGTAATATTAAGATATAGTTGAGATAGTTTTGTTCGAAGGCCTCTTACGTTCTGGTAATAAACTGACAGCTTGCCCGAATCTAGTTTTTTTTAATGATTGTAGGAGTGTTATTGACATATTTTATTATTAAATTTTGCTCACCAGCTTGCTGACGTCTCAATAACTCGCTTCTAACAGTTTCCAGGGTTTTCCTCTGGTTGGGAGTTTCGTCCAGATGTATAAAAATCTTTTTATCACGGCTGATATTATGTTTGTTTTTGATACATGTTTGCGTAAAGGTCCACGTTTGGCATGCGTATGGAAGAATCGGGAGTATGCATTGATCGAATATGCTTGTTTTCAAGTATTGTTGGATTTGTAGCGTATTTAACATTAATTACTTTGATGTTAGTTTACGCTGCAAAGATTAAAAAAATCCTGGGGGAGTCCGTCGTTGTCGATGATGGTGTTGTGTGGTTTTTCTGGGTTTTCCCACAACTGTAAAGCAAATGCGCCATCAATCATCAGTAAGTCGCCCCAGAGCGCCACGGCAAATAATAATAATAATAGCCGTCCCTCCCCCGCACAAGCTGCAGAGCTTCCGGGGTTCACTCGTAAGGGAGTGAATTGCAGGGCGTATATTATTATTATTATTATTATTATTATTATTATTATTATTATTATTATTATTATTATTATTATTATTATTATTATTATTATTATTATTATTATTATTATTATTATTATTATTATTATTATTATTATTATTATTATTATTATTATTATTATTATTATTATTATTATTATTATTATTATTATTATTATTATTATTATTATTATTATTATTATTATTATTATTATTTTCTTGTTTTTTAGGACCCATTTTAGTTTCCCAAATCCTGGCCAGGCTAATCTGAACCTTCTTTTTATTTCCGCTGTTTGGTTCTCCTTGTTTATTTTTATTATCTGTCCCAGGTATACGTACTCGTTGACCGCTTCTATTTTCGTGCCGTCTACCATTAGGCATCTATTATCTTGTGTGTTGGTCATCGTTTTTGTTTTCGGATTCTCTTGCTAGTTCGTCGAGCATAGTTTGTACTTGTGTATTATTACTCTTTCCATTTATGTTTAGTCCCATGTTTGTCCAGTCCATTGATCTGAAGACATCTACCCTTTTTATTTTTTCTAAATATCGACGTTTTTAATTTTTCATACAAAATTTAATTATGTAGGCATGTTTGTTTGCTTATACGATTTGTATTATGGAATTTAGAATTCCAGGAATATTAAATCAAGACAGTCATTATTAAAAAAATCTTTTCACCGCTAATTGATTTGCAAATAATAGATTAACGCTTATCCCCGAAATTTGAACGACCAAGTAATCACCGTTTTAAAACAAAATTAAGGAAATTTATTCCAGTTTTTAATTTTTTTATTCAGGGAAAAAAATAATCGATTTGAATAAAGGTACACTGACTCAGTAATCGCTCCGCTTTTATACAGAGTGGCTCATCAAAAAGCGAAATTAATCATAATAAAAATAAAAATAAATTACTAGATAAAACAAAACACAAACAAAATAACAATAACAATTGCATTGGATATGCAATATCCGTCACTATAAATTATTGTTCAAATTAAAATTTTCAAATTAACTTAATTTAATAATTGCTCCTATATGCTGCAACCCAAAAGTCTAAGGCACGTTATAAAATTCTGCCACTGTGTAAAATGGTCTTTCTTGAAGAAAAGCCCTAGTCGATCTTCTGAACTTATCATAAGAATTTCTAGATTTTAGCTGTATCGGGAGATTATTATACAATTTTTTTGCATTGTAGGTAATATAATTTTTTATTAGGTCAGAGGTGGGAATAGGTAAGTAAACATCAGTATCTAAATTTCTTGTAGGATATCTACGAGTTGGTCTTTCCGATAACTTTTGAATGTGCTTGCGAACTAAGCAGACGGATTCAAAGATAAATAGAGCAGGAAGGGTTAGAATTTTGAAATTTTTAAAGTAATTTTCACAATGTGTCCTACTACTTAAACCAAATACATAACGAATTGTTCTTTTTTATAATTTGAAAATAGATTCGAAGTGGTATAAGCTACAAGAACCCCAGAACGGTAAACCATAACGAAGGTGAGATTCGAATAAGGAAAAGTAGGTCATTAATGCAGTAGTAGGGGTCAGCTCTTTAGAAACAGTTTTAATGGCAAAACATGCAGAAGATAATTTTTTTGCCAAGGTATCAATATGAGTGGACCATTTCAGGAATTTGTCTACATAAAAACCTAAAAACTTAATTGAGTTCACCGTAAAAATCGGATAATTGCTTAGAGTTATAGACTGTAAAGTACCTCTGTAAGACATTGCTACGGTTTTACTGGTGTTGAAACAAAGCCCATTCGAGTCAGACCAAGACTTGATAGTAACTAGATCTTTGTTTATACTAGATTGTAATGTCGATATATCAGAACTACTCCAGGTTACACTCGTGTCATCGGCAATTAAAGTAATTCTTCCACTTATTTTTAAGTCTGTGATATCGTTGATGAATAATAAAAATAAAATTGGACCTAACACTGAACCTTGAGGTACGCCACTGCTAATTGGCAGATTTGAAGAATCAGCACCATTAGCACGTACCTGCTGATTTCTATTTTCTAAGTAAGTTTTAAACCATTGCAAAGGAGAACCCCGTACGCCATAAATTTGTAGTTTCTTAATTAAGATTTCATGATTAACACAATCAAAGGCCTTTGCAAAGTCACAAAATACTGAAGTTGTGAAAAGTTTATCATTAAGTGATGCATATATTTCATTAAGAACGGAAAACATTGCGTCACTAGTGCATTTTTTCCATATTGATGAGGTGTTATGATGTTTTGTTTGAAAAGAAAGGGCAGTAGGCGATTTTTCATTAGCCTTTCTATTATCTTCGATAAGGTAGGTAATAGAGCAATAGGTCTATAGTTACAAGTTTCGGTTTTGTCGCCGCCCTTATGAAGTGGGATTATTATAGCTGTTTTTAGACAGCTCGGAAAGATACCAGATTCGAAGGATTCATTAATCAGCGAAGTTAAAATGTTAATTACTACATCAGGTATATTTGAAAATATTTTAGTGGACAAGCCACAGGAAGATTTATTTTGAATGCTGTTTATGGTTTGCACTAGTTCGTGCTTATCTACTGGCCCTAGGAAGAAACTATTAGTGACCCTTTTAGTAGGTAGGAGGAAGGAGAGAGCATCCTGGCCCGGAGTTATGTTAGGATGCTTTTCGGAAGCTTTTTTCTTAAAATAATTTCAACTTGCCCAGGAAAAAAATTGTTGTTGAAAGGTCTAGTAACAGTTATTTGAATTTTCCCAAATTCGTATGATTCCGTCATACTTTGATTTTACAATTTTCTTTGTTCTCAAATTTCTTCTCTCATCTCAAGATAAGCTTAAACTAACTGTACCTATATCAAAATACTGAAGTGATATTTTTGAAAATGAACTCTTCTTTCTGGATAGTAAATCCACTTTTTATATTGAAATATATATTTTTTTAAGAAATATTTTAATATAAAAGTCATTTTTGGATAACCGCGGTATCATTTTAATATTAGTTTGTATAACTAATTCTAAACGTAAATCCAGTGAAGAAATTTTAGTTTTAGTTCATTTATATTTTGTGGTATTTACAAACATACAAAGATCTTAAAGTTGTGTTCGACTTTTAAGTTTTTTTATAGACATCTGACATATATTTAGAGCGCAAAACTTCCTAGATTCGCTTTGTTATTTTTTAGTTTTGTTATAGGTGACAGACACGGATTTATATAGGTATGCGGACAATGCACTCGCAAGGGGCCCCGTGATCGTAACAGGGTCCCGGAAAATTTTTAAAAATATCGTAATGAATGCAATACCTAACATCGTTGTTTCTTTTGCTCCTGGATTCCTAGTTTGTTTCGTATTATTCTATACCCCCAAACAGGAATTATTTTTGGGAAGGATTCATAATGTTTAGGGAAAGGTTGGGCCCAACCATTTATGCATTGGGAATGACTGCCAAGTTTACTGTTTGAAAGTGTTTTTAGTTTGTATAGTTTGTACTTTCTGATGAGAATTCATATCTCTTTGAGCTGTAATTATTAAAAAAAATTCATTTATGTTTTCAATAATCACAATTTAATCTATTTACAAAATGTAATTTACATAGCCAAATCTTATTTAATTGTTATTACGTAATTTAATTAGGCTGCTAAAAGGGGTACAAAAATAAAACTTGCTGTTTTGTAACCCATAACCCATAACCACTGAAATATACAAAATTCTCTCCGGACCCCCCCCCCCCCCGTTCCCCTAGAGGGTATTTCATATCCTCGAGACCACCATACGGTGATAGTCCCCTCCCCAATGTCAATTCCTGGCTACGTCACTGGAAGGAGCCCCCAAATGTCTTATAGTCGAGGCAATGAACTAAAAAAGATAGAAAACTAGTTGGAGTGGACGGATCGCGATGCGGTTTTCGGCATTATTTTCTAAAAAATAATTGTAAAAAATGTGGCAGGTCAGATTTCGGAGCAAATGAAAAATTGCATTGCTGCAGCCAAAAATGCATTCAAAAAATGCATTATTTGGGAGGCCGTTTGGAACTTGGTAAATAAGTGTCAGAACTGGCCCAGATCGGGTACTCGGGGGTTTTGGAGGTCGCTGATCACGAATATGAGGTTCAAATTGACCCCCCAAACACCTGGAGCTCAGGAACACGCCGAAGAACGTCGTCTCCGTGGGACTCTCCCACAAATCACGCGAGAAAGAGGAGAAACTCAACGCCCGGGGGTTTTTTGAGTCGCTGAATCCAAATCTGGCATCGGCGAACACCCCACGGGCACCTGGTGCGCCGGACCCTGGGCGCGGACGTCATCTCCGAGAATTTTGCTGAGACGAGTGCCAAAAACCACGGGAAAATCATAATAGGGGCGTTTTGTGGGCCGTTGAATCCGAATTTCACGTCGGAAACGACCCCCCGAACACCTAGTGCACCAGAACCTGACCCTAAACGTTATCTCCGGGGCGGTTCCTGACATAATCAAAAAAGGCGAACTGAAATTCGTCATGGGGGTTTTTTGGGGCGCTGAATCGGAATTTCACGTCGATAATGACCCCCGGACCCCTGGTGCACCGGAACCTCACGCTGAACATCTTCTCCGAGGGGTTTCCATGCACGATCGAAAAAGACGAACCGAAAATCGTTATGGGGGGTTTCTTGGGTCGCTGAATCCAAATATGACATTGGCGAAGACCTCGCGGGCACCTGGTGCCCCGAAACCTGGACGCGGACGTCATCTCCGGGAATTTTTCTGAGAAGACTGACAAAAACCCCTACAATGAGTTTTGTATTGTTCGGCGATGTCATATTTGGATTCAGCGACCCGAAAAACCCTCCAGAGTGATTTTTTGTTCGTCTATTTTCGGTGGTGTATGGAAACCCCTTGAAGAAGGTGTTCAGCCTGAGGATCCGGTGCACCAGGGGTCCGGGGGTCATTATCGACGTGAAATTCCGATTCAGCGCCCCAAAAAACCCCCATGACGAATTTCAGTTCGCCTTTTTTGATTATGTCAGGAACCGCCCCGGAGATGACGTTTAGGGTCAGGTTCTGGTGCACTAGGTGTTCGGGGGGTCGTTTCCGACGTGAAATTCGGATTCAACGGCCCACAAAACGCCCCTATTATGATTTTCCCGTGGTTTTTGGCACTCCTCTCAGCAAAATTCTCGGAGATGACGTCCGCGCCCAGGGTCCGGCGCACCAGGTGCCCGTGGGGTGTTCGCCGATGCCAGATTTGGATTCAGCGACTCAAAAGACCCCCGGGCGTTGAGTTTCTCCTCTTTCTCGCGTGATTTGTGGGAGAGTCCCACGGAGACGACGTTCTTCGGCGTGTTCCTGAGCTCCAGGTGTTCGGGGGGTCAATTTGAACATCATATTCGTGATCAGCGACCTCCAAAACCCCCGAGTACCCGATCTGGGCCAGTTCTGATACTTATTTACCAAGTTCCAAACGGCCTCCCAAATAATGCATTTTTTGAATTCATTTTTGGCTGCAGCAATGCAATTTTTCATTTGCTCCGAAATCTGGCCACATTTTTTACAATTATTTTTTAGAAAATAATGCCGAAAACCGCATCCCGATCCGTCCACTCCAACTAGTTTTCTATCTTTTGGCCTTTTTACTAGTTCATTGCCTCGACTATTAGTGACTGGAAACATACGTAAAGCGTAGTATTTTAGTGATTGAACTATTATGGTTTTTGAAGTAATGTAGTTTTTACAGAAAATTTTACGGCACCAGCCTTTATTCTCTGGGTCACTGTTCGAAGAGTAGGTTCGAATCCTGCCGCATTAAAGTGGAATAAAAGTCCGATAAGACTTTGGGCAAGTGCAAAAAGGTATTTGTGTCATACGCAGTTTCATTCACGCCGGTATACAGGCCGGATGAGATCGGATATCTCGTGGAAGTGATAGGGGTTGGTGGCACATTTACATACTTGTTAGTCGGTAGATCACCTGCATGAAAAAGGCATAGTCCTGGGTTTAAGGTGATTGAGGACCGTGGTTCGGAGCCCAGGATAAGCTGTAAGTCCCGTCCAAATTAGCTAAAATTAACCAAATAAACAACAAGTTTTTACAGAAATTAAATGTGGTGAACTACCCTGTATGCATGAATAAATAATGTAATTTTGTTGTAGGTATCGCAAAACATATTTGCCTAATGCAAGTTATATTACTTTTTTAAATTTAGGTTTAAGAAACACTTTCAAGAGTTTTCAATTTATACACTTATAAATAATTTGTATGTATGTATGTACCTATACCATTTTTGTTGCTTTTCGCGAGGATCGATTTTCAAACTCATCTAAAGTTGTAAGGAAGAAGGTTGACTTTTATACTGTTAATTATTTATAAAAATTGCTACTTACAAAGTAAAAATATTATTCGATCATCTAAATGTGAGATTATGTGTTAGAAGTAGATTAGTGGTAAAAGAGAGTGTTGGTAAAATGAGTGATGTGAAGAGTTTCACATTTGTAATACCTACATGCGTTTAAAAACAAATTCGTAACTCCTATATTTTTAGTTCAACCACAGCTTCGTGTGGTTTGACTTATGAGGTGATGCATTTAAAAATTTTTGAGATATTGCTTGATTTGAGTTCTGTTTCACCCTGTATTAAAGGAGCCACAGATAAAAAAGTAATTAGTACTAAGCACAGCCAACACGATATGGGAATGACATTTGAATACAACGTCCTCTCGGTGAGGTCGTCGATTCTTGAACAAAATATAGTATGTTTTATTTAAAAAATGTACGGCCACGAGTTTTTGGAACACCCTGTATAATTGACAATATTTTCAAAATGTGCACTCCGTAACTGGTACCACAACGATGTAATCCTCCGATGTCAGAAGTTTGAGCTACCCTGTATATACAGGTTGTCCCAAAAAGTTTTATACAAATTGATAAAAAGTTTATCTTACATTTCACAAAAAAAAAATTATTATTGATTATTTTTTTCATCTGTCAAAACAGTCAGATTTTGTGGTTTCAGCCAATAACAACTCAGGATCCTAACCAATCATTGTGTTTTATACTAATTATTTTTTTCATCTGTCAAAACAGTCAGATTTTGTGGTTTCAGCCAATAACAACTCAGGATCCTAACCAATCATTGTGTTTTATACTGATAAAACCGCTTCGTCGTTTTTGTTTTTTGATTAAACTGTGTTTACCTATTTGAGATGTCAAATGTAAACATTTATCAATTATTATTATACTAAAATGTATTGCAAATCTATGTTAATAACCAAATTTCAAAATATATTTGTAAACTAACCTGTTTTTATTAGTTTATTTCAAAACTCCTTTAACATTTTTAGATACCTCACTTTAACACTAAACTTAAAATTAATTAAATTAAGAAAGACATCATTTCATTCTTCTTCTTCGCTTTTATTTAAGGCGCCGTTTCGCGAGGTAGCCAGTCAAAAAATCGCCTTGGTGGCCCTGTATGTAAAACTATAACAGCTCAGGTTTCAATTTAAATTGGTAAAGAAAATTTTCAATATTTGTGTGTAAAGTGTCTTTTGCATAAATGACTATGTTCTCTGTTTTTAATACAAAATGATTCAAAAAATAATCCTTTCAAATACGACTCGTCCTCTGAAATTTTATAGATTAAATTTTTGATATTCATACTCAAACGCCTTTATTTTAGGCAAAACCACTCAAACAAACTGATTTAAGATAAAATCACTCGTCCTGCGGACTCGTGATTTTATCAATCAGTTTGTTTTCGTGGTTTTTCCAAATAAAGCCGTTTTCGTGAAAACCAAAAATTTAATCGATAAAATTTGGAGGACTCGTGGTATTACCTTTGATAAAAAGCTCTGCATAACCTGTTGATCCATGATCAGGTACAAATTATTTAATACATTGTATGAAATATAGGGAAAACAAAAAGTAATGATTTGGACGGAGAAAAAAATACGTACAAACTATAGTGGAGCGAAAAATGTTCATTGAAATTGTGATTAAGTAGTGTAGTATATATTATTAATTTAATTAAAAAATATTCATGTGACTCCAGGACGTAAATCGCTCAATCCGACACTGACACTTATTTCATTTAAATTAGTAGTATATACAGGGTGTTTCATAGTAAAACCGACATACGTTAACTGTAAATACAGGGTACTTAGGTGATTCCAAATAACCTTAGTTATAATACTGGGTCTAACGCCTCTGATAACCGAGATACGGGGTGTTTTATCCATTTCGGCCAATATTTTGATAAGCCGTAACTTTAGAACCACCCTGTAGATTATTCTCATACATTGTACAGGTATATTGTGTTAACATCCCAATCCTATAGTAAAATCCAGATCCGGATTAATACCCTGTATATTAGTTAGATATTTGAAAAGAACGGAAAAAAATGAGTTATGTGAAAGTGCACATCCCATTCTACTTCTGGAGTTTTAACGTCAAATTACATCAAAGGCATTATTTTCATTTCCACAAGCAGTAACTTTCGAAATACCTGGTAGATTTCTTCATATTTGGTACAGGTATCATTTTTTAGTAGCCCAAACGTATAATGTGTAAGGCTTTTTCTTGCCACTAAGAAAAATATTGCCTTACAAGATTGACGCTTTAGTACGGAGATTGCTCGAGCGCCAGTTTTTTGTATGCTCCACAACTCTTAGAAACGGCCTCTTAGGGGCACAGGTAACTTCAGATGGAGATACGGTATTCTCCAGGGGTCTAGTTGACTTCAGACTTAATTATTTTTACTTTATTATATACCTTTAATATTCCTGAAAAGAGGAAATTAACGTGACACATATATTTTGTTTAGCTATTGTACACTATAAAAATTTGTTTTATTTCAAAGCCCACCCACTTTAACCCTGAACAAAAATAATAATTCTTTAAAAGAAAACGTTCGATTCGGCTAGTGACTGATGGCGGTTACTGTCGGAATGACTCAATCAGACTATAATTAAATTTACCCAATTATTAAATTACACGGAAGAATTTAATAAGTTAAATATTTACATTAAAAGGGAAGAGTTATTTAACCTTATTAACCTATAAGCTGACACGACGGAGTTTATCAAAATTAACGGAAGAGTTAGTTAACTTCATTAACTTTAGAAATTAATCAAACTACAATAAATAAATTAATTCACAATTACTTATGTTCAAAAAATTAATAAATAAATAAATTCGGGAGAGTTTATTATATTTAAAATACAGTCTAACGGGTGACTTTATCCTACTTTTCTACTTTGATTTTAAACGGGGACGCGACCGATTCCTAAACTTTCAGCTTAGCCGACATTGACAGTCAATACGATTGACGCCAAAGCCCAACTAGCGTGAGTAAGGGATTGAAATTGCCTAAAAAGGTAATGGGGAGCCTAAATAGAGCTAGATCAATCCCAAAGTCTTAGAATCTGGAGAGGTAGCTTGTTTTAAAATATAAAATAAATAATTGAAAGCAAAAATATAATTTCAACCTTCAATTAAATAAATCAATTTCAAAACCACTACGATCAAAAACCAAAATAACTCAAAATAACTAACGTGAAATTAAAATTGCAGAAATAATTAACTCAGTTAACGGAGAAATACTACTAGGTATTCGGTAATTATTATCAAAGATTAAAATTATATTTTAAAAGAAAATTCTGTATTTAACGTAAATAACTCTCCAAAAAAAATTAAGATGTTACGGATCACCAATTAAATCAATTATTCCCAAAATTACTAATCAGTAAAACAAACGGACTGAATGCAAATACCGAATCTAAATTACTAAAAAAAAATTACAAGTAAACTAACTCATAAAACAAAAGAACATTTGTAAACCGGTAAACAATAAAAAAAACTAAAAATGAAAATCTTAATTCCAAACTTTAAATAACTCTCCGTATAAAATAAAACGAATATTATTCCCCACGAAATAAATTTTCCAAAAGAAAATGAACGGAAATCAAAAAGATTAAAACTAAAAGAATCTTTTTCGGCTAAAATATTTAACGCGTTTCTAAGCAAAAATAAAACGATTCGATTTTGTCCCAAATTAACACGGTGATAAATTAAATTCAAAACACGGAAAAAAACAATCTTATCAGTATTTATATACCTAAGGTTTTTATAACGGCGGCGGAAAAATTCGGACTACTGAATATTGTTATCCACTGTTTAATTTTGATCGGAAAAAGCGAATCAATTCTTATTTTCAAATTATTTTTCACCACAGTAGATACAGTAATTCCACTTCGGCCAATTTCTGGTTGTAAGTTTTCAACGCGCATTAGCCAGGAGTTGCGACTCCTGGCTAATGCGCAAACGACGATTTTAAGAACGACCGGCACTCTTCCATAGTTGCGGGATTTAAAAAGTTTCATCCAATCTACTGTGTAATATATTAGAAGTGTTATAAACATTTCATAAAGTAGTCTCTTATTTCATCAAATTCTGGTTTTAGGATATTTAATCAATGAGGCGTCAATCCCTATGTATGTTCCACTTATTTCATTGAAAAGTAATCATTTTTGTGACAATTTTACAATAGCATCTCGAATTATGATAATTTAACAATTCACATTGGCAACATTGCAATATGAAAACATTTTTAATTGTGTTGCTGAATTTATTATTTCATTCGTTTTCGTTTGTATTATTTAGTGGTGTTTTCGGTTTGTTTTGTGCGAAATAGTAAAAGCGAAATGTCTACAGTTGTTGGTGATTTTGTGCTTAAAAAACCATGTACAATTTGTGTAGTATGTCGAAGCAATTCGAGGGAAAATCCCCAATTAAGTTTCCCAAAGATGATGCAAGGTGAGTAATTTCTGAAACAATATTGAACTTCTTTACTAACTGAAGATATTTTTTATAGATGTGCTAAATATTTTAATATATCCAATACATTCTATGATCGTTCTCAGAATATTTGCTTAGGAATATTCTGCAAAAAGAACATTGGTATCTTGTGAGGATATTCTGGGTGGGTGTCTGTCTGTTATTGTTATTGTAAATTATAGTTTTAAGCTTGTAATAATTGTAATGTTTTGTGACGAGTGTAAAATTCTTGTAATTTTATATTAATAAATATCTATCTACGTTTTTATTAGGTGTCATGCATTCTTGGTTCTTGTTTTCTTAAAAAAAATTGTATTGACTATGTACATTGTATACAATAAATTTCTTTCTTATATATTAGGAATGTGAAAGGTTAACTGAAATGGGAAAAATAAATATTTTCGTAATAATCTCTTGCATTTTTTTAACAATGAATATAGAATGGCTGTATTAACTTTTTTAAACAGAATCAAACTACCTATATAAGCAGACAACTCAACCACAATTTTGTATTTGCCATATTGAATTTTGGCAGAAACTCCATTCCCAAAAACTCCTTTAAACCACGTTTGAATAACATCGACCCATAATCATAAAACTCATTTTTTGTTCATATAAAAATATATGCCAAATCTCAACTCGACTAGAAATGGTTCAAATTTGTACTAATAAACGTACATATGAAGTTAATATAAGTGTGGCAATAAAGATAATCGTGAGATTAGAAACAATTTTTCATACTTTTCGGGCCTATATCTCAAAAAGCATTCGAGACCTCCGCTTTTTGACTTCAAATTCGTGTTCAGGAGACAAAAATACGTAAGAATCACCAAACATTTTTTTTTATCTCGGTGCATCCGATTAAATGAATTTTACCTCATTGAAAACTGCATAATTAATTTTTACTACTTTTCCATGTTTCCAACTTTATTTGCATAGACTGAATTTTAGCGAGCAGTTTATATCAATAATTGATATATCGAGCAGTGTATATATGAGCATTGTTAGGGATCGTGGCGGGGAGAAATGTCATTACTGTCAATAGTGTCAATACCAGTGCGAATATAAAAAATGAAACTGCTGGACACCAATATCAAAGGTGCCGACGCTAAGTGGAACTACTGTATCTACTGTAGTGTTCCTTAATCATCGATAGTATCGATGGTAACTGTGCATCGTTACTATCGATGCACACCTACTATCGAAAAAAATATCGAGAACTCTACATACTACATCGAAAAATTGTATATCAAGAATTAATTTACTGTCATAATGTCAATGACAAACGTTTTAAAGAAAGAATTTTACATTGTTTTAAGTTTTTATTTTTTGTTTGGATGTACCACAGAGCAAGAGCAATAAGAATCAAAATATTGAGGTGATCTAATTCCATGAAATTTGTTTATTTCAGAAATGACTCGAAACCCGATAGGTATCGATACTATCGATATTTTTTATAATTTTATCGATAACTATCGATAGTTTGTACCATCGATGTTTAAGGAACACTAATCTACTGTGCCTAAGCTCTGGGCCCCGATGTTTGAAATATGTGAGTACAACTCGTCTGCGAGAATGTACCACGTGACCATCTCGAAATCGGTCAACGTTGCCAAATTTAAATTTAGACAGTTCAACAAAAAGTAGAGCAAAACATATATTTTAGTTCACTTGAAACCTTCGTACAAGAAGAAATAGAAGAAGTGATTAAGACAGACAGCCAAATTATTGGATTCAGACCAATTATAAGCTCTTTAGATCCGTTATGGAAATATTAATTCTTTTATTAAAAATACAAAACACTTTTTAGAAAAATTATCAAAAATTAAAATGACAATTTTTCAAAGCAAAATATTTCAATCGAAAAAAAAAGTTAGTTTAAAATAATTAATAATTTAATCAAATAATAATTAATAATTAACAATATATATTGTTTAAAAAAGCATAATAATTATAATATTTATTTTAATATAAAATCGAAAATTCAATGTTTTGTCTTGGCAAAATTACAGGTTATTTAAAACACAAAAAAGAAATTTCCAAATGTTGCTGTCGATAAATAAGTCTCTTAATCTTATGAGAAAAAGTAGACAAGTTATAACATTAAAATTATAATTGAAATTGAAAATATAAAAAAATTACCGTTTCTTGATGTACTAATAAACATCAATAACAATTTGTTTTAAAACATCAGCCTTTAGAAGGTAAAATACAAATACGATAAAACCATGTTTTTCGTTTTTAATTTTTATCTCTTGCAAAAATAATTTTTTTATGAAACCTCTGGTGAAAACGTTCTTTTTTGTGTATTAAAGTAGTAATTTTTTCAAAGCAAAATATTTAATTTTCAAATTTATACGAATTTAAATTAAGAACAAGCCTAATTTTCAATCGAAAAAGTTAGTTTATAAATTTTCAATTGGTGTGCGAGAATGTACCACGTGATCACTCCTCACTCTCTCAGCGTCACAAAATCGGTATGTTTGAAACCAAGAGAAATCATCTACAAGTTCGCATAGAAGTGCTCTACTGGGTTGTACCAGTAGAGTTGAGTTTAGTAAGAGAGGAAACATGCGCAATAGTGCCGTGAAGGCGTTAAGTGCAGTGTTGCCGATGCCAATTTATCATATTCCCCAATATCCCAAGTCAAATTCCCAAAATTTGGGGACAAAAATCTGCTGATTCCCCAAAAATTCCCCTCAATAGGTTAAGTACCTTACCTTAGGATTATCTTCTTTGTTTTGACCTTTTATTAACCATTTATCCATATTTGCACAAAATCGTATCGTTATTTCGCGACAGAATACAAAATTAAGTTATCTAAAGCAAAGCTAGCAAATTAGAAGCGTCTAAAACTAAGGGAATCACAGAAAGGTTTTCTCTATGTGTTCGCGTTCACACCGCGCGGAGATAAACGAACTTACCCGATTATAATATGATTTATTATAACAAAAGTAGGTACAATGGACAAATGATTTGCTGCTGTGCAAATGGTCTTGAGTTCTACGCCCAATCTGAACTGTTTTTTTATTTTAATTCCTGCTGATTATTTATTATATTGTTTAACGATGAGATTTCAAAATCCCCGCATTTTCCCCGCATAATGCCAATCCCCAATCATCTTGAGATTCCCCGCAGTTTGGCAACGCTGGTTAAGTGTCAAGACTGTCAAGCCAAATTTAATTTAATTACTATATCTTTGATATTAATAGTTTGGTATGTGATTTATAGTTTTCTGTTTAGAGTGTTTGTGTATATTTCGTTAGGACTCAATCATTAGCTGTTTATTTTGCTGATTTGCTTATTGTTGTTTGAAAATATTAATTAATATTTAAAATTAATAAAATCTATCAAATGAAAAAGTTCTATTTGAAAAACAAACACCAAATAAAAAATATATTAAAACTTACCAGACTGAATCTACAAAACTGGAAAAATATTGGTAAACGCAAAAAAATATATTTATATTGGCTGCGAACTTCACTAAACACTATTTGTTTTAGGAATAAATAAAATATTTATTGGAAAAGAGAATTTACAGATTTCTTTCCCTTAAAGTAGGGTAAACCAGGACTATTTTTATTATACTAATTTCCGTGTATACAGATAAGCCATATTAAGCCTAGAATAATGCCGATTTACCCTAAAACAAATTTCAAAAGGTCCTATTTATTATAATCCTAAACAGATTTGAATGTACTTTATTGCCAACATATTCAAAGATTTCCTGTAATATACTTTTATGATCAATTCTGATGAAATTTCAGATATCAAAACAGGTAACCGAAAGTTCATACAAAAAAATACTCTTATATTATTATTATATTAAAAAAACTTTTATAACAGTTTTTTATTTAAAAACCTAAAATGCAACTATCTCATATCAAATTTTTTCAGTCGTATACGAGATTTGCCAAAAAATATGAAATTTACTCAGGAATAAAGCACCTTTATTTTTGAAATACCGGGTGTCCCAGAAGTTTCTGACCCATTTTAACTGCAAATATCTCGGAACTCAGAAACGATAGGAAGGTGCGGTTTTCACTGAACAGTTTCTTTTTTTATATAAAGTTTTTTTCAGTATAAATGTTTATTTAGTAAAATCTTATATAGGGTGTTTTAAAAAAGCGGTCTTTTTAAAATGCAAATAACGTCGATTTTTTTAACGACACACCCTATATATTTTTATTCTATCTGAAAGGTGAACTCTTTCCCTTTACGAAAATGTATAATGTTGAAGTTTAGATGAAAAATAAGTGAGTTATTTGATTTTTAAGGATAGGCAGTTACGTAGACATATACCATTAGATAATTAACAAATGAG
The DNA here is from genome assembly GCA_949320105.2 of Crepidodera aurea. Classification (NCBI taxonomy): domain Eukaryota; kingdom Metazoa; phylum Arthropoda; class Insecta; order Coleoptera; family Chrysomelidae; genus Crepidodera; species Crepidodera aurea. The sequence goes on from OX439473.1 coordinate 97,955,003, forward strand.
CTCTGGATAAAATTATAAATTGAAAATGTATAAACTAATTTTTTCGATTGAAAATTAAGCTTTTTCTTAATTTAAATTCGTGTAACTGAAAAATAAATGTTTTCCTTTGAAAAATTGTCATTTTAATTTTTGATAATTTTTCTGAAAAATGTTTTATATTTTGAATTAATATTTCCATAACGGATCTAAAGAGCTTATAATTGGTCTGAATCCAATAATTTGGCTGTCTGTCCTAATCACTTCTTCTATTTCTTCTTGTACGAAGGTTTCAAGTGAACTAAAATATATGTTTTGCTCTACTTTTTGTTGAACTGTCTAAATTTAAATTTGGCAACGTTGACCGATTTCGAGATGGTCACGTGGTACATTCTCGCAGACGAGTTGTACTCACACATTTCAAACATCGGGGCCCTGAAGAATTCCTACTACCGAAAAATCCCTTCCAAAGCGACTGGATTCGCGGCGCGCGCAATACTATCTTTAAACGGCGTTAGCTCGAGACTTTGAATATTTAATGTACCCGGTGAGCCAAATAAAAATCGAACGTTTTATTTAATTTTAAATAAATTTTCATTTAATTTCGAAATTATTCAAATTATTTAGTTTGTGAAAAATAACTTCATTACAAATGTAAAATCCAAATACGGATTAAGAAAAATTTGTAAAATTTGAACCGAATGGAATACACTGTGATATACTGACATATTTTTATAAATGCACATCTCGTGCTACTTATTACTAATCTTTTAAAGTTAAAATTCAATTAATGCAATACCTACTTATTGTCATTTTCATAAGCCATAACTTTGGAAATACCACCGACATAACCTTAAACTAGACGGCTAATGCCATATGATAAAAATTGATCAATTACGAGGATGACTGGTGTCCATAATGCATGCGCATTGTGTTTGTCATATTCACCGACATAACCTTAAAGTCTATGTTCCGACATTGGCGTACCTTAGGTAAAATGATTGGGTCTAGAACGAAAATAAGTGGAATGATGAAAACAATTTAGGATTTAGGTTGGAGTTTTCATTTACTGATTGGAAATATTATTATTTGTGAGAACAGGATGTTTTTTATAAAATAGTATAGTATAGGTATAAATAGCTGTATCGTTCGAGTAAGACATATAGTATCCTCAATTTATATCATTGAAATAACCTTCTGAAGCAAAATGCTCTGAACATATTCTTGTTGACGAATGCAGAAGCGGTTCTAAAGGTCTTCCGATTGCTTTCAACCATTCATTACGTTGGTCCTCAGGTATTCTAAAATATCATTGGGAAGCAAATATACATTTGTTCGCGTAAAATAATTACTTTTTGGTATAATAAATGTGTGTGAATCAATGTTGTTGAATAGATGCATGGTATATAACAATTTTATTGTGTTTCTTATATTGACTTACCTATGAAACATAACACCTTTGGGATGGTTTGTTGAACGGTTCTTACACCAAAGTACAAAACAGTTCATTTTTACAATAAATTCACTATTTCTCTATCGAATATCGGTTAAACACCAAACAGAACAGTGGACGCCTATGAACAGAAAACAATATATCTCGTCTCCTCGAATCGGCAAAGCTCGAGAACCGAAACCCAGATGTTAGACGTACTGGTGTCCATTGCGCATTGCGCAGAGACGTTTTCGGAATGTTCAATTGGATGAGTTTCTTGTGTGGTGGGAATATGGATATTAGCCGTCTAGTTTAAGGTTATGTCGGTGGGAAATACCCTTTAGATTTTTTCATATTTGGTACAGTGAGATTGTTTAATAACGCCCAATCGTACAATACAAGAACTACAGATCCAGATCCGCATTAAGAAAAATTTGTAAAATTGATAATCTCTAAAATAGGAGCCTGCATGTATATCAGATTCTTTAAAATGTAATCGGATCCTATTTGAAAAAAGAAAAAAAAAAATAAAAAAAAAAGAAAAAAGATGTGTTATTGCCTACTTTAGTTTAATGAGTTTTGTATCCGGAATTAATCCGAGAAATTAAATCTGTATTTTTTTATAGAACGCTCTTGAGCACTTATAAAAATATTTCAGTATAACACATCTTTTTTCTTTTTTTTATCCGATTTAAAAAAATCTGATATACCTACAGGATTTTAGAGATTACAAACTTTTATAAAATTTTCTTAATCCGAATCTGGAGTTCTGTATTGTACGATTGGGCTATTTAAACAATCTACTTGTACCAAATATGGGGGTGTTTCTAAAGTTGTGACTTATGAAAATGACAATATGTATGACATTAATTGAATTTTAACTTTAAAAGTTTAGTAATACTTATGTAGAGCGAGATATGCATTTATAAAAATATATCAATATATCTCGCTTTTTTCCATTCGTTTCGAATGTCTGATCCAATTTAAAAAAGAACTGATGTACAGCGTGTTGCTTTGGGGATTTTCAAATTTTACAAATATTTCTTAATCCGTATCTTAACTGTAGTGTGGTCCTTACATTATACGATTGGGCTACTAAAAAATGATACCTGTACCAAATATGAAAGAAATCTACCAGGTATTTCGAAAGTTAGTGCTTGTGAAAATGAATATAATGCATTTAGAGCCGTTTGCACGGGTTCTACTTAATAGAATATAAGCAAAGCTTAATAGTCTAGTCAAATGCTAGTTTTCCAAAACATGAGAGCGGTAGAAAATTTTTCAACGGAATTTTATGTTTTTCGTGGAGCTGAAACGAATCTAAAGTATGCTGCCTCGTCGCAGGACCGAAACAGGCCCAAAAACGCTCATTTCTTGCAAACGACGCATCGTACGGAAACTATCGCGTTATTCAAAGTTGAAGAGTATAAAATTCTGCGTAGAATGACGTTCCTATCATTCTAACCTCAAAATTTATAAGGTCGCCATCGTCAATCGAAAAAAGCCAATTTTTACCAACTTTTGTGAAAACTGCAATATACTCACAGTTAGACGACTGTGATTTAAAAACAGCCCGTTTATGTGCAAAACTGGTAAAATAAAAGTTGTAAAGCATCAAATTTTGAGTTCAGTGAGCACCAACATTTTAAATTTGGATCAATATATACGCATATACGGATCATTTCTCCATTTTGCCGCTAAACGCTTATTTGATCAATATGAAGGGGTCCAATCATAATAAGTCTGCGAATGTTAATATGTACCCCCTACCTCTCAAATCCCTCTTCCCAACTGAAATATACAGGTTGTCCCAAAAAAGTGTGTCGTATCAAAGTTGTATTATTTCTTATGGAATACCCTATATTTTATTGATTTATAGATTATACGTCAAAAATATGATAAACTTGCTTAAGTATTCCCTATACCTAAACTTTTTAGTTTTCGAGATATTTTGATATTACTAAAAATGGAAGCACTTACAAGAAAACCAATAACTTGGAAACCTATGGAATCGGCCAAATCCTATTTTAACTGGAAAAAATTGGACTAACAATTGAAAGCAGTAATTTATTTAGAGTTTTTAAAATTATACAGTGCGTCCAAAACGGGGCGATTCTCTAATGACATATACAAACGACAATATCGTTCTTATTTTAAACAAGACACCCTATATTTTATAATCCTATTATGTAGCAAATTCCATTACCTTTTAAAAATTATAAAGGTCTATTATGCCTAAATCTATTTATTTTGGAGTTATTTTTATATTTTGTAAATTTTAGACGGTAATTTTATTTATGCGTTATTTACAGCATATTAACTCGATCACATTGTTTTCAGTTGAAAAACAGCCATCATAGCCTACCACTGCGAGTGCTGAAGAGCCTGAGCCTGGACCGTCATCCCCTACCTGATCTGACCTTCCACAGTCCCAGCCAAACGGACGGGATATGTTGCGGGTTTTCTCGATTATAGTGAAGAACAAATTTTTCACCATTTCGGGGGTGATTTTTGGCCGTTTGAGGGGTGGGGTCAACTCTACAAGAATTGTAGTCCAGCATTCTCGAAAACAGGGAATTACGTTAGTTTTCCGGTGAAAGTTTTGGCCGTTTGGGGGATGGAGCTAACTCAAAAAGAATTTTAACTTCCGTCATCGTTTTCAGCATTCTCTAAAATGGGGGGGGGACGTAATTTGGGGGCGTCAAAATTTATTTGTAATCTTCAAGGTTTTTTCCGGCTCACAGAACGTACAGGGTGTCCCAAATTGATGTGTTTTGCAGGGTATCTCGTAAACTAGAAGAGATAGAAGAAAAGCAGTTATGACTTCTTTTTTTGTTAAAGTAACGATATCCTAATTAAATCTTTAGTAACTCCCTGCAGTTGGAAGATACAGGGCGATTATTGAAAACTGTCGAAAACTACAAGGTACTATAACTTCTTAATTAAGAAAAATATAAAAAAACGTTATAAAAACTTTTGACAGATATAATATTAAAGAGTTCAGTGGCGTACAGTTTATTTTTTTTATGGGGCTCACTAAGGAAATATAATGCAAACTTATGTTTTTTTAAATGGGACACCCTGTATATTTTGACGTTTTTCGTTTCCTTTTTTAATTCTCATTCACCTGATATGACATATTATATATCTATTTTCAATGGTTGGAGCTACAGTGCAAATAAACCATTTATGGATGTTATCAGGTGAAACGCCCTTAAAAAATTGAACACTCAGTAACGAAATTTAACATTTTATTATAAGGATACTGATGTGTGACAATTTTATTTATCAAAATTATAATTAATAAAAAATAAAACCAGATTAAAAAAATAAAAACAATAAACTTATGAAACAACAAGAAACCTTTTTTTTTTTTTTTATTTAAAAATTTGCATCAACCCAGAGGGTTATTAGCAAGAGGCAAAAATATTACAGTTTTTTTTTTCTAGATATTTACAATTCGAATAGCTTTCAGGTAATTTATAATGTTTTTAAAAATACAATTAGGTCCTAGAGCCTGCTGGATATTTTGTGGTATGTGGTAGTTGCTTCTCTCTTCGTTGTATTTTGGGCATTCCACCATAAAGTGAGAAACTGTAAGCCGCACATCACATAAATCACATTTGGGTTCTGGGTCTTTGGTTAAAAAATGTTCGTGGGTGATTTGTGTATGGCCAAGCCTTAATCGCGTGATGATAACTTCACTTTTCCTATCTGAAGGTAACTCCGGCCACGGTTTCACTGACTTTTTAACGTTTTGAAGTTTAGATGTCGTTGTTTGCCACTTTGATTGCCACTCACTATAAATTTTGGTTTTTACTAAATTTTTATTGTCATTTAATAACACCACTGCTGATTGTGTAGCGTCTATTGTGGTAATTGCCTCACGAGCGTATTTGTCAGCCTCTTCGTTTCCTTACCCAAATGAAAATTATATTTTTGTCTGAGTTTTGAGCCTTAGAGAGTTCGTGTTTTATTTTAGCAGCAATTGGGTTTTCCGGAAATATATTTTTAATGGACTGCAAGGAGCTTAAGGAGTCACTTAGTACGACAAAGTTTCTATCATTAGATTTATTTATAAATTCTAGTGCTTGAAACGCATACATTTCTGCCGTGTAGATGCTGGACTCTGGTGGTAGTCGATATTTTTTCCTGGTATCTGGTGTAACTATGGCCGCTCCTACTCCCTCTAACGTTTTAGATGCATCGGTGTAAATTTGTGTGTGATCTTCAAATCTGTCCAGGATGTCTCTCAGTTTTGCCTTAATTAAATCCTTATTAGTTGAGTTCTTATCAAACATTGTCAAAGTTGTGATAACTGATGGTTCTTTAATTTCCCATGGGGAAGGGGGTTCAAAGATTATAGGAGTGCATTGTGGTAGGGATAGATTTAGGGTGGATAGGTCGTTTCGGATTCTGGAATAAAAGGGTTTACTTAAACGTGGTTTGCTCATAAATAAATTTACAAATTTTTCATTTTGGGTTATGCTGTACGAATGGTTGTTAGAATCTGCGTTACTTTTTATTGCATAACAAAGGTTTAGGTACATTCTTCTGTTATTAAGGGAAGGTTCATTTGCTTCGCAATATAAACTTTCCACTGGCGTTGTTCTAAAAGCTCCTAGTACTAGACGAAGAGCGTTGTTATGTATTGTGTCTAGTAATTTTAAAAGTGATTTGCTAGCTGAAGAGTATGCCATGGCCCCATAGTCTAGTCTTATTAATGTTCTATATATACATAACATAGTCTTTCTATCTGATCCCCAGTCCTTGTTACTTAACACTTTCAGTATGTTGAGTCTGGAGTTGCAATCAACGATTAGGTTCGTTATATGACTCTTACAGTTTAATTTCTGATCAAATGTCATTCCAAGAAATCTAACTGAATCTTTTATAGGCAGCTGTTTTCCATATAGGTTGAGTGGTGGTATATTCTGGATAGGTTTTTTTGAAAATAGTACATATTGGGTTTTTTCTGTAGAAAACTGAAAACCAGTTTCTTTCGACCAATTTTCCAATTTGTGTAAAATATTTTGAACCATGGCAAAAATATTCTCAATGTTTTTACTTTTGCCGAATATTACAAAGTCGTCTGCATATATGCGACCCTTTAATGGTAACTTCATGTCATTAATAACGTCATTTATAGCAATATTAAAAAGTGTTGGGCTTAAAATAGAGCCTTGTGGAATTCCATTTTCTAGATTCTTTTCTACCGAAAATACGTTATTATTTTTAACACGGAAGCTACGGTTTTCCAATAAATTGTTAATAAACGCAAGACAATGACCTCTTATTTTTAGTTTATGTAATTTTTTGATTATTCTATATTTCCAAGCGGTATCAAACGCTCCTTTTATGTCGAAGAATACGGCTAGACATTTTTGTTGCGTGGCTAGGGCTTCATGGATTTCAGTTTCAAGGGCTAAGATATTATCCATTGTTCCTCTGTTGCGTCGAAAACCACTTTGATCTGGAGTAATTAAGTTTCTGTTTTCCATTGTCCACACTAACCGTTTATTAACAATTTTTTCCAGGAGTTTGCAGATGGCGCAAGTTAACGAAATTGGTCGGTATGATGCAGGATTTATCTTCGAATACTTTGGCTTCAGAATTGGTATGGTTATAGATTCGGTCCATTTTGATGGAAATTTGTGTTGTAGCCATATAATGTTAAATAATTCCAGGATATATTTATGTCCATTGGTGGGAAGATTTTTCAAGAAAACCACTGGTATGTCATCAGGTCCTGCAGTTGTTTCTTTAAGTGAATTTAAAGCTTCATCATACTCTGTTTTCGTGAGCGGCAGATTTATTGGGTCATTGTTCTCTAATGTAAAATCAATTTCATTAAGCTCTTCTGTATTTTTATACGAATTAAAGTCGTTCTCGTAGTTTTCACTGCTTGAACGAAATTTATACATGTCTGCAAGGGATTCTGTTATTTCAAAATTATTTGTGATCATTTTATCGCCGATTTTAAGGCAATTTATTTTGTTGAATTGAGTATTACCAGATATTTTTTTAATTTTTGCCCAAACTTCGGTCATTGGTGTGGAACTGTTTAAAGTAGAAACATATTTAGTCCATGTTTCTCTTTTGGCTGTTTTAATTATTCGTCTGGCTTCTGCTCTATGCTTCATGAATTCGATCTTATTTTCATCGTCCTTTTTTCTCTTGTATCTGTTGAAAGCTCTTTTGCTTAGTTTTATGGCTTCTTTGCACTTAGTATTCCACCACGGTACCGGTTTATGATGAGATAACTGTGTGGTCTTACCCATCGAAGATTCTGCGGCCTTAAGTATTATATCAGTTAGGTGTTGTAGCGATTCATCAATATTGTTTCTTACAGAGCAGCTGTTGATGTTTATTTCTATTTGTTCAGAGAATTGCTTCCAGTTAGCCTTTTTTATATTCCATTTAGGGAGTGGTACAGTTTCCTGATTATTTTCACTATTTTCTATGATAATTGGGTAATGATCACTGTTATATGTATATTCCAATGTCTGCCAAGATAGAAAGGGGTATAGCGCATAATCACATGCTGTTAAGTCTAATGGATTAGCTTCTCCTGTTCTTACGTTAAATCTTGTAGGTCTTCCATCATTTAAAAGAGTGAGGTCAAAATGCTCTATAATAGTTTCTTCTAAAATCTTCCCCCTTTGATCTGTATATGTAGAACCCCAGATATGATTAAATGCATTCATATCCCCTAATATTAATCTAGGTTGTGGTACTTGTTCAATTAGATTTTGAAGCTCATTTCTAATTATTATCGCTCCAGGTGGTAGGTAAATATTAAGAATATTTACTGCAGTTTTGCCAATTACAGTTACAGCAACTGCTTCTAGGTTACTTTGTAGAGGTATTTGTTTTGTCTCATATGAGTTTTTGATAAATATAGACACCCCGCCACTTGCTATGTTTTGATTTGATCTTATTTTGTTATAACAGAAGTAGTTTTTTAAAACATTATTTTTATCTAACTTAAAGTTAGTTTCCTGTAAGCATATAATGTCTGGGTTTTGTTCATTAAGGATAATTTGTAGCATAGGTAAATTGTTGTAATATCCGTTAATATTCCACTGGAGTATTTTTTTAAAAATCATTTCTATGGAGTTCATTGCTTATTTTTTTTTTTTTTTTAATAAGTTTGCTGGGAAGAGTCACTTTCAGCATCGGTTGATATGTCTGTCGTAGTTTGTAGATGCAAGTATTTTATTAGTGTTTTTCTTAATTTAGTACTCCTGGTTTTTAATGCCCTTTCTTGAAGGTGAGGATAGATTTTTGTTAACATGTCGATTAATGCTGCGTAATTATCTGTGTAGTTTTCGGTTACGCTGACTGGGTCCGATGAACCTTTGACATTTTCTAGAAGATCTGTAAACTGGTGAAAATTCAATACAAAAGGGGGGTTGTGTCTTGTTATGAAGTCTTCCAGTGTTTTTGTAGAATCACTCTCATCAGTAGACTTTTTTTTTCTTATGGATGGGTTAAGAAACATTGTAACAACTAATCTACCTATAACTAATTTTATTAGAATGTGAAAATTACATTAAATGTTCAAAATGTCCTCCGTTTTGTTGTAGTAATAATTGACACCTTTTTCTTACTGATCTTACACAATTGAGTATGTACACTGGCTTTATTTTTTTAAATGCGGCATGAATATTTTGTAATAAATCTTCCCTACTCTCGAAGTTAGTCTTGTAAATATTATTTTATGATTTTATTTTTGGTAATGCTGAATTGGTTGGAGATTATTTAAACGAAAAACTTTTTAATCGATGAAAACGGAGAGCATTTTGAACATTTAATGTAATTTTTACATTCTAATAAAATTAGTTATAGGTAGATTAGTTGTTTCTTGTTGTTTCATAAGTTTATTGTTTTTATTTTTTTAATCTGGTTTTATTTTTTATTAATTATAATTTTGATAACTAAAATTGTCACACATCAGTATCCTTATAATAAAATGTTAAATTTCGTTACTGAGTGTTCAATTTTTTAAGGGTTTCACCTGATAACATCCATAAATGGTTTATTTGCACTGTAGCTCCAACCATTGAAAATAGCTATATAATATGTCATATTAGGTGAATGAGAATTAAAAAAGGAAACGAAAAATGTCGAAATATACAGGGTGTCCCATTTAAAAAACATAAGTTTGCATTATATTTCCTTAGTGAGCCCCCTAAAAAAATAATCTGTGCGCCACTGAACTCTTTAATATTATATCTATCAAAAGTTTTTATAACGTTTTTTTATATTTTTCTTAATTAAGAAGTTATAGTACCTTCCAACTGCAGGGAGTTACTAAAGATTTAATTAGGCTATCGTTACTTTAACAAAAAAAGAAGTCATAACATCTTAACCGCTTTTCTTCTATCTCTTCTAGTTTACGAGATACCCTGCAAAACACACCAATTTGGGACACCCTGTACAAATTTCAGAATCAAATACTATTAAACGAGCAAGGTTTGTATGTGTGTATGTGTGTCCGGAGGATCTCAAAATCCACTCGTCAGAATTAAATGAAACTTTCAGGGTAGACTAATTCCTATCTAAATCGGTAAAAAATGGAGGTCTCATGTCAGTGAAAATTCGATCTTTCGAGATATTTACAAGAAAAGTTAAGCTTTTAGTTTATTTCCTAGCAACGTCAGGCAACACAGCCATAATATAACCTGTTTCTATAGTAAATTTTTTATTATTTATTTTGTTATGTCATTTTGAAAACGACTTTCATTCAAGAAAGTCGAAACGTTAATTAAAGCCCTCTTTTTCTTTAAAATAGGTGGTGAAACGATTTAAAAAAACAGTTACTATGGCCGTTGGGCGCCAAAATGTATCGTTCTTTAAATGCGTTGTTTGATTTTATCCTGGCTAGCTCAATACCAAAAAAAAATAAGCTTGGGCCGTAGATTTGACTTAGAACCCTACTATTGAGTTAGTGGCATAGCCTTTAATTAAAAAGACCTTTAAAAGTTTTCACTAAACAAATTATGAGCGCCACGAGGTTAGTTTGAGTATAACCTCGAATACTAACTTTCTAGTATCTCTATAAAGATGTGCGGTTCTCTAGTAGTAACAGTAAAAAATAATAGACACATCCAAAATTACGATTACAATTTATAGAATATTGTAATGCCTTAGAAAACCTAAAATATACAGTACGTTTCATCTACATTTAATACCATTTTATTTGTTTACGTAAAATACATGATTTTTCCATTATCATAAAATATTTGCAGGTTTCCATTAACTTATACCCTTAATGTACTATATCGTTTGAAAGATTATTAATTGTACTAACAAATTGTAAAAAGACTTATAGGGTGGTCCATTTAAAAATTTTGAGATATTGCTTGATTTGAGTTCTGTTTCACCCTGTATTAAAGATGCCATAGATAAAAAAAAGTAATTAATAGTGAGCACAGCCAACGATATGAGAATGACATTTGAATACAAAGAAATGATTTACTGTTTTACAGAGTGTTAATAGGGTCATTTTAGCTAATAATTGGCCATATCTTTTTGAAACACCCTTATAATATATTAACATGCTATATTTTTTTAACGTTTTCGGTGAGGTCTTTTCGGTTCTTGAATAAAATATAGTAGGGTAAAGTGACCAATGGTTGTCACCCGTCCTAATATTGGCACCTAGACACAAATAATTGAAATTAATAGATTCTAGGCACACATTTCTTCGCAATCTGAACGTTAGAGTAAAACTGGCAACTCTGTTCAATAAGTGCTTGGTTGCATGGTTAAGTTTACAAGTAGTGACCGATGTTAAGGGCGCGGTCTTGTACGTCAAATATCAGCCAAATTATGTCAAATAAGATGCTGCCCGGGAGGTGCTGGTATCTCGTGATAAATGCTTAAATTAAACAAAATAGTTACAGAAACCTTCCTTTGAAATTTTCTCGTTACAGAAATCATTCTAGAAATTCACTGTTTATTATGTTTAATACAAGGGGAGAACAATATTTAGTATCATCAAAATGTATAATCTTAACTTTTTATTTTTCATTTATTTTCTTTGTAGGTATATTTTATTTATACAGAGCCTTTCAATGCAAACGATACTTCCATAAGATCTTTCTTTTAATTCTTAAAATTAAAATAATTTGTTACTGCGGCATTGATAATATCAAAATAACATTTTCTTTTCAGTTATTTGTTCCTCGTTATGAAGTACCTACTTATGTGAGAAACGAAAGAAAAATTAACCACGCGAACGATGAATAATTACGATTTAGGTGAACATGTCAAAGATATTTACAAGTCGGAAACAATATTGTTTCCTCGGTTTTATTGGTTCAAATTTTCTCCCGAATTTTTCTTGAAGACTATTTAAACCCGAGATCCTTGATTTTATCTGATAAAAAGTAAGCTTTATCATCTATTTATATTTTTGTTGTTGAACTATGCTTATTATTTTCTACACCTTTGAAAATAAATATTGACTATAGCTCAATGTTTAATTTGTTAATCCTTAACTAAGACCTAAATAGAATTAAAAAATGCAAAATCTCCAATCCCACTGTAATAGGTTATGCCGTTGTCTCTATAAAGGTATATACAGACAACACTCGTTATGCTATGGTTTTGTGAACATCTGAATCATGGAAGAATCACAGTACCTATACAATCTCAAATTTCAAATTATCCGCCAAGCCGGTGTAAGGTCGGAAAAGATTTCGTGAGCAATCGGACGGCGCCGGCGTTATTTAACTCGGGTTACTGAGACAAATAATACAATACGCTTACCGTATTATAGATATTAACTTTTTACCTTTTTACTAATCCAAAATATTCACGAAGTGATAAATGGCAAAGGTCCGGAATTGCACAAGAGTCCTGCTGCCTGCGCATGCGTGTGTGAACTTGGGATTTGTTTTGATTTCAGTGTGTTTACAGTTTACACTGTTAAATTCTTTTGTCGTTTAGTGTTCTTTGAAGCCTAAAAAAATCTTACTGCTGTATTTCTTGAAAAAAATATTCCATAGAGTGTACAAAGCAGCGTTGATAAAAGTACTATTAAAGATTAAAAAAAAATTGTCTGGAAATTAAATTTTAAATCCTATTACATTCGGAAATCAGTCGATTTAACTTTTGGTCTACAATATTATTGTTTCTGCACGGAAGACCGAAAAATATTTTTTTTGTGAAAACGTTCTTTTTTGTGTTTTAAATAAGCAGCTGTAATTTTTTCAAAGCAAAATATTTATTTTTAGATTTTATACGAATTGAAATTCTATACGAACAATATTTTTTTTCATATCATCTTAAAGCCGAGGTTTTACGAAGAAATCGAGCACTCTGATAAAGTTAAACAATTGAAAATTTGTAAACCAACTTTTTCGATTGAAAATTAGGTTTTCTTTTAAATTTTTGCACAATTGGACAAAGTGACGGGTCATATTTTTTAAGATAATCAGATAAAATCAGAACTTCAAACTCTCGATATATTTTGCTTCGCGTTAGAGATATCGAAAAACATTAGAAAAAGTTGTTCAGAATATTATTTTAACCCCATATACCGATTTTCATGACAAAATTCGCATATTTAATTTTTTCATTATATTGGTCTATACACAAAATTATTACATTTTTTTAATTTGATAAATAAGTGTTCCATGGAAAGTAATAATTTGAAACATTGACAATTTAGTAGTGATTATAACTGATTAAGAAAAATAATGATTCCTACACATACTAACTATTAAAAAGTAAAAATTAATTTATTATGAAAGTCATACAAAATATCATTTATTTTGAATATATTGTAATGATGTAAATGTTGTCAATTGTTATTTAGGAATTTAGTTATTTTAAAATTATGTGTAGGGGTATTTAAAATTTGACAGGGTTGCTATGGGATGTTGATTTTTTTTTTGGTTTGGGAAGAGGAGATGTTTGAAAGATGTCAAAGTGGACAAATGGAAAATAAATTTAAAAAAAAAGTAAAATCGTATAATTTACGGAATTCATCTCAATATATATTCTTATCGTTTACTTTATAATATTACCTCTAATTCTTTTCTAAAATACTTTATATATTTTTATTCTAATGGATAGATAACATATCGACACAAATAATTTTGAATTATTTTTAAAAATTCCCGCGTTATGACAGTTAAACGACATGCGCAACAGCATCAAAAAATATACATGCAAATATAAATGCTCTAAAATCTCGTCAACTTTCAGACGAAACGTTAGCTAACCCACGTTGCCAAATGAACAGTTTCAACCAACAGCTGTGAGTTCCCGCGAAAATTTAAATTCATGATATATTATTATATTCGGCGTACTTAGAATGTTCCTTTCTGATTAAAGTTTTTTAAATGTTTGGAGAGTAAAAACTTTATTTTACTTTATTTACAAAGACAATAAATACAATTGCAGCGTTCTTTTTGTGTTTTGAGTGCATGTTTCTTTTATTATGTGCCAACATATTCTAAACCATAACAGATAGGAATACGATGAAATGGGAAAAAAATTGAATTTTTGGAAAAAATTAGAGATAAAAAAAATCTACAGAGTTTATTGATTTTCTTCTCTTTCTCTCACAACTGGGCTAATTATGGTATCACCCCGCTAAATATCTCAGCTGATGGGTTGGCATCCATTGCAAATTTGATTTTCTTCGGGCACCATCTTTCTTACAGTGTTAAAACCTATATGATCTATATATAATTATATATATATATATATATATATATATATATATATATATATATATATATAATTATATACTGAATACCTATGGGTAAAGAATTTTTAGACGCCATTGTTTGACCAAACTTTCAAATTAATGTGAAATGACTTCAAAATTTCAAATCGACTGATTTCATAAATTAAAGTATTTTGATGTATTCTGATTAAACCACATTGTAGATAAAGGTCTAACTTAGGTCAAGTTAATGTTTATTTTTCTTATTTTTTCAGAATCGAGGATATATAGATTGTTAAATGCCACTTTTAAGGTTAAAAAAATTGGATGATTTTGAAGCTGTCGTTTTCATAGAAAATAATAAATTTATCGATTTAGAATAGTAAGACTACCTAAGTTAGACCTTTATCTTTAATTTGTCTGAAAATTATATTTTAAATCCCATTACATTCGGAAATCAGTCGATTTAACTTTTGGTCTGCAGCATAGGATTTTATACACAGGAAGACCGCGCCCTTAACACCGGTCCAACTGAAAACGGTAAGTTTTTATGTAAACCATAAGAAACAGCTTATTATGATGATATTTCCAAACTATATGTTATTTTATTAGTATATATTTGATTTACTAAGTTTATTACGAAATAAAGAGAGGTTATTGGCGGGAAAACATTACAATTGTAATAAATTAATGGGGTGCCAACTATTGGCATGCAAATTATAATAGATTCCAATTTATTGACATGGGTGCCAATGGTTAGTTACAAGGTTTCTGTATAGGTACCAATTATTGGCACTAATTTTATAGAGAAAATTTATTGCTGAAACATTATAAAAATGGTAATTTATCTTTAAATAAGTATACCGTACATTAGAGCAGCTTATTTAGTAAAATACATTGAAATATATGGCTGTTAAAAAATTCGGAACTTCTTCTAATCCGTTTAAACGCACTGATGTTTTTAAACATCTTTTTTTAAATTGTCAATTACATAATTAATATTTTAAATCTATTTTGTTGTGTCCATGTAGTTACTATTAAGTAAGGAGTAATTATTGATTGGAAAATGTAATATTTTAATTAAATTAGGGGGGTGCCAACTATTGGCACGATAATTGTGATATATTTCAATTGTTAACATGGGTGCCAATTATTAGTTTATATAACAGAATATAGGGAGAAATTTGTTGGCACCCTGATTTTATAAATACATTCGTATTTGTTTAAATCTAAATTAAAGTTATTATTACCTATTTAGTAACTATAGTGTAATAAAGGAATATCAGTTCGATGAACTTCAACAGGTTATTTCATTATATTTTACATTTTTTAAAATAATAATTAGTTGTTATCCAATACAAATAATGCAATGTCATTAATTCTAAAGTTCAATATCTGGTCACCGAGCTTCGCTCTTAATATTCAAATCTACATTTTTAAGCAGTCGAATGAGTATATAATTTAAGTATATTTATAACCTGACAAATTATTAATTAATTCGTGAAAATCACGGAGTGGGCGACATCTACTTGAACTATAGAAAGGTAGATAAATAGAAAGTTGATTGGCGATTGGCTTGAAAGTAGGCGGGAAAATAAAAAAAGCTGTCAGTGTTAATTTTCAATTTGCTGCAGGTGTTGTTGACGTTTATCAACTGCTTGTCACAGAGGTTAGTTAAAAGCATTAAAAGTTGCATAGTTTCTGGAGATTTCACCCTTTTAGGGCAACATCTACTGACGCTTGGTCTTCGCGAATAGTCACGGCGGACAGGCCCCGTTTCCGGGACGGGCAACAGCAGCGTGTAGGGCATAGTGGTTTTAGTGGGGTGGTTTTAGTGAGTAACCGTAAGGGGTAGTCTCACACTATCGGGGAAGGGAAGAACCTTTACCCGATGTGCATAAAGCATTACCACCCGCCAAAAAAAAAAGATTAGCTTTAGGTTAGGTTAGATCTGTGTAATAAATAAAGAAAAGTACGATACGTGTGACATTTTGACATTTGTTACATTCTGACAGGTGTCATATTTTGACATTTGTTCATTTTGACAGTTGTAACATTCTGACACGTATCACATTTTAACAGTTGTCACGTTTTTACAGGTGTCACATTTTGACAAGTGTCCATTTTAACAGTGTTACTCAACGTTCCTATAAATATTTACCTAAACCCATGATTTCTGAAATTGAATTGGCAACGTTGTATTTTCAACTTAGAATTTATGAGATGGCTGTCATTTGACAAGCAAATTATTTATGTCCGTCAAATGAACCTTTTCTTTTTTATACTTTTCAGGTTTATTCTGGTTATAAATTGCTACTTGTGCATTTGTAGAATAAAAAAATGTGAAAAATATTTTTCCGCGCAAAAATTTCTATTGCTAAGTATATTGATTTTATCATGTTTTATAGCATCTGCGAAAATTTCATGAAAATCCCAGCCGGTCCCATTTTCTTAACATTTAACCAGAGATGTGCGTGTCAGTAGTTGTCAAAATTTGTAGGTTATTATGGATAAAAAGCGGCAAATTTAAAATTGAATTCTTTCAGATTTAAACGCCAGAAATTAAATAAAGTCAAACCTTTTTACTACTATACTATACAGAAGAAAGGAGTGCAGTATTTAATTTGCAGAACGTAGTACAGATTCAAGAGGTAGAAATTTTATTTTTACCTCATCCTTCAAGTCTTATTTGTAGTTAAAATTTAAATTTTAATACATCTGATCGGCCTAATATAGTTTTTGTTTAGATAAACCAGTTCTTTTGACAGATAAGTCAGACTTTATTTATTCATAGCAGTATCGTATGTATTTTAATTGATTCGGAATTTTGTAATAATATATATTTCAAAATGGCTTCATTCTAAAAATATTATCAGTCCTCCTAAATCCTTGAAGGAAGAATTATTAGTAATTCAAATTCAAAATTCAAAAAATATATTATAGATGAGATGGCCAGAGAAAAACTGGTCTGGTCACAATTATTAAAAGGTTATATTTCTCAAAACATTTAAATTTCCTGATGTGCGAAATTTGTTTTTGAAGGCATTTTCAGATGTAAATAGAGAACATTGGGGAAAATGCATTGATCATGTTAAAAAGGTGGAAAATTCATTTAGGAAAGTATATCCACTATCAATGGATAATTTAATAGAACCTATAATAATAAACCTCAGAAAAGACAATTATAGTAATACCAGTAGTTTTAGTGAAGACAGTGACTTTTATAGATAGTTCTTGAACTAACTTTTTTTTTAATCTTTGAGTTTAGGTAAATACTGAAGCGTTACTTTTAATGCCAAGAGATTAAAAACAGTTTAATCCCAACATATAATCCTCCTTGTTATTTATTGGTTAAATTTAATTCGTTCAATGTTAAAGTGTCAGATGCATAAGGTTTATTTTTATTTTTTGTAAATAATATAACTTCAAAATTTAATCTACGAAGTGCGTATATATATATATTTTATATGCTGTGACCTTATTTATATTATAGAAACTTATTTTGCAAAGTACGCCTATGGAATGTGACGTTATATCCTCTATCCTTTATAGTATATATTACTATAGAAACAAGTTATTATTATGTGCCGTTGCTAGGAAATAAAACTAAAAGCTTAACTTTTCTTGTAAATATCTCGGAAGATCGAATTTTCACAGACATGAGACCTATATTTTCTGTCGATTTAGATAGGAATTAGTCTACCCTGAAAGTTTCATTGAATTCTGACGAGTGGATTTCGAGATCCTCTGGACACACATACACACATACAAACCTTGCTCGTTTAATAGTATTTGATTGTTTCCAATTCTGTTTAGCTAGCAAATGACCTATTGAAGCGATATTTGACGGTTAGTTATTCATTAGCATTTTAACCATATACTTAATACAAATGTAGAAAAGGTATATAATTTTATTATTTAATAAAGGGCTGGTATAAACTTAATTCATTGTTTTATTCTACAAATGCTGTAATTAAGGAAAAGGACCTAGAAATATTACAATAGCATTTATGTACAAAGAACAAAAACATAAATGAATTATTTAGGTAGGTACATCTCAATTTTAGATGCCAAAAATGAAAGCAAAAAATAAATGTGTAAGACAATATTTTGAAGAAATTATCCAAAACATTTCAATTAACAAAAATTTGGATTACACTTTTATCCCACACAACCTCATAATCAGCTTCCATTTTTTCTTCTTTCAGCTCATCCACCCTAGAATTTCTGCGCACAAACACAGATAGTCTAAAATCAACAAACACTATATAGTCTTTCTAAATTCGAATCAGTCAATTCACAATGATTTCCAGTCAATTTTTGAAAATTGACTGGTCCAAATTTAGAATCAGTCAACTCTCAATGAATTCCAGTCAATATAGGGTTAATCATCAAAAATCCTGTTCGCAGAAATAATATTCTGGTTAAAAAATGTATTTGTTTTATAACATAACATATATACGACGTCCATTGTAATGCTAACACTAATAAATAAATTAGCAGAAATTCAATGTCAGAAATGTAGTAGAAAATACCGTGTAAATTCTAATTCTAATTCTAATTCTAATATGAAAAAGTTTCTAAAGGATGTGCAATATTTTAAACAATTTAATTTTTATTTGTCTTTGGTAAGTAAAAAGTGTTCATCATATACGAAATATGTATACTAATTTACAGTTGTGCAATATTTGAAAAAACAACTTTTTATCTATCTTTTGTATGAGAAAAAGGGTGCCACACTCTGTGAAGGTTAATATCTGGTCACCGAGCTTCGCTCTTAATATTCAAATCTACATTTTTAAGCAGCCCAATGAGTATATAATTTAAGTATATTTATAACATGACAAATTATTAATTAATTCGCGAAAATCACGGAGTGGGCGACATCTACTTGAACTACTGATAGGGAGATAAATAAAAAGTTGATTGGCGATTGGCTTGAAAGTGGGCGGGAAAATTAAAAAAGCTGTCAGTGTTAATTTTCAATTGGCTGCAGCTGTTGTTGACGTTTATCAACTGCTTGTCACAGAGGTTAGTTAAATGCATTAAAGTTGCCTAGTTTCTGGGGATTTCACCCTTTTAGGGCAACTTCTACTGACGCTTGATCTTCGCGAATTGTCACGGTGGACAGGCCCCGTTTCCGGGACGTGCAACAGCAGCGTGTAGGGCACACGTCCCGTCAACAGAAGATCGCTCAGCTCACTCTATTTATCACTATATAAGAAAAACTCTATGTTCAATTGATTTTATTATTTTTTGATCTGCAGTGAAGGAAAATTATAGGTCTGATATTCATACTTGGGTAAAAACCTCCACAAAAACCTGTGACCAGACTCTCGAGGTGTGGCAGATATTGATATCATATTTTTTCAAAAATTCTTTCTCTCTCTCTCTCTCTCTGATCATGAAAACTTAAATATTAAAACTGTCCGCATAATAAAATAGTAGCCGTAAGGGGTAGTCTCACACTATCGGGGAAGGGAAGACAGGTGTCCATTTTAACAGTGTTACTCAACGTTCCTAAAAATATTTACCTAAACCCATGATTTCTGAAATTGATTAATAAGATGGCTGTCATTTGACAAGCAAATTATTTATGTCCGTCAAATGAACCTTTCCTTTTTTATATAAAGCGACAAATTTAAAATCGAATTCTTTCTGATTAAAACGCCAGAAATTAAATAAAGTCAAACCTTTTTACTACTATACTATACAGAAGAAAGGAGTGCAGTATTTAATTTGCAGAACGTAGTACAGGTTCAAGAGGTAGAAATTTTATTTTTACCTCATCCTTCAATGCTTATTTGTAGTTAAAATTTAAATTTTAATACATCTGATCGGCCTAATATAGTTTTTATCTAGATTCTTGTTTCCATGGTTTTTACTGTAATAAATTTGTTCTTTTGACAGATAAGTCAGACTTTATTTATTCATAGCCGTATCGTATGTATTTTAATTGATTCAGAATTTTGTCTAATATATATTTCAAAATGGCTTCATCAGTCCTCCTAAATCCTTGAAGGCAGAATTATTAGTAATAGCAAGGCAACATAAAAACAAATTCAAAAAATATATTATGGATGAGATGGCCAGAGAAAAAGGAATTAAAATTCTCAGATTTCCTCCGAACCACGCAGAGTTAAATTCCATTGAACTGATCTGGTCTCAATTATTAAAAGGTTATGTTTCTCAAAACAATAAAACATTTAAATTTCCTGATATGCGAAATTTGTTTTTGAAGGCAGTTTCAGATGTAAATAGAGAACATTGGGGAAAATGCATTGATCATGTTTAAAAATGTGGAAAATTCATTTAGGAAAGTGGATATATCAATGGATAATTTAATAGAACCGATAATAATAAACATCAGAAAAGACAATTATAGTGATGCCAGTAGTTTTAGTGAAGACAGTGACTTTTAAAGGTAGTTCTTGAACTAACTTTTTTTTTAATCTTTGAGTTTAGGTAAGTACTGAAGCGTTACTTTTAATGCCAAGAGATTTAATTTAATCCCAACATATAATCCTCCTTGTTATTTATTGGTTAAATTTAATTCGTTCAATGTTAAAGTGTCGGATGCATAAAGTTTATTTTTATTTTTTGTAAATAATATAACTTCAAAATTTAATCTACGAAGTGCGTATATATATTTTATATGCTGTGACCTTATTTATATTATAGAAACTTATTTTGCAAAGTACGCCTATGGAATGTGACGTTATATCCCCACTTTGAATGTACTCATCTATCCTTTATATTATATATTACTATAGAAACAAGTTATTATTATGTGCCGTTGCTAGGAAATAAAACTAAAAGCTTAACTTTTCTTGTAAATATCTCGGAAGATCGAATTTTCACAGACATGAGACCTACATTTTTCGCCGATTTAGATAGGAATTAGTCTACCCTGAAAGTTTCATTGAATTCTGACGAGTGGATTTCGAGATCCTCTGGACACACATACACACACACACACACATACAAACCTTGCTCGTTTAATAGTATTTGATTATATCCAACTAAAAGCACATTGGCTCTGATTCTGAAGTAATAATACATTAATCTTCTTTTAATCCGTTCGCCAACCTTAAAGTGCCAATAATTGGACTGTTTACCCTATGTTCCATTTAAAAAAATGTAAGTTTGTGCTGCCACGAGTTTTTGGAACACCCTGTATTTGAAAGTTTTATCTCTTACCACAACGAGGTAATCCACCGAGGTCAGAAGTTTGGCCCACTCTGTATATATATTTTTTTGTAAATAGTATTAATTACTTCTTATTACATCTACATAATACTTAGAAACCCTCAAGTCAGGCTTACAAAAAAAAAATGAGGGGGAAGTAACTTAGGGTTGTGAAGGGGGTTTGGGAGATACTTCAATTAAGCGTTGGGAAGAGGGATTTGAGAGGTAGGGGGGGTTCATATTAACAGTCGCAGACTTGTTATTATTGGACCCCTTCATATTGGTAAAATAAGCGTTTAGAAGCAAAATGGAGAAATGATCAGTATACCGGGTGTATCAACGATGCGTGCCTGGAGGATATCTGCTTCCCTTTTTAAGATAGGAAAAAATGTTTCAAATAAAAGTTGTAGATAACAATGAAAGCTATGTTCCAGTCTGCTTCTAAGTTGTACATTCCAGGAGAATATTTGACATCAAAATCATATTGTGATAAATAATAAGTCAAACCTCCTAGTTCCTCATCAGTTCTTGATTTTATTCTCATATTTTTAAGTCGTTTATGATCTGAGAAGACAGTAAATTTCCTACCTATTAACAAATGTTGCCAGTATTTCACAGATTCTTTAATTGCTAGGCATTCTAAATACAGGGTGTATCAACGATGAGTGCGTGGAGGATAGCTGCTTCCCTTTTGAAGATAGGAAAAAATGTTTCAAATAAAAGTTGTAAATAGCAATGAAAGTTATGTTCCAAACATAACTACCAACATACAGGGTGTCCGATAAATGTGTGACTTATCAAAGTTATGTTTTTTTAAATGAAATACCCTATATATTTTTACTCGATCGAATTCCTTCGGAAGAGTGCTTCTCAAAAATATAGGGTTGTATGGGTTTATACCAGGTGGTTCTGAAGTTATGGTGACATTTATGTACCAAAATGGGTTCATTCAACACCAAATATCTCAAAATCAATAAGTAGGAATAACAAAAATTTTTCACCAAATATCCTCGAAAATTGTGTATTTTGATTTCATATTCATAAATTTTCCCATACAGGGGCAACCAAAACTCGGGATCATTTTTTTCTCAGTTTTTTCAAATGGAACACCCTGTATATAGTACCATACCAGAATAGTCAACACTATGAGCTTCCAGAAAATATAGGGTTTGCCTACTTGATTTTCACCGGAAATGCATCTAATTCTTAAGGAAAGTATGAAAAATGTCATAAAAGCAATAATGATATTTTTTATTCAATGATGGACAAACATGTAACAAAATAAACTCAAAAAAATGTAAAAAACCGTCATTTCACACTAGATGTTCAAACAATCACCCGTTTTGAGCTATGTATAAATTAAGTCTATCTACGACTTCAGTTAAAGATGATCTTGTAGTAGAGCGAAGAAATCCTCTAATTCTAGTTTTCCTTCAGTGTCGTTGGTTTGCCGCTAATTTATTTTTTTGCTTACTTCTTGTGTTTCTGTTTCCACAAACCGCTCCTTCGAAAACTCTCGAGTCGCATATCGAACTGCATACATTCTACTGGCTAAAAGCAGTTTCTGTAACATCTATCCGGAATGTCAATCATTTTATCAATTATATCAAATCACCCTTGGAACATTTGAATGTTACAGGAACTGTCAACAAACATGACATTTTATTATCGAAGTGAATTTATAGTTTAAATCTAATATTTGATGTAGATCAGGTTTATCATTTCTTCGGAGAAAATCAAATACTATTAAACGAGCAAGGTGTGTATGTGTGTGTGTCCAGAGGATCTCGAAATCCACTCGTCAGAATTCAATGAAACTTTCAGGGTAGACTAATTCCTATCTAAATCGGCGAAAAATGTTGGTCTCATGTCTGTGAAAATTCGATCTTCCGAGATATTTACAAGAAAAGTTAAGCTTTTAGTTTTATTTCCTAGCAACGGCACATAATAATAACTTGTTTCTATAGTAATATATACTATAAAGGATAGATGAGTACAGTCAAAGTGGGGATACAACGTCACATTCCATAGGCGTACTTTGCAAAATAAGTTTCTATAATATAAATAAGGTCACAGCATATAAAATATATATACGCACTTCGTAGATTAAATTTTGAAGTTATATTATTTACAAAAAATAAAAATAAACTTTATGCATCCGACACTTTAACATTGAACGAATTAAATTTAACCAATAAATAACAAGGAGGATTATATGTTGGGATTAAATTAAATCTCTTGGCATTAAAAGTAACGCTTCAGTACTTACCTAAACTCAAAGATTAAAAAAAAAGTTAGTTCAAGAACTATCTTTAAAAGTCACTGTCTTCACTAAAACTACTGGTATCACTATAATTGTCTTTTCTGAGGTTTATTATTATCGGTTCTATTAAATTATCCATTGATATATCCACTTTCCTAAATGAATTTTCCACATTTTTAACATGATCAATGCATTTTCCCCAATGTTCTCTATTTACATCTGAAACTGCCTTCAAAAACAAATTTCGCACATCAGGAAATTTAAATGTTTTATTGTTTTGAGAAACATAACCTTTTAATAATTGAGACCAGATCAGTTCAATGGAATTTAACTCTGCGTGGTTCGGAGGAAATCTGAGAATTTTAATTCCTTTTTCTCTAGCCATCTCATCCATAATATATTTTTTGAATTTGTTTTTATGTTGCCTTGCTATTACTAATAATTCTGCCTTCAAGGATTTAGGAGGACTGATAATATTTTTAGAATGAAGCCATTTTGAAATATATATTAATACAAAATTCTGAATCAATTAAAATACATACGATACGGCTATGAATAAATAAAGTCTGACTTATCTGTCAAAAGAACAAATTTATTACAGTAAAAACCATGGAAACGAGAATCTAGACAAAAACTATATTAGGCCGATCAAATGTATTAAAATTTAAATTTTAACTACAAATAAGCATTGAAGGATGAGGTAAAAATAAAATTTCTACCTCTTGAACCTGTACTACGTTCTGCAAATTAAATACTGCACTCCTTTCTTCTGTGTAGTATAGTAGTAAAAAGGTTTGACTTTATTTAATTTCTGGCGTTTTAATCAGAAAGAATTCAATTTTAAATTTGTCGCTTTATATAAAAAAGGAAAGGTTCATTTGACGGACATAAATAATTTGCTTGTCAAATGACAGCCATCTTATTAATTCAAAGTTGAAAATACAACGTTGCCAATTCAATTTCAGAAATCATGGGTTTAGGTAAATATTTATAGGAACGTTGAGTAACACTGTTAAAATGGACACTTGTCTTCCCTTCCCCGATAGTGTGAGACTACCCCTTACGGCTACTATTTTATTATGCGGACAGTTTTAATATTTAAGTTTTCATGATCAGAGAGAGAGCGAGAGAGAGAGAGAGAGAAAGAATTTTTGAAAAAATATGATATCAATATCTGCCACACGTCGAGAGTCTGGTCACAGGTTTTTGTGGAGGTTTTTACCCAAGTATGAATATCAGACCTATAATTTTCCTTCACTGCAGATCAAAAAATAATAAAATCAATTGAACATAGAGTTTTTCTTATATAGTGATAAATAGAGTGAGCTGAGCGATCTTCTGTTGACGGGACGTGTGCCCTACACGCTGCTGTTGCCCGTCCCGGAAACGGGGCCTGTCCACCGTGACAATTCGCGAAGATCAAGCGTCAGTAGAAGTTGCCCTAAAAGGGTGAAATCCCCAGAAACTAGGCAACTTTAATGCATTTAACTAACCTCTGTGACAATAAACGTCAACAACAGCTGCAGCCAATTGAAAATTAACACTGACAGCTTTTTTAATTTTCCCGCTTACTTTCAAGCCAATCGCCAATCAACTTTTTATTTATCTCCCTATCAGTAGTTCAAGTAGATGTCGCCCACTCCGTGATTTTCGCGAATTAATTAATAATTTGTCATGTTATAAATATACTTAAATTATATACTCATTGGGCTGCTTAAAAATGTAGATTTGAATATTAAGAGCGAAGCTCGGTGACCAGATATATTAGATTTAAACAATAAAATCACTTCGATAATAAAATGTCATGTTTGTTGACAGTTCCTGTAACATTCAAATGTTCCAAGGGTGATTTGATGTAATTTATAAAATGATCGACATTCCGGATAGATGTTACAGAAACTGCTTTTAGCCAGTAGAATGTATGCAGTTCGATATGCGACTCGAGAGTTTTCGAAGGAGAGGTTTGGGGAAAAAGAAAATGTGAAACACAAGAAGTGAGCAAAATAGTAAATTAGCGACAAACCAACGACGCTGAAGGAAAAATAGAATTCGAGGAATTCTTCGCTCTACTACAAGATCAACTTTAACTGAAGACGTAGATAGACTTAATTTATGCATAGCTCAAAACGGGTGATTGTCTGAACATCTACTGTAAAATTACAGTTTTTTACATTTTTTTGAGATTATTTTGTTCCATGTTTGTCCATCATTGAATAAAAAAATATCATTATTGCTTTTATGACATTTTTCATACTTTCCTTAAGAATTAGATGCATTTCCGGTGAAAATCAAGTAGGCAAACCCTACATTTTCTGGAAGCTCATAGTGTGGACTATTCTGGTATGGCATTATATACAGGGTGTTCCATTTGAAAAAACTGAGAAAAAAATGATCCCGGGTTCTGGTTGCCCCTGTATGGGAAAAGTGCCATTCGGTAAATTTATGAATATGAAATCAAAATACACAATTTTCGAGAATATTTGGTGAAAAATTTTTGTTATTCCTAGTTATTAATTTTGAGATATTTGGTGTTGAATGAACCCATTTTGGGACATAAATGTCACCATAACTTCAGAACCACCTGGTATAAACCCATACAACCCTATATTTTTGAGAAGCACTCTTCCGAAGGAATTCAATCCAGTAAAAATATATAGGGTGTTTCATTTAAAAAAACATAACTTTGATAAGTCACACATTTATGGGACACCCTGTATGTTGGTAGTTATTTTTGGAACATAGCTTTCATTGCTATCTACAACTTTTATTTGAAACATTTTTTCCTATCTTAAAAAGGGAAGCAGATATCCTCCACGCACGCATCGTTGATACACCCGGTATACGTATATATTGATCCAAATTTAAAATGTTGGTGCTCACTGAACTCAAAATTTGATGCTTTACAACTTTTATTTTACCAGTTTTTCACTTAACTGGCTGTTTTTAAATCACAGTCGTCTAACTGTGAGTATATTGCAGTTTTCACAAAAGTTGGTAAAAATTGGCTTTTTTCGATTGACGATATCGACCTTATAAATTTTGAGGTTAGGATGTTAGAGACGCCATTCGACGCAGAATTTTATACTCTTCAACTTTAAATATTTTCCGTACGATGCGTCGTTTGCAAGAAATGAGCGAAAACCCGGAAAAACTCCGAAAATTTCGAGGTTTTTTGCGTTTTTGGTCCTGTTCCGGTATTGCTACGAGGCAGCAAACTTCAGATTCATTTCAGCACCACGAGAAACATATAATTCCGTTGAAAAATTTTGTACCGCTCTCATGTTTCGAAACAGGCACTTTTGAACACCATTTGATTAGACTATAACCAAGTGAAACTTTATACTTTATATTTTCCGTTGCACAGTTGATCTATTGACACATAGCTCGGCATAAATCACAATTTAGCCAAAGCTGTAGAATTTCTCAGCTTAAGGTTCTCTTGGCAGTATTAACCATACTTTTTGATGTCATCATACTTTCATCAATTATTTATTGTTGATCGAATGGTTAATGAAATGGATTTGTTACCAGCGATTATTGCATATGATGATGATGGTCTTGATAAATTGAATTTAATAATTCATGGAATTCCAAGAAGAGTATATAATCGAGCAGACTATTACAATAGTTTTGACGAAGTCACATTTTTCAAAAGATTTCGAGTTACAAAGCCTACAGCAAGTTTAATATTGAACGAAATTGAACTCCAAATCGAGGATCCTTATAATTTTATTGTAAAATTAGTTTTATACATCATTATTGAAATACAGATTATTTGTGGCACAAAAAAGTCAATATTACAGCTTGCTCTTCTGATTACAGCAATAACAGTGTGACACCAATTAAACATCTGTCACATCTATCGATATTTTTCAAGAGAACAGTTTTTTCTGCAGCAGAAAAATTGGGGGCCCTTTTTCTAATCACTTCGTCACCCATTTCGAACTGAAGTCAAACAAAAACCGCATTTGTGAGAAACTCGTATCTGTCACGTCACTGTTAGATCAAATGATCAAAATTACAAGTTTTCAGCGGTGTTGTCAGCTCATAGTTAGGCTTAGCTAAGTTTTTTAAAGAATGACTTTTGCAAACCGGATTGAATTTAAGGTACACCTTAAGTTTCTCCCCTACTTAGCTAAGAATAAGTTTTGAGGTGAACCTGTGAATATGACTTTTAATGTAATTTGACGTTAAAACTCCAGTAATAGGATGGGATGTGCTCCTAAAAAACATGTTCATTTTAGAAAACGAGTAAAGAATTTAATTTATCAAATTCGACATCCTAAGACCGGTTTCTGCCTTTCGGCTTCGTCAGTTAGGCTTTTCGAATCCAATAAATAAAATTCCAAACTCGTACAAGTCAGTAGCTATATCCGCTATAAGATAAAATTTTTAGATGTGCTGCCATCTAAAAATTTTATCTTATAGCGGATATAGCTACTGACTTGTACGAGTTTGGAATTTTATTTATTGGATTCGAAAAGCCTAACTGACGAAGCCGAAAGGCAGAAACCGGTCTTAGGATGTCGAATCTGATAAATTAAATTCTTTACTCGTTTTCTAACTTTGTATTAATCTCTGAAAGGGATACGAAAGAAGAGAGTGACATTTTGACTAGAATCAGTCAAATAAAAGCTTTGCAACACACAATGCAAATTGTGTATGCAACCCCAATACACCGGGAATTTTTTGCTTTTAATAATTGTCAATACTCTCTTCTAATCATAGATGGCAGCACATCTAAAAATTTTATCTTATAGCGGATATAGCTACTGACTTGTACGAGTTTGGAATTTTATTTATTGGATTCGAAAAGCCTAACTGACGAAGCCGAAAGGCAGAAACCGGTCTTAGGATGTCGAATCTGATAAATTAAATTCTTTACTCGTTTTCTAACTTTGTATTAATCTCTGAAAGGGATACGAAAGAAGAGAGTGACATTTTGACTAGAATCAGTCAAATAAAAGCTTTGCAACACACAATGCAAATTGTGTATGCAACCCCAATACACCGGGAATTTTTTGCTTTTAATAATTGTCAATACTCTCTTCTAATCATAGATGGCAGCACATCTAAAAATGTTCATTTTATTTTATTTTTTTCCGTTCTTTTCAAATATCCTTCCCAATTTTACGGATTCGACGTCATTGATTGAAAGCTGTCAATCGGAACCATAATCGATATTTAGATATCGAGCGGTTAGTACTAGATCGAGTTGTACACGGACACGGGACGAACTGGGGAATTGTTTCATAGACAATGGAACATTTTGTCGAAATACGACTTATCAATAAAAAACTTACAACCTGGAACGAAATAAACGTTACACAATTTAAAAAAAATCTCATGTACAGCGTGTTGCTTTGGCAATTTTCAAATTTTACAAATTTTTCTTAATCCGTATCTGTGTAATACGATTAGGCTACTAAAAAATGATACCTGTACCAAATACGAGAGAAATCTACCAGATATTTCGAAAGTTACTGCTTGTGAAAATGAAAAAAATGCATTTGATGTAATTGGACGTTAAAACTCCAGTAGTAGAATGGGATGTGCACTTAAAAAAATTTTTCATTTTAACTTATTTTTTTCCGTTCTTTTCAAATATCCATCCCAATTTTACAAAATCTGATATACAGGATGTTATTTTGGGGATTTTCAAATTTTACAAATTCTTCTTAATCCGGGTCTGGATTTTAACTGTAGTTCTTACACTATAGGATTGGGCTATTAACACAATATACCTGTCAAGGACTCAGATGTAGAGACCTTTCTTTACATCCGTTTGCAAAGTCGGCCGATCTGTTGAACAACGCCGCTTTTTTAAACGATGTCGTAATTTCTAAGTGGGCTGTATATTTTGAAGGTTTTTGCTATCTGTATAACTTCAAGAACAAAAACGAACACCTTGTAGTTAACGGTTTAGTAAAATAACGAAAAAAACAACACACAAATTAAAAATAAAAGTACATGTTTAATTCACTAAACTATATTAGTGTTTTAAAATAAATGACCACATCATTCAGAAGATATCGGTGTAATTGTAAAAAATGAACCGTTGTTAACTTAATTCATGATGCGCGTATGGCGATGATTCGATAAGAATTTATGAGATGTTGCGTCTCTGAGTGTTGATGGAGCACTGATTAAAAATTTGATCAAGTCTAGTCGTTTAAACTTAACTCCGCCCCGTCCGATTCTTCTAGAAGAAGTTGTTAACGTGTAGACGAGTCGATTTTTGGTAGTTTTGTTGTGTCCGTCTTTGTCTCTCCCGTTGGAGAAACAAAATTGAATTTTATTTTAAAGTTTTTAAGTTGTGGCGTACGTGTCAAACTGATTGTAGTCGCAAAATTCGTCAAGATGCTACGTGTCTTACGATTTTGCCAGTTTGTTGTCGAAAAATTCCGTTTTGTGGGCTATGTGACAAACCGAATGTAGACATGTTTCTAAATATCTGGCACGGTGTTGTCGGTTTGATAGATTGAGGTTCGAATATGTTTAATTTTGTCGTTGAAAATTAAACAATACCTGTACCAAGTATGAGAGAAATCTACAGGGTGGTTCTAAAGTTACGGCTTATCAGACTTATCAGGCTGAAATGGATCTCGGTTATTAGAGGTGTTAGACCAAGGTTATTTGGAATCACCTAAGTACCCTGTATGTGTATGTGGTAAGGGCGTATAAGACCGTATCCCTAAAGGCTGTCATGGTGATCGCCGGGACAGTACCAATTGAGCTGATGGTTGAGGAAAGGAAAAGAAGAGATGAAAGAAAGGAGACCATGAATAGATGGCAGCGAAGATGGGAAGATACAACGGTGACGGGACAATGGACGAAGCGTTTAATACCAGACGTGAGAGCATGGATAGATTGCAAATTCCGAAACACAAACTATTGGTTCACGCAGTTCCTGATGGGTCACGGGAGCTTTAGAAAATACACATTTAAAATAAAAAAGGTGCGAGATGAATCCTGCATATATTGTGGAGCAGTAGATGACGCGGAACACACAATCTTTAACTGCGGGAGGTGGACGAGGCACAGAGTTGACTTTGAGATCAAAAGTAATGTCCGTGAATATCCGGATAATATACTGACATGGATGGAAGTTAACTGGAACCTTGGCTATCAGCTGGTTACAGGAATTATGAAAGAAAAGGAAGAAGAGGAGAGGTTACATCGGGAATGATACAAGATTCCGGGAACACCTGAGGTAAGTCGTACTTGGGAAGAGGTGAGGTTTGGTAGGTAGGCAGGGTAGAACACCCCTGAGTCCCACACTCCCAGTCGCGATAGACGTCGAACTAAGCGCTGCGGTAGAACATGAGTTTCCTCACCTGTCAAAAAAAAAGTACCCTGTATTTACAACAGTTAACGTATGTCGGTTTAACTATGAAACACCCTGTATAAGATGAGGTTGCTGCCATTCATCGAAAATAAGTAGAATTGCAAAAAGCCGATTTTCACTGTAACAAACATGGAAAAACAGAATTTTTAGTTTACGTGAATTACCCTAACATTTCCCGTTTAATTTGAAAGGCACCTACCTAAACCTTTCACCTGGCACGACCGACATCTCGTAACAAGACAGTAATGATAATATTTAGTTGTATTAGGAGCAAAAAAACAAGTGCACCATGTACGTGGCGCTCATACAAATTTGCCACATTGCCATTGTAAACCGCATTATTTGAAGATCAAGAAGCAGGCCATGGCACGCTATAATTTTAATCGGATTAGTACCTGAAATTGGATTTAAACTGGGTGGATTTTTAAAACCGTATTTTGAAGTTAGTCTTGACGTCAGAAAAATTAAAAAAATATCGATCCGAACTATAATATGTGTTTCATTGGTTTCAACTGGCAAGTGTTGAATTGATTTAAAAAAAGCGTTTATAGTACGCTTAAATAAGTTATTTTTTAAATGTTGAGAATTGATAAAAACAAAGTCTATTTTGACATGACTTTTGTAAATCAACCGTGACTCTCTTCAAAAAAATCGTTGGACTGAGACCATTCTCAGTCGATTTTTCATAAAATGTTACAGATATACAGTGCTTGGCATTCGTGAGACGAAGTTCAATTACTCCTTTATAGTAATATACCTCTTGCGCCGCTACTGCTGCTCCGGTTTCCCTTACAGTCCAGTAGTGGTATTTACGGTTTGCCTCTCAGCTCTCAAGTGCGGCGTTGACTTTCAGTAGACTGAGTGGCTAGTATCACGTGCCAGTTGCTCGAGGCAGGAAGGGGAACAGTGGTTCAATTGAATAGTTGATACGTCGTCGAGTAGATAACTTATATATCCCGCTGGTCGACTTCTATGTGAGCTCTTGTTCAAAATACATTGAAAATGCTATGTTCCGCTAAAATTTGACCAGATCTGTATGTAATTTTTCGGCAAGATTATGTAGAAATACAATTGATGTAGTAAAATTACGTTAAATTACGGTTCAAACATGTTACCACCGTAATTTAACGTAAAATCACTAATTATTTTTTACAGTGCGTTTTCGAGATATAAGCGAAAACCCCAAAATGCGTACCTTTGACCGCCCCCTTCCCCCCTGGCTCTCCAACTAGGTGTCAGGACTTTTGGTGTTAACACCCTAAGCCCCCTGAACAAGTTTCTGAAGGAATAGCTTAGTTACCTACTCATGCACTCTACACCTCATTCCTTGACTGGAAAGAAAGAAAGAAAGGAAAAAACAACAAAATTTAAGTAAACAATAGTATATTGTGCAACAAGTGGGGAAAGTTCAACTTTTCTCACGAGTGTGAAAGTTTTATAGCACACTATACTTTTTCTACAACTGCACAAATTTAAAGAATACAAGTAATGTAATTTAATATGTATTTTTATGGTTAGCAAAACTAAAATAACATGAAAGTATCCTATCTCTTAAGTTAACAGTTAAATAATTTTTTTAATTTTATTTTTGTATTTCTTCTCCATTCCATAAATTTTTCGTATGCCGATTCAAACTTATTTCTTGAAATTACCAGCAACAAACCTAACGTTACTTTTGCGGCTCTTTCCAATATCTTTAGCGGAATATTATCAAAATCGCCACTACTATCAGTACCCATATTATTTATTATAAATAGGTATGTCTTATTAAAATAATATTTAATGGAAATTGCGATTTTTATCAAAGCACGAATGAAAACTACTTTGAGAATTTAAAAAACTTCTATAATCTGACAGTTATGACAACTATTTAAAGGTGAAAAGCAGCCCACTAAGTTTTTGTCAATTTTTGTTGATTCTCCATATAAATGTATGTGGTGTGGGCAAAGTGCCGTGAGGAAAAATATTCCCGCACGGTATGAGCAATACATGGTTTTGAAATTAAGTAAGCTATGAGAAATTCGCTACTTTTCATAGCAGTTGTAGAAAAAGCATCTGTAAGTAATCTTATGTTATTTTAAATAGTTTGCAGTGATACTTGGAAAATATAAATATTAGCAAAATTATCAGTAGTAATACCACAAGTGACAAGTAACGAAACAGTTGTTTTCCTCAAGCAACTCAGTTGAGTTATGAGTTAAGAGACAGACTTATGAGATAAATTCAATCACGAGTGGAATTTTATTAGACTATTTCACAAACAAAGTAAAAGGTAAAAAATCTGAAATTCGGCAGAATTAGAGGAAAATATCTGGTCACCGAGCTTCGCTCTTAATATTCAAGTCTACATTTTTAAGCAGTCGAATGAGTATATAATTTAAGTATATTTATAACCTGACAAGTTATTAATTAATTCGTGAAAATCACGGAGTGGGCGACATCTACTTGAACTATAGAAAGGTAGATAAATAGAAAGTTGATTGGCGATTGGCTTGAAAGTAGGCGGGAAAATAAAAAAAGCTGTCAGTGTTAATTTTCAATTTGCTGCAGGTGTTGTTGACGTTTATCAACTGCTTGTCACAGAGGTTAGTTAAATGCATTAAAAGTTGCCTAGTTTCTGGAGATTTCACCCTTTTAGGGCAACATCTACTGACGATTGGTCTTCGCGAATAGTCACGACGGACAGGCCCCGTTTCCGGGACGGGCAACAGCAGCGTGTAGGGCATAGTGGTTTCAGTGGGGTGGTTTTAGTGAGTAACCTAAGGGGTAGTCTCACACTATCGGGGAAGGGAAGAACCTTTACCCGATATGCATAAAGCATTACCACCCGCCAAAAAAAAAAAGATTAGCTTTAGGTTAGGTTAAATCTGTGTAATAAATAAAGAAAAGTACGATACGTGTGACATTTTGACATTTGTTACATTCTGACAGGTGTCATATTTTGACAGTTGTAACATTCTGACACGTATCACATTTTAACAGTTGTCACGTTTTGGCAAGTGTCCATTTTAACAGTGTTACTCAACGTTCCTATAAATATTTACCTAAACCCATGATTTCTGAAATTGAATTGGCAACGTTGTATTTTCAACTTAGAATTTATGAGATGGCTGTCATTTGACAAGCAAATTATTTATGTCCGTCAAATGAACCTTTTCTTTTTTATACTTTTCAGGTTTATTCTGGTTATAAATTGCTACTTGGGCATTTGCAGAATAAAAAAATGTGAAAAATATTTTTCCGCGCAAAAATTTCTATTGCTAAGTAGGTATATTGATTTTATCATGTTTTATAGCATCTGCGAAAATTTCATGAAAATCCCAGCCGGTCCCATTTTCTTAACGTTTAACCAGAGATGTGCGTGTCAGTAGTTGTCAAAATTTGTAGGTCATTATGGATAAAAAGCGGCAAATTTAAAATTGAATTCTTTCAGATTTAAACGCCAGAAATTAAATAAAGTCAAACCTTTTTAGTACTATACTATACAGAAGAAAGGAGTGCAGTATTTAATTTGCAGAACGTAGTACAGGTTCAAGAGGTAGAAATTTTAGTTTTACCTCATCCTTCAATGCTTATTTGTAGTTAAAATTTAAATTTTAATACATCTGATCGGCCTAATATAGTTTTTGTCTAGATTTAATCTTGTTTCCATGGTTTTTACTGTAATAAACCTGTTATTTTGACAGATAAGTCAGACTTTATTTATTCATAGCCGTATCGTATGTATTTTAATTGATTCGGAATTTTGTAATAAAATATATATTTCAAAATGGCTTCATTCTAAAAATATTATCAGTCCTCCTAAATCCTTGAAGGCAGAATTATTAGTAATTCAAATTCAAAATTCAAAAAATATATTATAGATGAGATGGCCAGAGAAAAACTAATTAAAATTCTCAGATTGCCTCCGTACCACGCAGAGTTAAATCCCATTGAACTGATCTGGTCACAATTATTAAAAGATTATGTTTCTCAAACCAATAAAACATTTAAATTTCCTGATGTGCGAAATTTGTTTTTGAAGGCATTTTCAGATGTAAATAGAGAACATTGGGGAAAATGCGTTGATCATGTTAAAAAGGTGGAAAATTCATTTAGGAAAGTATATCCACTATCAATGGATAATTTAATAGAACCTATAATAATAAACCTCAGAAAAGACAATTATAGTAATACCAGTAGTTTTAGTGAAGACAGTGACTTTTATAGATAGTTCTTGAACTAACTTTTTTTTTAATCTTTGAGTTTAGGTAAGTACTGAAGCGTTACTTTTAATGCCAAGAGATTAAAAACAGTTTAATCCCAACATATAATCCTCCTTGTTATTTATTGGTTAAATTTAATTCGTTCAATGTTAAAGTGTCAGATGCATAAGGTTTATTTTTATTTTTTGTAAATAATATAACTTCAAAATTTAATCTACGAAGTGGGTATATATATTTTATATGCTGTGACCTTATTTATATTATAGAAATTTATTTTGCAAAGTACGCCTATGGAATGTGACGTTATATCCTCTCTCCTTTATAGTATATTACTATAGAAACAAGTTGCTGTTGCTAGGAAATAAAACTAAAAGCTTAACTTTTCTTGTAAATATCTCGGAAGATCGAATTTTCACAGACATGAGACCTATATTTTCTGTCGATTTAGATAGGAATTAGTCTACCCTGAAAGTTCCATTGAATTCTGACGAGTGGATTTCGAGATCCTCTGGACACACATACACACACACATACAAACCTTGCTCGTTTAATAGTATTTGATTAGCAAAAAATGTAAGATGTTGATCAGAGAACAGGCTTCTGCGATTGCACACAAGCAAAAATTAATAAAATGTAACAGATCAATAATTTACAGGGTGAGGTCAGGTAAGATAAGGGTACGCAAGGTCAGGTCAGCTCAGCTCAGCTCAGAAAAATGATGTACAAAGTAATATTTCAAGTAAATGTGTTTTTGGATCTGCTTGCGCTTGCGAATTATTGCCGATTCTGCAGCCAGCACCCATATTCATACTGTCACGAGAAGCTCGTATCTGAAAACCCCGAACTTGATAGGCCAATCAGAGTCAAGAGTCAATGGCGTTATCGATAATCCAAACTTTTGAAATGTGCATGAAATAGTCACTAGTAATCTCCCTAGAGCTTGAATTACTATCGGAAATATTTATTCCGGGTCGAAATTTAAGTTTTGCTACTAAAATTTACCGAATATATATTTTTTGTAAATATTCGTGATGATAGGGCCACTTTTTTTAATTTATAATAATTATATTTAGTCTCCATATATATACCAATGTATCTTTCAATTATTGAAGTTTTTTCTCGAGGACACTTATTGTCACTAATTTTTAAACTTTCACTTCCATTTTATCCATTTTTAAATGTATTGTAGTGTGTAAGTTAGGATTTAGTTGTTTATAGTGTAATAGGGAGTTTTTTGTTTGACAGTAGATTAAGGAAGGTGGTCAATGAGTTTTTTTTGAAATGTCAAGTTGAAAGTTTAAAAAATAAAACATTATAAAAGTAAAACTATAATTTTATTAAATCATTACAAATATGGCGCCCAACGTGGGGCACGGAAAAGGGCACAAATAGGATAGTAAATGAATAAAACGTGTATGGAATTAAGGTCTGGCAAAAAAAATGGAAGGACAGGGAGAAAATATAGATATGCAGCAAATATTGGAGGCGTTAGGGAAAATGAAAAATGATATTACCACGCAGATTGGTGATGTTACGACGCAGATAGGAGATGTAAGAAATGAGGTGACCACACAGATAGGGGGTATTACAATAAAAATAGAGGAAGTTAGGGATACTGTGGCCAAAATAAAAGAAGAAATGAAAAAAGAAACCGAGAAACAAGAACAAAGAGTATTACGAAGAATAGAAAATACCTATGATGAAATAGTCCTAGCCATGGATAAAACGACAACGAAAATATACGAGAAAATAGAGGAAATAGATACAAAACATGGTGATGAAGAAAGACGTCAGAAAGAAAACATTTGTTGGTCTAAAATAATCTATCTATCATCCAATCTGTATTATTTTACATTCAACGGAATGGTGTATTTTTATAATTTGACACTTGACAGAAATACTATCGCTGTGGTACCGCCCAGGGTACCCAGGAGGAAAATATTATCGCCAAGTTTTGTGGTTGCTACAGTAACGAGCTGAAACGAAAGCTTCTTATTGGTTAAAAAATGTTGGTGTGAAAAATGTTCTTTAAAGTTTCCCAATAACCAGTCGATAAATTAATTTTTACCGTAATTAGACGTGTGTCTTTGAGGAATGGAAAGACGATCCATCTGGCCATTAATTAACTTGTATAGAAAGAACAGTCTTGCCTCCTGTAGTCTTCATTCCAAACTTTGAACCCTACATAATTTTGTTTAGTCCGCAATTTCTTGAGATGGAAAGTGAAATTTGAAGAGGAGCTATTTTAAAAATTTATTTTGTATGTACTCTTTCAAGCCTATTATTATGAGTGGCACTTATCAGATGCGGTGACCATATTATGGAACAATATTCAGAGTGCTGCTCACCAAACTGTTAAATAGACAATATTGTCCCCCGAGTCCAAGTCTTTGTCAAATAGGACTCCAAGGTCGTTAATTAATGAGATCACTTCCAGAGAGTTATTATTTCTATACATGTAAAGGAAATTCCTTTAATTTATCTGTTGCCGCGCTCCCCTGATACAAACATAGACAGGGAAAGTGTCAAAAGTGACAATTAGAAATTTATGTAGTTAGGAATTGATATTAGGTTAATAACATTAAATGTCGTTTCTTTATTAAATACAGAGAAACCCAGATCTTGTTTTTAATTTGTATTTCTCCTAATTACAAAACACGTTATAAAACGAAATTTCCAGTTATATCAAAGAAAATGGAAAAGTTACAATTCAAATTCTCTATATTGGGATCGACCGATGGAAAGTCGAACATAACCTGTATAACTTCAATTGAAACTCCAGATGGGCGTATTTTCGATGTCTCAGATGAATTTAAACCAGTGAGTAAACATACATACATTGCGAATTCTAACACATACGCAAAAATAAAAAATTCGCTCAAGACAAGACAGCAGACACGAAATCTATGGATAACAGCAAATGAAGAAATAAGAAAAATCTATCTTGATGAAGGTGAAAATATACAGTTTGAAGACCAATATTTAGAGGAAATTAACCAACATAAAACCACTGATAGTGGAAATGTGGTATCAAAAATCCAAAATGTAGGCAAAATTTTTCCATAAAAACACCAAATGCCACTCAATGGATTGATGAATTTGAGAAAGAATGTGAAGTATTTGAGATTTTGGAAGATGAAGAGAAAATAGAAACCTTAAAACACCTTCTTGAGAAACAATGCTTAGATTGGTACAGCAGTATGTTGATTAAACTTACAGGCAAATTCAAATTGGCAAATTTGAAAAAAAAACTTCTGCGAAACCTACGGTAAAAAAGGCTGGTCATAAATCAGATATGCTTTCACTTTCAAATTTCAGGCTGGTTTTCTAATCGAGTATGTAACAAAAAAGAGAGACTATTATTGGAAGTCAATAGAACAATGAACAATAATACAACGATATTGTGTTAGGCTTGCCAGAAAATATAATGAACAAGCTTGATAAAGAATCATTAAAATCTACTACAAACCTTTACAAATATGAACATTTGGTAAACAAAAAAAATGAAAGGGTACGCTTGGATTATAAAGGAAAAGCTGAAGCTAAACTAACCAAAATCAAACAAAGATTTAGCATCCGTGAAAAGGTGCGCTAAGATAAAATTAGACTTGTTAATAACTCAGAATTGGAATGTGAACTGAAAGAAGAAGATTAAAAAAACTTATAGTGACGCCGTTAATAAAAATAAGATTAGTATTAAATAACAGTCTTGAAATATTTGGAATTTATGACTCGGGTTCTAATGTCTAACTAATAAACTTAAGTTTGTTAAAGTTAAAGGATAACAAAATTGGAAATTTCAAGAATACTAATCTAAAAACTATTAATGGCGTGAAAAAAGCAAATGGTATAGTAACTTTAACTGCAAAAATTTATAATGTAGAAAAATAAATTAATGTTTTTGTAATTGATAAGGAAAATTTTGGCTATGATTTTTTAATTGGATTAGACTGCATAAAAAATTTCCACTTAACTCAGGATGAAAATCTAAAAATTGGCCAAAAACTAAATATATAAACCCTAATAATAATAATAATATCTCTGAAGCTATAAATATTGAAAGTTCACAAAATATGAACATTTATTAGTTATTTCTGAAAATAAAACCTTAGTAAATTTTAATGAACATATTGAAGAAGAAAATTTTTATATCTGTGTGAAGAATCCTACAGTTCATTTGCTGCTCCAGTAACTCTAGCATACAAAAGAGATGAAGATAAAAAAATCAAGATTGTGCATAGATTTTCGTGATCTGAATAAAATTGTTGTGCCGCAATCACAACCTATCCCAGTTATTGAAGATTTAATGATAAAAACGAGAAATTGCAAATTTTTTTCAACGCTGGACATAAATTCGGCATTTTGGCGCATCTCAGACAGACAAAAAACAGCATTTGTCACACAAGAAGGGCATTTTCAGTGGACATGTTTACCTTTTGGCCTAAAAACAGCTCCTGCAATTTTCCAGAGGATACTAAGCAATATAATCAGAAAACATAAACTTACTGATTTCACAGTAAACTACATAGATGATATATTAATATTTTCAAAATCTTTTTCAGCACACTTGCAACATTTAACACAGTTATTTGAAGCCATAAAAAAGAAGGTTTCCGATTAAAATTCTCAAAATGTACATTTGCAGCTGATTCGGTAACGTACCTGGGTCACGTAATACAAAATAACTCCATAAAACCTATGAAGGATAACTTGATTTCAATCAGAATTTTTCCTACTCCAAAAACAAAAATGTGAGACAGTTTTTAGGGAAAATAAACTTTTATCATAAATATGTGCCAAAGATTGCAATTAAACTGGAACCATTACATAAACTATTACGGACAGTAGAATGCCAGAAATCATTTGATGAGATGAAACAGATATTATGTTCTAAACCGACATTCACAATTTTTGACCCAAATCTACCTATTTTTATTTACACAGATGCTAGTTTGCTAAGAGTAGGAGCTGTTCTAAAACAACCACAAGACAACCAAGAAGAAAAGCCTGTAACATATTTTTCAAAAAAGTTAAATTAAGTACAAAAAAGGAAAAAAGCCATATATTTAGAATGCCTAGCAATTAAAGAATCTGTGAAATACTGGCAACATTTGTTAATAGGTAGGAAATTTACTGTCTTCTCAGTCATAAACCACTTAAAAATAGGAGAATAAAATCAAGAACTGATGAGGAACTAGGAGATTTGACTTATTATTTATCAAAATATGATTTTGATGTCAAATATTCTCCTGGAAGGTACAACTTAGAAGCAGACTGCTTAAGGAGAAATCCTGTCCTAGAACCAGACGAGAATGTGGAGGAACAGCTTGCCACGAGTTATTCTCGTATAAAGATTTTCCCCCGTGGGATTATGTAATCCGCTTTGGATGCCAGCTAACCACAGTGAAGTGGGGTGTGGATTGATATAAGTTGTTAACTAAAAAGAAAATGGGCGCCAACCTCCAGAATGGATCTAAATTGAGCCCACTAATAAAAAAAATAAACTACGTCGCAACCAACAATTTGCTTACCTTCGTTCGGGTCAAGACTATTTGTGACTATTAGTAAATGAAAGAAAAGTAATTAATTACTCAATAACGGTTTAATAATTGCACTTACACAAACTGTACAGGCCACAAAAAAAAATAAAAAGAAAAAGGAATCCAAATGATCCCACTAGAATTTCGCTAGTTAAAAAAAAATGATTAAATTATTTAATTAATTAATTAAATGACGAACAATAGGGGTGTTACACCGTCCGCGAGAGCTCTCAAGGTCGTTGGAATTGGGCGTAAAAAAAATACCACTCGCCCCTATAAGTCGCTTACAAAATACCAAAAAAAATTAGAGAAAATATATAAAAATACTAATTTATAGACCTGTAAAAATTACTAATTAACAAATAATGTCTATGAACAAATATAAAAAAAAAGGAAAAACTTGCGTTGTTCCTAAATTAAATAGCGGCAACTTGCGGCTACTAACTCGTCAGGTCAGGTCAGCTCAACACGAAAATCTGGTTGACAATCAGCCCAACACGAGAAGGTGATCAACAGTCCGCCCAACACGAGAAGTTGGTAATCATCCGCCCAATACGAAAATCTGGACGTCAATCAGCCCAACACGAGAACCCTAAAATAATATACATTAAACCCCAAATCAAATACCCCTCGGCCCAGAAAGAAATTTACAAACTCTAACAGTTTATACAATAAAAACATTTAAATATCTCAACATACCCTTTTATAAAGTGAAGGGGAATTCTCGGCTAATCAGGAACTTCCCTGACAGATGCTTCCGTATAAGGTGAATCCTCGGAGAATCAGATCGTCTAACGTGGATGATACTATCCCTATAATATTAACAGGCCTTACACACTTGCCAGATAACATAAAACTCGACTTTCATGAAAAACGCCTTACCTGACAAAAATGGCATCGTTACGAACGTGGCGTGGTTCGGTACAAAATATCAATTCCTCTTCAAGAGATTCAGACCAGGGTAAACACACCAAATCAAATAGGCACCCCGCAAGTCTAACAATACGGGAATCGCTCGTCTATCCCAATCAATGGTACGAAATAATCTTCATAAACACCGGGCGACTCCTCAAAATTTCGTCTAAACCACGTTACACTATGTCACCCAACAAGCAAAGAAAAAGCCCAGCCGGTCCGAAATTTCCTTCGAAATCATTCTCGAACGAATCTCACCACGCAAGTCCAGAAAGAGATTCACCTAATAATCGCCACGGGTCACTTAATACGACTTGCGATCTGACCAATCAAATAACTGGTAACTGGCTAACACAGCCGTACAACACCTCAAAGTTAACAGAAGAAATGAACGAAACGACAGAAGGAAACATGACATCGATAAAATTAGACGTAAACAATCTATTTTAATGTTCGAAATACTTTATATGAAACTAACTAGCTCGTTCAAATGAATATAAACTGAGTCAAAAAATTGAGGCTATCTTATGTGATATATGGTTCCTAAATAATATAATTCGATCCCTACAGTGGCTCACATCTACAAGGTATGAAAAACTAATTAATGTAGTAAGCTCTTCATGCCGAATTTAAACGTTACAAGCTAAAAATTGTAAATCTAATAAAGTTGGAAGATGTTTTAAACAAGAATTAATGAATATGTACAAAATAAGAAGAACAAACTGATTTTTAAAAACAATGTCTACTATAAAAAAGTAAAGAAAAAAGAAAAGATAATATTGTCAGAAGAGTTTAGTCTAAAATTAATAAAAGATGTTCATGGAGACTATTGCCACATAGGCATAAATTAAATGAAAAAAAAAGATAAGCAAAAAATTTAACTAAAAATATTAAAAATTGATGTATAAGTTGTGAAACTTGTACCAGAAATAAGTCCAGAGGACAAAAGAAGTTCGGTCTAATGGTACATTTAGGTCCAGCTACAAAATCATTTGAAATAGTGTCCATAGACACAATAGGAGGATTTGGAGGATCAAGATCCACAAAAAAATACCTCCATCTGTTTACCGACCATTTTACAAGGTATTCTTATATTTTCTAAAACGCAAAACGCGAACGACTTCATAAAGCTTGTTGAAAATGCAAAAGAGAATAACAAAATTGATCTAGTCCTGACAGATCAATACCCTGGAATAAATTCTAAAGAATTCAAAAAGTATTTGCACGACCAAGATATACAACTAATATTCACAGCTGTAAATTCTCTATTTTCTAATGGTCTAAATGAAAGAATGAACCAGACTTTGGTAAATAAAACTAGATGCAAAATCAACGAAAAAAATGGAAAAAAATTAGCTTGGACAACCATAGCACACAATAATACAATGAAACTGAACACACTATGACCGGATTTACACCATCGTACTTGATGCATGGCACAGATGCTACAGTGTTGCCGAGCGAGCTAAAACAACAAAATTCTGAGCAGGATTGGATTGAAAACAACAAAATAGCTCTCAAAAATACTAATAAGTCACACAATTACAACAAACATATTTATGATAAAAATCGAATACACTTTGACTTCAAAGTTGTTGATATGGTGTTTATTGAAAACGGAAACAAATTGAACAGAAAGAAGCTTGACGAGCTCAGAATTGGCCCATATGAAATCATGGAAAAAGTATCCAACTCAATTTATAAAATTGGCACTGGTCGCAAAAAATCAGAGTCAAACCTTTTTCACATTTCGAAGCTGATTGACATAAAGAAAAAGTAGAAGAAGATTGTGAAATTGGTTCAAAGAACTTCTAAATATTTTTCTCCTTCTGGGGGGATGATGTAAAGGAAATTTCTTTAATTTACCTATTGCCGCGCTCCCCTGATACAAACATAGACAGTGAAAGTGTCAAAAGTGACAATTAGAAAGGACCCCGAAGTTTTTGATAGGAAACTGGCTTTCGGTGGATTTCTCTCAAACTTCGGAAACTTATTCTTCATCCCATCCCGATCAAAAGTGTTCACGGGCCCAACTCAATCCTATGTACAGATTTCGAGCTAGCGCGAGTTTAAAATGATTAGGGGGAACTCGATATATGCGCATTTATCGGCAAGTTAGGCGTTCACCTCTTTACGTTTATGGTTTATATGATGGATATATTTCATACATACCCAGATACACACACACTCACACATTTAGCGTCTTTTAGAAGATTTTATTTTGATTTCTAAACTATTACTTAAGAATTTATTTTTTATTGACATTACATTTTTCATTTTTCAATCACTTTTTTGTTACCATGACTATGTCCGACATGGGCGTTTCATTAACAGGGTTAAACACAGCCGGACGGATACCTTGAAATAAATACAAAACTAAATGTTCAATGGAGAAATACTCTTTGTAAGAGAACACTTAACAATTATATCCAGCATAAAATTAACATTGCTAATGAATTTAATAAGAGCTTTAGCAAACCAAATAAAAAGCGATGAAAATCTATTCCTAATTGCACCTATTTTGATTTAAAAAATGGGAAAATCGTTGGAATAGATAACACAAAGTCTGAAATAATTAAATTAAACTGTGATTATCTTTTAAAACCATTTACACATGCTCTATCTAAATGTATTGTGATGATATTAACATCACAAGAAAAAAAATGTTATGATGAAATGAAAAGTTATAAGTTGACTTACCTTAGGGAGCGATTTGATGTGGTACAAATTGTAAAATTTTCTCCTCTATATTTTTTATAACCTAAAAATATAATTAAGAGTCCGTACCCTGGTCAAAATTTATGTGCCGGTAGAGTGCT
This sequence comes from Crepidodera aurea, assembly GCA_949320105.2. Lineage (NCBI taxonomy): Eukaryota > Metazoa > Arthropoda > Insecta > Coleoptera > Chrysomelidae > Crepidodera > Crepidodera aurea. The sequence continues at coordinate 97,999,377 of OX439473.1, forward strand.
AGAAAATGTACGATTACTTCAAAACGGTGTTATTTAAAAAAATAAGATAAACACAGGAATGAAGATAAAGACTTGTTTTAAGATCCTACTGTAATATATTTTCAAAATATTGTACCATTTTTTTTACTATCAGTAGTGAAAGTATCCCAAATAGACCAACTTTGAGAACTTTTTTTATAAAATTTGGCAAATAAATTTAAAAAAATATTACAGTACGATCCTTACTTGCACATTTATCTTTCATTTGACACTAGGTTGAAAAAGATTGAACAAAAATTACTCAAAAATCTATGTCATGCACGAAACCTCTGCATGAGTAATCAACATTATAAATATGAAAATATTTTGTAATTTCTTATGGCTGCTCCTTTAAATTTCGGTGTTTCCACGCCCACTGCATATTAACAGGGTCGGATTCGGTTCTGTGAGTTTATATAAACATTTTCAAATATGTGTAGATTGTAGATAGTTGTAATTAATATCGAACTATATTATTATGTACTGCAGTGATTTGGTGTATTAAAAAGGTAATGTTATTTGAATGAATTTCACATCAAAAACTGAAAAGTGAAATATGAAAAATGAAAAATAAAAAGTGAAAAGTGAAAAGTGAAAAATGAAAAATGAAAAATGAAAAATGAAAAATGAAAAATGAAAAATGAAAAATGAAAAATGAAAAATGAAAAATGAAAAATGAAAAATGAAAAATGAAAAATGAAAAATGAAAAATGAAAAATGAAAAATGAAAAATGAAAAATGAAAAATGAAAAATGAAAAATGAAAAATGAAAAATGAAAAATGAAAAATGAAAAATGAAAAATGAAAAATGAAAAATGAAAAATGAAAAATGAAAAATGAAAAATGAAAAATGAAAAATGAAAAATGAAAAATGAAAAATGAAAAATGAAAAATGAAAAATGAAAAATGAAAAATGAAAAATGAAAAATGAAAAATGAAAAATGAAAAATGAAAAATGAAAAATGAAAAATGAAAAATGAAAAATGAAAAATGAAAAATGAAAAATGAAAAATGAAAAATGAAAAATAAAAAATGAAAAATGAAAAATGAAAAATGAAAAATGAAAAATGAAAAATGAAAAATGAAAAATGAAAAATGAAAAATGAAAAATGAAAAATGAAAAATGAAAAATGAAAAATGAAAAATGAAAAATGAAAAATGAAAAATGAAAAATGAAAAATGAAAAATGAAAAATGAAAAATGAAAAATGAAAAATGAAAAATGAAAAATGAAAAATGAAAAATGAAAAATGAAAAATGAAAAATGAAAAATGAAAAATGAAAAATGAAAAATGAAAAATGAAAAATGAAAAATGAAAAATGAAAAATGAAAAATGAAAAATGAAAAATGAAAAATGAAAAATGAAAAATGAAAAATGAAAAATGAAAAATGAAAAATGAAAAATGAAAAATGAAAAATGAAAAATGAAAAATGAAAAATGAAAAATGAAAAATGAAAAATGAAAAATGAAAAATGAAAAATGAAAAATGAAAAATGAAAAATGAAAAATGAAAAATGAAAAATGAAAAATGAAAAATGAAAAATGAAAAATGAAAAATGAAAAATGAAAAATGAAAAATGAAAAATGAAAAATGAAAAATGAAAAATGAAAAATGAAAAATGAAAAATGAAAAATGAAAAATGAAAAATGAAAAATGAAAAATGAAAAATGAAAAATGAAAAATGAAAAATGAAAAATGAAAAATGAAAAATGAAAAATGAAAAATGAAAAATGAAAAATGAAAAATGAAGAAAAATGAGAAATGAGAAATGAGAAATGAGAAATGAGAAATGAGAAATGAGAAATGAGAAATGAGAAATGAGAAATGAGAAATGAGAAATGAGAAATGAGAAATGAGAAGTGAGAAGTGAAAATGAAAATCATTAGTAAACCGTGTGAAGTTGGAACGGGCAGCTAGATTGGAATAAAAACAACCCGTATGATTTTGCTCAATAGTTATATTTACAAAAATATTTACAATATTCCTGGAGGAATACAAATGTATATTACCTACAGATAAAACCTCTTTTAGAATAAAACACATCATAAAATTCATCAGGAACATGGTCCTGACCAAAATTTGTGTGCTTGTAGAGGCTAGAAATTTTACCTTTAATTCAAATCGGTGTTATTTAAAAACAAGATAAACGCTGGAATGGAGATAAAGACCTGTTTTAATGTTGTATTGTAATATTTTTTCAAAATATTGTACCATTTTTTTACTATCAGTAGTGAAAGTGTAATGTACCTAGCCAACACCCTGTACACTTATCTTTATAACCTAAGTAAATCTAATTTGGACCTATTGACGCCAAATAATTATCTTGTTTTGAAATATAATTATTAAGAACTATTTACACTATTTAATAAACACTATTAGAAACATCTTTAACTTTTCCAATAATCTTAATCGACGGAAAATCAAAATAGACTTTAATTTTAAATATTCCTATTCAAAACAAGATAAAGCTTTCTTTCTCGTAGAGCGAATCAATTTCAATCTCTTCAAGTTCAGACCTATTTCTATTTCAATTTCTAGTTTTTATTTTAGTTTTAAATTACTATTTCTTTCAAAATCACTTGTAATTTTTATATATAATAGTTTTATAATAAATATAGTGAAAATTTCAACTAGTGTTTTTAATAAAGTCCAAATCCATTACAAAAGTATCGCAAATAGATTTTTTTTTTCTAAAATTTGGCAAATCTATTTCCAATTGCAGAACGTATGTAAATAAAAATGTAAATAAATTCACACACTTTTTATCAACTGGAATATTTTACTATAAAACAATGAACCACCTTTCAGTTTGAAATCCGATTTGAAACAAACCTAAAATATCTGTGTCTTAAAAATTATCTCACCTCCCTAATCTGTCAGCGAATACTCAACATGTGGTTACAAAATTAGTGCATTCCTCAAAATTCCTTAAAATTTTGTATGATAAGATGCTAAGATATATTTTTAAGATGCAATATATGTATAATAATAATATTGTGTTTTATGCTCGTAAAAAAATTCCCAAATTTCTTCGGTTTTTAAAAATACCTCGAACAAAGTTGGCAGTGATCGAATTATTATTTTCTCTTTTGGAATGTGTTTTTGACCCTACATACTTACATGTTTATATGTTATTTTTTACCGCATTTACTTCTCCGCCCTCCACTATACCATAGAAGAAGGTAATGTGAGGGGAATAAAAAAGAAAAAAAAACTCGCGCAATCGTTAATATATAACATCCTAATGAGAGAACAATATTGGGAACATTTTAAGACCATCCAGAACCGTTTATCATAAGTAGAAAAAATAAATTTTTTACGCCACTTTTTTTAGCGCTATCTAGACTGTGGTAGTTGAAAAAAATCCTTTTGCAGAAAGTCGTAACATATGTTTCTACAATTGACTAGTAATTCTTAGCACTATGGGATAATTAGTTTTTAAGTTTTGGTCTGTTAAAGTTGATCTAAATTTTCAATTTTTGGTCACTAGCGTGAAAAGTATTGATTATTGAAGAAAATTTAAAGAGTCAAGACTTTTAGTTCTTCCGAATAATTTCCATTTTTTTTTTATCTTTTGCCTGTAACGAGATATGGCCGTTTGAAATTGCGTACAATTCCATTTATAACCGTCAATGTCATTTTTTCGGGTCAAATATTGAAAAAACGGTCATTCCAATGAAAAAGTTTGTCATAACATGACATTTCGACGATACCTTAAGCTTTAAAATGGTATTTCTGGTCACTATTTTCGTTCCTCTCTTTCTAAATTTGCAACGTTCGGCCTTTAATTAATATTTACCAACCCCAAAAACATAAATAATGATATTTTCACCTAAAGGTAACTTAAATTTATATTCCTCCAGGTATATTGTAAATATATTTTTTTAAATATAACTATTGTGCAAAATCATAATAGAGTTGTTTTTACTCCAAACTAGCTGCCCGTTCCGGCTTCGCACGGTTGTACGTCTATAGATTGATATTTCTTATTTCATCCTACAAAGACAACGCCAACGATTGTTTGTACCCGTGCCCGACTAAATTAAATACGTATTACGTATTCGATATTCGACAATGGTCAAATCTTTTGAATACGGTCTCCAAAAATTTGCGGAGTAGGAATAGCTTGCGAACCGCCCACCGCGCTACCCCTTCTCACGCCGACCCCGGAGAGATCCCCGAGCAGTGTGAAGGTGACGGACTCTTAAATTTAAACCATACTCAAATTTTAAAATTACTAAAGAAAAATTAATTTCGAGACAATTGGCATAATGAATTATTGGTAATTTAGACTTGAGACAATCTGTTATGACAACTATTAAAATCAAAATTTACAAGGTACCAACATTGATTGATAATTCACAATATAGTAAATATTATATAACCAGACACCAGGACGTAAAAGAAATATCTTAAATGTCATGTTTACAATTATAGAAATTAACAAACATAAAATTTAAAATAAAATGTAAATAAATCAAATTTGGGAAATATAACTAATTGGTATAATAATTTGATAGGTTTTTGTTAATTTGGGGACGATAGCAACGAAAAAAAAATGAAGGTTGTTGGTTGTTGAATGATAGTAGAGAAAAGAAAGATCAAAAAAATTTTGCATTCTAATTTTATTTAAATATTGAAATTAAAAAACCTAAAGCAAAGATTTTACGTTTTGGAGTCTGTTGTAGTTGTTACTATAAGTAGTGAGTGATTCAATTCAAATAATTTTGAAAAATTATTTACCTGAAATTCATTTGTGACGTAGAAGATCCAGAAAATCTATATCAAATACTATTAAACGAGCAAGGTTTGTATGTGTGTGTGTGTCCAGAGGATCTCGAAATCCACTCGTCAGAATTCAATGAAACTTTCAGGGTAGACTAATTCCTATCTAAATCGACAGAAAATATAGGTCTCATGTCTGTGAAAATTCGATCTTCCGAGATATTTACAAGAAAAGTTAAGCTTTTAGTTTTATTTCCTAGCAACGGCACATAATAATAACTTGTTTCTATAGTAATATATACTATAAAGGATAGATGAGTACAGTCAAAGTGGGGATATAACGTCACATTCCATAGGCGTACTTTGCAAAATAAGTTTCTATAATATAAATAAGGTCACAGCATATAAAATATATATACGCACTTCGTAGATTAAATTTTGAAGTTATATTATTTACAAAAAATAAAAATAAACTTTATGCATCCGACACTTTAACATTGAACGAATTAAATTTAACCAATAAATAACAAGGAGGATTATATGTTGGGATTAAACTTTTTTTAATCTCTTGGCATTAAAAGTAACGCTTCAGTACTTACCTAAACTCAAAGATTAAAAAAAAAGTTAGTTCAAGAACTATCTTTAAAAGTCACTGTCTTCACTAAAACTACTGGTATCACTATAATTGTCTTTTCTGAGGTTTATTATTATAGGTTCTACTAAATTATCCATTGATATATCCACTTTCCTAAATGAATTTTCCACATTTTTAACATGATCAATGCATTTTCCCCAATGTTCTCTATTTTGTTTTTATGTTGCCTTGTTATTACTAATAATTCTGCCTTCAAGGATTTAGGAGGACTGATAATATTTTTAGAATGAAGCCATTTTGAAATATATATTAATACAAAATTCTGAATCAATTAAAATACATACGATACGGCTATGTCAAATGACAGCCATCTCATAAATTCAAAGTTGAAAATACAACGTTGCCAATTCAATTTCAGAAATCATGGGTTTAGGTAAATATTTATAGGAACGTTGAGAAACACTGTTAAAATGGACACTTGTCAAAATGTGACACCTGTAAAAACGTGACAACTGTTAAAATGCGATACGTGTCAGAATGTAACAACTGTCAAAATGAACAAATCTCAAAATGATCAAATGTCAAAATATGACACCTGTCAGAATGTAACAAATGTCAAAATGTCACATGTATCGTACTTTTCTTTATTTATTACAAAGATCTAACCTAACCTACAGCTAATCTTTTTTTTTTTGGCGGGTAGAAATGCGTTATGCACATCGGGTAAAGGTTCTTCCCATCCCCGATAGTGTGAGACTACCCCTTACGGCTACTATTTTATTATGCGGACAGTTTTGATATTGAAGTTTTCATTATCATCGAGAGAGAGAGAGAGAGAAAAAGAATGAATGCTTGTACACGTGTACTATTAACATAGATTTCAATTTTTTATTTTACAAGAAACTTTAAAGAGACATTTAAAATTCTCTATTTTCATAGTACATTTTAAGGTTGATTGTGACTTTGTATTTTCCAAGAACAAATTGTAATGTAATGTACGAATGAACTATTTTTGTAACTGAAAAACTTTGAAAAAATATGATAGTCTGGTCACAGGTTTTTGTGGAGGTTTTTACCCAAGTATGAATATCCTTCCTTCACTGCAGATCAATAAATAATAAAATCAATTGAACATAGAGTTTTTCTTATATAGTGATAAATAGAGTGAGCTGAGCGATCTTCTGTTGACGGGACCTACACGCTGCTGTTGTCCGTCCTGGAAACGGGGCCTGTCCGCCGTGACTATTCGCGAAGATCAAGCGTCAGTAGATGTTGCCCTCTAAAAGGGTGAAATCCCCAGAAACTAGGCAACTTTTAATGCATTTAACTAACCTCTGTAACAAGCAGTTGATAAACGTCAACAACAGCTGCAGCCAATTGAAAATTAACACTGACAGCTTTTTTAATTTTCCCGTCTACTTTCAAGCCAATCGCCAATCAACTTTTTATTTATCTCCCTTTCAGTAGTTCAAGTAGATGTCGCCCACTCCGTGATTTTCGCGAATTAATTAATAATTTGTCATGTTATAAATATACTTAAATTATATACTCATGGGCTGCTTAAAAATGTAGATTTAAATATTAAGAGCGAAGCTCGGTGACCAGATATTGCGTATTGGAATCATCAATGATTGTGTCTATAAACGACCATCGAGGGAAGATCAATCAACAGTGTTGATTGTAAGAAGAATTTGGAACACAAATCACAAAAAAACTCTGAGGCATAACAAACTGTTTTATGAGAAAGAAAAAACACTATAAAAACAGCAAAGGATACCGCCAATAGAAGAAATACTGATTGATCTGTCCATATACATAAAAATAAAATGATATTTTGGCTATTAGGATCACTGTGCACAGATTCAATAACCAACTTACTGGAGATCGTTAGGGGTAATTTGCGTAAAATTTCTATATTGATTAACTTTCTTTAATATGAATTTACACTTTAATTTCTATAACGCATATTAGATTTAAATAGAGGTTGACCACTCCACCTGGCCCATAGGTTCATTGTGAGATTCACAAACGTTGCTAATTAAAATTTTGTCTCAAATTTTAACTCTAAAATCAAAAACACGGTGAATAAGTCATAAATATTATAAATTAATTAAGCTTTCCTAACCTATCTCAACCCTCACTGTCATCAGCATTGATGATCAATTTGGTCGGACTCGTTATATAAGAATTTTCTTCATCAGCTGAAATTTTGTTCATTTCTACTTTTACCAAATTTGCTACCAACCCGTCAAATTTGGGAAACACGTTATGACGCCTTATTCTTTTTTTAAGTTGTCCCCAAATTAATTCTATGGGGTTAAATTCACAAAAATAGGGCGGAAGGCGCAATACCTCGTGGCCCCTTTTTGATGCAATTTCATTAATAAAGATTTTTTTTTCAAAGGATTGTGTGCCTAATACTTCAGGCAATTGTTTTTTTGTATAATTTTTTTCGAAATAAAGATCATGATTTCTTAAAAATTCCTGAATCTCTGACTTATTTGAGTTGGTATTGGGAACTTTTTCTATAAAGAGGGAATGATATGAAGCATTATCCATTACTATGATGCTATTCTCTTCAATATTGTTTAACAGCTGATTTTAATACCAATCTTCAAAACTTTCTCCAGACATATTTTTGTGGTAATCTAAATTACAATTATCCAAATTTTTTCCAGATCCACAGTGAAGAATTGTAAATAGAGTTCCTTTGTTACAAGGAACATTTACTGAACATCTTCTTGTTCCGTCAGTCCATCCTTTCTTTAGCGTATCGTGGGTATCGAACCACGTTTCATCTAAATAGTATATTTTTCTGTTACTATTTCGAGATGCCTTAATTTTTCCAAATATTGTATCCTCCATTTTATGATCCTCTGGCTTTCCATTATTACAGTGCTCTTGTTGATAGTTTGATATTTAAATCCAATTTTCTTAAATCTGGCCTTTTACTTTTTAGTAAAGAAAATATACTATCCACTGTCTACTACCAGTTAATTTTGATATTGAAGGATTTAAAGTTTTAACACATCCTTTATCACACACCTCTCTTTACGATTTTTTGGACCATTTTTTATAATTCTATAAAGAGTGCTAATGTGAAAATTTGTTAAAAAAAATGTTTTTTCAATGGTAGTCCTAAACATTTATACATATCGTTTGGGCATCTTTACATATATATTATACAATTCTTTATTGATGAGATGACATGTGAATAAAATTCTAAAATCAAAAATTATGGTAAGTGATGATTCCCAAGTACAATGTTCTAGTTCTACCAGTTCTTTATTGTCAATTAGTGATAAGAATCCAAAAACTTACTCGGCTGCTATGAAAATAAAGAATAAGCCTTGTGATTCTGTTTTACTTGCGAGGCCAACGAACCAAAATATTTCAAACATACAGGTGGATAAAGATATTAAATCGAAAATCAATCCTTCTTCTGCTAATGTCACTGTTGACGGTACAAAGTTGGTAAAAAATGGGGTTTTGATTAACTGTAGTGATTCACGATCCTTAGAAAAATTAAAAACTTGTCTTGCGCAGAAATTGGGCAATACTTATTCAGTTACAGAACCAAAGAAATTGAATCCGAGATTAATGATTCGCAGTGTAAATGCTTTTATCTCAGAAAAACCGAACTTCATTCATGATATTATTACTTTAAATGAACTCAATGCAACTGAAGATGATATTAAAATAATTACTAAAGTAAAGTTTAAGGAATCTTTCAACGTAGTTGTGGAAGTGGCACCGGCATTGTATCAAGTGATAATAAAAAGGGGTTTTCTCTATATTGACTGGCTTAAATGTTATGTTAGTGAGCACTTCAACATCGTGAAATGCTTCAATTGTTGCAAAGCTGGTCACCATAAAAAAGACTGTCGTAGTAATTTAGTATGTCCAAAATGCTCAGAGTCCCATGAAAGGAGAGACTGTACTAGTCAGACTTTGTGCTGTAATAACTGTAAATCGTTAAATTTAAAATATAAACTTAATATAAGTATTGATCATATCGCAAACAGTTCAGGGTGTGGTTATTTATTAAACCAAATTGATCAACTTAAAGCTAAAATTCAATACGTCTAACAAAAAATTAAAATTAGCTCATTTCAATCTTCGTTCGTTGTTTCCCAAATTCGATGCATTTGTAGATCTAATAAATTTCCATCACTTTGATATTGTTTGCTTATCTGAAACTTGGTTGACTATGGATATCACAGATCAGGCAGTGTACATTCCGGGCTTCAAGATAATTCGTAAGGATCGTGGTTCGAGAGGCGGAGGGGTTGGTTTTTATGTAAGGGATTCGTTAAATTTAAAGGTGGAATTTGCTGACCTTAATTCTCCATTAGGGATCGAGCAAATATGGATTTCTATGAAAATTCACAAAACAACGCTATTAGTCGGTGTTATATATAGAACTGACGCTTGCACAATGTATAATTTCGTAGAGTATTGTGATAATACTCTTTCGCACATAGTCCCGCAATTTGATCATATTGGATCATAACTGGAGATATTGATGTTGATCAACTAGTAGATAATCCAATAAATACTTGTTTTGAATCTTACGATTTTGTTCAGTTGGTATCGGAACCTACCCGCATAACTAACACTTCACAAACATTGCTTGATGTTATATATATACAAATAAAAATGAACTTGTTAGGCACTCGTCTGTTTTAGACCATGAATTGTCTGATCATAGAGCAGTTTATTGTGAGTTGGATTTAGACATTAAATACAAAACAAAATTTTTTAAGTTTTACAGAAATTACAAGAATTTCTCGCTTAGTAACTTTAATAAAGATCTCAACAAAATCTCATGGGATAACATACTGTATGAACATTTTATAGACAATAAAATTCGGCTTTTTAATAATATGTTAGTTTCCTTGTTTGATAAGTATGCTCCGTACGTAGAATCACGTATTACAAAGCCACATGCACCTTGGCTCACGCCTACAATTCGGGATATGATGAAAACTCGAGATGCTGCTTTAGCCAAATATAAAAAATCTAAAAATGTTCTGGATTATAGGCATTATAAAGATCTCCGTAACTCCGTTACGAATGCAGTCCGTATGGAGAAGCGTGGGTATTTATGTTATCGATCTAATTTACTAAACAAAAAAGACCTGTGGAATGCCATGAAATCACTTAAAGTTGTCCATAAACCAGTCATAGAAATCCCTCAGGCGCTAAACAATCCCATCTCCATAAACAATTATTTTACATCAGTTTTCAGTCCTATTAATAGTTGTCCTGAGACAACGCAATGGTATCAGTCAAATTTTTTCAACAACAATATTACTTTCTCCTTTAAACTTGTAACCATTGATCAAATTAAATCACTAGTATTAGGTTTGAAATCGGATGCTATTGGAAGTGACAACATTTCTGCAAAGATGCTACAACTTTCTTTCCCTGTTACTGCTCTTTTTATAACCCATATTATTAATTGCTGTCTGGAGGTCGGTTATTTTCCAGATATTTGGAAATATGCGTTAATAAAACCTTTGCCTAAATCAAATAAACCTGAGTCCCTTAGTGATCTTCGCCCAATTAGCATTGTCCCAGCACTGTCTAAAATCTTAGAAAAAGTTATTTATCAACAAATATACGACTATGTATTTAATAATAACATAGTAACATATATACAGTCAGGCTTTCGAAAGGAGTTTAGTACAACGACACTACTTCTAGATTTAACCGATAATATACTTCGGTCATTAGATGAGGGAAAACCTACATCAGTCATTCTGCTAGATTTTTCATGCTCTTATGTGTGCTAAACTTAAACATTTTGGATTTGACGAAATTTCCCTACGATTTTTCAAATTTTATTTATCAAACCGTTATCAAAAAGTAATTATCGACAACAACTCATCCGATTTTACACCAGTCACTTCAGGGGTACCTCAAGGTTCTGTCCTTGGACCCCTTCTTTTCTCAATATATATCTCTGACCTTTATAAATCTTTGGATAGTTTAAAATTGCACTCATTTGTAGATGATACACAACTGTATTTTTCATTTGTACCTGAAACTGTAAATTTAGCATCTCAAATAATAAATCGGGATTTAGAAGCTATTTGTACCTACTCAAGTAATCATAACCTTAAACTAAATGCTAAAAAATGTAATTCTCTGCTATATTGTCCTCATACCTCCAAACCCAGTGTTGAACAAAACTTAAAACTATTTATTAAAAATGAACCATTAAAAATTGTTAATAGTTGTAGAAATTTAGGAATAATTTATGACTTCGATTTCAAGAGCATGTCACACTTTTAGTAAAAAAATCGTATCTAGTTCTACGTCAATTGTATAGAGGTCGGGGTATTTTAAACTTTACGTTACGAAAATTACTTTGTGAAACCATGGTGATATCAATTCTTAATTATGGGCTTTTGGTTTTTTATCCTTGCTTAGATCAAGTCACTAAATTCCGATTACAAAAAATTCAAAATAATTGTTGCCGTTCTGTCTTTGGCATAAGAAAATATGACCATGTATCAAGTAAGCTAAAACAACTCGAATGGTTGAACATAAGTAACTTGTATAACTACCACCTTGCCTCTTTGATATACCGAATTATTTTGACATCGAATCCTATTTATTTGAGGAACAAATTAGTTTTTCGTGGAGAAGCTCATAGTCTGTCTCTGAGATATCCGCATAGTCTCATGTTACCACGATATAGGTTGTCAATTTTTAAAAGGTCATTTACTTATAATTCAGTTTTAGTTTTTAACAGTATTTCACATAGTCTAAGAGTTAATTCTCTGAGTGTTTTAAAACAAAATTATAAACAAATTCTACTACAGCGTCAGTAATTTTGTTCATTTTATGATATTTGTGAAGTCATTTTGATCGTTTTTTTATATTTGTGATGTAAAATTTTAGTGAATATTTTAAATGTGTAATGTCTGAGTTTTACTAATTTTGTATTTTATTACCATCTGTGTAAACTTGAGGTTAAGTAGAGTAGCTCTAGCTAGACTTCGCCTCTTGGACCTACTCATTGTTTGTAATTTTACAGGCAAATAAAGGCAATTTATTATTATTATTATTATTATTACATCAAAAAGGGGCCACGAGGAATTGCGCCTTCCGCCCTATTTTTGTGGATTTAACCCCATAGAATTAATTTGGGGACAACTTAAAAAAAGAATAAGGTGTCATAACGTGTACCCAGCCTTTGGAAAATTGCGGAAGTCATAATGATACCCAAGCCAGGGAAACCACCACATGAGGCATCGTCATACAGACCGAGAAACTCCTACTCAAAAGACTAAAACCACTTATCGAAGAAAGAGAAATTCTCCCTGATCACCAATTTGGATTTAGAAATAAGCACTCTACGATCGACCAAGTTCATAGAATAACCAACATTATAGAGAAATCATTAGAAGAGAAAAACATTTGTGCTACTATCTTTCTTGATGTAGCACAAGCGTTTGATAAGGTTTGGCATGAAGGCTTAATAAATAAGCTCAAGCTTTTCCTTCCAAAACAATATACAGATATCCTCCATTCATATATATCGGAAAGATACTTTAGAATTAGGCAAGAAGAAGCCTATTCCGATCTTAAAGAAATTAAGGCTGGAGTACCACAAGGAAGTGTCCTAGGACCTGTCCTATACTTACTGTACACATGTGATATTCCAGAGTTAGAAAACAATACCATAGCCACCTTCGCCGACGACACTGCCATTCTAGCGGTAGGAAAGAGCAATGAAGAAGCAACCCACAAGCTGCAAACAGCCGTCCACCTTATCTATGACTGGACGAAGAGATGGAAAATTAAACTTAATGAAACTAAATCACTCCACATTAACTTTACAAACAAAAGGATAGATCATATTCCAGTCAGAATAAACAATAACCTGATTCCATATTCAAACACAGCAAAATACTTAGGTATTACATTAGATGCCAAACTCCGATGGAAAGTGCATGTTAAAAAGAAAAGAGAAGAACTTGGGCTGAAATATAGAAAAATGTACTGGCTAATTGGAAGAAACTCCACTCTGTCTCTACATAATAAGCTTATGCTTTATAAGCAGATACTTAAGCCTGTATGGACCTATGGTATCCAACTATGGGGATGCACCAAAGCAAGCAACTTAGCAATCATCCAAAGATTTCAAAACAAAGCACTGAGGAACATAGTAAATGCCCCTTGGTACATTCGCAATAGTGACCTCCACAGGGATCTGGAAATGGACACTGTTGACCAGACCATCAAGAAATTAGCCAAGAGTCATGAAGAAAGACTTCATCATCATGTCAATGTCGAGGCTATCCAGCTCCTTGACAATACTGGGTTAGAAAGAAGACTTAAGAGGATCAAGCCCTTTGAGTTAGTTTAGTGTTTTTAGTGCAAAAGCAGAGCTTATGTGTGCACGTTAAAGTTTAGTGCAATCCTTTCTACAGAACCTAAGGAACGCTGATGAGTATACCTTAGTTTTAAACTTCAAACTCTATTAGATTAAGTTAGAATTAAATTGCTCATTGGTCACTGATGACCAGATTGTAATATACTAAATGCCTTTATGGGTGTTTAATAATAAAAAAAAAAAAAAAAAAAAAAAAAAAAAAATAACGTGTTTCCCAAATTTGACGGGTTGATAGCAAATTTGGTAAAAGAAGAAATTAACAAAATTTCAGCTGATGATTGGCAGAAAAAAATCAAACATGTTATCAAAGAAGAAAATTCTTATATAACGAGTCCGACCAAATTTATTATCAATGTTGATGACAGTGAATCCGATGGTGAGGATTGAGATAGGGTAGGTAAGCTTAATTCATTTATAATTTTTATGACTTTATTCACCGTGTTTTTAATTTTAGAATTAAAATTTGAGACAAAATTTTAATTAGCAACGTTTGTGAATCTCATAAGAGATCAGAAAATAAACCTATGGGCCAGGTGGAGTGGTCAACCTCTATTGAAATCTAATATGCGTTATAGAAATTAAAATGTAAATTCATATTAAAGAAAGTTAATCAATATAGAAATTTTACGCAAATTACCCCTAACGATCTCCAGTAACTTGGTTATTGAATCTTTGCACAGTGGTCCTAATAGCCAAAATATCATTTTATTTTTATGTATATGGACAGTGTCCGGTGTTTTCGAAATTAAATTACTAAAAATGTCCAGATCAATCAGTATTTATTCTATTGGCGGTATTCTTTGCTGTTTTTATAGCGTTTTTTCTTTCTCATAAAGCGGTGGGTTCTACTATACGCACATACATCGTTTGACTAACTCAAGTCAAAACTGTCTTTGCGTGTCAAGCGCATGACGTTTGCTGACAAGTGCACCAATTTAGAATAAGAATTTTATGCGGCAAATTCAAAATTGTATTTAGTTTAGAAAGGTTTCATTGTTTCATGTTTGAGTGAATGAAATTCATTTAGTATAGTTCTTTTGACCATAACTACTAAATATTAGTACGTGTTCGATACCGTCGTAAATAAACCACACTAATAATTCAACAATCGATTTATTTAGAATTAAACACTACAGATATCAGTGGTGGAGAAAATAAGCGTTACAAAGTTTGAACCCACTATAAAAAAAAATATCCCTGAGGTAAAGTATCCAATCTTATTATTAAATTCTGAGCTAACCGAGGTGAAAGAAATCATTAATCTCATATATTCACAACATCAAAATTATTTCATTACACATGTGTCATTAGTGTAAAATTTCTTTTATATTTTCATTGTGTTGTTAATGAAATGGAATTTTTTTTGCACAAACTTATAAATTCAATTATCCATTTCATTACAGTATAGAACAATTGTTACTCTATTACATAAAAAGGGAGATGTAACAACATCAGCAATTACCAACACATATGGTTAATCACACACTTCTCAAAAAAGTTTGAAAATTTAATTAAAAATAGATTAGTTTCATACCTAAACAAATATGAAATACTCTCAAAACAACAGTTTGGTTTTAGATAGAAAACATCCACACAAAACGCCTTGCAGCACCACAAATATAGCAAGGGATTCTGATAGCAAACATTCTATCAGAAAACACTAGAAAACTGGTCTGTTGAACAACGGCGAAGAAAATCTTGCATAAAACGCCGATTTGACTGGATAGTCTTTTTTTGTTGATAATATAATCTCACCAGATTCAATTTCACAGTATATGTTCAATGCAGAATGCTGACATTTATTTTTCATATATGTGTAACTTTTTGAAGTTTGGGAGGGGGGCATGACGGGATAATGGGTGTGGGGTATGAAGGGATATAAGGGCACTATAAAAATGGTAGATACTGATGGATAATATATCGACAAAAATAATTTTGAATTCTTTTTAAAAATTCCCGCGTACATTATGGTTATGACAGTTAAACGAAATGCGCAGCCGCCAGTGTCGTTTAGAATCTCGTCCTAAGAGTAATAAAAAATATACCTATAAATACTCTCAAATCTCCTCAACTTTCAGACGAACCGTAATCTAACCCACTGATCCCACGTTGCCAAATGAACTGTTATCAACCAACAGCTGTGAGTTCCCGCGAAAATTTAATTTCATGATAAATTATTATATTCTTGTATATTTTAAAGTTTTATTGCGTACTTAGAATGTTCCTTTCTGATTATAGTTTTTTAAATGTTTGGAGAGCAAAAACTTTATAGAAATGGTCATGTCACCTGTTTATGAGAATAAAAAAATTGCATAAATATAAAAATGACAAACCACATAAGAAAATTTTATTTACAAATACAATTGCAGCGATCTTTTTGAGCTATATTCTAAACCATAACAGATAAGAATACGATGAAATGGGAAAAGAAATTTTTTTTGGAAAAATTAAGAGATAAAAAATCTACAGGGTTTATTGATTTTCTTGAGTTGTACAGTAAAGCCAAAAATGGCATTTTTATAGATTGAAATAAAATTTGTTAAAAGTATCAACATACCAGTAAACAGTCGATAGAATAGTGACGTTTATAGTTTGAAAAATATCAATAATTTATTCTAGAATAATGAAAACAATGAATAAAATCAAATACTATTAAACGAGCAAGGTTTGTATGTGTGTATGTGTGTCCAGAGGATCTCGAAATCCACTCGTCAGAATTCAATGAAACTTTCAGGGTAGACTAATTCCTATCTAAATCGACAGAAAATATAGGTCTCATGTCTGTGAAAATTTGATCTTCCGAGATATTTACAAGAAAAGTTAAGCTTTTAGTTTTATTTCCTAGCAACGGCAACTTGTTTCTATAGTAATATACTATAAAGGAGAGAGGATATAACGTCACATTCCATAGGCGTACTTTGCAAAATAAGTTTCTATAATATAAATAAGGTCACAGCATATAAAATATATATATATATATATATATATATATATATATATATATATATATATATACGCACTTCGTAGATTAAATTTTGAAGTTATATTATTTACAAAAAATAAAAATAAACCTTATGCATCTGACACTTTAACATTGAACGAATTAAATTTAACCAATAAATAACAAGGAGGATTATATGTTGGGATTAAACTGTTTTTAATCTCTTGGCATTAAAAGTAACGCTTCAGTACTTACCTAAACTCAAAGATTAAAAAAAAAGTTAGTTCAAGAACTATCTATAAAAGTCACTGTCTTCACTAAAACTACTGGTATTACTATAATTGTCTTTTCTGAAGTTTATTATTATAGGTTCTATTAAATTATCCATTGATAGTGGATATACTTTCCTAAATGAATTTTCCACCTTTTTAACATGATCAATGCATTTTCCCCAATGTTCTCTATTTACATCTGAAAATGCCTTCAAAAACAAATTTCGCACATCAGGAAATTTAAATGTTTTATTGTTTTGAGAAACATAACCTTTTAATAATTGTGACCAGACCAGTTCAATGGGATTTAACTCTGCGTGGTAAGGAGGCAATCTGAGAATTTTAATTAGTTTTTCTCTGGCCATCTCATCTATAATATATTTTTTGAATTTTGAATTTGAATTACTAATAATTCTTCCTTCAAGGATTTAGGAGGACTGATAATATTTTTAGAATGAAGCCATTTTGAAATATATATATCTGTCAAAAGAACTGGTTTATCTAAACAAAAACTATATTAGGCCGATCAGATGTATTAAAATTTAAATTTTAACTACAAATAAGACTTGAAGGATGAGGTAAAAATAAAATTTCTACCTCTTGAATCTGTACTACGTTCTGCAAATTAAATACTGCACTCCTTTCTTCTGTATAGTATAGTAGTAAAAAGGTTTGACTTTATTTAATTTCTGGCGTTTCAATCTGAAAGAATTCAATTTTAAATTTGCCGCTTTTTATCCATAATAACCTACAAATTTTGACAACTACTGACACGCACATCTCTGGTTAAATGTTAAGAAAATGGGACCGGCTGGGATTTTCATGAAATTTTCGCAGATGCTATAAAGCATGATAAAATCAATATACTTAGCAATAGAAATTTTTGCGCGGAAAAATATTTTTCACATTTTTTTATTCTACAAATGCCCAAGTAGCAATTTATAACCAGAATAAACCTGAAAAGTATAAAAAAGAAAAGGTTCATTTGACGGACATAAATAATTTGCTTGTCAAATGACAGCCATCTCATAAATTCTAAGTTGAAAATACAACGTTGCCAATTCAATTTCAGAAATCATGGGTTTAGGTAAATATTTATAGGAACGTTGAGTAACACTGTTAAAATGGACAGTTGTCAAAATGTGACACCTGTAAAAACGTGACAACTGTTAAAATGTGATACGTGTCAGAATGTTACAACTGTCAAAATGAACAAATGTCAAAATATGACACCTGTCAGAATGTAACAAATGTCAAAATGTCACACGTATCGTACTTTTCTTTATTTATTACACAGATCTAACCTAACCTAAAGCTAATCTTTTTTTTTTTGGCGGGTGGTAATGCTTTATGCACATCGGGTAAAGGTTCTTCCCTTCCCCGATAGTGTGAGACTACCCCTTACGGTTACTCACTAAAACCACCCCACTAAAACCACTATGCCCTACACGCTGCTGTTGCCCGTCCCGGAAACGGGGCCTGTCCGCCGTGACTATTCGCGAAAACCAAGCGTCAGTAGATGTTGCCCTAAAAGGGTGAAATCTCCAGAAACTAGGTAACTTTTAATGCTTTTAACTAACCTCTGTGACAAGAAGTTGATAAACGTCAACAACACCTGCAGCAAATTGAAAATTAACACTGACAGCTTTTTTTATTTTCCCGCCTACTTTCAAGCCAATCGCCAATCAACTTTCTATTTATCTACCTTTCTATAGTTCAAGTAGATGTCGCCCACTCCGTGATTTTCACGAATTAATTAATAATTTGTCAGGTTATAAATATACTTAAATTATATACTCATTCGACTGCTTAAAAATGTAGATTTGAATATTAAGAGCGAAGCTCGGTGACCAGATATTAAAGCAGTTAACAAACAAAATATAAAATTAACAATATAATTTGAAAAGAAACATTTAAGTATATTATTACATTAAAATAAAATGAACAAGTGTTATCTAAAATATAAATAATAGTAAAATTTTCTGCTCTTTCACGTGGTGTGAGATTTTGTTTTCAAAATTGTGAACTTTAGAGCCGCAAAGATTTTTTTTATCGTTTTCTACACCTTTTCAAGCGATATCACATTTTATGAGAGGTCAAAGTCTCTGACAACTGAGCTAATTATGGTATCACCCCGCTAAATATCTCAGCTGATTGGTTGGCATCCATTGCAAATTTGATTTGCTTCGGGCACCATCTTTCTTACAGTGTTAAAACCTATATGTTCAGCGCTCAAATTTGACCAGGTAGAACCCAAACACGATGAAAGTTTTATTTTTGTGTACCACACAACACGCCACTGGGCCCAGGTAGGTGGAGACCAAGAACGATGCGTTTTCGCATTGAGGGGGCTGTATGACTAATTTCATACGGCGGGCGTAATTTCGGCCGGTAATCCCTTGGCCTACCTGCATAAATCAAGGGGTACCATTTATGACAGGGGTAATTTCGGCCGAGGCGTCTACTGTATCAATTCCTTCGTCAATCATTGGGGAGTAACTAGGACTTGGGCCCTCAATGCCGTCAGCTTCAACGCCGGACTGCGTAGCCGGAGCAAAGGACTGCGTAGCCCGCTGAGGTATAATTTTTTTATCAATAGCCGCAGGCTGTTGTTGTTGTGATGTCTGAGGCGGAGCCTCCGTATTATCTTCGTTTTCACTTTCTACGTCACTTTGATTTTGATTTGCGGCCGAAAATACCTATGAGATAAGGAAGCAACTTAAAACCTCCGGCCGAATTTACCTACCGGCTTTTAGTACCTGCCCTTTTTCCGGCCGAAATTACATCCGCCCATTTCATATACCCTTAAATTTTACCTGAGAGGTTGGTTGGTCTAAATTCTAGATAATAAAGTTGTGACGAATTGCATGCCGCCCCTCCTTACCGGTTCAGCTGCGACTGGGTGCACTGGCTTTTTCTACAACTGAAAATCTTTTGACAGTTTACTAATTTTAGATCGTTTTTTCAAGTTTTCATTCGTTAACTGCTTTGAGAGCTCACATAGGTTTGATCTTCTTTTTGATATTAGCGTTATTATTTACAAAAAAAATTCCAGGAGTGTTTTACGGTTACGAGCTTGTCCTCTTAGAGTATTGATAAATTTATACAATAATAAAATAATAGTAAAACAAAAAAAATTACTTATATTTCAAATTGAATGTTTATAAAAAGTTGTCGTCATCGATCGCGCTGGGTAGTGGAGTCTTATCAGAAGACAGACATGGTCTAGTGGAGGGGATAGTAACTATAGAATACAAGCCACTCCAAGCCCTCCCATGAATTTAAGGGTCGATTGTTCAAAATTTTTCTTCTCTTGTTCATAGGCTATTCACAACATTCTACTGGATTGTTGATAGGAATACTTATCGTCGCTTGGGCCGTATCGTCATATAGATTGGAGCCATAATCAATGACTGCCGTTATATAGGATGTTTCATAGGTTGTAACGAATTATCGTTATAGCTGGGTTGTTACGTTATAGAGGCGTTTGTGAGTCGGAAGGACATGGACCAAAATTTACCCGGATCCAGAGTACCTCCCTCCACAGTTTTCGAGGATTCTGAACACGATGGCGGTATCAGAATTTCTATTTTCGACTGCTGAACCCTCTGAAACGGCCAAAAACTATCCCCTAAAGTGTTAAACAGGCAGCATATCATTTCCCTGTAAAAAAACGTCTTTTATCCCTGTTTTCGAGGATGCTGAGCACGGTGGCGGTATCAGAATTACTCTTTTCGCCAGCCGAACTCCCTAAAACGGCCAAAAACTACCCCATAAAGGGGTTAAACGGGCAGCATATCATTTCCCTGTAAAAAAACGTCTTTTATCCCCGTTTTCGAGGATGCTGAGCACGGTGGCGGTATCAGAATTACTCTTTGCGCCAGCCGAACTCCCTAAAACGGCCAAAAACTACCCCATAAAGGAGTTAAACGGGCAGCACATCATTTCCCTGTAAAAAAAAAGTCTTTTGGGTTTTGATCTGCGGAGGTGTAGGTGAAGGTCTGAAGTAATCTAAAACCAGGGGGGAAGAGGTTATTTTAAAGGGAATGATGTCCTGCCCGTTTAACACCATTAGAGGGTAGTTTTAGGGGTTCGGCTGGCGAAAAGAGAAATTCTGATATTGCCATCGTATTCAGCATGCTCGAAAACGGGGGTGCAGGCGTTTTGTCGCGTTAAAAAGAAGGAAAAAAACACCTCTGTCGGGGGTGGTGGGAAAGACGTTTTTTTACAGGGAAATGATGTGCCGTCCGTTTAACCCCTTTAGGGGTAGTTTTTGGCCGTTTTAGGGGGTTTGGCGGGCGAAAAGAGAAATTCTGATACCGCCATCGTGTTCAGTAACCTCGAAAACGGGGGCACAAACGTTTTGTAGCTGTTAAAAAGAAGAAAAAAAACACCTCTGTCGGGGGTGAATTTTGGGCGGTGGAGGGGTTGGTGAGGTTCGAAAGTAATCTTTAATACCACCAGCGTGCTCAGCATCCTCGAAAACTGGGGGAAAGACGTTTAACCAGTCTAAAATCGAAATTCTGATACCGCCATCGTGTTCAGCATTCTCGAAAACGGGGGGGGGGGGGGAGGTACTCTCGATCCGGGTAAATTGTGGTCCATTTTTCACGGTTTTTTCCGACTCGTTACAAGGTAAAGAGAAATATTTTAGAGGTAGGTAGAGGTAACATAGAGAATTATAGATAACCCATGTATAAAGGGTCTCTTGGCTTCCATAACAGAGTTACGTGGTGTTTTACCAATTATGCCTAATTATTCATTGGCCAGAACTTTTGAATCAGTATATTTTTCCATTTTTGGCATAGAGCCTAATATACTTCTCACTAATAATGTACTGAATTATTGAGTGAGCTCTCATAATTTTCCTATTCGAATCAGTGGCGGGATAACAACTTGTTCTAATTCAGTTTTTTCCGCTCTATTTAAATTTAAAATGAAAATATCAATTGATATAATTGATAAAACACCCTGTAACTCTGTTATGGAAGCGAAGAGACCCTTTATATATGAGTTACTTAGACCCCATTTCTGACCTCTACCTACCTTTAAGATATTTCCGCCCAACGTCTGTCAAAGTGATGTCTTTCGTTATGAATAATAGGCTGGTTCGGCAATCTTCGTAATTTGTTTATTTCAACTAAAATCGAAAGAACCTAAAGTTAAAAAATGATGACAAAAATTTCGATTGCAAATTTTAAGATTTACGTCCGCTATAAGCATTATGAAAACAAGGATCAGAGCGAGGCTAGAAAACGTACCTGTGCGCGAGACTAGGCCGCGTTACGTCAGTAGCCAGACACAAGCTCCGTAAATACACAAACGTAGGTGACATTTTACTTGAATCCGTATACCAGTGAGGCGGAGCTTGTGTCTGGCTATTGACTGTAACGTAATTAAATAAGTTACCTAATGGAATAATATAAAAAAAATTAATCTTGGTTAAATATCATTATATAAATACTTAGAATCAATAGACACCTTTAATTTGAAACGGGTAATAACAACAAAACAAGTTAAATTAAAAAAAAATATATTTATTTTAAATTATCCAACCAATCATCAAAGGTTCACGAGTTTTGAGTCTTTGATATTGCGGCCTTGGTACAGGACATTGGAGGGTTTGTTTCTGTTCTTAGATTTTGCTTGATCCAGCGCAACTCAAAGGTTAGGACATTGGAAGGTTGGTTCCTCTTCTTAGCGTAAGTCAAATGTCGTAATTGGCGGAGGATTGTGATCGGCAACTCTTCTGGGACGTCATATGCCAACATACCCGATTGAACATGAAATAAGGAAAAAAATTAAAAATAATTGTTTCCAACAATATTTTTTTTATCATTATTCGCTTCGAAAGATCTAACCTAACCTAAAGATAATCTTTTTTTTTTTTGGCGGGTGGAAATGCTTTATGCAAATCGGGTAAAGGTTCTTCCCTTCCCCGATAGTGTGAGACCACCCGTTACGGCTACTATTTTATTTAGCGGACAGTTTTAATATTTAAGTTTTCATTATCATAGAGAGAGAGAAAAAAAAGAATGAATGCTTGTACACGTGTACTATTAACATAGATTTCAATTTTTTATTTAACTTTAAAAAGACATTTAAAATTCTCTATTTTCATAGTACATTTTAAGGTTGATTAAGACTTTGTATTTTCCAAGAACAAATTGTAATGTAATGTACGAATGAACTATTTTTGTAACTGAAAATTTTTGAAAAAATATGATATCAATATCTGCCACACGTCGAGAGTCTGGTCACAAGTTTTTGTGGAGGTTTTTACCCAAGTATGAATATCAGACCTATAATTTTCCTTCACTGCAGATCAATAAATAATAAAATCAATTGAACATAGAGTTTTTCTTATATAGTGATAAATAGAGTGAGCTGAGCGATCTTCTGTTGACGGGACCTGTGCCCTACACGCTGCTGTTGTCCGTCCCGGAAACGGGGCCTGTCCGCCGTGACTATTCGCGAAGATCAAGCGTCAGTAGATGTTGCCCTCTAAAAGGGTGAAATCCCCAGAAAACTAGGCAACTTTAATGCATTTAACTAACCTCTGTGACAAGCAGTTGATAAACGTCAACAACAGCTGCAGCCAATTGAAAATTAACACTGACAGCTTTTTTAATTTTCCCGCCTACTTTCAAGCCAATCGCCAATCAACTTTTCATTTATCTCCCTTTCAGTAGTTCAAGTAGATGTCGCCCACTCCGTGATTTTCGCGAATTAATTAATAATTTGTCATGTTATAAATATACTTAAATTATATACTCATTGGGCTGCTTAAAAATGTAGATTTGAATATTAAGAGCGAAGCTCGGTGACCAGATATTATATACTATCAAGGATAGAGGAGTACCGTAAAAGTGGGGATGTAACGTCACATTCCATAGGCGTACTTTGCAAAATAAGTTTCTATAATATAAATAAGGTCACAGCATATAAAATATATATACGCACTTCGTAGATTAAATTTTGAAGTTATATTATTTACAAAAAATAAAAATACACTTTAACTTTTTTTTAATCTCTTGGCATTAAAAGTAACGCTTCAGTACTTACCTAAACTCAAAGATTAAAAAAAAGTTAATTCAAGAACTATCAAGAACTATTGTCTTCACTAAAGCTACTGGTATCACTGTAATTGTCTTTTCTGAGGTTTATTATTATAGGTTCTATTAAATTTTCCATTGATATATCCACTTTCCTAAATGAATTTTCCACCATTTTAACATGATCAATGCATTTTCCCCAATGTTCTCTATTTACATCTGAAACTAATAATTGTGACCAGATCAGTTCAATGGGATTTAACTCTGCATGGTAAGGAGGCAAACTGAGAATTTCAATTCCTTTTTCTCGGGCCATCTCATCTATAATATATTTTTCGA
Source organism: Crepidodera aurea (assembly GCA_949320105.2). Classification (NCBI taxonomy): domain Eukaryota; kingdom Metazoa; phylum Arthropoda; class Insecta; order Coleoptera; family Chrysomelidae; genus Crepidodera; species Crepidodera aurea. Next base: position 98,023,734 of record OX439473.1, read on the forward strand.
ACTTGTTTTTATGTTGCCTTGTTATTACTAATAATTCTGCCTTCAAGGATTTAGGAGGACTGATAATATTTTTAGAATGAAGCCATTTTGAAATATATATTAATACAAAATTCCGAATAAATTAAAATACATACGATACGGCTATGAATAAATAATGTCTGACTTATCTGTCAAAAGAACAAGTTTATTACAGTAAAAACCATGGAAACATGATTAAATCTAGACAAAAGCTATATTAGGCCGATCAGATGTATTAAAATTTAAATTTTAACTACAAATAAGCATTGAAGGATGAGGTAAAAATAAAATTTCTACCTCTTGAACCTGTACGTTCTACAAATTAAATACTGCACTCCTTTCTTCTGTATAGTATAGTAGTAAAAAGGTTTGACTTTATTAAATTTCTGGCGTTTTATTCTGAAAGAATTCGATTTTAAATTTGCTGCTTTTATCTATAATGACCTACAAATTTTGACAACCACTGACACGCACATCTCTGGTTAAACGTTAAAAAAATGGGACCGGCTGGAATTTTCATGAAATTTTCACAGATGCTATAAAACATGATAAAATCAATATACTTAGCAATAGAAATTTTTGAGCTGACAAATAGTAGAATAAACCTGAAAAGTATAAAAAAGGAAAGGTTCATTTGACGGACATAAATAATTTGCTTATCAAATGACAGCCATCTCATAAATTCAAAGTTGAAAATACAACGTTGCCAATTCAATTTCAGAAATCATGGGTTTAGGTAAATATTTGTAGGAACGTTGAGTAACATTGTTAAAATGGACACTTGTCAAAATGTGACACCTGTCAAAACGTGACAACTATTAAAATGTGATACCTGTCAACTGTCAAAATGAACAAATGTCAAAATATGACACCTGTCAGATTGTAACAAATGTCACACGTATCATACTTTTCTTTATTTATTACAAAGATCTAACCTAAAGCTAATCTTTTTTTTTGGCGGGTGGAAATGCTTTATGCACATCGGGTAAAGGTTCTTCCCTTCCCCGATAGTGTGAGACTACCCCTTACGGCTACTCACTAAAACTACCCCACTGAAACCACTGTGCCCTACTCGCTGCTGTTGCCCGTCCCGGAAACGGGGCCTGTCCGCCGGCGCCGTGACTATTCGCGAAGATCAAGCGTCAGTAGATGTTGCCCTAAAAGGGTGAAATCTCCAGAAACTAGGCAACTTTTAATGCATTTAATTAACTTCTGAGACAAGCAGTTGATAAACGTCAACAACACCTGCAGCCAATTGAAAATTAACACTGACAGCTTTTTTAATTTTCCCGCCTACTTTCAAGCCAACTGCCAATCAACTTTCTATTTATCTACCTTTCAGTAGTTCAAGTAGATGTCGCCCACTCCGTGATTTTCGCGAATTAATCAATAATTTGTCAGGTTATAAATATACTTAAATTATATACTCATTGGACTGCTTAAAAATGTAGATTTGAATATTAAGAGCGAAGTTCGGTGACCAGATATTATAGTTTAATCAAAGTCACAGTTTTTGTATACTTTTTTTTTATTAACACTTAAAGTTCGTCCTTCCCATAAAATGAATCGTCCAAATATCACAACTTTTTCATACTCACGCAGTCCTTCGATTTTTTTAACGGGTGGATGAATTTTCAATAACTTAATTGATATACTACAGGTATTTACACCAAAAATTCTTGCAATTCAAAACTGATTTTTGAGACACTGTGCAAAAGACACCTGCTTCGTATCAAAACCAATCAAAAAGAGGCAGTCGAAATTCTGTTGATGAAGCGTTCGGTTCTCCCATCAGTTTTTAATTTTGAATAAAAAAGCTTCTAGAATATATTCTAATCGTTATACAGGCTGTCCCATTTTAAATCATTTTTAAATTATAAAAAGAAATGTTTATAGAAAATATTTTAAAAGGATAGAATTAAAAAAAAAAACATTATTGAAAAAATATTTTGAAAATAAAAAATGAAAATATTGTTACATGACATAACGCGGCCTAGTCTCGCGCGCAGGTACGTTTTCTAGCTTCGCTCTGATCCTTGGTTTTATAATGCTTACAGCTGTCGTCAATCTTAAAATTTGCAGTCGAAATTTTGGTCATCATTTTTAGCATCATAAAATATCTCGAATTCAGTTAAAATAAAAGAATTCCGAACCAGCCTATTAGTAGTGAAAATGGAAAGTGATGAAATATCGGCGGCGGCTAAATTTATCTGTTTAAAGATGCTGCCCCAAAAATCGAAAGAAAGTTAGGTACACCTATTCATACAACTAATTTATGGAGTGGGGAAATATAAAAGGCATTAAAGCTTCTTTTTCTGAAGATAATATTTAAATTAAGTTAATAAATATGTTAGAATTTTCTTAAAAGCACAATAAAAGATTATTTTTAAAATTTTTAGATGTGCTGCCATCTATGATTAGAAGAGAGTATTGACAATTATTAAAGGAAAAAAATTCCCAATCAGTCAAATAAAAGCTTTGCAACACACAATGCAAATTGTGTATGCAACCCCAATACACCGGGAATTTTTTGCTTTTAATAATTGTCAATACTCTCTTCTAATCATAGATGGCAGCACATCTAAAAATTTTATCTTATAGCGGATATAGCTACTGACTTGTACGAGTTTGGAATTTTATTTATTGGATTCGAAAAGCCTAACTGACGAAGCCGAAAGGCAGAAACCGGTCTTAGGATGTCGAATCTGATAAATTAAATTCCTTACTCGTTTTCTATTATTTTTAAAATTTTATTTTAAATCCTAAAATTAATATATCCAATGATTAAGATTTTATAAAAAAAATAAAATTAGGATATTAAAAATGTTGGGGTCGCAGGAAAAATAGTGTACATAACTAGTTGGAAAGTGTATGTCTTGCACTCGTTACGTTTCCGCACTCGTCGCCATGCGGCTTGTGCTACGTAATATACTATCAATTGTAACAGTATCAGTAATAACTTTATTTTGTATCCTACATTATAATTATAAAAGTTTTGATCTGTTTTTATTTCCTACTAATCTGCTGGGATGATTTTTTAAACGATAAAAAATAGACTTTTTTTAACTGCCCTAATTGGTAAATAATTTGTCATTATTTGACATTTCTACGACACCCAGTAATTTTATACAAACAAACCTCTCGTTAGCGATAAGGCGTTGCGTGTGTACCTCTACCTATAACGAAAATCAAATAGATAATTTAACAAAGGTAATTCAAAAAATATATCATCATGCTTTCAAACACACATTAGAATGTTTGAAAAAGTTTAGTAACTTTCAGACCTCAGAGGAAAAAGTAAGGTGAGTTAATTTATTTTAATTTTTTTATTACAGACGATGAAAAGTTTATTAGCCCAATTGTCAGAGACTTTGACGTCTCACAAAATGTGATATCGATGAAACTTGGTACTTGGGTACTTGAAAGTGTGTAGAAAAGGATAAAAAATCTTTGCTGCTGTAAGTTCACAATTTCGAAAACAAAATCGAAAATTTGCTTTTTCATTATATCTCGAAAAAAAAAATAAAAATTTTGAATAACTAATACCACGACGTGAAAGAGCGGAAAATTTACTAAAAATTATATTATGTTATTTAAAAAAAAAATTTGTATGCTATAAAAAAATTATTAAAAAAACGAATTCGAAAACTCTACACACGCCGAGCCGTTGAATACAAATATTCAAGTGAGGCGTTCGCGAAAAAACTAAAGTATCTTTTAAAGTCTAAGCTTTCTCAGACAGATATTCCTTTTTAAATTTTTTTTTGGTTTCTCATAGAAAATTTGATCGAAAATGATAATTTCTAAAATTCTCACTGATTTTTATAAAACTGAAGATATATTTTAAAGAGGCGTAACAAAAAAGTCCTTGTACATTTCTCATCATTATACTTTTTTCGCCTACCATAAATGAAAATGAATCATATCAACCCTATAAAAATCGAACTGAAAGTAATATTTTCTGGCCTTGGGCCGCAAAAATCATAAAGAACACGATTTTGTAGTTTTTCACTATATCTATACACCTTTGACTTTGACGTTTCACATAAATTTTTATTAAACGTCAGTGTAGAATCAACTATAAACTATAAAATAATAATACGTTCTTATTCTGAATAATTGTGATTGTGTGAATTAGTGAAAATGAATAGTAATTCAGGCAGTTATGGGAATTTACGAATACTCCACCAGATTTGCAAGAAGAAGGTAGGTAGTAATGTTTCTCTAAATTTGTTACTTAACAAGACAACGCGCAATGGTACAAAAAGTCCTATGAATTGTTGGAAATACCTAATATACGGGGTGTTTCATAGTTAAACCGACATACGTTAACTGTAAATAGAGGGAAATTAGGTGATTCCAAATAACATTGGTTAATGGGTCTAACGTCGTTAATAACCGAGATACGGGCTGTTTCATCCATTTCGGCCAATATTTTGATAAGCCGTATCTTTAGAACCACCCTGTAGATTTCTTTCATACTTGTTACGGAGGATTGACACTAGTGAATAGAACAATTATTATAATTTTTTAAACTTCAGAGTTTTTTCTAGTCTTTTAAGGGTTGTGTAATTTTTGAATTTTGTTTTATAATTTAATTAAATATTATTGAACTAAAAATGTGCTTTTATGTATTTTTATCCTTTACAAAAATTTAATTTTAGTTTTTTTTACTTTTCTACTCCGAACTACACAATTTTTCCATATAAAGAAGGTTGAAAAAAATAAATATAATGGGTGTTGCATAGGCAAATCTAATGTGACATTTAGTTCCTAGTACGGTCCTGTAAATCAGTTTTCATGTGCCTAGAAGACTACAAAAAATTTTGGAATAACATAATGTTAAACCAAATAGTTAATTAGGTCAAATAATATTGTTTACAACTTAATAGGATTAATTGAGCACGTTGGTGCCCCAAAAATGTAAAAAAAACTTAACTATTTATGAGTAGTAAAATCATATGTGCAAAAATAAAAAGTATATCGTTAAATTCAATTTTTTGTCCTCTTTTTAGCTATGGTAAAATATTTTTGAAAAAGTTTTAGTGAAGCCGGGCCTGGATTTTCAATATTAATAATATCTCAATTAATTTGTTACGATACAGAGAGTATGTGTACCAAATATTATAAAATTATACTGAGTGGTTAAAAGCATAGGAGGCAATGAAGAAATGACCAAAATGTACAAAACACTCTGTATCTAAGCTATAAGGGACTTTAGACACATAAAATATGGGTTATTTGGAATCACCCCAGTGACACCTATCCACTGTTAAAATGTTTTCCTCTCCCAATGAAACACCCTGTATAAATGAAATTACAAGTTGTTTTGAAGACGATACATTGGTGAACCTATTTGCAGATGATACTGCCATTTCAGTATGTGGTAATTCCATACAGGAAGCACAAGAAAAAATGCAAAGACAAATGAATGTGTTTGAAGGTTGGTTAAAGGATAATTTTCTTTTTGTTAACACTAAGAAGACAAAGGTTATGATATTTGGAAATTATGACGAGAATGGGACTCAACTGAAATTATTTAATGTAGAATTAGAGCGTGTTTACGAGTGTAAATATCTCGGTATCTTAATTGATGATAAATTGAAGTTTAATAAACGTATTGACTATATAACCAACAAAATTGCTAAAAGGTTCAACCATTTTTATAGAATTGGTAAATATTTATCTATGTTCGCTAGGCTCACTGTATATAAATCAATTATCGCTCCGTTATTTGAATATTGTCCAACAATTTTACTGTACTGTAATGAGACGGGTAAAAGCTGAACTACAGAAGCAGCAAAATCGTGCCATGAGAATTATCCTTAGAATAAATAGGTACAATAGGATTCGGGATATGTTAGACTGTCTGATGTTTATGAGTATAAATCAAAAACTAATTTTTAATAATATAATATTTATATATAAAATATTACATAATATGATACCTAAATATATGGCAAATAAAATAAAATTTGTAAATGAAATCCATACATATAACACACGAACAACCTCTAATATTTATGCACCACTAGCAAAAACAGCAGCAGTATAAATTTCACTTTTTCATGATGGTCTAATTATTTATAATAACTTGCCATTGTATATTCGCCCTATTAATAAATTTCAGGAATTTAAAAGAAATGTTTGTATATATTATAATGGTATTGAATATAAAGCCTTTTTTTTTAACGTATAACTTAGACAGGAAGAAAATATTACTTATAAAATTAACCTTAAAATTCAATCTAATAAGAATTCAACATAATTAGTTTAAGTTAAACGAAACGATAGTAAATTAAACGAAAAAGAGTTTAGGACTTATAAAATTAAAGAAATATAGCAAAAAAGTACAACAATAATGAAGTTTAATGATATTTAGAGAATCAATGATGACGAACAAAAAGTGTCTTTGTACGAAGTTAATATAATTCGAAATGATATAAAAAGTATATCAAAAATTTTCTTTTAATCTATAGAATAAGATGTCATTAGTCAAAATTTGCAATAAAATCAATAATTTTTTTTAATTTTGTAAAAATTTAGGTTAAAAAATGTCAAATTCTCATCTAGGAAGCTGTGACATTGTACTTTATAAAAAGCAATATCTGGTCACCGAGCTTCGCTCTTAATATTCAAATCTACATTTTTAAGCAGCCCAATGAGTATATAATTTAAGTATATTTATAACATGACAAATTATTAATTAATTCGCGAAAATCACGGAGTGGGCGACATCTACTTGAACTACTGATAGGGAGATAAATAAAAAGTTGATTGGCGATTGGCTTGAAAGTAGGCGGGAAAATTAAAAAAGCTGTCAGTGTTAATTTTCAATTGGCTGCAGCTGTTGTTGACGTTTATCAACTGCTTGTCACAGAGGTTAGTTAAATGCATTAAAGTTGCCTAATTTCTGGGGATTTCACCCTTTTAGGGCAACTTCTACTGACGCTTGATCTTCGCGAATTGTCACGGTGGACAGGCCCCGTTTCCGGGACGTGCAACAGCAGCGTGTAGGGCACATGTCCCGTCAACAGAAGATCGCTCAGCTCACTCTATTTATCACTATATAAGAAAAACTCTATGTTCAATTGATTTTATTATTTTTTGATCTGCAGTGAAGGAAAATTATAGGTCTGATATTCATACTTGGGTAAAAACCTCCACAAAAACCTGTGACCAGACTCTCGAGGTGTGGCAGATATTGATATCATATTTTTTCAAAAATTCTTTCTCTCTCTCTCTGATCATGAAAACTTAAATATTAAAACTGTCCGCATAATAAAATAGTAGCCGTAAGGGGTAGTCTCACACTATCGGGGAAGGGAAGACATGTGTCCATTTTAACAGTGTTACTCAACGTTCCTATAAATATTTACCTAAACCCATGATTTCTGCAATTGAATTGGCAACGTTGTATTTTCAACTTTGAATTAATAAGATGGCTGTCATTTGACAAGCAAATTATTTATGTCAGTCAAATGAACCTTTCCTTTTTTATATAAAGCGACAAATTTAAAATCGAATTCTTTCTGATTAAAACGCCAGAAATTAAATAAAGTCAAACCTTTTTACTACTATACTATACAGAAGAAAGGAGTGCAGTATTTAATTTGCAGAACGTAGTACAGGTTCAAGAGGTAGAAATTTTATTTTTACCTCATCCTTCAATGCTTATTTGTAGTTAAAATTTAAATTTTAATACATCTGATCGGCCTAATATAGTTTTTGTCTAGATTCTTGTTTCCATGGTTTTTACTGTAATAAATTTGTTCTTTTGACAGATAAGTCAGACTTTATTTATTCATAGCCGTATCGTATGTATTTTAATTGATTCAGAATTTTGTATTAATATATATTTCAAAATGGCCTCATTCTAAAAATATTATCAGTCCTCCTATATCCTTGAAGGCAGAATTATTAGTAATAGGAAGGCAACATAAAAACAAATTCAAAAAATATATTATGGATGAGATGGCCAGAGAAAAAGGAATTAAAATTCTCAGATTTCCTCCGAACCACGCAGAGTTAAATTCCATTGAACTGATCTGGTCTCAATTATTAAAAGGTTATGTTTCTCAAAACAATAAAACATTTAAATTTCCTGATATGCGAAATTTGTTTTTGAAGGCAGTTTCAGATGTAAATAGAGAACATTGGGGAAAATGCATTGATCATGTTTAAAAATGTGGAAAATTCATTTAGGAAAGTGGATATATCAATGGATAATTTAATAGAACCGATAATAATAAAGTTTAGGTAAGTACTGAAGCGTTACTTTTAATGCCAAGAGATTTAATTTAATCCCAACATATAATCCTCCTTGTTATTTATTGGTTAAATTTAATTCGTTCAATGTTAAAGTGTCGGATGCATAAAGTTTATTTTTATTTTTTGTAAATAATATAACTTCAAAATTTAATCTACGAAGTGCTTATATATATTTTATATGCTGTGACCTTATTTATATTATAGAAACTTATTTTGCAAAGTACGCCTATGGAATGTGACGTTATATCCCCACTTTGAATGTACTCATCTATCCCTTATAGTATATATTACTATAGAAACAAGTTATTATTATGTGCCGTTGCTAGGAAATAAAACTAAAAGCTTAACTTTTCTTGTAAATATCTCGGAAGATCGAATTTTCACAGACATGAGACCTACATTTTTCGCCGATTTAGATAGGAATTAGTCTACCCTGAAAGTTTCATTGAATTCTGACGAGTGGATTTCGAGATCCTCTGGACACACACACACACACACACACACACACACACACACACACACACACACACACACACACACACACACACACACACACACACACACACACACACACACACACACACACACACACACACACACACACACACACACACACACACACACACACACACACACACACACACACACACACACACACACACACACACACACACACACACACACACACACACACACACACACACACACACACACACACACACACACACACACACACACACACACACACACACACACACACACACACACACACACACACACACACACACACACACACACACACACACACACACACACACACACACACACACACACACACACACACACACACACACACACACACACACACACACACACACACACACACACACACACACACACACACACACACACACACACACACACACACACACACACACACACACACACACACACACACACACACACACACACACACACACACACACACACACACACACACACACACACACACACACACACACACACACACACACACACACACACACACACACACACACACACACACACACACACACACACACACACACACACACACACACACACACACACACACACACACACACACACACACACACACACACACACACACACACACACACACACACACACACACACACACACACACACACACACACACACACACACACACACACACACACACACACACACACACACACACACACACACACACACACACACACACACACACACACACACACACACACACACACACACACACACACACACACACACACACACACACACACACACACACACACACACACACACACACACACACACACACACACACACACACACACACACACACACACACACACACACACACACACACACACACACACACACACACACACACACACACACACACACACACACACACACACACACACACACACACACACACACACACACACACACACACACACACACACACACACACACACACACACACACACACACACACACACACACACACACACACACACACACACACACACACACACACACACACACACACACACACACACACACACACACACACACACACACACACACACACACACACACACACACACACACACACACACACACACACACACACACACACACACACACACACACACACACACACACACACACACACACACACACACACACACACACACACACACACACACACACACACACACACACACACACACACACACACACACACACACACACACACACACACACACACACACACACACACACACACACACACACACACACACACACACACACACACACACACACACACACACACACACACACACACACACACACACACACACACACACACACACACACACACACACACACACACACACACACACACACACACACACACACACACACACACACACACACACACACACACACACACACACACACACACACACACACACACACACACACACACACACACACACACACACACACACACACACACACACACACACACACACACACACACACACACACACACACACACACACACACACACACACACACACACACACACACACACACACACACACACACACACACACACACACACACACACACACACACACACACACACACACACACACACACACACACACACACACACACACACACACACACACACACACACACACACACACACACACACACACACACACACACACACACACACACACACACACACACACACACACACACACACACACACACACACACACACACACACACACACACACACACACACACACACACACACACACACACACACACACACACACACACACACACACACACACACACACACACACACACACACACACACACACACACACACACACACACACACACACACACACACACACACACACACACACACACACACACACACACACACACACACACACACACACACACACACACACACACACACACACACACACACACACACACACACACACACACACACACACACACACACACACACACACACACACACACACACACACACACACACACACACACACACACACACACACACACACACACACACACACACACACACACACACACACACACACACACACACACACACACACACACACACACACACACACACACACACACACACACACACACACACACACACACACACACACACACACACACACACACACACACACACACACACACACACACACACACACACACACACACACACACACACACACACACACACACACACACACACACACACACACACACACACACACACACACACACACACACACACACACACACACACACACACACACACACACACACACACACACACACACACACACACACACACACACACACACACACACACACACACACACACACACACACACACACACACACACACACACACACACACACACACACACACACACACACACACACACACACACACACACACACACACACACACACACACACACACACACACACACACACACACACACACACACACACACACACACACACACACACACACACACACACACACACACACACACACACACACACACACACACACACACACACACACACACACACACACACACACACACACACACACACACACACACACACACACACACACACACACACACACACACACACACACACACACACACACACACACACACACACACACACACACACACACACACACACACACACACACACACACACACACACACACACACACACACACACACACACACACACACACACACACACACACACACACACACACACACACACACACACACACACACACACACACACACACACACACACACACACACACACACACACACACACACACACACACACACACACACACACACACACACACACACACACACACACACACACACACACACACACACACACACACACACACACACACACACACACACACACACACACACACACACACACACACACACACACACACACACACACACACACACACACACACACACACACACACACACACACACACACACACACACACACACACACACACACACACACACACACACACACACACACACACACACACACACACACACACACACACACACACACACACACACACACACACACACACACACACACACACACACACACACACACACACACACACACACACACACACACACACACACACACACACACACACACACACACACACACACACACACACACACACACACACACACACACACACACACACACACACACACACACACACACACACACACACACACACACACACACACACACACACACACACACACACACACACACACACACACACACACACACACACACACACACACACACACACACACACACACACACACACACACACACACACACACACACACACACACACACACACACACACACACACACACACACACATACAAACCTTGCTCGTTTAATAGTATTTGATTTCGTGTGGCGAGGCTTTTTACCAAAATCTTTTGAAGAGTTCACATCGCTCCGTATCATAAAAACAAAAGAAAAACCCAAAGCAACGCGATTTAAAAAGAAAAAAATTGTTACCTGTCAGAAAAGTGAGGTTAATAAACGATAAAAATAATTCAAGAAGAACAACAATCTGAAAAAGGTGGCTTTATCCAAAATTATCCATTCTATCCTGTGTTCCTGTTTGGACATCTCCAATCCCAGCTGTATTCATGTATAAAAGTATCCAGATCCAACTATATTCGGCATAAAAATATCCATCCTGTTTCCTGATTTTGGTGTTATTTGGAAAAACGATTTTATAGAATCCCATATATTTTGAACAACTAAAATAAGAACGAAAAGCTTAAATTGAATAAAAGGTACCATTTTAATTACTAAATATCGATATTTAAAAAGTTTAAACTATAAAAGGCCATAATAATAAAGTTAGATTGAAAACAATCTAAACTTATAAAAGTTTAATTATGTTAGGTTAGAAGTTTAAGAAAATTTCGTATCACACTTACAAATATTATTTTATAAAAACTACACTTACCGTATTACACCAAACAATTGTTCCTGTACAGATAAAGTTTATCGTTAATTTTTTTCCTTTAATAAATGTTTATAATTTTTCATTACGTTCGTTGTGATTGATTTTATAAAAATCTAACCTCTTAGAGAACCCTAGAACCTGAGATAGATATTGGCTATAATTTCCTATGTAATAAGACAGATGGCGCCCAACTCCAATAACAATATTTATAAAACACGTTCTGTCTAAATTTACGGAAAAAGGTAAATTAAATAAAAAATTAATAATAAATATAAAAAGAAAAATCACATACCATTATAATATATATAAAGGAATACTTTGAATAATTGTTAAATAGTGATAAGAAAAAAGTAATATATTTGTAGTTGTAAATGTAATTTAATAATTGTAATTTATATGTAGCAGAGAGTTGCTAAAAAATAAATACTACTACTACTACTACTATACTACTATTTATTACATATGAGTGGAATTGTCGGGGGTAATACCACTACACTATAACAAATAATGAGTAATTTAGAATTTACCATAAAACAAGCAAAACAGCGTTGTCATATCTCATTCTTATTTGACCAATTTTTAACATAATCAAAATGTAAACGGAAAAGTTGAAGGTTGTGGCTAATTATGGATAATACACAATAAAAGTATAATTAAACAATATTATTTAGGAAAAAATCATTAATAAGTAGGTAATACTTAATAAATTATTTCCTCCCCATTTCAAATTATTTAATTTAGCTTATTCCTTTATAAATCTCATGGCTCGCTATACTTTTTATTTTATTTGAATGGGCTGATTCGACATTTTTTTATTTGAACTGATATCGAGAGATTTTTATGATTAAAAAATGATGACAAAAATTTCGAGTGCAAATTTTAAAATTTACGTCCGCTATAAGCATTATAAAGCCAAGGATCAGCGCGAGGCTAGAAAACGTACCTGTGCGCGAGACTAGGCCGCGTGACGTCAGTAGCCCGTACGAACTTCGATATGGACGCATCACACCATCAAAATTATACTGCTACTGACGTCACGCGGCCTAGTCTCACACACAGGTACGTTTTCTAGTCTTGAGGTGATCCTTGGTTTTATAATGCTTATAGCGGACGTAAATCTTAAAATTTGCACTCGAAGTTTTTATCATCATTTTTTAATTATAAAATCTTTCGATTTTAGTTGAAATAAACAAATGACGAAAAATGTCGAACCAGCCTATTTCATCAGGTACCCAGGTATATTTTTCTTTTGATTTGCGTTAGTAAGTTACTTTGGAGTGAATATAAAGTAAAAGGTTGATTTACGTCTTAATCGATTCCATCGTAGCCGGTGCAAAGGATTGCGTAGGCGCTTGCCGAGAGGGGCCTTTAGTCGGCGAAATGTAATGTACGAATTCCATCAAGTATTCTTTTAGGAAAGAAAATATTCATAACCCACAAAATTTAGTCATAATATAAATAATAGTGTTTTTGAGCAATTTTTCAAAAAAATCATAACTTGTGTTTGAATGTATAACGTCATTTTTTTTTATTTTTGTTGTGCACATCAAATTAGCGTTTGTACAAAAAAATGAAAATCGCAGTAAATACACTAAACTACATTTTTTTTTCCTATTTGTCTGGTAACAACTGAACTTCAATCCATCAGCGAAATAACAACGATGCTTATTTCAGCTCATTTTCATAGTGCCCCTATTAAAGTAACATGTATTTAACTCTATGTTCTATAATCTAGACATCTATCACTCGCGGTCCACCTTCAATCTAATAATCTTGTTGACGGATCTTTCTAACATGAATTATTAAAAAGGACCATCTTACCCCGTACCATGGGGTATGAATGTGAAAGCTAATTTTTTTCACAACGAACAAATGTGCATTTCTTCGGCGTCTTCATCATCCACACCGGCACAAACATTGTTACCCCAATGTTCACAAAGCTGGCAACCTATCCAACCTTCTAGTGATTTCAGAAAAGTATTTATGTGTAAAAAAATTGTGTCTTCATCATTGTTCTTTTGCGTTTTGTCTGAAAGTTTTGTATTTATTTCAAGGTGTCCGTCCGGCTTTTAATGAAACGCCCATGTCGGACATAGTCATGGTAACAAAAAAGTGATTGAAAAATGAAAAATGTAATGTCAATAAAAAATAAATTCTTAAGTAATAGTTTAGAAATCAAAATAAAATCTTCTAAAAGACGCTAAATGAGTGCGTGTGTGTGTATCTGGGTGTATATGAAATATATCCATCATATAAACCATAAACGTAAAGAGGTGAACGCCTAACTTGCCGATAAATGCGCATATATCGAGTTCCCCTAATCATTTTAAACTCGCGCTAGCTCGAAATCTGTACATAGGATTGAGTTGGGCCCGTGAACACTTTTGATCGGGATGGGATGAAGAATAAATTTCCGTAGTTTGAGAGAAATCCACCGAAAGCCATTTTCCTATCAAAAACTGCGGGGTCCTTTAATATTATCATGTCGACAAACCTATCTTGCTGATTGTTATGCTCCACGATTGATTTATCAGTACTTGATTTATCAAATTAGTTCTCATAAGTATTAGAATTCTGTTGAGGCAAAAGAACAGATGATTGCGAAAATAGTAGTTTACGTAACAAGTCCCGAAAGTGGTATTTTACTGGATGAGTGGGCAAATTGCAGGGCGAGCCGCAGGCGAGTCCTGCAAGCCTGCGAGTCCAGTAAAAGCACTTTTGGGACGTATTACGTACAATATTTTTTTTAAAACCGGCCAGAAATTAGTACTTTCCGGTTTATTTTTAGGTCAGAAAATCTCATTTTGTCGGACCGAGCCAGAAAATTATTGTAATAGTCCGGTAAAAGCTTTTACCGGACTCATTTTTATTTACTTTCCGGCCTATCTTTAATGAAAAAAATAATAATATAGTTAGTCTAAGATAGCGGTCAATTGGTTTCTATAGTAACCGAGTTTTGTATTATTTAAAACTATAAAATAACTTGACATATTTTGACGTTTAGTTGAAAACGTGACATTTACTATAAAATGGATATTCAAAATGATGCATTTGATTGTGAATTAATGGAAGATGAAATTATACCAGATGAAATTGTTAAGGCGGCGACCCAAGCAATTGTTAAAATTAGTTAATAAAGAGTTCTTGTTATAAAAATGTAAACTGAATAATATGATGTTTATAGTACAACACTGCACGTTTTAAAAAAAATATTGTACGTAATACGTCCCAAAAGTGCTTTTACTGGACTCGCAGGCTTGCAGGACTCGCCTGCGGCTCGCCCTGCAATTTGCCCACTCATCCAGTAAAATACCACTTTCGGGACTTGTTATGTAAATTACTATTACCGGACTCATTTTTATTTACTTTCCGGCCTATCTTTAATGAAAAACTAATAATATAGTTAGTCTAAGATAGCGGTCAATTGGTTTCTATAGTAACCGAGTTTTGTATTATTTAAAACTATAAAATAACTTGACATATTTTGACGTTTAGTTGAAAACGTGACATTTACTATAAAATGGATATTCAAAATGATGCATTTGATTGCGAATTAATGGAAGATGAAATTATACCAGATGAAATTGTTAAGGCGGCGACCCAAGCAATTGTTAAAATTAGTTAATAAAGAGTTCTTGTTATAAAAATGTAAACTGAATAATATGATGTTTATAGTACAACACTACACGTTTTAAAAAAACATATTTAACCTACAATATCTTGATTTTGCCCATCGTCTTCATACGACTTCCTCGTCAGAGAGAAATGCAAATATTTGGGCGAGATTTAAATTAATTTACAAGAAAATTTCATGAAAAATACTGTAACAGCTAATACGAGACCATTGCAATGTACAGGGTGTCCCAAATTGGTGAGTTTTGCAGGGTATCTCGTAAACTAGAAGAGATAGAAGAAAAGCAGTTAAGATGTTATGACTTCTTTTTTTGTTAAAGTAACGATAGCCTAATTGAATCTTTAGTAACTCCCTGCAGTTGGAAGATACAGGGCGATTATTGAAAACTGTCGAAAACTACAAGGTACTATAACTTCTTAATTAAGAAAAATATAAAAAAACGTTATAAAAACTTTTGATAGATATAATATTAGGGGGCTCACTAAGGAAATATAATGCAAACTTATGTTTTTTAAAATGGGACACCCTGTATATTTTGACGTTTTTCGTTTTCTTTTTTAATTCTCATTCACCTGATATGACGTACTATATATCTATTTTCAATGATTGGAGCTACAGTGCAAATAAACCATTTATGGATGTTATCAGGTGAAACACCCTTAAAAAATTGAACCCTCAGTAACGAAATTTAACATTTTATTGTAAGGATACTGATGTGTGACAATTTTATTTATCAAAATTATAATTGATTAAAAAAATAAAAACAATAAACTTATGAAACAAGAAACATTGTAACAACTAATCTACCTATAACTAATTTTATTAGAATGTAAAAATTACATTAAATGTTCAAAATGCTCTCCGTTTTCATCGATTAAAAAGTTTTTCGTTTAAATAATCTCTAACCAATTCAGCATTACCAAAAATAAAATCATAAAATAATATTTACAAGACTAACTTCGAGAGTAGGGAAGATTTATTACAAAATATTCATGCACATACTCAATTGTGTAAGATCAGTAAGAAAAAGGTGTCAATTATTACTACAACAAAACATTTAATATAATTTTCACATTCTAATAAAATTAGTTATAGGTAGATTAGTTGTTACAATGTTTCTTGTTGTTTCATAAGTTTATTGTTTTTATTTTTTTAATCTGGTTTTATTTTTTATTAATTATAATTTTGATAAATAAAATTGTCACACATCAGTATCCTTATAATAAAATGTTAAATTTCGTTACTGAGTGTTCAATTTTTTAAGGGTGTTTCACCTGATAACATCCATAAATGGTTTATTTGCACTGTAGCTCCAATCATTGAAAATAGATATATAGTATGTCATATCAGGTGAATGAGAATTAAAAAAGAAAACAAAAAACGTCAAAATATACAGGGTGTCCCATTTAAAAAAACAAGTTTGCATTATATTTCCTTAGTGAGCCCCCTAAAAAAAATAATCTGTGCGCCACTGAACTCTTTAATATTATATCTATCAAAAGTTTTTATAACGTTTTTTTATATTTTTCTTAATTAAGAAGTTATAGTACCTTGTAGTTTTCGACAGTTTTCAATAATCGCCCTGTATCTTCCAACTGCAGGGAGTTACTAAAGATTTAATTAGGCTCTCGTTACTTTAACAAAAAAAGAAGTCATAACATCTTAACTGCTTTTCTTCTATCTCTTCTAGTTTACGAGATACTTTTGATTAATTTAAGAAAATGTGGAGATGAAAACTATGGTAAGTACGCTAGTTATCGCAAAAGATTTTTCTACCGTACGATGTTATTACAATGTCGCCTTATCAACTAGCAGCATCTACTCGCAACATAAAAATTGAAAAACGTTCTCGATCCATTAGAAAGTATATAACCTAGCTTTAAAAACTAGATAAAACAGCAAGATGAACCTTACGCCAAACATTACTATTCGCACTTCTGCGACAAATTATAAAATCTCTTCAACCATCTTCTGTTAAAAACGCGAGCCCAAACAAGAAGAAACCACAGTTTGATACTCTTTTCAATCCCCAACAAGCTTCCTCTCCCAAAGAAACCCAATTTGATTTGTTAAAAGACATGATTTCAGATAAGGGTCGCAACGATAAACAATTTAGGGAACTGATAATCCGCACCTTGCAAATAAAAGCAGTTAAGGAGTATATATACATATATAGACCTGTATCGTTAGTCACACATATGTCAAAGGTCTTTGAACTGTTAGTAAAAGAAAAACTAAGTAAATTTCTAGATAAATATGATATTTTGTCGCATAATCAATACGGATTTAAATCAAACTCATCAACTGAGGACGCCATATTATCCTTGACAAAAGACGTTACTGAAGCACTCAATGAAAGCAAGCCATCTCTATGTATTTTCATTGACTTAAGAAAGGCCTTCGATAAGGTGAGCCTTCGTCTACTACGTCAGTCGCTTGAGAATATTGGTATTAGAGGTAATTGTCTTCAAATTTTTTCTAGTTACCTTAGTGGTAGGTCTCAAAAAACCAGAGTGGGCGATGAACTCAGTAGTGAACAAGAAATAGAGTCCCGCAAGGCTATCTTAGGACCCATACTCTTCAATATTGGTTTCGCAGACGACACAGCTATCTTTTACAAAGACGATGACTGGCAAAGTTTAAAACTAACAGCTGAATCTGACTTCACTCTTATTTCAGAATGGTTACAACTCAAATTATTTACGTTACATATAGAAAAAACAAACTATTTACCATTCAGTTGTAACTCAGTAGGCCTTCCAAATTTTAATACGTTATCCGTAGCTAGTAGAAGTGGCGAAATCAGTATCATGCCCGTAAAGAAAATGAAATATTTAGGTGTCATCATAGATTCTCACCTTAAATGGGATTTACACATATTTTACATATTAAATAAGTTGCTATTCTATACAAATTTGCGGCATTTAAGAACACTATATTATGCACTCGTAGAGAGCCATCTGAGATATGGAATTTGCGCATGGGGCGCTGCCTGTAAATCGCACATTAAATATTTAGAAATAGTTCAAAGAAAATTTCTTCAAATAATGTATGATAAACCCTCTAAATATCCATCTAATTGTCTATACTCGGAAACAAAAATACTCCATTGAACAACTATATTTTCTACTATTCTCATTTAAAATGTATGTACTCAGCAACTCTTCCAGAGCATAAATAAAATACTCGACAAAAAAACAATTACATGGTCCCCCTTATGACAAAAATTTCTACGCAACATACATTTATATTTTTAGCCCCTAAACTCTACAACACTATACCTGCAGAAATTAAATCTATTTTAAGCAAATATTTGTTCAAAAAAAAAGCTCAAAATTTTCATTATCATCAATCCACGTGATAATTTAGAAATGCTTTTTGAATAATGTACGTTATACAGGGTGCGCCAATTATTTCCACTCGATCTCTAGCACCGAAACTAAAAGAGATATCAACAAGATTTTTTTGTAGGGGTAGACAGTGTCATTCGGACTACAATTTTAAAATATTTTGATGTATACAGGGTGGCTAATTTTTGTGGAATGGTTTTTGAAATTGAACACCCTGTATACGATTATGTCTTCTGATTCTACTTAATATTAGATTTACGGTAGTTTTTTGTATTTGTAAATCCGACACGGCGTTGACAAGTTATTCCTATTTTAAGCAGATTTAATGAAAAAACAGCACTTCAGAAATATTAGCACAAAAACCACATTTTTTAAAAAATTCCTCAAAAAAGATACTATAATGTAAATGAAACATGCACCTATCACCTGTTGCACAGGGTGTTTGCCGATGGCGTGCCAATAGTCTAGTTTTCAAATGGCAATAACTTAATTTTTTCAAATGGGACACCCTGTATATTTTTCTTCAGTTAGAAGCTCTCCCTAATACGCATTAAAAAAATATAGGGTTTTGCACATCTAACTTTACTATTTACTTTAATAATTGACGTTAAGTGACAAACAACATATTTTACACAATTTTTAATAAGAAATCAAGTTACCTATGAAAATGAGAGTAGGTATATTTTGTTATGGCATTAATTGTCAACATAAAATTTTGTATTGTATCACGTCTACTATACTTAATAGGTATTGTGTATAAAAAATGGATTTTAATAAGAATTATAGTGTTCAGAAGACATAGAAGAATCAGAAGACATAATCGTATACAGGGTGTTCAATTATATTGATATGATATGGATACTGGGTGAATGTCAAAAAAATGCGTTTCTTGCTAGTAGGGTCTATCGTCAAAGATACCCAGAAAGACGTCATCCACAAAAGGATACTTTTGAGAATTTAAAGAATAGATTTGATAGAACAGGAACCGTCAAGTATAAAAAACATTCACGTGAAACTACAGCTGTTACTATTGACAACGAATATACGGTAATGATCAGTATAGTTGAAGATATAAGCACAAGGCAATTAAGCAATCAGTTAGATATTTCCAATACCACAATTAGACGCATAATAAAAAAGAATAAATATCACCCCTATCATATCCAGCTTCACCAAGAATTGTTACCACGTGATTTCGCGCGTAGAATGGAATACTGTAGATGGTTAATAAACAAGATAAATACAGAGCGTAACTTTTTAAACAAAGTTTTATTCTCCGACGAAGACACGTTTCATAAGAACGGTTGTGTAAATAGACACAACTTCCATTATTATTCGGACCACAATGAACATTTATTTAGAACCACATCCCACATCACAGTATCGATGGTCTTTGAATGTGTGGGCGGGAATAATAGGTGATTATGTAATTGGTCCCTATTTCTTTGATGGGACTGTAAATGGAGCTATATTTTTAGATTTTTTAGAACATGATTTTCGCAACTTATTGCAAAATGTGCCTCAAAATTATCGCAACGGAATGTGGTTTCAATTAGATGGTGCCACACCACATTACCTATTAGATGTTCGCAATTGGTTAAATAGGGAATTTCAGGATCGTTGGATAGGAAGGGAAGGACCTATAAATTGGCCTACTAGATCGCCTTGCCTTACACCTTGCGATTTTTTCTTGTGGGGTTTTATTAAAAATATTGTTTACAAAGAAGAGGTTACCACAAAAGAAAATATGAATTACTGCAGCATTTAGACAGGTGACCCCTGCAATGCTAAGAGATGTGCGTAAATCAATGAAAAAAAGGGCAAGAAAATGTATAAATGAAAATGGAAGACATTTTGAACACCTACTATAAATTTTAACTTTCACTATTGTAGTTTTCTTACGATTAAACTTTGTAAAATTTTGTACTTATTAAAAATTGTGTAAAATATGTTGTTTGTCACTTAACGTAAATAGTAAAGTTAGATGTGCAAAACCCTATATTTTTTGAATGTGTATTAGGGAGAGCTTCTAACTGAAGAAAAATATACATGGTGTCCCATTTGAAAAAATTAAGTTATTCCCATTTGAAAACTAGACTATTGGCACGCACATCGGCAAACACCCTGTGTAACAGGTGAAGATGTTGTGTGATTATTGTGATAGGTGCATGTTTCATTTACATCATAGTAGCTTTTTTGAGGAATTTTTTAAAAAATGTGGTTTTTGTGCTAATATTTCTGAAGTGCTGTTTTTTCATTAAATCTGCTTAAAATAGGAATAACTTGTCAACGCCGCGTCGGATTTACAAATACAAAAAACTACCGTAAATCTAATATTAAGTAGAATCAGAAGACATAATTAGCCACCCTGTATACATCAAAATATTTTAAAATTGTAGTACGAGTGACACTGTCTACCCCTATAAGTATCATTCCACAAAGTACTCAATCTCTTAGGTACTAGGTATATTTACTAACATTAATGTCCATTGTTTTTATTTTTATGTTATTATTAATATCATCTTTAATATTAGTTTTATATATTTTTTTAATACTTATTCATTGTATATTGGATTTTTAAAATGATACAATTTTTGTTCTTTTTTTGCCGAAACAAGTATTTTTATGCTTATCGGCTTCTACCTTTACTTTACTTTACTTAAATTGTTTCAAATGTTACTATGAAATTGTTATTATTATTATTATTTTTTTTTTTACTTCTGTGTCAACGGCATCGACTACTATGGCCATTAGCCTCGTGTTCTGTGTAGGCTTTGTTACTGTTTCCCAGCGCCACTTTAGGAACAGCACTGTTAATTAGAACCCAACAGTGAATGGTCGAGTGAGGAATCACACCTGGTATATGAAAATCAATTTCTAAATTTTTAATTAATTAAAAATCAGAAAAAGATTTCTGCCTTTGGTGTGATTCGAACCCACAACCCTTGGATTATGAGTCCAGTGCTCTACCGCTGAGCCACCCACCCCCCTATTATTATTATTATTATTATTATTATTATTATTATTATTATTATTATTATTATTATTATTATTATTATTATTATTATTATTATTATTATTATTATTATTATTATTATTATTATTATTATTATTATTATTATTATTATTATTATTATTATTATTATTATTATTATTATTATTATTATTATTATTATTATTATTATTATTATTATTATTATTATTATTATTATTATTATTATTATTATTATTATTATTATTATTATTATTATTATTATTATTATTATTATTATTATTATTATTATTATTATTATTATTATTATTATTATTATTATTATTATTATTATTATTATTATTATTATTATTATTATTATTATTATTATTATTATTATTATTATTATTATTATTATTATTATTATTATTATTATTATTATTATTATTATTATTATTATTATTATTATTATTATTATTATTATTATTATTATTATTATTATTATTATTATTATTATTATTATTATTATTATTATTATTATTATTATTATTATTATTATTATTATTATTATTATTATTATTATTATTATTATTATTATTATTATTATTATTATTATTATTATTATTATTATTATTATTATTATTATTATTATTATTATTATTATTATTATTATTATTATTATTATTATTATTATTATTATTATTATTATTATTATTATTATTATTATTATTATTATTATTATTATTATTATTATTATTATTATTATTATTATTATTATTATTATTATTATTATTATTATTATTATTATTATTATTATTATTATTATTATTATTATTATTATTATTATTATTATTATTATTATTATTATTATTATTATTATTATTATTATTATTATTATTATTATTATTATTATTATTATTATTATTATTATTATTATTATTATTATTATTATTATTATTATTATTATTATTATTATTATTATTATTATTATTATTATTATTATTATTATTATTATTATTATTATTATTATTATTATTATTATTATTATTATTATTATTATTATTATTATTATTATTATTATTATTATTATTATTATTATTATTATTATTATTATTATTATTATTATTATTATTATTATTATTATTATTATTATTATTATTATTATTATTATTATTATTATTATTATTATTATTATTATTATTATTATTATTATTATTATTATTATTATTATTATTATTATTATTATTATTATTATTATTATTATTATTATTATTATTATTATTATTATTATTATTATTATTATTATTATTATTATTATTATTATTATTATTATTATTATTATTATTATTATTATTATTATTATTATTATTATTATTATTATTATTATTATTATTATTATTATTATTATTATTATTATTATTATTATTATTATTATTATTATTATTATTATTATTATTATTATTATTATTATTATTATTATTATTATTATTATTATTATTATTATTATTATTATTATTATTATTATTATTATTATTATTATTATTATTATTATTATTATTATTATTATTATTATTATTATTATTATTATTATTATTATTATTATTACTACTACTATTATTATTATTATTATTATTATTATTATTATTATTATTACTATTATTATTATTATTATTATTATTATTATTATTATTATTATTATTATTATTATTATTATTATTATTATTATTATTATTATTATTATTATTATTATTATTATTATTATTATTATTATTATTATTATTATTATTATTATTATTATTATTATTATTATTATTATTATTATTATTATTATTATTATTATTATTATTATTATTATTATTATTATTATTATTATTATTATTATTATTATTATTATTATTATTATTATTATTATTATTATTATTATTATTATTATTATTATTATTATTATTATTATTATTATTATTATTATTATTATTATTATTATTATTATTATTATTATTATTATTATTATTATTATTATTATTATTATTATTATTATTATTATTATTATTACTACTATTATTATTATTATTATTATTATTATTATTATTATTACTATTATTATTATTATTATTATTATTATTATTATTATTATTATTATTATTATTATTATTATTATTATTATTATTATTATTATTATTATTATTATTATTATTATTATTATTATTATTATTATTATTATTATTATTATTATTATTATTATTATTATTATTATTATTATTATTATTATTATTATTATTATTATTATTATTATTATTATTATATTAAAAATTGATCACGTGTAAGGTCCTATTCCTAGTAAAAATACTTGGTTTTTAGATGTGGTACCATCTATGGTAAGAAGAGAATATTGACATTAAATTTTGACTGAATCTAGTCAAGATGTCACTCTCTTCCTTTTTATTGGTTAAAAGTTACTCGTGTTCTATATAATTTAAGGCTACCAATTTACCCGATTACAAAACCATGCTACAAAAAATCAACGTTCATCGATATACTACGCGACATTTAAAAAGCACGCAAAAAGCAACATATATGGACATTATAAGACCTTAGTTCCGATAGTCATCTGGTAAAGGAATGCCGATATATGACGAAAACTCTATATTGAAAAGTATGAAAAATATAATGAGAGTCATCCAATACCGAGAGGTATAAGAAAATATTGAGATGGAATTTAATATTTTAAAATGAAATGAAAAGTTAACATTATCAAAATTAGAATATTTAGGTAAAATTAAATTATAAATTGAAGAAAATAAATACCAATCCTATATTCCTTCTTAAGAATTATTTTGTCAGCTAAAGAAAATGAACGTCACCTAAAAATAAAGAAACCATATTATTAAAATACAATTTAGAAAAATAAACAAAATAATATCTTATAGATGAAGAGAAACGTTAAAGGTGAACTTACCTAAGGGATTGATTTATTGTGAGATCCTTATTATTAGAAAAATCCTTCTTAATAAAGCTCTGATAGTAACCTAAAAAAAATTAAAATCAAAATTAAATCATATTCAAAACTCAAAATTTTATTAACATTTTAATTTGGGACAATCTTTATAATAAAAAATAATCATAGGACAATCTGTATAGCAAAATGAAATAAGGGTTGTGACAACTATTTAAAATGAAATAACAGCATACCAACTTTAGTAACTAAATTATAAATTGATAAAATGTAGAGAATTCAACACCAGAATATAGATGAAAAGTAGTTTATTTGTTATAATAGAAATTATGAAATTTAAAATACATAAAATCGAAAATAAAGTATAACATAATCAAAAGTTTGAAATAATTTGAAAATTTCTGCATGACGTAAAAGGGTAACATAGCAACAGAAAAAAAGAAAGTTAGTTAGTTGGGAGATAGTTAAAAGAAAAATTGGGAGGAGAGTTTTTTTTTCCTTGATAGAAAAAATTAAGAAGATTTTTGAATTTAAAAAGTTTATAAAAAAATTTAGTTTATCAAAAGAAATGGTAGAAGGAGTTTGGTAGGAGAATTTGAGAAAATTAATTTTGAAATAAAAAAAACTTATTAAGAAAAATTATAAAATTTGGAAAAGTACGTTTATATTCTGGAGGAAGATTATTTCGGCGAATTGTTTATATTTAGTAAGTGATTGTATTAAATAACACGTAGACAACTTACCTGGAGGTTGTTTGTTTTGTTGTGGAAATCATCGGGACATCAATTTCGTTAAAAAACTACAGAGAGTGGAAACAACACATAACTATAAATCTGGTTATAACTCCTCACTGTCGTACGAGAAAGAAGAAGGAATAGGAACATTCACAAGGTATAAATTCATTATAATTAATTACAACATACTGCAGACCAGAAACAAACAGTGTGGTTGTGCATTTGTGAGGTTAAGACTGACATTTTCATCACTGTATTTCTGGTGTGCCAACCGTAACCAAGTTAAAATTTATTGCGTAAAATTTGAATTTTTAGATATAAGATATCATTGAGTGTGTGTGTGGCGTGAATGTAATTCATAATAGTAAATAGTCTTTTGTGTAAATAAATTTTTCTCTCAATCTATATTAAATAAAATCATTCTAAATTTGAAACAACACTTTATTTTTGCAAATACAGAAACTATCAGTAGTTAGAAGAACTTGAACTCACAATTAAAGAATCCCTGAGATTGGAAGATTGACAGATATAAAATTGAGCATAATCGTGGTGGTATAAAAAAAAATTATTATTAAAATTATTAAAATTTTACATTTTTTGAAATATCATAACAATATTATTTAAAATTCTAAATTCGAACAATAACCAAATAAATTTATGAGTAAAACATTAGTTAATTAAAAGTTACGATTTCGAAAAGTCATAACAAAAAAGTTACGATTTCGGGCAAATCATAACAATATATTACTACAGCGGTCCGGCGAGGAAATGCCAAATCATTTAATATACGAAGAAAATCCAATAGAATTCATATTTTGGAATAACCTGAACGAATTATGCGAGTGTTTAAAGTCCGTCGATAGAATCATTTCATGATAATGAAACAGTGGCCGGTACCAACGAGCTCGAGTAAGCCTATATAATTAATTAGATTTGTAAACATTTTTGATTTGCATCTTAACTATTACCGAATTTGGTCACCTGTCTAGTATACAGGGTGGGCCAAACTTTTGACCTCAGAGGATTACGTCGTTGTGGTAAGAATAAAACTTTCAAATTTTGTGTGAGCTAGTACATTTACTGGGTGCACATTTTGAAAATAGTTTTGATTATATAGGGTGTTCCAAATACTCGTGGCAACACAAACTTACATTTTTTTAAATGGAACATAGGATATTTTATTCAAGAATAGAAAAGATCTCACCAAGAGCGTTCAAAAAATATAGCATGTTTATATATTATATGGGTGTTTCAAAAGGATATGGCCAATTATTAGCAAAAATTACCACATCTTTAACACTCTGTAAAACATTAAATCAAAATAAATCAACAGGTCTTTGTATTCAAATGTCATTCTCATATCGTTGGCTGTGCTCACTATTAATTTTTTTTTATCTGCTGCTTCTTTAATACAGGGTGAAACAGAAGTCAAATCAAGCAATATCTCAAAATTTTCAAAGGGGCCACCCTATAAGTCTTTTTACAATTTGTTAGTACAATTAATAAGCTTTCAAACGATATAGTATAGTTAGGGTATAAGTTAATGGAAAACTGTAAATATTTTATGTTAACGGAAAAATCATGTATTTTTCATTATATCTATCTGAAAACACTATATTTACTTGCTTATTTAGTGTACCGAAAATGGTCTTTTTCTGTGCGACCGCACGGAAAATTGTACAGCCAACTTACTGCCTACTTACATGTCAAAATAAAATAATATTAGAAAACGAGTAAGGAATTTAATTTATCAGATTCGACATCCTAAGACCGGTTTCTGCCTTTCGGCTTCGTCAGTTAGGCTTTTCGAATCCAATAAATAAAATTCCAAACTCGTACAAGTCTATAGCTATATCCGCTATAAGATAAAATTTTTAGATGTGCTGCCATCTATGATTAGAAGAGAGTATTGACAATTACTAAAAGCAAAAAATTCCCGGTGTATTGGGGTTGCATACACAATTTGCTTTGTGTGTTGCAAAGCTTTTATTTGACTGATTCTAGTCAAAATGTCACTCTCTTCTTTCGTATCCCTTTCAGAGATTAATACAAAGTTAGAAAACGAGTAAGGAATTTAATTTATCAGATTCGACAACCTAAGGATTGTGGGTTCGAATCACACCAAAGGCAGAAATCTTTTTCTGATAAATTAAATTCCTTACTCGTTTTCTAACTTTGTATTAATCTCTGAAAGGGATACGAAAGAAGAGAGTGACATTTTGACTAGAATCAGTCAAATAAAAGCTTTGCAACACACAATGCAAATTGTGTATGCAGCCCCAATACACCGGGAATTTTTTGCTTTTAGTAATTGTCGTCAATACTCTCTTCTAATCATAGATGGCAGCACATCTAAAAATTTTATCTTATAGCGGATATAGCTATTGACTTGTACGAGTTTGGAATTTTATTTATTGGATTCGAAAAGCCTAACTGACGAAGCCGAAAGGCAGAAACCGGTCTTAGGATGTCGAATCTGATAAATTAAATTCCTTACTCGTTTTCTAACTTTGTATTAATCTCTGAAAGGGATACGAAAGAAGAGAGTGACATTTTGACTAGAATCAGTCAAATAAAAGCTTTGCAACACACAATGCAAATTGTGTATGCAACCCCAATACACCGGGAATTTTTTGCTTTTAGTAATTGTCAATACTCTCTTCTAATCATAGATGGCAGCACATCTAAAAATAAAATAATATGTTATTGACAGTTCTCTAGAAATCACAAATTGTTAAAAATAAATGTTTCTTAATCTGGTTTTCGGATAGATATAATGAAAAATATCGTTCATTACAGGTCCAAAAATGCTTTTTCCGTGCTTGCACGACTTTCCGTGGACGGCTGCGCCTCCCACGGGAACCCGACAATTTTTTTTTGTTGGGCCGTTTTATCTAAATATTTCTGAAGTGTTTATTTATTGTCTTTATTCTATCTGGGAATATTAATAATCTACAATTGTTCATAATTTTTTGCTACGTAATCACAATTCTAATGAACATTTTGCCCCCCACTACATTTTGTACGTATTTTTCTCTCCGTCCAAATCATAACTTTTTGTTTTCCCTATATTCCATACAATGTTTTAAAAATTGTGTACCTGATTAAGGATCAACAAGTCATGCAGAGATTTTTATCAAGAATAATTTTTTTTGTGAAATGTAAGATAAACTTTTTGTCCATTTGTATAAAACTTTTTGGGACACACTGTATATTAAATGAATTTGAAATGCTAACATACGACTAGAAGAGGAAAATCCGCTCTTGAAACAAAGAATTAATTTGCCTATAATACAAGCTCATGATATTTGCCTAAAGTTTTATAAAAATCTTAGGACGAAATATGTGGCCACGATAATAATGATGTTATGGAAATAACATCCTAATTAACAGAAGTGTCACATGAGACTAAGCAAGTTAGTAACTAACAAATGGAATCCACGCTAAAAGACTAAAAACTTCACTTTATGAGACTAATGATACAAAGGAAATTAAAGGATATACAGGGTGATTCACGGCGAGCTTACACTATCTGTATATTGGAAACTACCTATATACATTTTCATATCTCAAAAACGCTTAAGATTGGGTATAGGAAAGTGAACATAAACTGCCCTTATTTTCGGCCTTAGAATTAAGTAAAGAAATAAAAATATGGTTGGATATTTGACATTTTTGAACTTGAACTTTTCATCATTTTTTTAACAACCCCGTATACAAAAAAGAAGTTTTCGACATGTCACCAATTACCTTGATCGTCCTACTAATCAACCAGACAAGATGTTTTTTATTTGGTATTGGGGATGTTCACACAGAATTTTCAATATGAAGGTCTGCACCTGTCAATTTTTTATTAAAAAAAATAATATCTGGATAAGTATAAATTTTAGGTATAGGGTATTCTACACAAAGTGACATTAAAATTTAATGTAGAATTCGAAAAGTTAATAATATACAGGGTGTTCCATTCAAAATAACAAAGTTGCTGCTCACTTCCGGTATAACAGGATATGTCATGTCTTTCAAAATATTTTCAATGAATTCACCATAACTTGAGACCCATATATCCCAATTTTCATAAAAATCGTGTAAGCTCGTCGTGAAACACCCTGTATATTGTGATTTGACAAAAATGGATTAAGAAACTGGGATTTTAATTTCACACCATTAATACAAGAAATGCAATTATGGAAAGCACGATAATAACAAATACCTGAAGTTTATTCAAAAATTTAGAACAGAAGTCTGAATAATATCAAATACTATTAAACGAGCAAGGTTTGTATGTGTGTGTGTGTATGTGTGTGTGTCCAGAGGATCTCGAAATCCACTCGTCAGAATTCAATGAAACTTTCAGGGTTGACTAATTCCTATCTAAATCGGCGAAAAGTGTTGGTCTCATGTCTGTGAAAATTCGATCTTCCGAGATATTTACAAGAAAAGTTAAGCTTTTAGTTTAATTTCCTAGCAACGGCACATAATAATAACTTGTTTCTATAGTAATATATACTATAAAGGATAGATGAGTACAGTCAAAGTGGGGATATAACGTCACATTCCATAGGCGTACTTTGCAAAATAAGTTTCTATAATATAAATAAGGTCACAGCATATAAAATATATATACGCACTTCGTAGATTAAATTTTGAAGTTATATTATTTACAAAAAATAAAAATAAACTTTATGCATCCGACACTTTAACATTGAACGAATTAAATTTAACCAATAAATAACAAGGAGGATTATATGTTGGGATTAAATTAAATCTCTTGGCATTAAAAGTAACGCTTCAGTACTTACCTAAACTCAAAGATTAAAAAAAAAGTTAGTTCAAGAACTATCTATAAAAGTCACTGTCTTCACTAAAACTACTGGTATCACTATAATTGTCTTTTCTGAGGTTTATTATTATCGGTTCTATTAAATTATCCATTCATATATCCACTTTCCTAAATGAATTTTCCACATTTTTAAACATGATCAATGCATTTTCCCCAATGTTCTCTATTTACATCTGAAACTGCCTTCAAAAACAAATTTCGCACATCAGGAAATTTAAATGTTTTATTGTTTTGAGAAACATAACCTTTTAATAATTGAGACCAGATCAGTTCAATGGAATTTAACTCTGCGTGGTTCGGAGGAAATCTGAGAATTTTAATTCCTTTTTCTCTGGCCATCTCATCCATAATATATTTTTTGAATTTGTTTTTATGTTGCCTTGCTATTACTAATAATTCTGCCTTCAAGGATTTAGGAGGACTGATAATATTTTTAGAATGAAGCCATTTTGAAATATATATTAATACAAAATTCTGAATCAATTAAAATACATACGATACGGCTATGAATAAATAAAGTCTGACTTATCTGTCAAAAGAACAAATTTATTACAGTAAAAACCATGGAAACAAGAATCTAGACAAAAACTATATTAGGCCGATCAGATGTATTAAAATTTAAATTTTAACTACAAATAAGCATTGAAGGATGAGGTAAAAATAAAATTTCTACCTCTTGAACCTGTACTACGTTCTGCAAATTAAATACTGCACTCCTTTCTTCTGTATAGTATAGTAGTAAAAAGGTTTGACTTTATTTAATTTCTGGCGTTTTAATCAGAAAGAATTCAATTTTAAATTTGTCGCTTTATATAAAAAAGGAAAGGTTCATTTGACGGACATAAATAATTTGCTTGTCAAATGACAGCCATCTTATTAATTCAAAGTTGAAAATACAACGTTGCCAATTCAATTTCAGAAATCATGGGTTTAGGTAAATATTTATAGGAACGTTGAGTAACACTGTTAAAATGGACACATGTCTTCCCTTCCCCGATAGTGTGAGACTACCCCTTACGGCTACTATTTTATTATGCGGACAGTTTTAATATTTAAGTTTTCATGATCAGAGAGAGAGAGAGAGAGAGAGAGAAAGAATTTTTGAAAAAATATGATATCAATACCTGCCACACCTCGAGAGTCTGGTCACAGGTTTTTGTGGAGGTTTTTACCCAAGTATGAATATCAGACCTATAATTGTCCTTCACTGCAGATCAAAAAATAATAAAATCAATTGAACATAGAGTTTTTCTTATATAGTGATAAATAGAGTGAGCTGAGCGATCTTCTGTTGACGGGACGTGTGCCCTACACGCTGCTGTTGCACGACCCGGAAAGGGGCCTGTCCACCGTGACAATTCGCGAAGATCAAGCGTCAGTAGAAGTTGCCCTAAAAGGGTGAAATCCCCAGAAACTAGGCAACTTTAATGCATTTAACTAACCTCTGTGACAAGCAGTTGATAAACGTCAACAACAGCTGCAGCCAATTGAAAATTAACACTGACAGCTTTTTTAATTTTCCCGCCTACTTTCAAGCCAATCGCCAATCAACTTTTTATTTATCTCCCTATCAGTAGTTCAAGTAGATGTCGCCCACTCCGTGATTTTCGCGAATTAATTAATAATTTGTCATGTTATAAATATACTTAAATTATATACTCATTGGGCTGCTTAAAAATGTAGATTTGAATATTAAGAGCGAAGCTCGGTGACCAGATATTATTTGGGTTAAACATGGTATAACACACATGACACTATGAAGAAAGGAGTGACCGATGGAACAAGCAGTAACACACATGACACTATGAAGAAAGGAGTGACAGATGGAACAAGCAGTTATATCCCAAATACGGAGTCTAGTAAAAAAACTCGATTATTTATACTTTATTGTGGAGAAAGTTATGGATATGTTAGCAATTGTCTAAAAATAAGTGGTACTATACAAATATGGAAACAACTTTTATTCGAGGACTGGTCTAAATATACATTACTTATAATTTTCCCTAAATTTTCCGACCATCCACATACTGCTAAGAATTTTTGAAGAATTCGGTTTAGCCCAGGTCGTTTGTAAACTATGTTTTGATTTGTATTTTTGACATGATTTCAGAAAATCAAATACTATTAAACGAGCAAGGATCTCGAAATCCACTCGTCAGAATTCAATGAAACTTTCAGGGTAGACTAATTCCTATCTAAATCGGCAAAAAATGTAGGTCTCATGTCTGTGAAAATTCGATCTTCCGAGATATTTACAAGAAAAGTTAAGCTCTTAGTTTTATTTCCTAGCAACGGCACATAATAATAACTTGTTTCTATAGTAATATATACTATACAGGATAGATGAGTACAGTAAAAGTGGGGATATAACGTCACATTCCATAGGCGTACTTTGCAAAATAAGTTTCTATAATATAAATAAGGTCATAGCATATAAAATATATATACGCACTTCGTAGATTAAATTTTGAAGTTATATTATTTACAAAAAATAAAAATAAACTTTATGCATCTGACACTTTAACATTGAACGAATTAAATTTAACCAATAAATAACAAGGAGGATTATATGTTGTGATTAAACTTTTTTTAATCTCTTGGCATTAAAAGTAACGCTTCAGTACTTACCTAAACTCAAAGATTAAAAAAAAAGTTAGTTCAAGAACTATCTTTAAAAGTCACTGTCTTCACTAAAACTACTGGTATCACTATAATTGTCTTTTCTGAGGTTTATTATTATCGGTTCTATTAAATTATCCATTGATATATCCACTTTTCTAAATGAATTTTACACATTTTTATTTTTTAACATGACCAATGCATTTTCCCCAATGTTCTCTATTTACATCTGAAACTGCCTTTAATATAACATTAGAAACATTATTGATAAAAAGAAGAATGACTCCAAACAACTTTGGTCCGTAATAAATGAATTAACAAAAAACAAAGAAAAACAGTGTATAACACGTATAAAATCTGAAAAGGGGAATTTAATTAGTGACCCAAATCTCATAGCAGATGATTTTAATAACTTCTTTACAAATATAGGAATAAACTTAGCAAAAAAAATTAAAAAAACAAAAAATTATCAAGAAAGAAAGAATGTATGTAATAATTCCATATTTTTAACTCCCACAACTAATACCGAAGTAAAAAATATAATAACCAGTTTAAAAAAGAAGAAAGCTCCAGGATTGGACAACGTAACTGCAGAAACACTGCAGCACATTTCAGACTTTATAGCTGCCCCACTCACTAATATTATTAATACAAGTCTCTCTACGGGTATCTTTCCTCAACATTTTAAGCAGTCTTTGATTATTCCCATATATAAAAATGGCGAAAAAAACGAAATATCAAACTATAGACCGATAGCTCTGATATCTGCACTAGGGAAGATTCTAGAAAAAGTAATAAAAAAACGACTAAATGGTTTTTTAGACAAAAATAAATTGCTATCGACAGCCCAATATGGTTTCAGGGAGGGAATATCTACTCAAGATGCGATTAGGGAACTGACTAATAAAATTTACCAATCAATTGACAAGAAAAAGCCATCAATAGGAATATTTTTAGACCTGGCTAAAGCTTTCGACACTGTGGACCACTGGCATTTACTAAATGCTCTTGAAGATATGGGTATAAGGGGTATAGCCTATAATTTAATGAAATCGTATTTAAGTAACAACACAGAAAACTAAAATACAAAATGTCATCAGCAAAGATCAAACAGTTATATGTGGTGTACCACAGGGAACAGTTTTGGGACCCCTGCTATTTATTGTATACTTAAACAATCTCTTTTTAGTTGAAAGTAAGGCAAATATTATTAGCTTTGCTGATGACACAGTAATGTACTATGAAGCTTCTGACTGGAATAACTTGAAACAGTTGATTGAAGAAGATTTACCCAAAATAAAAATATGGTTTGACTACAAATTACTATCTATTAATTTTAAGAAAACAGTATACTTACCCTTCTGCAGTCTAGCTTCAGGTCTTCCCCAATTTCAAAATATCGCTATCGGGGACGGTACATGTATATTATCTGAAAACAAAATAAAATATTTAGGTATAGTAGTAGACAATCACTTGCGTTGGGATAAGCATATTCAATACTTACTAAACAAATTGCGTAGTGTATTATTTAAATTCATACAAATATCACCAATCCTAAAGTTACCAGAGAGAAAAATTTTGTATCACAGTCTGTTTGAATCTCATCTCAGCTATGGAATAATCGGATGGGGTGGAGTCACTAAAACTCAATTAAAACCAATAGAAATTATTCAAAAAAGTTTTTTAAAAATAATGCTTAACAAAAACCGAAGATATCCTACTGAAAATGTTTATCATGAAACTCAAATATTTGATTTAAGGCAATTATTCTATCAAGCAATACTCACCCATCAATTCCAAAATCAAAATGAACTTCACACAGCTTTACATCAATATGGCACAAGGAATAGAGAAAATTTCTTGCCGCCACGTATGAATAAATCAGTTGGACAAAACTTTTAAAAAATTAAAAAATTTTAAAAAATCTACAAAAGAATTTATAAAAAAAATGCCGCGTCACTTCTTCCACAATATAATAAAATAAAGTATTCAAAAAAAAATTAAACTGTAAGCTTTAAAAATACTAAAATTATAATAATAATAATAAAGTATAAAGTTTAATCAAATTCATGTTGTAAAGGTAATTATTTAAAATTAAAAATAAATGGGTCACTCTTTCTTTCGCTAAAATTTAAAAAAAAAAAAAAAAAAAAAATTAAATAATGTATATTATTAGTTTTATGTATATAGTATATTTTTACATTATGTTTTTTCTATATATATATTTATGTATGCCATGCACAATCTGTCATTGTACATAGTACAGTGAACAGATTCAGTGGCATTCCTAGTTTATTTACATTGTGTAATATTTATGTATATTTTTGTATTTTAGTAAATAAATATTATTATATAAAACAAATTTCGTACATCAGGAAATTTAAATGTTTTATTGTTTTGAGAAACATAACCTTTTAATAATTGTGACCAGATCAGTTCAATGGAATTTAACTCTGCGTGGTACGGAGGCAATCTGAGAATTTTTATTCCTTTTTCTCTGGCCATATCACCTATAATATATTTTTTGAATTTATTTTATGTTGCATTGCTATTACTAATAATTAGGCCTTCAAGGATTTAGGAGGACTGATAATATTTTTAGAATGAAGCCATTTTGAAATATATATTAATACAAAATTCTGAATCAATTAAAATACATACGATACGGCTATGAATAAATAAAGTCTGACTTATCTGTCAAAAGAACAGGTTTATCTAGACAAAAACTATATTAGGCCGATTAGATGTATTAAAATTTAAATTTTAACTACAAATAAGCATTGAAGGATGAGGTAAAAATAAAATTTCTACCTCTTGAATCTGAAAGAATTCAATTTTAAATTTGCCGCTTTATATAAAAAAGGAAAGGTTCATTTGACGGACATAAATTTGCTTGTCAAATGACAGCCATCTCATAAATTCAAAGTTGAAAATACAACGTTGCCAATTCAATTTCAGAAATCATGGGTTTAGGTAAATATTTATAGGAACGTTGAGTAACACTGTTAAAATGGACACTTGTCAAAATGTGACACCTGTAAAAACGTGACAACTGTTAAAATGTGATACGTGTCAGAATGTAACAACTGTCAAAATGAACAAATCTCAAAATGAACAAATGTCAAAATATGACACCTGTCAGAATGTAACAAATGTCAAAATGTCACACGTATCGTACTTTTCTTTATTTATTACAAAGATTTAACCTAACCTAAAGCTAATCTTTTTTTTTTGGCGTGTGGAAATGCTTTATGCACATCGGGTAAAGGTTCTTCCCTTCCCCGATAGTGTGAGACTACCCCTTACGGCTACTATTTTATTATGCGGACAATTTTAATATTTAAGTTTTCATTATCATAGAGAGAGAGAGAGAGAAAAAGAATGAATGCTTGTACACGTGTACTATTAACATAGATTTCAATTTTTTATTTTACAAGAAACTTTAAAGAGACATTTAAAATTCTCTATTTTCATAGTACATTTTAAGGTTGATTGTGACTTTGTATTTTCTAACAACAAATTGTAATGAATGAACTATTTTTGTAACTGAAAAACTTTGAAAAAATATGATATCAATATCTGCCACACGTCGAGAGTCTGGTCACAGGTTTTTGTGGAGGTTTTTACCCAAGTATGAATATCAGACCTATAATTTTCCTTCACTGCAGATCAATAAATAATAAAATCAATTGACCATAGAGTTTTTCTCATATAGTGATAAATAGAGTGAGCTTCTGTTGACGGGACGTGTGCCCAACACGCTGCTGTTACCCGTCCCGGAAACGGGGCCTGTCCACCGTGACAATTCGCGAAGATCAAGCGTCAGTAGATGTTGTCCTAAAAGGGTGAAATGCATTTAACTAACCTCTGTGACAAGCAGTTGATAAACGTCAACAACAGCTGCAGCCAATTGAAAATTAACACTGACAGCTTTTTTAATTTTCCCGCCTACTTATTTTAGTGTAATGGATGGATCATTACACTAAATAAAATAAAAATATAAATTCAAATTGTATATTTTTTAATACGTCTTTCTGAATGCATACGAAAAAATGTAATGACAAAAAAATTCTAAAAATAATAACAACTCTTCTTAGCAACGCGTTTCCACGACGACGATCTTCTTCTCCATACGTATAGTCTTATGGAGCTTTCCAAAAAGAAGAGAATCTTGATCAATGATATTAATATCACTGAAAAAGAAGAGACCAAATGATCGCTACTTAAAAAGAATTGCATATAACCAAAAAATAAAATAATGACATAAACTGTCAAACTTAAAAAATAATGTAAACATGCAAAGATATTGTGTGCTCGTAAAAATGAGACACGAGCACCACACTTTCAAGCCAATCGCCAATTAACTTTTTATTTATCTCCCTATCAGTAGTTCAGGTACATGTCGCCCACTCCGTGATTTTCGCGAATTAATTAATAATTTGTCATGTTATAAATATACTTAAATTATATACTCATTAGGCTGCTTAAAAATGTAGATTTGAATATTAAGAGCGAAGCTCGGTGACCAGATATTGTAACTTTGTTTTAGCAGTAAATTTATTTATTTATTTTAAAACTCAACAAAAACAATTTTTTCCATACTTTCAACTTTTTAGCAACCCAAAACATGGACAGAAGTATATGCAAACCCAATAAAAAAACTCTGCCGGAAGAAGCCAATTCCAATTCGGATATTAGATTAATAGAGTTACAGTATAGAATTGGACAATTTTTGGGAGTCACTCCGATCAACATCACGAAAAATGATAGATTTAAAATGTTTAAATACGGTTACATTATCAGTTGGATTTTAATGGTACTAGCCTTAATGGTTTATACGTTTTACAAAAAATCGTATCTCTTCACACACCTCACCGTACACAGGGCTGTTCTGAATGGTAAGTAAAAGACCATCACAAACAGAAAATTCCCTCTTCTTAACCCTTTCGCTACAAATGGACGACAATTGTCGTCTCATTTTTTGATCATCATGTGTGCGCCCGACGACAATGTGAAAGCAAACTGTACATTACTTAAATAGGATAATTTGTGATTTGGGGCTACAGCTCAGATTTGGCCGGATATTTTTCATAAGTTATTTATTTCATTGGAAATTTAAGAGATCTGTGAAAAAATAACGAGACCGCAAGTACTCACATCGGCTTTTTTCGTCGCTGGCTCTCTATCTGTAATAACTAAATAGTAACAGAGGGAAT
This sequence comes from Crepidodera aurea, assembly GCA_949320105.2. NCBI lineage: Eukaryota > Metazoa > Arthropoda > Insecta > Coleoptera > Chrysomelidae > Crepidodera > Crepidodera aurea. Next base: position 98,063,054 of record OX439473.1, read on the forward strand.
CTCTTTTTTATATCCATGAAGCTGGCAGAGCAAGGTCAGCAGAACAAAACAAAAGTACATTCATAATTAAGTGCTAATTTAGTGCCCTAATTAAAAATTTTTCTTATAAAAACGCATGTTCTGCTAGCTACATATGAACCTAGCAGAGAAACTACTTAAATGTTGTTAAAAATTAATGAAACATGATGTAAATAAGTTAGAAAACGAGTAAGGAATTTAATTTATCAGATTAGAAGAGAGTATTGACAATTACTAAAAGCAAAAAATTCCCGGTGTATTGGGGTTGCATATACAATTTGCATTGTGTGTTGCAAAGCTTTTATTTGACTGATTCTAGTCAAAATGTCACTCTCTTCTTTCGTATCCCTTTCAGAGATTAATACAAAGTTAGAAAACGAGTAAGGAATTTAATTTATCAGATTCGACATCCTAAGACCGGTTTCTGCCTTTCGGCTTCGTCAGTTAGGCTTTTCGAATCCAATAAATAAAATTCCAAACTCGTACAAGTCAGTAGCTATATCCGCTATAAGATAAAATTTTTAGATGTGCTGCCATCTATGATTAGAAGAGAGTATTGACAATTATTAAAAGCAAAAAATTCCCGGTGTATTGGGGTTGCATACACAATTTGCATTGTGTGTTGCAAAGCTTTTATTTGACTGATTCTTAGTCAAAATGTCACTCTCTTCTTTCGTATCCCTTTCAGAGATTAATACAAAGTTAGAAAACGAGTAAGGAATTTAATTTATCAGATTCGACATCCTAAGACCGGTTTCTGCCTTTCGGCTTCGTCAGTTAGGTTTTTCGAATCCAATAAATAAAATTCCAAACTCGTACAAGTCAGTAGCTATATCCGCTATAAGCTAAAATTTTTAGATGTGCTGCCATCTATGATTAGAAGAGAGTATTGACAATTATTAAAAGCAAAAAATTCCCGGTGTATTGGGGTTGCATACAAAATTTGCATTGTGTGTTGCAAAGCTTTTATTTGACTGATTCTAGTCAAAATGTCACTCTCTTCTTTCGTATCCCTTTCAGAGATTAATACAAAGTTAGAAAACGAGTAAGGAATTTAATTTATCAGATTCGACATCCTAAGACCGGTTTCTGCCTTTCGGCTTCGTCAGTTAGGCTTTTCGAATCCAATAAATAAAATTCCAAACTCGTACAAGTCAGTAGCTATATCCGCTATAAGATAAAATTTTTAGATGTGCTGCCATCTATGATTAGAAGAGAGTATTGACAATTATTAAAAGCAAAAAATTCCCGGTGTATTGGGGTTGCATACAAAATTTGCATTGTGTGTTGCAAAGCTTTTATTTCACTGATTCTAGTCAAAATGTCACTCTCTTCTTTCGTATCCCTTTCAGAGATTAATACAAAGTTAGAAAACGAGTAAGGAATTTAATTTATCAGATTCGACATCCTAAGACCGGTTTCTGCCTTTCGGCTTCGTCAGTTAGGCTTTTCGAATCCAATAAATAAAATTCCAAACTCGTACAAGTCAGTAGCTATATCCGCTATAAGATAAAATTTTTAGATGTGCTGCCATCTATGATTAGAAGAGAGTATTGACAACTATTAAAAGCAAAAAATTCCCGGTGTATTGGGGTTGCATACACAATTTGCATTGTGTGTTGCAAAGCTTTTATTTGACTGATTCTAGTCAAAATGTCACTCTCTTCTTTCGTATCCCTTTCAGAGATTAATACAAAGTTAGAAAACGAGTAAGGAATTTAATTTATCAGATTCGACATCGTAAGACCGGTTTCTGCCTTTTGGCTTCGTCAGTTAGGCTTTTCGAATCCAATAAATAAAATTCCAAACTCGTACAAGTCAGTAGCTATATCCGCTATAAGATAAAATTTTTAGATGTGCTGCCATCTATGATTAGAAGAGAGTATTGACAATTATTAAAAGCAAAAAATTCCCGGTGTATTGGGGTTGCATACACAATTTGCATTGTGTGTTGCAAAGCTTTTATTTGACTGATTCTAGTCAAAATGTCACTCTCTTCTTTCGTATCCCTTTCAGAGATTAATACAAAGTTAGAAAACGAGTAAGGAATTTAATTTATCAGATTCGACATCCTAAGACCGGTTTCTGCCTTTCGGCTTCGTCAGTTAGGTTTTTCGAATCCAATAAATAAAATTCCAAACTCGTACAAGTCAGTAGCTATATCCGCTATAAGATAAAATTTTTAGATGTGCTACCATCTATGATTAGAAGAGAGTATTGACAATTATTAAAAGCAAAAAATTCCCGGTGTATTGGGGTTGCATACACAATTTGCATTGTGTGTTGCAAAGCTTTTATTTGACTGATTCTAGTCAAAATGTCACTCTCTTCTTTCGTATCCCTTTCAGAGATTAATACAAAGTTAGAAAACGAGTAAGGAATTTAATTTATCAGATTCGACATCCTAAGACCGGTTTCTGCCTTTCGGCTTCGTCAGTTAGGCTTTTCGAATCCAATAAATAAAATTCCAAACTCGTACAAGTCAGTAGCTATATCCGCTATAAGCTAAAATTTTTAGATGTGCTGCCATCTATGATTAGAAGAGAGTATTGACAATTATTAAAAGCAAAAAATTCCCGGTGTATTGGGGTTGCATACAAAATTTGCATTGTGTGTTGCAAAGCTTTTATTTGACTGATTCTAGTCAAAATGTCACTCTCTTCTTTCGTATCCCTTTCAGAGATTAATACAAAGTTAGAAAACGAGTAAGGAATTTAATTTATCAGATTCGACATCCTAAGACCGGTTTCTGCCTTTCGGCTTCGTCAGTTAGGCTTTTCGAATCCAATAAATAAAATTCCAAACTCGTACAAGTCAGTAGCTATATCCGCTATAAGATAAAATTTTTAGATGTGCTGCCATCTATGATTAGAAGAGAGTATTGACAATTATTAAAAGCAAAAAATTCCCGGTGTATTGGGGTTGCATACAAAATTTGCATTGTGTGTTGCAAAGCTTTTATTTGACTGATTCTAGTCAAAATGTCACTCTCTTCTTTCGTATCCCTTTCAGAGATTAATACAAAGTTAGAAAACGAGTAAGGAATTTAATTTATCAGATTCGACATCCTAAGACCGGTTTCTGCCTTTCGGCTTCGTCAGTTAGGCTTTTCGAATCCAATAAATAAAATTCCAAACTCGTACAAGTCAGTAGCTATATCCGCTATAAGATAAAATTTTTAGATGTGCTGCCATCTATGATTAGAAGAGAGTATTGACAACTATTAAAAGCAAAAAATTCCCGGTGTATTGGGGTTGCATACACAATTTGCATTGTGTGTTGCAAAGCTTTTATTTGACTGATTCTAGTCAAAATGTCACTCTCTTCTTTCGTATCCCTTTCAGAGATTAATACAAAGTTAGAAAACGAGTAAGGAATTTAATTTATCAGATTCGACATCGTAAGACCGGTTTCTGCCTTTCGGCTTCGTCAGTTAGGCTTTTCGAATCCAATAAATAAAATTCCAAACTCGTACAAGTCAGTAGCTATATCCGCTATAAGATAAAATTTTTAGATGTGCTGCCATCTATGATTAGAAGAGAGTATTGACAATTATTAAAATCAAAAAATTCCCGGTGTATTGGGGTTGCATACACAATTTGCATTGTGTGTTGCAAAGCTTTTATTTGACTGATTCTAGTCAAAATGTCACTCTCTTCTTTCGTATCCCTTTCAGAGATTAATACAAAGTTAGAAAACGAGTAAGGAATTTAATTTATCAGATTCGACATCCTTACTCGTTTTCTAACTTTGTATTAATCTCTGAAAGGGATACGAAAGAAGAGAGTGACATTTTGACTAGAATCAGTCAAATAAAAGCTTTGCAACACACAATGCAAATTGTGTATGCAACCCCAATACACCGGGAATTTTTTGCTTTTAATAATTGTCAATACTCTCTTCTAATCATAGATGGCAGCACATCTAAAAATTTTATCTTATAGCGGATATAGCTACTGACTTGTACGAGTTTGGAATTTTATTTATTGGATTCGAAAAGCCTAACTGACGAAGCCGAAAGGCAGAAACCGGTCTTACGATGTCGAATCTGATAAATTAAATTCCTTACTCGTTTTCTAACTTTGTATTAATCTCTGAAAGGGATACGAAAGAAGAGAGTGACATTTTGACTAGAATCAGTCAAATAAAAGCTTTGCAACACACAATGCAAATTGTGTATGCAACCCTAATACACCGGGAATTTTTTGCTTTTAATAATTGTCAATACTCTCTTCTAATCATAGATGGCAGCACATCTAAAAATGATGTAAATAAGTTAAATAATTATATGCTAATTTAGTGCCCTAATTAAAAATATAGATGCACTTATATTTAATTATATTCAATTGAAGTAATTTGAGTACTTTTGCAGCGGTTTACCAATACACCCTTGTCTTGCTGACTTTTTAAACCCTGTTTGATTTTTGTGTTTCGATAATGTGGACTATATATAACGTATAAGAAATCTTTCTCCCTTCTCTCCAGTATTACCAATAAAACATCGGGAATTTCATAACACTTTTTATTTAAATTCTTTAACGAAGAAAAACAAGAACAACACATAAAAACATGTAACAATACATAGTAGAACTTAATTATAAAAAAAACTAGTATAGTATTTCAACTAGTTTGAGCAATTCACTGAAGTGAATGTTTTAAAAATTGAAATTGCAAATCTATCGTTGCGAAGAACGATCTAAACGAGACGAAGGTGTGAGAGATACTTTTCGGTGCGATGTGACCGAAACGAAGTGATGAGCGATACTAATTTTACAAGCGCTACGCGACGGTTGCAACGAAGGGCTTGGCTCCAATCAACCTAGCTATTTCCAGTTCAAACTAGATTTTGTTTTTCGTCTGGCTAGCAATATAACGGTTGGAGTCAAGGTTGTTGTTAGGCAAATTGAATATTATCTATTTTTAGCTAGAGTGGCGTGCTTTCGCGCCGTTGTTGGATTTAGGAAACAATATTGTCACGAGGTCCGATTTTGGCCTACGTGTCGCTGCTACGTATCCAGGGCGAAACGCCTTTTCGACCTTTACGAAGTTATGGGGATCTCTCCCTGAACACTTAGCAGTTATTACTCTTTAGTACCACCACTCACTCTGAGAAATAAAACAAGAATTACAAAACAAATACAACTTTATTGGGTCACCCTTCAGATAAACATAAATTAATAAATGACAAAATGCTAACAATTATCTCTTACCTAAGCATGTCGGGTAAAGGGCTGGTCACGCTTCTCCCAATTTGCCCTATCGTGCTGAAGGTTCTCGTTCCCAAACCAGGACCGTAACTCGCGGACTGTTACTTCTTACTTTATGTATCTAATTAATTTAAACGTGAATTTCTCTATACTAGCCTAATTTCCTTCTGGCGGTTACCTTTTCGGTAGGAGACCCCCTTCGTAGTCCAGGACCGACTCACCGACTACCTGACTACCGACTAACCGACTAACCGACTAACGACTAACCGACTACCGACTAACGACTAACCGACTACCGACTAACGACTAACCGACTACCGACTAACTCTCTTCTTTTCCCTTGGAACGTTTTTAAAACCAAAGATAGCTGAATGTGCAGAATCATTATTTTGGTAAAATTGCTCTACTTTTCTGTCTAGGTTAGGCTCGTGCTTGAGCCACCCAACCTTGACTTTCGTGATTCTGCACATCAGCGAAATTTAGCGGCGCGACCTGGTTTGGTTAGATGTTTGGGTTTTCGATTAATTATATAAATAAACTTGTATTATTATAGTTTTGATAAATAAATTGTTCTAAGGAGATTTTGACTTTTCGCAAGTATTTTAACTATATTTGGGATACGTGACATGGCCCCTCCCCGTTAAAGCCTGCCCCAGGCTTTTCAAATAACCTAATTCTTAACTTATTTGGTAGATTTTCAAAAGAAAGGCTACACTGACTAAAAAAATGTTACCAAATATCTTAAATTTCCTTCCCTACAACGGTTAAATCAAGTTACAAAATCAACAACATGAAGGCGATTTAGGATATCTAAAAAGAAAAAAAAAATCTACCAAAATAGTAAACTAATGACTATACTAATAAAAAACTGAATAGAAATGGAAAAATGAAAATTAATAATAATACGATTAAATAAAGTTTCTCGCGTATAACAATACTAGTTCACACACACCCACGATTTACCGTCATAAGTTCGACACTTCGAAAGTTCCATGGGTACCAAATTTTTGGGTAAGTCCGTCTCTGTGCCATCTATTGTGTTCTCGGAACCATCGCATATTATCGTCCACGACATGCGTTCGTTTGTTCCTGGAACTCTGTGTCAACGGGTGGGATATGGAATACGCTGCCTGCTTCGTCATCTGTATTCTGGAGTGGAATCATATTGTAGTTGCTGATATGTCCAAGGGGAAACTCATTTGTTTAGGCTTGGTTGTGTTTTGTGACTACTTGCAACCTGTTACATTTCGCCTAATGGAACGTACTTCTTTGGTACTATCTGTCAACTGTCGACTTTAGTACTATGAACTTCGTCTATCTCGTGGAAGATGTTGGATAGTTTTTTGTGGAATAATTTGTGAACTGGATTTCTCGTATTTTCTTATGGATAAACGTGTATTGTTCCTTATTCCTCTTGGTACAGGTAAGTGCTGTTCTATGTATTTTTCCCAAATTAACTGTAACTATTTGCAGGTCCACGTGTTCCGTTTTGAGGTTATCCCGTTAAATCCCGAGGAATGGCTCCAGAGTCAGGGCTCCGTGTCGACTTTCGTGAAATGTGTGTGATAGCTCCATGTGACCGGAAACAAAAGAATAAAAACAGTGGTAAGTACATTTTTTGTGTTTATCTATTTAAAACTAATTAATCCTAATATCTTCTCATTTAAACAATATTTTTTAAAAATCCCACTTATAAAATTAACTTGTTGTATTTCCCTACCACTAATGTATGATTCCAACCCTTAATTTAAATTATTATTTATACAATACAAAACTACTCCTATTTTAGTTGGGTGACCCTTAGGAGTTATATCTTTAAAACCTTATTACTCTTATTCTTTAAAAAAGATCCCTTATCTTTGATTAATACTATACTAAATTTTAAATTAGATAATCTAAGTGGGTTGTAAGTAACTGAGTCCCTTAAGAAAGTGTCAAAAGAAATTTATAAAAAATTAACTTTGTTGACGATTGTTTGTTTTTCCCTTTATATTCCCTAGTTTTACGAAAAGAATTTTTTGTTTTTTAAAAAAATTGAATATATATTTGCTTTCTGTATATCTTTGTTTTTTTAAATTACGTAGGTAGATAGATGTATGTGGATTTCGTGGTTTTCCTAAATACTCTCATTATTTGATTCTATTTCTTCTTCTTCTAACTTTTTCAATTAGGGCGCCCTCCTAATTACAATAATTTTCTTATTTAAAGTTTTATTTCAATTCATATACTTCTCAAAAAACTTTCTAATGTGGCTTCATTATTTTCCCATTTACCTGGGTATTTTAACCCCAATCAAATTTTTTCTTTTGTTACCTAATTATAACTTATTTTATTTTCCTGTTTAGGTATGGTCATAGGCTTCAGCTGTTTTAGCATATCTTCCAGCCTTCCCCATACGTAATCAGTATTTAGCCAGTTTTTTCCTACTATTTTTATGTTCCTATCTAACTTTAATGTCTCTGGTTTGTCCTAATGCCAGAGCTTTTTCTTTTATTTCCTAACTCTAACTTTTTCGGTTTTTTCTATAAACCATAAATCTTTCTCATTTTTATTTTATACCTAACTAACTTAATTTGGCCGGGATATAGATTTCAGCCCTTTTATAAGGGTTTTCTCCCAATCTTTCCCCAACCTATAGCAAGATTTTTCTAACTTTAACTAACTTCTTTACCTATTTTCAAGTTAAATTATATAATATCTTATAATCCACATACATCCTTGTTCAATACCTGATTAAGTTAAAGATATATTTCCTATGCTTTTAGGAGCATTATTTCTTAAAAAAAAAATTGAATTTAATATTAAATAAATTTAAAAAAATTATGTATCCTCGTTAGTGGCCCTTAGGATACAGGGTAGGCTCTGTCCTACCGTGATTTCTTTTAATTTTGACATTTCCACTTGGGAAATTAAGTGACTGCTTGCCTGTCCTCTGGTTTCTGACGTCTGCTCTGTTTTTAGGTTTTGAGAATGGATTGTAGGGCGTGACTGCTGCTGTGTTTGGCGTTTGGATCATGGCAGAAGAAATAATTTAATTTTAATATATGCCATAAATGTGATAAACGTCGGAGTTATAATAGTGGGATTCAGGTGAGTTAAGCTCATTTATGTTTGAAATTTGGAGTTAATGAAGGATATGAGTTTGAGTTTGATCGACTGCCTCAGATGTTTCCTGTTCATATTTTTTAAATTCTTTTGAGTTTATTATTAGTAACATTACTATTTAAGAATTATATTTTTAATTGTTAATTAACTTATCTTTCAAGCTTATGTTGGGTCGCGACTCCACAACACCAAGCTAAGACATCCCCTAGGAAATCTAGAGCCATTTTATTTCTATGATGAGATCTCAATATATTTAGTAAACATTTTCGGCTGTAGGTTTCCTCGGGATTTCTAAATTCTACCCTATAAGCATTCTGTGAATTATTTAATTTATTTATTATTAACTACTAACACGTTTTCTAGTATTTTTTGGGTTTTGACTCCAAAACGCATCAGCAGTCACCTCTACTTTTTGTTTGTCCTTCCCTTGATGGGGTTATTATTAAGGACACATAGAAAAATCAGTAACCTAAACAAAAATCACATATATATTATTTTATGTTTTGTTTATTTTGTAAATATTTTTAAAGATCAACATCTCATTTACTGAAATTAAGAAAAGCCTTGCTTTATAAATTAAATTGGTAGGTAATGTAAGGGAATATTAATTTGTCAGGGGGTTGTTGTTGTTATTATTAATGTTAAGTATTAAATTACTATTGTTTACTTAATTTTTTAATCTGGATTTTTATTAATTTATAGGTGGTGGATCCTCCTCGTCCACCGGGACCAGTTCTGGACTCAAGGGGTCGTGGTAAGGTAACATTCGGCTGACGTGGACCACTTCCTGCGCGCAATTCTTGTGCTCGCCCTTCTGGATTAGGTAATTAACTTCTCCTATTTTTTCCTTTACGTAGTAAGGGCCAAACCAACGTAGGAGTAATTTCTCACTACGTCCTATTTTTCTAATGGGGGTGAACACCTTTACTTTATCTCCCTTCTTAAATTCTATTGTTCTGTGCATAGAGTCGTATCTTTCTTTGTCCTTGTCCTGCTTGTTTTTTATCCCCTGTACAGCTAGATTTCTGACAGCCATTGCCCTGTCTCTAATTTGCACTACATCTAAGTTATTAGTTTGTGACATTAAATTTGCCTCTGTTGGCAGAATTGGCTCTCTCCCATAAACCAACATAAATGGGGAGAATTTTGTGGTGTCTTGCTTCGCTGTATTGTATGCGAAAGTTACCAGGTTCAGATATTCATCCCAGTCTGTGTGCTCCGAGTTTGTGTACATTGCCAACATATTTGCCAGGGTTTTGTTGAACCTTTCTGTTAGCCCATTTGTCGCTGGGTGGTAGGCTGTGGTAGACTGACTCATTGTCCCCATAATTTTTGTTAACTCAGTGATCAATTCGGATTTAAAGTTCGATCCTTGATCACTAAGTAAAAATCGTGGACTGCCATGTCTACAGATGATGGAGCTCATTATGAATTTGGCCACATGGTTTGCTTTTGCGTTTGTCAACGCCATTGTTTCAGCCCATCTGGTGGCATAATCGGTGGCAACTATTATCACCGTTTTCCCATTTCGACTTTTTCGAAATGGCCCTAGTATGTCGATTCCCACTCTTTCGAAGGGAATCCCTACTGCAATGGGCTGTAGGAGTCCTAACGGCTTTCTTGTTTCTTGCCCTTTCCTGGCTTGGCAATCTCTGCATCCCTTGACATATTTTTCTACATCTTTTTGTAGCTTTGGCCAATAAAACCTTGCTTTAATTTTTGCAAGTGTTTTTGCTATCCCTAAGTGTCCTGCGGTAGGCTCATTATGGTGTGAGAATAGAATTTCTTCCACCCAATGTTTAGGGATAACTAGTAAATATTGTAGACCCTCTGAACTGTTAATTTTATATATGACGTTGTCGATAAGTCTAAAATTTTTTGCTCTTCGGCTTAAGCCGATTGAGGCCGCATTTGGGTCCAGTAAGGCGCTTTTTAGCTGTACCAGGTCAGGGTCTTTACTTTGTTCTTTCTGTATGTCTTGTGTCTGTAGTAAAAATGTGGGGACGTCATTGCTTTCTTCAATTTCTGTTTTTGTTGGTTTTAATACAGGGTTTCGTGACAGGCAGTCTGCATCCCTATTTAGACTACCACTTTTATGTTTTATAACGTAATCATATTCCGATAATTTAATGCTCCATCTGGCTAATCGTCCTGTGGGATCTTTCAAGGATCTGATCCAGCATAGTGCGTGGTGATCCGTCATTATAGTCACCCGTTTTCCATATATTAGGTGCCTCAGGTATCCTAGTGCCCAGATAACCGCTAGGCCCTCTAATTCAGTGACACTATAATTTTGTTCTGCCTTTGACAGACTGCGACTGATATAGCTGACAGGGTGCATTTGTGCGTCCGGCCCTTCTTGTAGAAGAATGGCGCCGATACCCGTTTTGCAGGCATCTACCCTAAGTTCGCATTCTTTTTTCGGGTTATAATGCTGAAGAACTGGGGCTGTTAATAGCTTTGCCTTGAGGGCCTCGAAAGCTTTACTTTCAAGGTCGCCCCAAGAAAAGGTTTGGTCTTTTTTGGTTATTAGGTGTAGTGGCCTTGCTATAAGTGAGAAGTTCTCAATAAATTTCCTGTAGTAATTACATAATCCTACGAAACTTTGTACTTGTTTGACGGATTTTGGGGTGGGAAACTCTTTTATTGCCACTAATTTGCTGTCATCTATTGTTAGCCCTTTCTCGCTGACTGTATAGCCCAGGATGTTTATTTTTGTTTGTCCAAACGTACATTTTCCTGGTTTTAGGGTGAGGTTTGCCTCCCTTAACCTTTGGAAAACTTTTTCAAGTTTTATCAAGTGTTCTTCTAGGGTCGACGAAAATATTATTATGTCATCTAGGTAAATTAAAATTTCCTTCCATTTCATCCCCTGGAAGACTTGGTCTGCCAGGTGTTGAAATGTTTCTGCCGCGTTCGTTAACCCGAATGGCAACACGTTGCATTCATATTGGCCATGCCCCTGTGCTACGAAAGCTGTGTATTGTTTCGAGCTCTCCTCCATTGGCACTTGCCAATAACCACTGAACATGTCCAGGGTAGTAAAGTATTTGGCCCCATTTAGATATGTTAAAATATCGTCTATTTGAGGAATGGGGTAGTTAGATTTCTTTGTAAATGTATTTAGTTTGTGGTAGTCTACGCAAAATCTAATTTTCCCATCCTTTTTCTTGACCAGGACTACTGGGCTAGCCCATGGTCCATGGCTTGGTCGGATGACATCATGTTCGAGCATTTCATTTATTTGCTCGTCAATGATGTTCCGTTCCTTGTGGGACACCTTGTAGGCTCGACATTTGACGGGTGTACTACCCTCTACTTCTATTTTATGTTCCGCCAGGTGCGTTCGTCCCATAGTTGTCATCGTTTTCGAAAATACCATTGGGTATTTTAAGATTAGTTTACCTAACTCGACTTTAAACTGGTTATTGTCGAGATGAGATAAATCAAAATCTTCAACCTTTATTATATCTGACTCCTCGGTGGTGAAGAAGGTCCACCCTGTATCTGCTGGGTTCTCTTTTTCACTGAGAAGCCCGATTGTGCTATTTTTGTAAATTGTGACTGGGTGTGGGTTTATATTAATAATTTGCAAAGTATTAAACTCAGTATTTTTTACTGGCTGTACTAACAACCCCCGTTTTATCATGTTTTTATAGTCTGGGGTTAGCAAAATGTTGTTTATGTCTGTTGTCGTTGTTCTGTTGGTATTTATGAGGATTGTAGTCTCTCTTAGGGGTTGGCATTTGTAATCTTGTGTAGATGTTACTTTCTGAGGAATAGGGTTGAGGGTAATGTAGTTGCAGGATAGGGGATTTAATTCTTCGAGTTCTTGTACGGGCTTTAGGGGTGTATTGTCTGTTGTCTTGTTTTGTTCGTTTAATTCCTGTTTTTCTGTTGCTCTTGGGGCTATGTTTGTATTTGTTTGTATTTTTATTTTATTACCATTATTATTATTTATTTTGTCCCACGCTGTTTTAAGGCTAGCTAAACACTCAGCCTGGTATATTTTTTTGTAAGTGTCTTGGTTTTGTATTGTCAGGTTTAATGAGTTTTGTCTGTCTGTCGTGTTTTCTGGGTCTCTGTATGCGTTGGGGTATAACTGTACTTTGTATGTTTGTTTATTACTGTATAGGCTCATTTGTTGATTTTTTAAATCAATGACTGCTTCTAATTCTGACAGTGTTTTAATGCCTATGATCAGAGCAGCTGGTAGACTTTCTACCACAGCGGCCGAGAGGGAGGTGGTTAACCCTCCGATTTGCACTTCGGCCCTTTCCTGTCCTAGTGTCGATACTCTCATGTTGCCCACTGCCAATAGGCATTTAATGTTATTTGTGTCAATATCTTTAGCAAAATCTTGTCTTATTATGTCCTGTTCAGAGCCTGTGTCAATTATTATATTTGTCATTTGTCCGTTTACCCTAGCACAAGTCGTCAGTACTTTATACTGAGCGTTACCTGGCCTCCTTGTCGACAGGACTAGTCGGGAGGCTAGCGACGTTGTCCCTGTCCGTTTGGGGAGTCCCTTGGGTTGAAAAAGCAGGTTGCTGCCAAGTGACCTATTTTCTTGCAAATGTGACACCTAGGGCGTCCGTCCGCAGTACGGGTAGAGGGCACAAAGGTGCTTGATTCTACCTGCGCCTGTTGCCCTTTGGGGTGTCTTCCCCCGTTTTATTTTAAACAAAAAAAAATTCTTTAAATTTTCATTAAGCCACTAAGTCACATGCCAAAAAAATAACCCATAAAAACTTGTTCAATATTACCTATTTTTTAAATTTATTTTCATTTTATACTCCTATTGTTATTTTCTTAGAATGAGAGAAAAAAAATGCTTATTTTGCGGATTAACCAGACTGTCTGTCGCCTATATTTCACCTTGCTTTCATTCACCTTATAAATGCTTATTATAGGTTTATTTGAAGGCTGACCTACTGACTTCGATATTTATCGCTACTAATAATGATATTTTATAAATTTTTTAATTTAACTCATTGTATTTCTAAGAGCGGGGTAGTGGTATCTTTTACCAAATATTGAAAAAACATTATAGGTACTTTAGAATAATTTTGAAGAATTATTTTCAAGAAAGAAGCTAGGCGCCTCCACCATGTCACGAGGTCCGATTTTGGCCTACGTGTCGCTGCTACGTATCCAGGGCGAAACGCCTTTTCGACCTTTACGAAGTTATGGGGATCTCTCCCTGAACACTTAGCAGTTATTACTCTTTAGTACCACCACTCACTCTGAGAAATAAAACAAGAAGTACAAAACAAATACAACTTTATTGGGTCACCCTTCAGATAAACATAAATTAATAAATGACAAAATGCTAACAATTATCTCTTACCTAAGCATGTCGGGTAAAGGGCTGGTCACGCTTCTCCCAATTTGCCCTATCGTGCTGAAGGTTCTCGTTCCCAAACCAGGACCGTAACTCGCGGACTGTTACTTCTTACTTTATGTATCTAATTAATTTAAACGTGAATTTCTCTATACTAGCCTAATTTCCTTCTGGCGGTTACCTTTTCGGTAGGAGACCCCCTTCGTAGTCCAGGACCGACTCACCGACTACCTGACTACCGACTAACCGACTAACCGACTAACGACTAACCGACTACCGACTAACGACTAACCGACTACCGACTAACGACTAACCGACTACCGACTAACTCTCTTCTTTTCCCTTGGAACGTTTTTAAAACCAAAGATAGCTGAATGTGCTGAAAATTGCTCTACTTTTCTGTCTAGGTTAGGCTCGTGCTTGAGCCACCCAACCTTGACTTTCGTGATTCTGCACATCAGCGAAATTTAGCGGCGCGACCTGGTTTGGTTAGATGTTTGGGTTTTCGATTAATTATATAAATAAACTTGTATTATTATAGTTTTGATAAATAAATTGTTCTAAGGAGATTTTGACTTTTCGCAAGTATTTTAACTATATTTGGGATACGTGACAATATTGTCGTTATGCAAATTGCGCGGTATGTGGCGTGCTTTCGCGCCGTTGTCGGATTTACGAAATAATAATAGTCGTTATGCAAATTACGACTTATGTTCAATTTTTAATTCATATGTAGCTAGCATATGTAGCTAGCAGAACATGCATTTTTCTTAAGAAAAAAAGTAGCAAGAAATTTGTAATTAGGGCACTAAATTAGAACATAATTATTTAACTTACTTACATCATGTTTCATTAATTTTTAACAACATTTAAATAGTCTGCTCTGCTAGGTTCATATGTAGCTAGCAGAACATGCGTTTCTTATAAGAAAAAAAGGAGCACAAAATTTTTAATTGGAGCATCAAATTAGCACATAATTATTTAACTTATTTACATCATGTTTCATTAATTTTTAACAACATTTAAATAGTTGCTCTGCTAGGTTCATATGTAGCTAGCAGAACATGCATTTTTTATAAGAAAAAAGGAGTACAAAATTTTTAATTGGGACACTAAATTAGCACTTAATTAGCATTTAATTATTAAAACTTTTTATTAGGTTAAGAATATTTTATACCCTTAAATATTCAAATCGAGAAATAAAAGAAATGAAAAGAGATAAAAATAACAAGTGTATGATATGATACGTTTTATTATCTTTTATATTAGATGTATAATGTTAGTTTTTTCTTGTTTTTTTTTTATCTAATTGTCATGGAAACTTGTTAACCTGTTTTTATTTTTAACTATTAATTTTTTTACTTACTGATATTGTATTGTATTGAAATTTCCTAAAAAATGTGTTAAAATCATTTAAAAATTTTGTAAAAATGCACATGTTTAAAAATATACGAAAATATGTATAAGGTTGTCATTGAAATAAATAAATAAAATAAGAAATTTTCTTTAAAATATTTAATAAAGCTTTATTATTAAGAAAACAAGTTCTTTATTACACCACTTGTTAAAAACCCTTTCAACAAACCATTTTTGCAACATTGCATCTGTTATCCTTTTCTTAGTGTACTTACTACCAGCGCTACCTGCACGTTACAAATTTATTCAGTTTTCTCAGTGTAGCTAGAATAGACAACGTCAACCGTCATCGAAAATTTGACCCCCACTAGATCAAAGAAAGCGACACAAGCCTTCCCTTCTGTGTAGTTAATTATTCTGGGTCTTAGTTGATAAACCAAAGGTTCCAATTTCCCAATTTAATACATTTTTATCAACATTGTTGAATTGAGCTTTTCGGTGACTAAAACAAACCGATTATCAACGAGTCAAGATGGGTTCAGTTAATGAAAAAAAAAAGATTAAAATACCAGTCCATTACAAATAGATCAAGCCCCCCAAAATTAAAATATCTATTAATAGTGTAACTGTTTTTAACTAACATTTTATTTTTAGGTGCAGAATCTCTTGCAGAATTCATATTTCTATTTAGATGCTTTCTAAAATTTGATACAAACAATTGGAAATCGCTCATGGAAACCTTAAATAAAATAGAAAAAAAACTACAACCAGAAAATTTTACGGCAAAATCTAATAGAAAGCTAATTTTACTGGAAATTCTGATGTTCCACTTGATGTTTATATTGATAATAGTTTACGAATTATCAAAATCTAGTTTACGTCGCCCATTGTACTTTACTCACAAAATTTGCCAGTACTACCAATTGTTTGAATTGATTTTCATGTGCAATGTGGCGAAAATGATGCGAGGAAGATATAACTTTCTAACAAAGACGATCAAAAATTTTGTTAAAGTACCAGTTTTTCTTGTATCAAAAACTGTGGACCAAGCAAAAGAAAACGAATTAAAAAACGTTTTTACAGTATACCAGTACATGTATACTATTAGTGAAGAGTTTAATACTATTTTCGGATGGCAGATTTTTTTGATACTGACTTGTACTGTTTTTTCTTTGTTGAATCACGCCAATGCGGCTTTTCTGATTTTTAAGAGAAAAGGAGAGTTTTCAGATAATATAGAGCAATATTTACTTCATGGGGCATTTTATCCAACTATTTATGTGGTACCTAAATTTAATTTTCTCTCTAACATGCAAGTTCCGATTCAGTGAGGGGTCACGATCTCCCACAATTTCTACCTGTTCGGGTAAAATTTACAACAAATTGTAACTTCTAACTTTGAAATGTTGTTTTATTTTTTACTTTTATTTTTTCTTAAATTCATTAGACCCTCGTCTGATCTTTACAGCAAGCAAATAACATTATATTACGCAAATTCCTACTAGAAGCATCAAAGAAAACAACTGCTTAATGTAAGTTTTAATAAATATTTTCTTTTCTTCTAAAATGTCAAGGGCTTTTTACCGATGGAAGACAATTGTTTGGAGGAGGAGCGAAGCTACGACTCCAATTATTGTCTGACATTATTGAACATATTTTGGACGTGAATTGTACCAAAATGGACAATAATTGGATCTTCGATGGACATTTCATGGATGTTATCTGACCTCTGATGGAAGTTTAATGTACTTATAAATGGACATTACCAGGACCAGTGACGGACATTTTATGGACTTCAGTTCCTAGTTTTTGAGAAATGCCTTTCCATCCAAAAAATAATGTAGTGCATTAGATTTTCCCAGACGTCTAGCATTATTACTACAATCTACATATAGATAGATCAATCAGCACCATTTTCAATGTATGAACTCATTTACGGAATAAAAATCGATTCATATAAATAACAATATATATTCAAATATGAAAATATTTTAAACAACACAGAACATGAAATAAAAATATTCTGAAATAAATAATTAATTTAAAAATAAAACTGAAATAAACGTACATTTCTGATGACGATGAGTCAGCTTCACTACTATTATGTTTTATGAGACTGCCCACACACCTTCCTAGAATGTGCGTAGAATATTGAAAAAGTATATTTGTCCCTAGAATGTGGCAAAGGCCAGGGTCTTATCAAGTGCTGAGGACGTTCTGAGAACATCCTTTAGAATGTGCTGAGAATGTTCTGAGACATCAATTAGAATGTTTTTATAATATTCTATGCCATACTTTTAGGTACTTTTATAGCATTTTGTAAAATAAAAGGAGGATAGACCAAAAAAAATTATAAATATTTTCTTGTTTTATTCTTAAAACTTAAGTTATAAAAAACGTTTTAGAACTTCAAATTTTTTATGCATAGCAATATAGTTTGATGGCAGCTTCCATGTCTGACTCTGTGGATGTCTCAAATTGTTTTCTTACACTATCTAAAAATAAAAAGTATATGAGACTCCCAGAGTATTAATATTTTTTTTATTAAAGTGACAATATGTAATAAAATTGAACCATTTTATTTATAGGAAATTAAAGCCAAAATTAGACAAAATGGTTTTTCATAAGAATCAAATACTATTAAACGAGCAAGGTTTGTATGTGTGTGTGTGTATGTGTGTGTGTCCAGAGGATCTCGAAATCCACTCGTCAGAATTCAATGAAACTTTCAGGGTAGACTAATTCCTATCTAAATCGGCGAAAAATGTAGGTCTCATGTCTGTGAAAATTCGATCTTCCGAGATATTTACAAGAAAAGTTAAGCTTTTAGTTTTATTTCCTAGCAACGGCACATAATAATAACTTGTTTCTATAGTAATATATACTATAAAGGATAGATGAGTACAGTCAAAGTGGGGATATAACGTCACATTCCATAGGCGTACTTTGCAAAATAAGTTTCTATAATATAAATAAGGTCACAGCATATAAAATATATATATACGCACTTCGTAGATTAAATTTTGAAGTTATATTATTTACAAAAAATAAAAATAAACTTTATGCATCCGACACTTTAACATTGAACGAATTAAATTTAACCAATAAATAACAAGGAGGATTATATGTTGGGATTAAATTAAATCTCTTGGCATTAAAAGTAACGCTTCAGTACTTACCTAAACTCAAAGATTAAAAAAAAAGTTAGTTCAAGAACTATCTTTAAAAGTCACTGTCTTCACTAAAACTACTGGCATCACTATAATTGTCTTTTCTAATGTTTATTATTATCGGTTCTATTAAATTATCCATTGATATATCCACTTTCCTAAATGAATTTTCCACATTTTTAAACATGATCAATGCATTTTCCCCAATGTTCTCTATTTACATCTGAAACTGCCTTCAAAAACATATTTCGCATAAATGTTTTATTGTTTTGAGAAACATAACCTTTTAATAATTGAGACCAGATCAGTTCAATGGAATTTAACTCTGCGTGGTTCGGAGGAAATCTGAGAATTTTAATTCCATTTTCTCTGGCCATCTCATCCATAATATATTTTTTGAATTTGTTTTTATGTTGCCTTGCTATTACTAATAATTCTGCCTTCAAGGATTTAGGAGGACTGATAATATTTTTAGAATGAAGCCATTTTGAAATATATATTAATACAAAATTCTGAATCAATTAAAATACATACGATACGGCTATGAATAAATAAAGTCTGACTTATCTGTCAAAAGAACAAATTTATTACAGTAAAAACCATAGAAACAAGAATCTAGACAAAAACTATATTAGGCCGATCAGATGTATTAAAATTTAAATTTTAACTACAAATAAGCATTGAAGGATGAGGTAAAAATAAAATTTCTACCTCTTGAACCTGTACTACGTTCTGCAAATTAAATACTGCACTCCTTTCTTCTGTATAGTATAGTAGTAAGAAGGTTTGACTTTATTTAATTTCTGGCGTTTTAATCAGAAAGAATTCAATTTTAAATTTGTCGCTTTATATAAAAAAGGAAAGGTTCATTTGACGGACATAAATAATTTGCTTGTCAAATGACAGCCATCTTATTAATTCAAAGTTGAAAATACAACGTTGCCAATTCAATTTCAGAAATCATGGGTTTAGGTAAATATTTATAGGAACGTTGAGTAACACTGTTAAAATGGACACTTATTACACAGATCTAACCTAACCTAAAGCTAATCTATTTTTTTTTGGCGGGTGGAAATGCTTTATGCACATCGGGTAAAGGTTCTTCCCTTCCCCGATAGTGTGAGACTACCCCTTACGGCTACTATTTTATTATGCGGACAGTTTTAATATTTAAGTTTTCATGATCAGAGAGAGAGAGAGAAAGAATTTTTGAAAAAATATGATATCAATATCTGCCACACCTCGAGAGTCTGGTCACAGGTTTTTGTGGAGGTTTTTACCCAAGTATGAATATCAGACCTATAATTTTCCTTCACTGCAGATCAAAAAATAATAAAATCAATTGAACATAGAGTTTTTCTTATATAGTGATAAATAGAGTGAGCTGAGCGAACTTCTGTTGACGGGACGTGTGCCCTACACGCTGCTGTTGCACGTCCCGGAAACGGGGCCTGTCCACCGTGACAATTCGCGAAGATCAAGCGTCAGTAGAAGTTGCCCTAAAAGGGTGAAATCCCCAGAAACTAGGCAACTTTAATGCATTTAACTAACCTCTGTGACAGGCAGTTGATAAACGTCAACAACAGCTGCAGCCAATTGAAAATTAACACTGACAGCTTTTTTAATTTTCCCGCCTACTTTCAAGCCAATCGCCAATCAACTTTTTATTTATCTCCCTATCAGTAGTTCAAGTAGATGTCGCCCACTCCGTAATTTTCGCGAATTAATTAATAATTTGTCATGTTATAAATATACTTAAATTATATACTCATTGGGCTGCTTAAAAATGTAGATTTGAATATTAAGAGCGAAGCTCGGTGACCAGATATTTCTCTTTTAAGTTACGAAGAATATATATAGTAGAAGGGTAGTCACTGATCCACATTCTCGTCTACATTCTTGCCATCAACACTATCTAACAGCACTACATGAGCATCTTCAGTTGCTAGAGTTTTCTTCAACCGTCTGTTAACTGTTGGTAGTAGGACCTTGGACGTCCTTTTGGCATTTTAACATAAAAACTAGTATATCTACTCTTCAAAGTTGTTACTTATTATTTAAATATTATCTATATGATCTATACACAATATAATCTGTCAAAAATATATTTTTATAAAGAATCCCGCCAATATAATAATTTGTCAAAAAAACATGTTTATGTAAAAATTAGGGGTAGGGCTCCAATTTTACAACTAAAAAAATATGTCATGACTTACCTTCGTTACCTCTTCCATGGCTTTTTTTTTCAATAAACCAGGGTTCTTAGTATATATCTTATACTAATAGCCCTGTAATAAACTAATACTTATAAACACCTAACCGCAAAACTGACGGGAGTGACGGGTGACGTAACAGCGACACGTTGCCGTATAGTATTTATCATAAGTTGATTTTTGGTTTTAACTTTTAATTAAATGTTTATTGCAACTCTTATCAGTAAAAATTAATGTACAAACCTAATTAAATTTTTTTAGTATAGGAGTATATAAATAAAAATATGAATTAATTTGTTCCTGTTAGCTTTATATTACAAGATGGCAATGCTGTATTGAGTTTGCGCATTTGATTTACATTACGACTTTAAAAGATTTTAAAACTACAAAATTTTTTATAGATTTTTCCTAAAGTTTCAAATTAACGCGCTTATTTTTTCATACTTATTTATACAACATAAAAAAATCCATCAATATTATTTTTAATAAAAGATAATTAGTATGTACATAGAATGTATTTAGAATATTCTATATTAATGTACTAGGAATATAATATATAAATATTCATAGAATATTTTAATATATCCAATACATTCTATGATCGTTCTCAGAATATTTGCTTAGGAATATTCTGTAAAAAGAACATTGGTATCTTGTGAGGAAACAAAAGCAGAACTTGATGGAAGGAATTGTGCGTCACTAGTAGAAGATAAGTTTATATCTCTTCGAGTTCTCTTATAGACTTTGTTTAAGTACTTCTTTCATACGACGTTTTTCTCCATTCTTATCTGGCCATCAAAACACAAGTCTCTTTTCTTTTTTGAAGAACTTATTAACCAGTTATTAACAATATTCTAAATCCATAATCCATTAGAACTTGGAATCAAATAAATAACCTGTCAATTGTCAGTGAAGTTGAAATTATTACCATCAGGAATGCCAACAGTAACAATGCTACCAATTGGTTAAATTTATTTCGAAGTTAGTTGGTCCATCAGAGGTCCATAATTGATCCATAAGAACATGGACCTGAAAAGGATATCCATTTTATGTCCATGAACGACGTCCACTAGACATCCATTGGACGTCCTTGTCCATATGGACCAATTATGGACTTTTGATGGATGTCCATCGGATATCCTATGTTTACTGGGTATGGTTACTCTGTTATGTTGGGCCCCAGTGACGACACACTATCACGGTCCATTGTTATATACGAAATTGTAAATTCTAAGTTTTAGCTCTGAAGATGACCGGTTGTTGCTTATTAGCTAAATTATAGAAAAGTGTTTTACACACTCTTCTCCAAAAAATATAGTTTTCGTCCCTCACCTAAAAATTGATTAATTTTATTGAAATTTAAAACAACAAAATAACGTAATAATGGTATTTGTAAAATTATGATGTGATAAACGCAATAGTTTTTATTATTTTTATTGGGCATTTTTAACGTTTAACTAACAAATAACAGCAAAATACACGAAGCACAAAATCAAAACACACGTTCGACTTGCAGGTAAACAAACAAAATTATGCTTTTCGTGAAAGTTCAAATTAATACCGGTGGTGTCGCTTCAAAGTTGTGCTTGTCTCAATAGGGAATTAACAATGATATATAATCCTAAAATGGTTGTTTTTATTCGTACGAAAATACATGGGAGATTGTGAATTTGTTTTGACCCCCTAAATTTATTTCTGGATCTGATCTTGTATACTTACTTATCTTAAAAAAAGACAAGATGATGGTAATAGGTTGTGTACCTTTTAGGTTACCACCATTGTATTGGTCATGTCTTGCGACTCGGTTGAGAAAAGTGGGACAAACGTCATATCAACGTGTCATAGAAAATTGATTTATTTAGAAAAATCATCTTTTAGATGCGATTTGCAAGTTGCGGCTAAATTTATGGAAAAAATAAAACCCAGCTTTACCGCCGCTGGATTTTTTCAGATAAATCAGCTTATTTTGGCTACCATTTTCACTTCTGTGACTACTTATTTAATCATAATCATTCAATTTGAATAATCTCATATTAAATTTTGCTCCACTTAGACATTGTCATTTTTAGACTTCTAAAACCCTAAAGTTTAGAAAAGTCTTATGGAACACTTCTGTCTGTTTGCCTGTCCGTCTGTACGCATTTATAACTCAGCTTCCAGCACCGATATCGCGATAAAGACTAACGGACTAGTGATGGGGGACTCGGATACCAAGAATCGAGAAGTATTCGATTCTGAAAAGTATCGGTGTATTCGAATACCCGAACCGAGTACTCGGTGTATTCGAATACTGTCAGAATCAAAGCGAAAATACGAAAAAGAAAAGTAAATCTAGCCCCGCCCATCCTACCACTTTCTCCTTCTTAACCTATTCTAGTCCATAAACCCAATCCCTTCTTATTCCCATTGCGCTTACGGAAATAGACGACCGAAAAAGTCCGATTGTATTGAAAGAATTCGAATACCCGGTACTCGGATTAGTGTTCGATTCTGAAAAGAATTCGAGTACCGAGTATTCGATTCTTAAAAGTATTCGATTCTGCCCATCACTATAACGGACCACGGATATGAACGTGAATGTGTGCACGCCTAAATTTCAGCTTTCTACGATTTCTAAATTTTTTAAATTTAATAAATAATTTTTTGTTTAGTTTAGAAGTCTATTGTTCCCGCTCTCTAGCGAGTGCCGTTACTACTTGTTATCTCATTAAATTCAATTTTACGACCTGTTGCTCCATCTCTTTACCAGAGCTTCAATTATACGTTAACTAATAATGGTTTCCTAAGTGAAGTATAGTGTCTAAAGCATTGTACAAGGATATTAAAATATTAATATCCTTGTACAACGGTAACTTTGTGGAATTTTTAGTTATAATTTATATTTTCTCTAATAAAACTAGTTTTTGTATAGTTATCTTTATTTACACGTCGTATTTCAACTATTTTTACATTTTATTGGAAACAATTCACACTTAATTGCAAACTTAATCATTTTATAACCTTCACCTGCATGACCGGGAAGTTTATTTTTAGTACTTGTTTTTATTTATATTTTTTTATCCTGCTATTTTACAAATGACAGCAAATGTTCTGATAAGATAAAATATTAATAATTTTAATGATTTAAGGTTAACTTGGTGAATACGTTTGATTTTATTTTTAAAAATGACTTTTGCGGGTAAAGTAATTTTAATAACTGGGGCTAGCTCAGGTATTGGGGCTGCTACAGCTAAGCATTTTGCTGGTTTAGGGGCAACTTTAGCTCTAACAGGTAGAAATATGGAAAATTTAAAACAGGTAGCCTGTGACTGTTCCACCAAATCAATTCCTTTGCTGTTGACTGCAGAATTAACCAACGAAAATGAAACCAAAGCTGTCTTGGATAAAACTATTGAACATTTTGGAAGATTGGATGTTTTAGTAAATAATGCTGGTGTCATTGAAACTGGTAGGAAACGAAATTGTATATCTAATATATTATTTGTAAGAAAGAAAAGTAAAAGATGTGATAAATAAAATAATATTGTATATTATCTAGTAGAAGTCAAGTTTATGATTAAAACCAGTTTTCTCTTTTCGTGCAAAAATATTTTAAAATATTTTTTTGTAAATACCTACTATATTTTTACTATAACTGTTAACACATTAGCTTCTACAATAGTTTTGAATACATTTAAAAAACAACTACTGTTTCACACAGGTAGTATTGAAAACACAACTATGGAACAATTTGATCGTATGATGAACATAAATGTGAGATCTATATACCAACTATCAATGCTTGCTGTTCCTCATTTAATTAAAACAAAAGGTAATATTGTAAATGTCAGCAGTGTAAATGGAATGAGGGCTTTCCCAGGAGTTTTAGCCTACTGTATGTCAAAGGCAGCTGTGGATCACTTTACAAGATGTGTCGCCTTAGATTTAGCAGCCAAGCAAGTCAGAGTTAACTGTGTGAATCCTGGGGTGACAGTTACTAACTTGCACAAACGGGGTGAGTAAATTGTAGATTCTGTTATAGTTATTTATGTACTAAGGGTATCAATAGATGTTTCTGCCTTGAGAGGGACGATGTTACAAACACGAGGGCCTCTGGCCCAAGGGTTTGTAAGTCGCTCGAGGGCATACATCTCTATTTATACCAGCGGAGCATACAAAATTTTGTGTCATACTAGTTCATTATTATTGCATACACAATGTAAATTAGGATTTTAGTAACATTATTATAATTTTATCGTAGTAGGCTCTATCATTGCTAGGTACTACATACTTAACTTAAGGCTCGTCCATACTCATACGAATAAACGCAATTTTTTTGCGATTCGCAAATCGTAAAAAAAACCACCGCATGTACAGGGTGGCCAAATAAGAATGCGAGGTTATTGTATCTGGGAAATTATCCATCGTAGAGGCTTGAGGAAAAAAAGTTATAACTAAAACGGCCAAGAGAAAAACCTGTAAAATATTTTTAAGTTTCTGAAATGGCCGCTAGGGGGCGTAACTGCAATCTTTAATCTAAGAAAGTGATATTTCTGTGAATTCCGCTATATTAACTTAACAAAAAAATAACTGATCCTTAAAGTAGAGGATAATCTGAACCTTTTTTGTTTGACAATTTTTGCTGTATCTCTAAAAATAAAGTGGTGGGGGTTATTCAAAGGTTTCAGTTAAAAATACCCTGTATATTCGAAACGGCTGAGCCGATTTCAACAAACTTGGGCTAGTTGAAAAGAGCTATTCTTGGGCTACAAATGTTATAATATTTGAAGTTTTGTTAGTTTCACATGTCGCCGCTAGAGTGCTTTTTTCGACATTTCGACAGAAATGGTTAATTTTCTCAAAAATATTTTTGGTATGATTTCTTTTTCTTGAAAAAGTAGCTAAATGATGCCTAAACAAG
This sequence comes from Crepidodera aurea, assembly GCA_949320105.2. Lineage (NCBI taxonomy): Eukaryota > Metazoa > Arthropoda > Insecta > Coleoptera > Chrysomelidae > Crepidodera > Crepidodera aurea. Next base: position 98,088,367 of record OX439473.1, read on the forward strand.
CTCGCGAAAACCGCATCTCGTTATCTTGTTCCTAACCTAAAATTTAGACCAAAGAAAATTTTACACAGAAATCCCTTAAATTTTTATTTTTTAAACTAATTAATTCCTTTTATTATGTAAGTTGTCGCTATAAAAAGGACCGATTTAAAAAAGAAAGGTTTTTAATGCCCCCGTAAATGTTCTAAATGCTCTATGCATTGCTGAAGCCTCTGATGGGTAGACAAAACTGCAGCATCAATTTCGGCTCTCGGTATGTTACGTAATGCATTACGAATCCGGTTTTTCGTAACTCTTTGGTCGTAGGTTGAGTCTGAAAATCAAGGCAAGTTAAGTCTGGTGATCGAGCAGGCCATGGAAACAGACTTCATCTTCCAATCCACCGCTGTTGTAATACTGCATTAATATGCTCTCGCACAATAATATCACAATGTGCTGTGCAACCATCCAACTGCAAAAACAAGTTTTGACATGTTTCCAGTGGCACATCTTCCAACAACATCGGTAATTTATTGGCCAAAAAGCCAAGAAAGATATTGCCATTTAGGGATTGCTCGAAAAAATATGGCCCAATAATTCTGCCAGTATGCCACACCACACATTTAAACTCCAACGTCCTTGGTGCTGAACTTCACGCAACCAATGCGGAATTTCTGCAGACCAATAATGCATATTGTGCAGATTTTAAAGGGGGCTTCATCGTTCCAAAGAATTTGAAATAAAAATCCTCCATTATTGTGCGAGAGCATATTAATGCAACAGCGCGGCAGCGGTGGATTGGAAGAGGAAGTCTGTTTCCATGGCCTGCGAGATCACCAGACTTAACTTGTCTTGATTTTCAGACTCAACCTACGACCAGAGAGATATGAAAAACCGGGTTCGTAATGGATTACGTAACATACCAAGAGCCGAAATTGAAGCTGCAGTTTTGCCTATCCATGAGAGGCTTCAGCAATGCATAGAGCGTGATGGTCAGCATTTAGAGAATTTACGTGGCATTAGAAACCTTTCTTTTTTAAATCGGTTCTTTTTAGGGCCTCAACTTACATAATAAAAGGAATTAATTAGTTTAAAAAATAAAAATTTAAGGGATTTCGGTATAAAATTTTCTTTGGCCTAAATTTGGTTACTTTTTCATGAAAAAGAAATCATACCAAGTCATTTAATTTTTTTGAGAAAATTAACCATTTCTGTCGAAATGTCGAAAAAAGCACTCTAGCGGCGACATGTGAGACTAACAAAACTTCAAATATTATAACATTTGTAGCCCAAGAATAGCTCTTTTCAACTAGCCCAAGTTTGTTAAAATCGGCTCAACCGTTTCGAATATACAGGGTATTTTTAACTGAAACCTTTGAATAACCCCCACCACTTTATTTTTAGAGATACAGCAAAAATTGTCAAACAAAAAAGGTTCAGATTATCATCTACTTTAAAGATCAGGTATTTTTTTGTTAGGTTAATATAGCGGAATTCACAGAAACATCACTTTCTTAGATTCAAGATTGCAGTTACGCCCCCTAGCGCCCATTTCAGAAACTTGAAAATATTTTCCCTTGGCCGTTTTAATAATAACTTTTTTTTCCGCAAGCCTCTACGATGGATAGTTTCTCAGATACAGTACCTCGCATTCTTATTTGGCCACCCTGTACAAGCATACTCATACGGCAAAAAAGTTGCGATGAAATAAATGATGACATATGTCATTTTTCGTTTTTGATATTTAAGGGAGGTTAGACGGTAGATGATAATAATAATAATAGCTTTATTGCCCAACTGAAATCCATTTATAGGACAATTTACAAAATTTCACTATAAAAAAACTTATATCTCACTAAATACATGAAGAAAATATTTGTGAAAAAAGACAGAAGCAGTATTAATGAGGGTATTTATGGAACAAGAAAAAATATCGCAATATACGCATATTTTATTATAGTTAGTGCACATAACATTAATTGGGGATTTTAAAAGTATATTTGTTCTTGCTCTAGAACACCTAAATGTCACCTTATTTCTTGAATTAAATCTTGGCACTTCCATATAAATTTTTGAAAAAATATCAGTGGAATCAATTGAATTATGAAGTACTTTATATAGAAATTTCAATGAGGAGAGGTCTCGCCTTAAATCTAAACTATCATAATCATACTCCATCTATTTTAAAAGCCAAATATTTCAAAAGTTTCCTCTGAACCTTTCCAATACCTGATATATAGCAATTGTATATGGGGTGTAAATGGGGTGCCAAATAATATTCCGTATTCCAGTTTAGATCGTACTGATGAGTTAAATAATAGTTTGATGGGAGTTGTATTTGTAAAACTTCTACAATTTCGAATAAGAAAGCCATACATTTTCATGGCCTCAGATATTTTAAGTTCAATATGGTTTGAAAAAGTTAATTTTGTATCAAAACAATTCCCAGGTCCTTAATAGTACTACATTTTTCAAGCTCGGACATTTGGATAGAGTAAGTGAAATCGATATTTTCATTCTTTCTAGAAAAAGTTAATACTTTTTTAGCATTTAAATTCAATCTATTACTGTCGCACCAATTATTAATTAGGTCTAAGTTTTTCTGTAGCTCTTTACAATCATTAATGTTAGTAATCTTTGCAAAAACTTTAAAATCATCAGCAAAACCTAATCTTTCACGGTCTAATATTTCTAGCAAATCATTCACGTAAACTAAAAATAATAAAGGCCCAAGGTTGGAACTCTGGGGAACTCCAGAAGTAACAGAAACAGTTTTATATGAGTATCCGTTATATGCAACAAACTGTTTCCTATCTGCTAAATATGATGAAAAGAGCTTTACAACATTGTCTTCAAAATCTAAAGTTGATAAACTGTCATCAATCAATTTACGTTGATCTACCTTGTCAAAGGCTTTCGAGAAGTCTGTATATATTACATCAACCTGACTCTGTTTATCTAAAACCTCTGAAATGTATTGAGTTAGAATTAATAAATTTGTTTCTGTGGAACGTTTTTCCATAGAACCATGTTGATGTACCGAAATACAATTTCTAACTGAGGAATATAGGAATAAAGGAGAGACACTGGCCTGTAATTTTCCACATCTGATTTTTTCCCAGTTTTGAATATTGGACAAATTCTAGCATTTTTCCAAACTTCAGGATATTTACCATTTTTTATTGACAAGTTGAAAATTTTTAACAATGGTTCTACTAGTACTTCTGAATAGTCCTTAATGAAAAATAATGGAATATTGTATGGTCCAGAAGTCATTTTATTTTTCATCTTTTTCAAAGCAGTTTTAATCTCTGCTCCGTTGACTAAATCGAAAGTGATTACAGGAAAATTACTTGTAAGACCACCATAATATGTGTTCGCTAAAGCTTCTTGGTCAACAGGAAGATACACTTTTTCAAAGAATGATTTAAATGCATCAACACTGTTTTTTCCCAAAATTTCATTTCACCTGGTATCCTTGATCTCTTTTTTGACTGAACAAAAGACCCAAATCTCTCAGAGTTGCTAGAAATATTAAGTTGAATGTCTTCTAAATAGTCATTGTAAGCTGCTTTAATTTGTTCTTTAATTACAATTAAAAAATCTAACTGTTCTAGGCTTTCAAAAAATAACTCAAATTCATCTGATCTTAACTTATCTGGTACAAATATAAAAAACTTTATATCCTATGAGACACTTAATAGCTACGAAATCAATTAAAGGAAACTGTAGATATTTGTGTTTTCTTACATTTGGATTTTTCTATTACGGACCATTTGACGAACACTACATTCAATTGAGTTACATTTATAGAAAAATATTACAATTCATACAGTGTTATACAATCATTTTACAAAAAGACACATAATGCACCTAGACCTAAGGTCTGTATATGTGTACTTAACTCGCATTTTATAGAATGTTTACTTATATCACAAACACATAAGTAAATTGAATGTGAAATAGGGTTTATCAATTACATATGCTTTTATTTTTCTTTGCGTTTCGCAAAGTCCAGAGTGTCAATATTTTATTAATAAAACTACAATGTACTCAACTTATTTTCTCACAGATGTCATATATCAAAATAAAAGACCAAAGAATTAACAAAGATACATTCAGTAATTATGTACTATTACTTTTGTGTAATTGGTAACATCAACGCAAAGACTGTATAAACGGTGAACTTCGGATAAATTCAACCCATATTCTCCATATAATTACTTTTAAGTTTATTGCGGCAGTCTGGCCGCCCTTTTAATCGAAAAAAATTGTGTTATTCGGATAAGTATGTTTGCGCCTTTACTCGTCATGAGCGACACTCCCTCTGGCGAGAATTTCTGTACTAATATATGTGACATCCTTGAGTTTTGGATCATATTAATGCATATAAAATAAAGAGATTGTTAACAGTTAAAAAACCAAAAACTTTTATATTTTGCAGAGAATGATTGAATATTAAATAGTAAAACACTAGCTTTCAGAAAAACGTTTTTAATACGCATTGACATTAAACATTATGACATTTTTCGTTGCCAAGAAAATAGCATTACAAAAGAAAAACTAACAGAACTCAGTTCCCAATGAATCTCAAAAGTTCACACTGAATCTTAAAACTTTTCCTTTTTTCTTTTGACTACAAACAGAAAATTAAAAAAAAACTTAATGTTACATAAATGCAAAATTATTGAACAATATATTTTCTATACACTTTGTAAAAGTCCCAACTTATTGTTTAAGATCACTAGTCGAGGTCTTGGAAGTGGCTTGGTCATGATGTCAGCTATCTGATCTTCAGTAGGAATATACTTGACTTGAAGAGCACCTTCCAACACCTTTTCTCTTATAAAGAAATACTTTATTTTTATATGTTTTGTCCGATGGTGATTCTCAGGGTTATAGCAAAGACGAATCGTTGCCTGGTTGTCTATCTGAAGAGTAGGAACTTGTTTTGGACAGCCCATCTCTTCATAAGTCTAGACAGCCATATAATTTCTTTGACTGCCTCATTTGCCGCTACCAGTTCGGCCTCAGTTGTTGACGAAGCAGTCAATTGTTGTCTTTGACTGAGCCACGATACGGCCCCTCCTGCATATGTCTGCATCACTGTAACAGTCTAACTTGCAACTACCATCTGCACTGAACTGTATTCCTAAACTACAAGTACCTGCTATATAACGAAATACTCGTTTTAATCTTGCCACATCTTGCGTACTTGGGCAGTCTAGAGTTCTTGACAAAACACTAACACTGTAGGCTAAATCTGGTCTAGTACCTACCATTAGGTACATTAATGATCCTACAGCTTCTCTGTAAGGAAAATTATGATTTTTGTCTCTTTCTATTGCGTCCTCAATAGAATCTCCCAACTTTATCATAGGAGTCGAAACAGGTTTACATTCACTGAAGTTAAAACGTTCTAACAGCTTTTTTGCGTATGATTGCTGACAAATTTTAATTGAATCCTCTTTCAAACGTTCAATTTCGAATCCCAGAAAATAATATGCTGGTTTAACTGTGATTTTAAACTCTTTCTTTAACTCTTCTATAAAGAACTCAGCTTCTTTCTGACTACTTGCCATAACTAGGCCATCATCAACAAACAATGCAATCATTAACTTTTTATTGTGACTTCCTCTAATATGAAGACAAGGATCAGCTTCACTTGTTTTAAATCCTGCTTCTTTAAGATAACTACTGAATCTCTTATTCCAGCACCTTGGAGCTTGTTTAAGTCCATATAAGCTTCATTATAATTTACAAACCTTTTTGGTTCCATCGGTATAGCCCTCTGGCTGTATGTATATTTCTTCATCTAAATATCTAAACTGAATCAAATGCAAATTTTTTTTAGCTGCAATACTTAGCATGGCTCTAATTGTGCTTAGTTTTGCTACTGGACTGAATGTTTCGTTAAAATCTACACCATACCTCTGACTGAAACCTTTTATAACCAATCTGGCTTTCTACTTATCCACTGACCCATGAGGATTTCTTTTCACTCTAAAAACCCACTTAGACGGTATCACTCTAGATCCTTTTGGTAGATTTATTAGTTCCCATGTATGGTTTTCCTTTAAGGATTTTATCTCATTGTCCATGGCTTCTTTCCAATAATTTTTATTATTTCCACTGAGAGCTTCTTCATAAGTTTCAGGTGTGGTGATATGAAAAACTACTTCTTCTCCAAACATTACGTAGTCTCTTAAGTGTGCCGGTTTGGACTACTTTGAACGTCCCTCAAATTTTTGGACAACGTTGAGAGCGGATCTTCTCGTTCCTCATCTGATGAATCATACTCTTCACTCTCTGATGATTCTCTAGATTCACTTTCTTCTGCTCCTTCTGTCTCAACAGATACCTCTTGATCCGTTTGCTTTCCCTCATTTTGAACTTCTATGTCCTTTAATGGCAACTTTACATACTCACACTTACTTAATTTTTCTTGAAACAAGACATCTCTATTTAAAATAACTCTATTTTCTTCCTTCACCCATATGCGATAATGCTCATCTCCATCGTAACCTATCAGGTAACCTTTTACAGTTTTTTTATCCATTTTTTTACGTTTTTGATAAGGAATGTGGGCGTAGCACACTGAACCAATGTTTTATCCTTGGTTTCTTACCTATCCATAACTCATAGGGACTTACACCTTCAACAGATGACTTCCCAGTTCTATTCAGGATGTACAGTGACGTTGCTACAAGTTCTGCCCACATGGCTTCTGGAAAAATTAGATTATTATTACAATATTTAAATGTTCTCGTCATTTCAATAATAGTTCGGAAATCCCGCTCACAGATGGCGTTTTGCTGAGGTGTGTACGGAGCTTTTAACCTCTGCGTGACCCCCGCTGCACTCAGGATCTCTCTGATTTCTTTGTTATCCATTTCACCACCATTGTCAGTAATCAACTCTCTGAATGGCCTAACATTTTGGAGTGCTGCAGTACCTTTTTAAGCATTTCTTTTACCTCTGATTTTTCTGACATCAGGTAGCCATATCTAAACTTTGTATAATTGTCCTTAAAAACAACTAAATACTTTTTCTTACTGAATGACTCTGCAAAAGGTCCACACACATCTGCTGAGAATAACTCACCTGGTTTTGTTGATTTTTCCCTATGGCCAAATGGCAGCCTGTGTGCTTTCCCATAGATACAAGGCTCACATAATTGCTTTTCTTCACTTGAAACTTTTAGATGCAGCTCTTTTTGCATCTTAGCTTGTACGTGCCTTTTATCTTGATGGCCCAACCTCTCGTGGTACAACTGCAACTTATCAACAAAATTTACCTCAGAGTTTTCTTTTGGTAGCACTGGTTTCATTTTCGAATAAAGTGCCCTCTAGTTCTCTTGATCCATTTAGCAGCAGCTTTGCCTGATTTGAGAGCCTGCACTTTGTTGCTGTTGACTCAAATACACTCTCTGGATTTCTATCTTGTGCTGCTAGAACGGAGAACAAATTTGGTACATACCAAACATCCTTTAACAAAAATTCTTCCCCGGTTTCTAAAGTTTTTATTCTTACTGTTGCTGTTCCAATGGCGGGAAGGACTTCTTTTCCTGCTGATTTTATACCAGACGCAGATTCAAATTTCTTAAAATCAATGTAATACAAATCAGTATTTGTTACATGTTTCGTCGCCCCATCGTCTATCCACCACCTTGACGGATGAATAGACGAATCTGCTAACATAGCCTCTACCTCGACAAACATAAGTCCTGCAACATCAGCTGCTGAAGCCTGTTGGGTTTTCTTTGGTATTCCGTCAGAAATCCATTTTTGACTATCTTTAACCCAATGTCCAGCCTGTCTGCAGTAGTTACATGTAAAATTCTTTTGGTTTGTCTTAGCTTTACTCTTACTATGCTTCATGTTAGCCGCTACTAATGCCTCTTGTCTCTCTTGAGTAACTGTACCTTCTTGTTTCATAAAATTTCTTTCAAACGAACAGAGTTGAACAGTTAAATCGTCAAAAGTCTTATTTTGATCGTCTTTTAATATCATCCAACTTGATTTAAAACTAATAAAAGAACTGGGCAAAATATGCAGTGTCTTACACACTAGTAATAAGTCTGGTAAAGCATTCTCCTTTTTTGCTTTTAGACCATTATTTAATTCATTCCACAGTGACTTGAGCTTAGCTATATGCATCGATACATCTTCACCATCAATCCAGTTAAATGAAAAGAAATCTGTACAAATCTTAAATAACTGGTCTTTTGACGATGCCTCAAATTGATTTTTTAACATATTCCAAACATCAAAAGCCATTTCTTGATCCATAATTTTCTGGTACACTGTTTCAGTAACAGAACTTGCGATCATTGACTTAGCATAACTGTTAGACTTTCTAAATAGATCACTCTTGGATTTGTGCTCTTTTACTTCGGCTTCTGAAGCTCCTTCTATCAGCTTTTTAGGTTTAACTAACTTGCCATCTATGACATCTAGAACACCTTCATGATAATCCAAAATATCTCTTATTTTACATTTCCAAACTGGCCAATCTGACTCACCTGTAAAAGGTTTAATGTGTCCATTCTGTCTTTTTAAACAAATTGAAAAACTTTTTCTAACCAAAGACACTAACGAGTTTTCGTTTTGTTTGTTACAGTATTCATAATATTAATATCACTAACTTTGATATTTTTTTTATTCTCTACTTCTTTATAATGTTATTACACGTAACTGGCACCCATAATCTTTTATATTTTGCAGAGAATGATTGAATATTAAATAGTAAAACACTAGCTTGCAGAAAAACGTTTTTAATACGCATTTACATTAAACATTATGACATTTTTCGTTGCCAAGAAAATAGCATTACAAAAGAAAAACTAACAGAACTCAGTTCCCAATGAATCTCAAAAGTTCACACTGAATCTTAAACTTTGTCTAAAATCGAGAAAACACACTTTCAATGTAAACAAAATCAACTAATGTCACACAAACAGTTTCCGGTACTCACCAACGTGGCGCTGGCATCTTAAGCCGAGAAGCGTATTCTCCGAAAACTGATAAAAAATACTTGAAAATTATGTGTGGCAACAAGTTGAAAATTCTAGTCACGGTATGCCGTACTATAATAACAACTAACAGTATTTAAATTATAAATATTTTTCTAATGTAAGGGTACAATTTAGAATAATGAACTGTCAAGGGGTATGCAAGCCAAAAAAGGTTGAGTACCACTGAAATAGAAGAAAAGTAAATTTCCCTAGAGAAATTTGACGCAACTTTTCAAAATCTTCCATAACTTTATTGAAAAAAAAACATACGTAAGACTTTATTTTCTTGAGAACATTAGAAAATTACAATAATGATAATAATAAAATGAACTGAAAATCCCAAAATCAAAATTTGGAAAATACATAAAATTATTTTAAATGGTTTATTGCTTAGATCATATATGCTTCGCTAGATACGGCATCCTATAGTGTTTATTTGGCTCTAGAGGGGTAAAGAAGAGAGGGGGTGAAGGGGCAATAGCGTACCATGATACAGTAGCGTACCATTCTGAATATTTTGATACAGTGTAATATATTGTCATATTTATACAACACATATTTCATTTTCTAAGGATTGAGTGACTGTAGGTTACAGTAAAATGGGAATTAATGTGAATCGAAAATAAATAAAATAGCATGCATACGAAAATTGTTTATAATGGGAATAATCTGAGAGGTTGAATACCATCATCTTGCGTTTCTGTAAATATTTTTTTATAGCAAATTAAAAATCCCATTGATTATAAACTCGTTAATATAGAAAAAACAAAATGAAAAGTTGGTAGGTATATTAATACAAAAGATACCTACTTCAAAAATGAACCTAAAAGAAAAATTTACTGATGAACATGGTTTATTTTCTCTCTCTTTCCACTGGATTAAAACCACTTAGTTGTTAAAAAAGTTTTTTTATTGACGTTTCGGCTTTCCAGATCGAAAGCCGTTATCAAAATGACATAAAATAAATAAATTTACTAGAAACAGAACACTTGATAATCTTGCAAAAATATGACATCAACATAGTATACATAGAATAAGATTTTGAGATTGAAGATGTCAAAATCTGTTTCAATCATATTTTTGTGACGTTTCTGGGAACGAATTTTTGAAAGGATAGCGCATTTGCATATTATAAGAGAATTTATACTTCGTCATAAATGAAGTTTTCTTATTAATATTATCATAAGAAAAAACCAGATAAAAACTTATGATACTATCCCGATATAGAGGGTATCCTTTTTGCAATTAACTCTTTTTGTAAAATAGGTATCCAAATTTTTGAAATATCAACCGAACAATTAGAAACACATTCGTTATTATTTAAGCATATCAATGCTGCTTCTTTAACTTTGCGGTTATAATTATTCGGTTCTTTTAATAATCTAGTTGAAGAATTCCATTGTATTTTATGACCAAAATCCCATGCATGTTCACATATTTTGGATTTTTCGAATTGTTTATTTTTAATGTACGATTGGTGTTCATTAAGTCTAATATGAAAAGGTCTAGATGTTTCTCCTATATAAAATTTATTACATTCGCATGGAATTTTGTAAATACAATTTTTTGTGTTTTGAATTTCATTAAAAGGTTTTGTATTTACTATTAAAGATTTTAATGTATTATTAGTTTGAAAAACTGTTTTTAAATTAAATTTATTGCCAATCCTTCTAATTTTTTCGGATAATTTTGGAATATAAGGGATTTTTACTATATTTGAAAGAATTATTGGGGGCTTTAAATTTTGATCTTTAGTTTTGATGTCTCGGTAAAGTTCACGATTTATAAATTTATTTGGGTAGTTGTTCTTAATCAAGACAGATTCTCAGCAATTCTAGAATTATTGGAACTATGTATTAAAACTACATATTTTCAATTAAATAGTGATTTTTATCAGCAAAATTTTGGCATGGCAATGGGTTCTCCTTTATCACCAAAATTGTGTGATATTTTCATGGAGAATTTTGAAATGGAAATTGTAAACAAACAAAATTTAAGACCTTCTGTCTGGTTTAGATATGTAGATGATATCTTTGCAATTTGGCAACACGATAGGGAAAATATTGATACATTTTTATATACTATTAATAATTCGGAACCTACTATTAAATTTACAATTGAAATTGAAAATAATAAAAAATTACCGTTTCTTGATGTACTAATACACAATAACAACAATTGTTTTGATACATCAGTTTTTAGAAAAGAAACACATACAAATAGATATCTAAATTTTAATTCAAACCACTCAATTTGTGTTAAACGAGGTATTGTCAAATCTCTTTCCGATAGAGCAAAAACAATTTGTTCAAATGACAATATCTTAAATAATGAATTATCACTTGTTAAATCTGTCTTGATTAAGAACAACTATTAGAAAACGAGTAAGGAATTTAATTTATCAGATTCGACATCCTAAGACCGGTTTCTGCCTTTCGGCTTCGTCAGTTAGGCTTTTCGAATCCAATAAATAAAATTCCAAACTCGTACAAGTCAGTAGCTATATCCGCTATAAGATAAAATTTTTAGATGTGCTGCCATCTATGATTAGAAGAGAGTATTGACAATTATTAAAAGCAAAAAATTCCCGGTGTATTGGGGTTGCATACACAATTTGCATTGTGTGTTGCAAAGCTTTTATTTGACTGATTCTAGTCAAAATGTCACTCTCTTCTTTCGTATCCCTTTCAGAGATTAATACAAAGTTAGAAAACGAGTAAGGAATTTAATTTATCAGATTCGACATCCTAAGACCGGTTTCTGCCTTTCGGCTTCGTCAGTTAGGCTTTTCGAATCCAATAAATAAAATTCCAAACTCGTACAAGTCAGTAGCTATATCCGCTATAAGATAAAATTTTTAGATGTGCTGCCATCTATGATTAGAAGAGAGTATTGACAATTATTAAAAGCAAAAAATTCCCGGTGTATTGGGGTTGCATACACAATTTGCATTGTGTGTTGCAAAGCTTTTATTTGACTGATTCTAGTCAAAATGTCACTCTCTTCTTTCGTATCCCTTTCAGAGATTAATACAAAGTTAGAAAACGAGTAAGGAATTTAATTTATCAGATTCGACATCCTAAGACCGGTTTCTGCCTTTCGGCTTCGTCAGTTAGGCTTTTCGAATCCAATAAATAAAATTCCAAACTCGTACAAGTCAGTAGCTATATCCGCTATAAGATAAAATTTTTAGATGTGCTGCCATCTATGATTAGAAGAGAGTATTGACAATTATTAAAAGCAAAAAATTCCCGGTGTATTGGGGTTGCATACACAATTTGCATTGTGTGTTGCAAAGCTTTTATTTGACTGATTCTAGTCAAAATGTCACTCTCTTCTTTCGTATCCCTTTCAGAGGTTAATACAAAGTTAGAAAACGAGTAAGGAATTTAATTTATCAGATTCGGATATAGCTACTGACTTGTACGAGTTTGGAATTTTATTTATTGGATTCGAAAAGCCTAACTGACGAAGCCGAAAGGCAGAAACCGGTCTTAGGATGTCGAATCTGATAAATTAAATTCCTTACTCGTTTTCTAACTTTGTATTAATCTCTGAAAGGGATACGAAAGAAGAGAGTGACATTTTGACTAGAATCAGTCAAATAAAAGCTTTGCAACACACAATGCAAATTGTGTATGCAACCCCAATACACCGGAAATTTTTTGCTTTTAATAATTGTCAATACTCTCTTCTAATCATAGATTTAAGAACAACTACCCAAGTGTTGAGGGCTCTGGATTAAGCCCTATGTTGTGCCAGTTTCCCAGGACGGCCAACAAATGTGTTACCGCCTTTTTAAACCGCATCTGAGTTCGAATTTCGTGGACTGTATTTTTTAGGTGAAGAAATATGCTGTAGTAGGTTTACTTCCTCAACTTCATCCAATAAAAACAATGGACACTTTTATTTAACCATTTATTAAAGCTCGTTAAATAAATAAATGAACAAAAAAACAACAACGTAACAAAGATTACATTAAATTAGTAATCGTGAACAAAGTATTAAAGTTGATTTAAAGAAATGACCACATCATTCAGAAAATATTAGTTTGCGTGTGTACTGCATGAGTGATAGTTAGACACTGAGAGGTCCTAGCCTGATCATGGCTAGCACCACACACCGTTTATTCGCCGACCTCCGTCGCTTCAAAAAAAATCTTTCTTTTCGGATCGCGCAACACCTTCCCGAAAGGTCCTTTTAACTTGAGCCGCGTAAACACGTGTAAGATTTTTTTCTATTGTCTAGACTCGACGGTTAAATTTACGACCCAAAAAATTAACTTTGATGAGACCGCTTCCGGGTTGTTGGATGCCGCTTGCAAACGTATTTGGTGCGCCGTTGCCGGTTTTACGGTTTTACGAGTAAACGAATGAGTTTACATGTTTAATTATCTGAAATTAAACACCAAGTAAATTTATAAATCGTGAACTTTACCGAGACATCAAAACTAAAGATCAAAATTTAAACCCCCCAATAATTCTTTCAAATATAGTAAAAATCCCTTATATTCCAAAATTATCGGAAAAAATTAGAAGGATTGGCAATAAATTTAATTTAAAAACAGTTTTTCAAACTAATAATACATTAAAATCTTTAATAGTAAATACAAAACCTTTTAATGAAATTCAAAAAACAAAAAATTGTATTTACAAAATTCCATGCGAATGTAATAAATTTTATATAGGAGAAACATCTAGACCTTTTCATATTAGACTTAATGAACACCAATCGTACATTAAAAATAAACAATTCGAAAAATCTAAAATATGTGAACATGCATGGGATTTTGGTCATAAAATACAATGGAATTCTTCAACTAGATTATTAAAAGAACCGAATAATTATAACCGCAAAGTTAAAGAAGCAGCATTGTTATGCTTAAATAATAACGAATGTGTTTCTAATTGTTCGGTTGATATTTCAAAAATTTGGATACCTATTTTACAAAAAGAGTTAATTGCAAAAATGATACCCTCTATATCGGGATAGTATCATAAGTTTTTATCTGGTTTTTTCTTATGATAATATTAATAAGAAAACTTCATTTATGACGAAGTATAAATTCTCTTATAATATGCAAATGCGCTATCCTTTCAAAAATTCGTTCCCAGAAACGTCACAAAAATATGATTGAAACAGATTTTGACATCTTCAATCTCAAAATCTTATTCTATGTATACTATGTTGATGTCATATTTTTGCAAGATTATCAAGTATTCTGTTTCTAGTAAATTTATTTATTTTATGTCATTTTGATAACGGCTTTCGATCTGAAAGCCGAAACGTCAATAAAAAAACTTTTTTAACAACTAAGTGGTTTTAATCCAGTGGAAAGAGAGAGAAATTAAAATACAAACCACTATGAGCTTCCGAAATGAATGGTTTATTTTAATAAAACATAAATTGACATACAATAGATAGATATTTAAACAATTCATTTACAATTCAAATAAAGTATACATAATTTACGTTTAGTTCTTATTTTCACTTCCTGTCCTATCCAACAACACGCCTATGGAATACATACCGATGACAGCACCTTTCTCAAATTTGATGTTGTACACTTAACAAGGCTTTGGCATTTTGTTGAGAAATGCGACCACTGTTTTCTAAACTAATTGTACCTAGCAAAAACTTTCAAAAAACTATAAAAATACACAAGATTAGCACAATAATTCCCAAAAAACAGAATATCTGACATCTGTCAAAACTTTACGATATGAGAGGGTATCGTCGAAATTTGAAATCGACCAATCAGAGGGATGGTACTCTAACTCCCCCCTGTACACCACAACAAATAACCTGAATACCGTATCTAGCGTAGCATATATGATCTAAGGTTTATTGTGACCTTTAGGAGCGCGTTCAGGAAACACGCTCCGACTAAAAAGAGTGTGACAAATTTACTCTTGGATCGTTCAAGAACAGCAAAGGTTCAATTTTGACATTTAGTCCCTCTCGTTCAGAAACTGGAGTCAAATTAATCAGAGTGCGCTCTTTTTTACCCAGTTTGGACTGGGTAAAAAAAATTAAACTTGACAGAACGTAAATTTCTCACAAGTCGTTTGCATATTGTTTTATGGTTTGTTGTTTTTTTTTTATTGGAGAAAGGCGTACAATTTATAAAACATGGTAATTCTGTTAAAAAATACTATACAGTATAAGTACTCGCAGTGCTTGAGTAGGTATCCTACTCCACTAGAATAAAAAACTTGATCTGTCCACATGAATTTCCTATAAAGTTATCAAATATATCGTTTGTGTTTACAACATGAATTAAAGACAAGAGAGAAAATCTAGGCCCGGGCGGAATCACAGAAAATTTTTTTATAGATAAAGCCAAGTAAATTAATAACTAAACATAATATAAAAATAACTAAACAAAATACAGAATTAACACTTGCATTGGATAAGCAATATCTGCTGTTAAAATTAAAATTTACAATTTAATTAATGTTTCTGTATGTGGAACTTAAAAGTCTATGGATATGTGTACTTTAAGCGAGGCTATTATGTAACTAAATTTTCTTCAAATACAAGATTTAAATGTTCCATTTCAACAAAATTGAGACCATATTTTGGTGAGGAGATCGTTTTAAGACTACATAATACTGAAACGGAATTTAATATTTTAAAATGAAATGGAAATTTAACATTATCAAAATTATAATATTTAGGTAAAATTAAATTATAAATTGAAGAAAATAAATACCAAGACTATGCCCAATCCTATATTTCTTCTTAAGATTATTTTGTCAGCTAAAAATAAAGAAACCATATCATTTAAAGATGTGCTACCATCTATGGTAAGAAGAGAGTATTGACATTAAATTTTGACTGAATCTAGTCAAGATGTCACTCTCTTCTTTTTTATCCCTTTCAGAGATTAATACAAAGTGAGTAAACCAGTAAGGAATTTTAATTTATTAGATTCGACATCCTAAGACCGGTTTCTGTCTTTCGACTTCATCAGTTAGGCCTTTCGAATCCAATAAATAAAATTCCAAACTCGTACAAGTCAATAGCTATATCCGCTATAAGATAACATTTTTAGATGTGCTACCATCTATGGTAAGAAGAGAGTATTGACATTAAATTTTGACTGAATCTAGTCAAGATGTCACTCTCTTCTTTTTTATCCCTTTCAGAGATTAATACAAAGTAAGGAATTTTAATTTATTAGATTCGACATCCTAAGACCGGTTTCTGTCTTTCGACTTCATCAGTTAGGCCTTTCGAATCCAATAAATAAAATTCCAAACTCGTACAAGTCAATAGCTATATCCGCTATAAGATAACATTTTTAGATGTGCTACCATCTATAGTAAGAAGAGAGTATTGACATTAAATTTTGACTGAATCTAGTCAAGATGTCACTCTCTTCTTTTTTATCCCTTTCAGAGATTAATACAAAGTGAGTAAACCAGTAAGGAATTTTAATTTATTAGATTCGACATCCTAAGACCGGTTTCTGTCTTTCGACTTCATCAGTTAGGCCTTTCGAATCCAATAAATAAAATTCCAAAGTCGAAAGACAGAAACCGGTCTTAGGATGTCGAATCTAATAAATTAAAATTCCTTACTGGTTTACTCACTTTGTATTAATCTCTGAAAGGGATAAAAAAGAAGAGAGTGACATCTTGACTAGATTCAGTCAAAATTTAATGTCAATACTCTCTTCTTACCATAGATGGTAGCACATCTAAAAATGTTATCTTATAGCGGATATAGCTATTGACTTGTACGAGTTTGGAATTTTATTTATTGGATTCGAAAGGCCTAACTGATGAAGTCGAAAGACAGAAACCGGTCTTAGGATGTCGAATCTAATAAATTAAAATTCCTTACTGGTTTACTCATATCATTTAAAATACAATTTAGAAAAACAAACAAAATAGTATCTTATAGATAAAGAGAAACGTTAAAGGTGAACTTACCTAAGGGATTGATTTATTGTGAGATCCTTATTATTAGAAAAATCCTTCTTAATAGTAACCTAAAAAAATTAAAATCAAAATTAAATCATATTCAAAATTCAAAATTTTATTAACATTTTAATTTGGGACAATCTTTATAATAAAAAAATAATCATAGGATAATCTGTATAGCAAAATGAAATAAGGGTTGTGACAACTATTTAAAATGAAATGACAGCATACCAACTTTAGTAACTAAATTATAAATTGATAAAATGTAGAGAATTGAACACCAGAATATAGATGGAAAGTATCTTATTTGTTATAATTGAAATTATGAAATTCAAAATACATAAAATCGAAAATAAAGTATAATATAATCAAAATTTTGAAATAATTTGAGAATTTCTGCATGACGTAAAAGGGTAACATAGCAACGGAAAAAAAAGAAGGTAGTTAGTTGATAGATAGTTAAAAAAAAAATTAGGAAGAGAGTTTTTTTTCTTGATAGAAAAAAATTAAGAAGATTTTTGAATTTAAAAAGTTAAAAAAAAAGTTAGTTTATTAAAGTTTATTAAAAGAAATGGTAGAAGGAGTTTGGTAGGAAAATTTGAGAAATTTAATTTTGAAGAGTAAAAAAAACTTACAAAAATTACAAAATTTGAAGAAGTACGTTTATATTCTGGAGGAAAATTATTACGGCGAATTGTTTATATTTAATAAGTGGTTTTATTAAATAACACGTAGACAACTTACCTGAAAGCGGTTTGGTTTGTTGCGGAAATCATCGGGACATCAATTTCGTTAAAAAACAACAGGAAGTGGAAACAACACATAACTATAAATCTAGTTATAACTCAACACTGTTTGTACGAGAAAGAAGAAGGAATAGGAACATTCACAAGGTCCAAATTCATTATAATCAATTACAACATACTGCAGACCAGAAACAAATAGTGTGGTTTTGCATTTGTGAGGTTAAGACTGACAGTTTCATCACTGTAAAGTATTTCGGGTGTGCCAACCTTAACCGAGTTAAATTTTATTGCGTAAAATTTGAATTTTCTAGATATAAGACATCATTGAGTGTGTGTGGGCGTGAATGTAATTCATAATAGTAAATAGTCTGATTTGTGTAAATAAATTTTTCTTTGAATCTATATTAAAATAAAATCATTCTAAATTTTGAAACAACACTTTATTTTTTTTTCAAATACAGAAACTATCAGTAGTTAGAAGAACTTGAACTCACAATTAAAGAATCCCTGAGATTGGAAGATTGACAGATATAAAATTGAGCATAGTCGTGGTGGTATAAAAAAAATTATTATTAAATTGAAAGAACAAATTAAAATTATAGAATTTTTTTAAATAAATAAAACTAAAGTTAAAATTTTACATTTTTTGAAATATCATAACAATATTATTTAAAATTCTAAATTAGAACAATAACCAAATAAATTTATTAATAAAATATTATTTAATTAAAAGTTACGATTTCGAAAAATCATAACAATACATAATACATTGGTGTAAAATATTTAACCTTAAAAATTATTGTATTTTGACGTTTACCTTCGTTGACATTTACTTTTGTCTTTTGTACCTGTTCAGAAATTTTGGGCAAATAATAATTACTCTAGACTAACCTGGACAAACGGTCTAAGAAAATTACTCTACTCTCATGTAAATTCATCTGAACGCGCTCTAGCTAATTTCTGTCCTCCAGAAATTTAAATCAAGTGTCTTTTTTTAAATGACAGTAAATTGAGTATCAAAATTTAAACAAATATTTCGTATATCTGCTTATAAAGTTTATAATAAAAAAACGATACAATTACAGAAATAACGTTTATAAAAATGAGCCGATTAAACAAGAAACAAGATGATTTACTAGAAGCATGTATGGATATGATGTTTAACATGGAGAAGACTAAAATGGCTAGTCTGGGTATTTTTACATTACATTTACTCATTACATTATAGCTTATAAAGGCGGAAATAGACGGTTCAATTTTGTTGAACAATTTGATTAATTCAACCAAATTGAATAGTGTATTTTAGGGCGGAAATAGACGGTTCAATCATATTGAAAGACAAATGTATAAACGTTTCAATTAAATTGATCAATTTCAAAATGTCGGCAACTGAAATAGTACGTAAAATGAATCCGCTTGAGCGAACCAAAATAATTTTGGTACGTACATATCATCCCTACGAGTCCCACTTTTTTATGACCTTGTTTAATTCTGCCATATATCTTGTTCGGATAATTTTTATTTTTAATTTAATATAATTTTCGGATAGGTCATAGGAATATTTAATTTTGATAAGAGGAACTTCATTGCCTTGTCTCTCAATACTCGGTTTTTATACGTTTCATATTTGTTGTTCCAGAGGCATTCGTGATTTTTATATAAATCTAGAAACATCGGGAGTATCCTTTTCGTTCCATTTATGCACCATTGTTAAATACAATCACTAGGTAGTCGCAATAGGGAACAGTGACTGAACTGAACACACTCCTGCAATGGTCAACAAGCGTGTATACACGTGTCAAATTTGAATGATCGATCCTGGTTGTACAGGGTGGCCAAATAAAAATGCGAAGTACTGTATCTGGGAAACTATCCATCGTAGAGGCTTGTGGAAAAAAAAGTTATAACTAAAACGGCCAAGAGAAAAACCTGGAAAATATTTTCAAGTTTCTAAAATGGCCGCTAGGGGGCGTAACTGCAATCTTGAATCTAAGAAAGTGATGTTTCTGTGATTTCCGCTATATTAACCTAACAAAAAAATACAAGATCTTTAAAGTAGAGGATAATCTGAATCTTTTTTGTTTGACAATTTTTGCTGCATCTCTAAAAATAAAGTGGTGGGGGGTATTCAAAGGTTTCAGTAAAAAACACCCTGTATATTCGAAACGGCTGAGCCGATTTTAACAAACTTGGGCTATTTGAAAAGAGCTATTCTTGGGCTACAAGTGCTATAATATTTGAAGTTTTGTTAGTTTCGGATGTCGCCGCTAGATGGTTTTTTTTTCGACATCTCGTCAGAAATGGTTAATTTTCTCAAAAAAATTAAACGCATTGGTATGATTTCTTTTTCATGAAAAAGTAGCTAAATAATGCCTAAACAAGCTCGCGAAAACCGCATCTCGGTATCTTGTTCCTAACCTAAAATTTAGGCCATAGAAAATTTTATACGGAAATCTCTTAAATTTTTATTTTTTAAACTAATTAATTCCTTTTATTATGTAAGTTGTGGCCCTAAAAAGGACCGAATTAAAAAAGAAAGGTTTTTAATGTCCCCGTAAATGCTCGAAATTCTGAAGCCTCTCATGGGTAGACAAAACTGCAGCTTCAATTTCGGCTCTCGGTATGTTACGTAATGGATTACGAATCCGATTTTTCGTATCTCTCTGGTCGTAGGTTGAGTCTGAAAATTCAAGACAAGTTAAGTCTGGTGATCGCGCAGGCCATGGAAACTGACTTCCTCTTCCAATCCAACGCATTAATATGCTCTCACACAATAATGGAGAATTTTTATTTCTAATTCTTTGGACCGATGAAGCCACCTTTAAAATCTGCACAATATGCATTATTGGTCTGCAGAAAATCCGCATTGGTTGCGTGAAGTTCAGCACCAAGGACGTTGGAGTTTAAATGTGTGGTGTGGCATACTGGGAGGCAGAATTATTTTTTTTTAGCAATCCCTAAGTGGCAATATCTTTCTTGACTTTTTGGCCAATAAATTACCGTTGTTGTTGGAAGATGTTTCACTGGAAATACGTCAAAACTTGTTTTTGCAGTTGAATGGTTGCCCAGCACATTATGCTATTATTGTGCCAGAGCATATTAATGCAGTATTCCAACAGTGGTAGATTGGAAGAGGAAGTCTGTTTCCATGGCCTGCGCGATCACCAGACTTAACTTGTTTTGATTTTCATACTCAACCTATGACCAGATACATATGAAAAACCGGATTCGTTAATGCATTACGTAACATACCGAGAGCCAAAATTGAAGGTGCAGGTTTGTCTACCCATGAGAGGCTTCAGCAATGCATAGAGCGTGATGATCAGCATTTAGAGCATTTACGGGGGCACTAAAAACTTTTCTTTTTTAAATCGGTCCTTTTTAGAGCCACAACTTACATAATAAAAGGAATTAATTAGTTTAAAAAATAAAAATTTAAGGGATTTCCGTATAAAATTTTCTTTGGGCTAAATTTTAGGTTAGGAACAAGATATCGAGATGCGGTTTTCGGGAGCTTGTTTAGGCATCATTTAGCTATTTTTTCATGAAAAAGAAATCATACCAATGCGTTTAATTTTTTTGACAAAATTAACCATTTCTGACGAGATATCGAAAAAAAAAGCCCTCTAGCGGCGACATCTGAAACTAACAAAACTTCAAATATTATAGCATTTGTAGCCCAAGAATAGCTCTTTTCAACTAGCCCAAGTTTGTTCAAATCGGCTTAGCCGTTTCGAATATACAGGGTGTTTTTTACTGAAACCTTTGAATACCCCCCACCACTTTATTTTTAGAGATGCAGCAAAAATTGTCAAACAAAAAAGATTCAGATTATCCTCTACTTTAAAGATAATGTATTTTTTTGTTAGGTTAATATAGCGGAATTCACAGAAACATCACTTTCTTAGATTCAAGATTGCAGTTACGCCCCCTAGCGGCCATTTTAGAAACTTGAAAATATTTTCCAGGTTTTTCTCTTGGCCGTTTTAGTTATAACTTTTTTTTCCGCAAGCCTCTACGATGGATGGTTTCCAAGATACAGTACCTCGCATTCTTATTTAGCCACCCTGTACAACAAAGATGAACGAAAGTAGAAATTCTTTCAACGTTCAATTTGGTTGAAATACACTATACAATTTGGTTGAATCAACCAAATTGTTCAACCATGAACGAAGTAGAAATTCTTCCAACTTCTTTCAACGTTCAATTTGGTTGAACACTTTCATTGAATCGTAAAATACACTATTCAATTTGGTTGAATCAACAAAAATGTTCAACCAAATTGAACCGTCTATTTCAGCCTTAAATTCTTCCAACTTATTTCAACGTTCAATTTGGTTGAACACTTTTATTAAATCGTAAAGGCGGAAATATACGGTTCAATTTGGTTGAATAATTTGATTGATTCAACCAAATTGAATAGTGTATTTTACGATTTAATGAATGTGTTCCACCAAATTGAATGTTGAAATAAGTTGGAAGAATTTAAGGCTGAAATAGACGGTTCAATTTGGTTGACTCATTGACATGACAATATAGTGTATTTCAACCAAATTGAACGTTGAAAGAAGTTGGAAGAATTTCTATTTCGTTCATGGTTGAACAATTTGGTTGATTCAACCAAATTATATAGTGTATTTCAACCAAATTGAACGTTGAAAGTATTTCTACTTTCGTTCATCTTTGTTGTACAACCGGGATGAATCATTGAAATTTGACGCCTATATAGGTACCCTTGTTGACCGTTGAAGGAGTGGGTTCAGTTCAGTCACTATTGCGGATACATAGTGATTGTACTTAACAATGGCGCATAAATGGAAAGAAGAGGATACTTTGATGTTTCTAGATTTATATAAAAATCACGAATGCCTCTGAAACAACAAATCTGAAACGTATAAAAACCGAGTATTGTGAGACAAGGCAATGAAGTCCCTCTTATCCCCTCTCTCATGTCGACGCATCACGCACGGTCTAGTTCACCAACGTCGACGTCTTCTCTGTAATTTTTTCAACATCTATTTCAAAACCTCCATTAAATGTACACAAATAATTGTAACACCCATTCGTACGATTTAATTGAAACGTTTATACATTGGTCTTTCAATATGATTGAACAATTTGGTTGAATCAATCACTAAAATTATGTATACCGTGAATGCAATCAAGTTCAAGTTTCTCCAGTAATGTCATATTGTCAACACTGTCTTTTCATTCAAAAAAAGGTAAATCCAAAGACTATGACAAATAGCCGACTATTATTTTCTGCCTAATTCTATCGAGAGTACCTTGTATTTCAAGACAATTTGATGAGACCATATGAACATTAATAATCTGAATAACTCCCGAGAGCTCATATTTCTTTATTCACCTAAATATCCGATCATATTGCATATCATGTGACTATATTCATGACTTTTCATTGGTGCAGCCATGTGTGAATGAAATAATCGAGGAAATTTAACACAAAAATAGCCCAGATCCGGAACTTTGGTGCAGTTATATGAGTTGTATGAATAGTTTACCCCTAATTTCATCCCTTACTGGAGGAGAACAACCCTTTCGAAAAATTTAAATAGCATGGGGTGGTGAGTGATAGCTCATTTGAAAGGGGGGTTTATTCTCCATTCAACCGTGCAAAAAATTTTAAATTTGCTTCATTACGTGTTGAGTAATGGGGTGAAGATCGTAAGAGTTACCCCCCCCCCCTATTTAACTCGTTACTGGACTCTTGTTAGGAAAATCGCCGAGACAAGTCGACTTTTGATTTCTACAATGTACATTTTTGTATGAATAGTTTACCCCTAATTTCATCCCTTACTGGAGGAGAACAACCCTTTCGAAAAATTTAAATAGCATGGGGTGGTGAGTGATAGCTCATTTGAAAGGGGGGTTTATTCTCCATTCAACCGTGCAAAAATTTTTAAATTTGCTTCATTACGTGTTGAGTAATGGGGTGAAGATCGTAAGAGTTACCCCCCCCCCCCCCCTATTTAACTCGTTACTGGACTCTTGTTAGGAAAATCGCCGAGACAAGTCGACTTTTGATTTCTACAATGTACATTTTTCTAAGAATAGTTTACCCCTAATTTCATCCCTTACTGGAGGTCAGGTCATTTCATCCCTTACTGGAGGGGAGCAACCCTTTCGAAGAATTTAAATAGCATGGGGTGGTGAGTGATAGCTCATTTGAAAGGGGGTTTTATTCTCTATTCAACCGTGTTTTTTTTTAAATTTTTTTATTTTTTTTTTATTATTCTTACTATATTTTTTTTGCTATTGTTTTTATTTTATTTTTGTTTATTTTTTTATGATTTTTTTTATTTTATTTTTTTAATATTTTTTTTTGCAAGACGTCAAAGCTGAAACTAAAAATAGACTTTATTTTTGCCAGGAGGTCAACGGGGAACATTTTGAACATTTATTGTAACTGTAATTGTAGTTTAGTTGCCTACCTGTTTGTGGTGTTTTGTTATGTTTAAACATTAATAACTCATCACGTAATAAATCAAATTTAAAATTTTTTGCACGGTTGAATGGAGAATTAAACCCCCTTTCAAATGATCTATCACTCACCACCCCATGCTATTTAAATTCTTCGAAAGGGTTGCTCCCCTCCAGTAAGGGATGAAATGACCTGACCTCCAGTAAGGGATGAAATTGGGGATAAACTATTCATACAAAAATGTACATTGTAGAAATCAAAAGTCGACCTGTCTCAGCGATTTTCCAAACAAGGGTCCAGCAACGAGTTAGATAGGGGGGGTAACACTTATGATCCGCACTGTATAATGTTTTCATATAGAGTTCTAATTCCACTATCTACCGCAATAGAATGAGGGCGCCAGCTATACGCACGTGTAAATTAAATCATAAATGCAGTGTTGCCGATATGTGGGAAATTATCCATATTTGAATATTTTTGCACATCATTGAATAATTATTGAGGGATAACTTTTTTAGGGTAATTTATGGCCATTTTCAATAAACTTAAAGTCTCTTGTGTATATGTACAATTTTCATATCAAGAAATATACTGATGTTTTCAGATTTTTATTTCTTTTTAGCGAATCGAATATTTTGATTCGATTCTTAAAAATGATTCGTATATAAATCATTTACCTACTATACTGTACATCCCATCCCAGAGTTTCTCAACTATACATCCTAACCTATTAATATAATAATATTAGAATCCGAAATATCTGAGAATAATATATATATGGAAATTAACGAATACTTTGAAGAATTAATTACTGATTAAAATTTATGTTATCAAAGACAAATTGATGCGGATGTAAGGCTGGTGGAAGAATGTTTATTAATACTTGACAAGCATTGTTTTATATTAAATGTATTAATGAGAAATGTAGAAAGTGAAACAGCAGATAAACTTAACAATATACATAATATGGTATTGAAAATGGCCATGAATTACCCAAAAAAAGTTATCCCTCAATAATTATTCAATGATGTATAATTTCCCACAGATCGGCAACACTGCATTTATGATTCTAATATTTTAACACCGATGTTTCTTTTTGTATTTAATTTTTTCCGTATTTCATGTTATTAGTCTTGAAAAAGAAAATAAACGTTTTCGAAAGCTTGACCAAAACGAAGAAATCAAACTAATTTATTTTATATTGACTGATTCCCACGAATTTTTCTACTTAAACTATATATATATATATATATATATATATATATATATATATATATATATATATATGGTGTATTATTATATATATTGTAAGAAGTTGTATTTTGTCCCAAACGGCGCCTCATACAGTTACGCCTCAGACTTTGAATTTGAATCAATATGTTACTTTTCTCAGTGTATCTCAAATTGTTTATCTCTCAATGCTATGAAGTATTTCCTCTTAATATTGTATCTCTCCAACATCAATGGAACCGATCAATATCGAAATATCGAAATTAAACAATCAATTTCATCATCGACACCAAGGTTGAAAAACAATTATCTTTATAATTAATAAATACATTATTTTACATAAATTAAACATTAATATATATAAATTAATTAAAAGCAGCAAGGTTGAAAACAATTCTCTTATTAATTAACATAAAGAATATATTATAATATAAATTAAGGTTGGTCTCATGACGTGAAATGTTTACCATCTGCTACAAATAAGATTTAGTACACAAAAATTGGTTAGGTTAGCTTATAATCTTTTCGGGGCTCGCATATAGGATAAAAAATAATGATTACGTTAGATTCTAATGAGATATGAAGGCTAATTTAACCTCTCTAGGGTCCTGTCATCTGTCAATGCAGTTCTAAATGAAATCTGAACACTAACCTAACTTTTCTAGACACCTGTCTTCACATATAGGGCTTATTAGCTACCGTTAGGCTCTCATGTCTGAGTCTAGCCCCCTTTCCGTATTTCCCCCACCCCTACCTGTTCCAGAATCCGCCTTGTATTACTACTGCCATTTTAGTTTTTATTCATAAATGTTTGTTTTTTCAATTTTAAACATAAATCCATTTTATTCAACTCAGTTTTATGTTTATCCATTTATTTCAGCACTATTAAACTGTTTCTTCAAACTATTTAAAATGTTTCATGAATAAAATTGTATCTTGATAAAATTGCGTAAGTCAAATTTGATAGATATATTTAAACCCTTTAATTACTATGGTAAAGAATTGTAATCGCAAAAAAAAGTTCAGCTTTCAGTGGATTTACATGTTTTGAGACCGCCTAAGTCATTTAAGACCATTTCCAGAAAATGTATGTATGGAGTATGTAGTCCGGAAAAATTTGTGTGCGCTCTAACTCCAACTGCGATCGGAATTTCCTAACCAAATTTTATATTTAGCATTTTTACAACATGCTAATGAGCTGATTAGATTTTGGGCAAAATCGGACAACCGGAAGTGGGTTTACTTTTGAGAATTTTCAGATTTTCGCAATTATCGTTTCTATTAAGTTTATGTAAAAATATTAAGAGAAGAAATTTATTTTAAATTAAATTTACTATAAATTTTGTTTAAAAACTTTTTTCAAATTTTGTATTAGAAGCGAGTTAAAAATAAAATATGGAATAACATAGTTGCATAATAGCGCAAGCGCAGTAGAAGTGTTTTGTTTCATGGAGACAATTGTCTCTTGCCAGGCATGGCCTTAAATATGTACGAGTAGTTGGATTATGAGCCCGTAGGGCCGTTAAAGTATGGTAAAGTCATGTGCATGGTCACATCCGATTTTTTTAGGATGCAATTAAAATTATCAATAGTCATTTTAATTCATGTAACATTTTAATTCAATCAACATAAAAATAACAAACATTTTAAATAAGTTATTTAAATGATTGTTGCTATTTTTTTGAAAACATAAACCAAAACATTGAGGAATTAAAATGATCAACAATCGTTTTAATTCTTTATTTAAAATGTTTGTTATTTTTATGTTGGTTGAATTAAAATGTTACATGAATTAAAATGACTGTTGATAATTTTAATTGCATCCTAAAAATTAAAGGGTTTAAATATATCTATCAAATATATTTGACTTACGCAATTTTATCATTATTCATTAAACATTTTAAATAGTTAAAGTTTTTTGAAGAAACAGTTTAATAGTAATTCATTTCGGAAGCTCATAGTGGTTTGTATTTTAATTTCTCTCTCTTTCCACACCTCTAATTGTTCGGTTGATATTTCAAAAATTTGGATACCTATTTTACAAAAAGAGTTAATTGCAAAAAGGATACCCTCTATATCGGGATAGTATCATAAGTTTTTATCTGGTTTTTTCTTATGATAATATTAATAAGAAAACTTCATTTATGACGAAGTATAAATTCTCTTATAATATGCAAATGCGCTATCCTTTCAAAAATTCGTTCCCAGAAACGTCACAAAAATATGATTGAAACAGATTTTGACATCTTCAATCTCAAAATCTTATTCTATGTATACTATGTTGATGTCATATTTTTGCAAGATTATCAAGTGTTCTGTTTCTAGTAAATTTATTTATTTTATGTCATTTTGATAACGGCTTTCGATCTGGAAAGCCGAAACGTCAATAAAAAAACTTTTTTAACAACTAAGTGGTTTTAATCCAGTGGAAAGAGAGAGAAGTTTAATAGTACCTAAATATTATATAAAGAGGTAAATCAGTTACATACAACTGCTAGTTATTTAAAAAGTAAATAAAGAAAACAATTCGGAAAAATTTTACTATTGGGGCTCAGCCCCAATTTTGATGGGATATTTTTTTTTAGACTAATTTTGGGTCGCTGATCACGAATCTGCAATCAGTTTCCTGCGGTCTCATCAAACAACAAAGTTATGAAAAAGTAAAAAGTAAAATGGTCACCTGAATAGCGGTCAGAACGTAAACTCTTGTCATATTTTTCGCTGTGGCTAGGGTCCCGTCCCTCGGAACTCCAATTTTTTCCCGTCTAATAAACGCATGCGCATTGCGTAACATAATAAATATATTTACTTGAAATATTACTTTGTACCTCATTAATATGAGCACACCTGAACTTATCTTTTACCTGACCTCATTATTTTGCACATCATTAATCTGAGCACACCTGAACTTATCTTTTACCTGACCTCATTATTTTGCACATCATTAATCTGAGCACACCTGAACTTATCTTTTACCTGGCCTCATTATTTTGCACATCATTAATCTGAGCACACCTGAACTTATCTTTTACCTGACCTCATATTATTTTGTACATCATTAATATGAGCACACCTGACCTTATCTCTTACCTGACCTCATTATTTTGTACCTCATTAATATGAGCACACCTGTACTTATCTCTTACCTGATCTCATATTATTTTGTACCTCATTAATATGAGCACACCTGAACTTATCTTTTACCTGACCTCATATTATTTTGTACATCATTAATATAAGCACACCTGAACTTATCTCTTACCTGACCTCATATTATTTTGTACTTCATTAATATGAGAACACTTAAACTTATCTTTTACCTGACCTCATTATTTTGCACATCATTAATCTGAGCACACCTGAACTTATCTTTTACCTGACCTCATATTATTTTGTACATCATTAATATGAGCACACCTGACCTTATCTCTTACCTGACCTCATTAATATGAGCACACCTGTACTTATCTCTTACCTGATCTCATATTATTTTGTACCTCATTAATATGAGCACACCTGAACTTATCTTTTACCTGACCTCATATTATTTTGTACATCATTAATATGAGCACACCTGAACTTATCTCTTACCTGACCTCATATTATTTTGTACTTCATTAATATGAGCACACCTGAACTTATCTTTTACCTGACCTCATATTATTTTGTACATCATTAATATGAGAACACTTAAACTTATCTCTTACCTGACCTCATATTATTTTGTACCTCATTAATATGAGCACACCTGAACTTATCATTTAACTGACCTCATATTATTTTGTACTTCATTAATATGAGCACACCTGAACTTATCTTTTACCTGACCTCATATTATTTTGTACATCATTAATATGAGCACACTTGAACTTATCTCTTACCTGACCTCATATTATTTTGTACCTCATTAATATGAGCACACCTGAACTTATCTCTTACCTGACTTCATTATTTTGCACATCATTAATCTGAGCACACCTGAACTTATCTTTTACCTGACCTCATATTATTTTGTACATCATTAATATGAGCACACCTGACCTTATCTCTTATCTGACCTTATTATTTTGTACATCGTTAATCTGATCACACCTGACCTTATCTTATCTGATCTCACCTGATCTGTTAAATTCTGGTTTATTCAGACGTCCATTGGATATTGGTTAATAATCATGGCGGTTTCCTATTCAGGTGCACATTGAAAGTTGAAACACAACTGCATTAGTTCTTCAATAGCCCTATTCAGAAGATCATTTTTAAGCAAGAACAGATATTGGATTTTAAAAATAGTGCTCAGGCTACTATTTTGAGTATTGGTTATTTGAATTTTGTCTGTTACACATTTGTTTTGTTGTGTCAGAAGAATAATAATTGATATTTGTGAGTAAAATTTTTACTTTTCCGCCCACCGCTATACCATAGAGGAAAAGTAATGTAATCGTGCAAAAAAAAAGTCCAAAAAATATTTTTTTTTTGCGTCCATTCATCGTTATTTGGCCTGAAAAACGCAAAAAAATACGTATGGAACCGATCGGGTTGAGACCACTGAAATGATACAAGGATGACGCCTATTGATTTTGGGACAGGTCGGATATCTCCATACAAAAAAATTCTTGGAAAAATTTAACATTGAGGAATCCTGATAACCAATGTTGTTTATTGAGAAATAATTAATTGTCGTCTGAATAAGCCAGATTCTATTAATTTCAAGTAATACGCAATACAGATGCGTTCATCACAGACGAGAAAAAAATTGAGTCCCGGAAGGACGGGACGCTAGCCACAGCGAGAGTTTACGCTAATCGCAACTCAAGTGACCCTAGTATTGCCAAATGTCAGTACGTCAAATTGCTGTATGAATTTTTAGGTTATCTTTTATAATTTAGTATATTTAGCTGAAATATTACTGTGTACATCATTAATCTAACCCGACTTGACCTATCTTGTACCTTAAGTCTTTTGGTTTTAATATATATTTATATAAACCTACTTATATACATATTTTTCTGGTAAGTATTAAAGAAAAGATGACAATTTATTTCACTTAAAAAATTCATAACTTTTTTGTTTAATGAGACCGCAAGCAACTGATTGCAGATTCGTGATCAGCGACCCCAAATTAGTCTTAAAAAAAATATCTCATCAAAATTGGGGCTGAGCCCCAATAGTAAAATTTTACCAACAATTCAAAAAGTATCTAAATATTTTAAAACTACATTATTTACAATGCTATTTTTAAACATTTTAGAATTTATCCTATTGACCTATTTAAAATATAACTTGAAATAATTTAGAATGTTTAAATTGTTTACTGAATAAAAATGCAACTTCCTAAAATTAATCTGACTAAATATTTCCATTAGTTACCTTTTACATATAATATTTAAATGTAGGTTCTGAACATCAACAGTCATTTTATTTCATGTAACATTTTAATTGAACCAACAAAAGAAAAACAAACATTTTTAATAAGGTATTTAGATGATTGTTTAAAATTTTAATATCTACATTAAAAATATTCTCATTTATTTGTTCGTTGAATAAAAATGACACTCGTTTTAAAATGATTGTTGATAATTTTTATTCGGGATTGTAATGTTGGTTGATGGAGTCAGGTAAATAGGAGAAAAAGCGGCACAAAATATGAGATTACGAGAAACGTAAAAAATAGGTCGTAAAATACGTAATAAAAATAAAACCAAAATAAATTTGACTGACACCTGACACTTTCCACAAGCATTTAGACGTTAAACAGAGTTCATCCCCTACGTTGCTAAATTCATTTAGTAGTTCTAGTAGCACCAGCTGACTACAACTTCCAATTAAAATTATCAACAAACATTTTTATTCAACAATCATTTTAATTCATGTAACATTTTAATTCAACAAACAAATAAATACCTATAATTTTAATGTAGGTACTAAAATTGTACGTAATCATTTAAAACATTATTTAGAACGTTTGTTATTTTTTTGTTGGTTGAATTAAAATGTTACATGAATTAAACGGACATTCGAAGTTGCATCCCGAATCGATCAGGTAGAATTTTTAACAACGAAGTTGCATCCCGGGTACAACGAAAATGCATCCGCGGAGCAAATTTTATTACTACTAAAATTCTACGAAAATTTAACCAGTGTTGTCAAATGTAATTTTTGAAAGTAGGTACCTACCTACAAAGTAAAAGAACCATACAAAAAGTAGATTGCTTAATAGAAGGATTATGTCTTGTTTCTTATCAATTTGAACCTTATTCATTTTTAATTACTTTAATTCCAGGTATAAACGGATTATCTATGTGTAGTCCAATAAATGAAGGCCGGAAAAGGTATCAACCTGGGCATCAGGTTGCACAAGAATAATTTTTTTTTAATTTGTAGCTATTCATGGGTACATTGAACTCTGAAAATCTCAACTCCGTGAAATGTGTGGAAGGTTGGGAAAATGGTCCTAGAGTTCTGGAAAATCCGTTTTTCGCCGATATCTCCCAAAATATGACTCTCAGAGAATTATTGTTCAGACAAGAAATAAAGAGCAGTCTATTACCTACAAAATTGGTCCTGATCATTTTTATGCTACGCGAATATTTTGTGCGAAAACGGCGATTGAAAAATTCATAATTGTAAGAGAATGTAAAAAAAAAGAAAAATACCGTAGACAAGGGGACAATCTAAGCTTTCCAATGATGTGGGTTGAAACCCGATAGGGTGCTTGAAAAAACACGTTATTTATAAAAATACGAAAAAAATCCTTATTGAATCTTTTGGAATGTATTCAAGATCTTTGACATTGGTCAAAAGGATTTAGTGAAATTACTCTTTATAAAAAGAATATAAACAGATTGATAGAAGGGCTAAAAAACAAAACCAAAAACAAACTTTGGCCCCGTTTTTCAATAGTCCCGAAAAATGACTAAAAGGAAAAATTAACATGGTAATATAGCTACAGGTTCCTCCTTTCACCTGAACTTTGAAAAATTATTAATTTTTGCCCGATTTATTCAAAAATTTTAGTCCGCTTGGGAGTGGCATTCCTCTAGAATGTGCTCTCTAGATACAGGTCGGGAGCTAAAAATACGAGATGCGGTTGGGGCCGATTATGTCGAAAACCATTACATTTTCGAGAAAAATGATAAGGATCATTTTTGTAGGCAATAAACTGCTCTTTATTTGTTATCTGAACAATAATTCTCTGAGAGTCATATTTTGGGAGATATGCATTTAATTTTTTTGAGAAAATTAACCATTTCTGTCGAAATGTCCAAAAAAGCCCTCTAGCGGCGACATCTGAAACTAACAAAACTTCAAATATTATAGGATTTGTAGCCCAAGAATAGCTCTTTTCAACTAGCCCAAGGTTGTTAAAATCGGCTCAGCCGTTTCGAATATACAGGGTGTTTTTTATTGAAACTTTTGAATACCCCTCACCACTTTATTTTTAGAGATACAGCAAAAATTGGATGGATGGATAGTTTCCCAGATACAGTACCTCGCAATCTTATTTGGCCACCCTGTACACTTAGAATAGATTTTGAGATTGAAGATGTCAAAATCTGTTTCAATCATATTTTGACATCTTCAATCTCAAAATCTATTCTAAGTGTACATGTTGATGTCGTATTTTTGCAAGATTATCAAGTGTTCTGTTTCTTTAGTAAATTTATTTATTTTATGTCATTTTAATAACGGCTTTCGATAGGAAAGCCGAAACGTCAATTAAAAACTTTTTTCAACAACTAAGTGGTTTTAATCCAGTGAAGAGAGAGAGAGAGAGAGAAATTAAAATACAAACCACTATGAGCTTCCGAAATGAATTAGTTGTTGTTGAATTATTGCCCATTAGTCAATTTACAAAATACCTGGATTAATTAATAAAATAACAGAAGTTACTAAAAAGAATCAATATTCTTAAAACCTTACTGGCTAAAAAATATTTTCTGAAAATGTTACTGACTGAATATAAAGAGAATGTTAGTAGAATTTTTAATAAACAACGCAAAAAGTGGCGACACTGGCTTAATTTTACAGGTAAATTTGCTTAGCTTAAGATAAGTGACCCTTACCTTATGGGGATGCAACTTCGTTGTGACCTTTTTCGAATCAGGTAGGAAACCCTTTTTTAGGATGCAACTTCGTAAGAGCCGAATTAAAATGACTCTGGATAATTTTAATTACATCATAAAAATTAAAAGCTATAAAATAGTCAAAGGATAAACATAAAACTGAGTTGAATAAAATGGTTTTATGTTTAAAATTTAAAAAAAACATTTATGAATAAAAAGTAAAACGGCGTTCCATAGATCAAGCTTTCGCCTCTTGTTAGATGGTGTACTCTTTGCTCGTAAAGGAGTGAAATGCAGGGCGTATATTATTATTATTATTCCATAGGCGTACTTTTCAAATAAAAATAAAGCAATAAATAACATGTAGTTAATGGGATTAAACTTTTTTTTAATCTCTTGGCATTCAGTACCTAAAATCAAAGATTAAAAAAAATAAAAAGTTCAAGGATTATCTTTGAAAGTCACTGTCTTCACTATAACTACTGGTATCATTATCATTGTCTTCTCTGAGGTTTATTATTATAAGGTCTATTAAGTTTTCCACTTTCCAAAATTCCACTTTTCTCAAATGTTCTCCATCTAGGTACATCTGAAACTGCCTTCAAAAACAAATTTCGCACATCAGGTAATTTAAATGTTGTATTGTAGCGTACTACTAATTATGCAACCCACTTTACCGCGGTGTTGATTGACTTCGCCACCAGGAGACGGAATAAGATGCGGGATTAACCTAACAAGTTAGCTTGGTTATGCGAACGTTCGTGACACGTTGTGTTAACAGTTTCTTTTCAATACTTTTCATTTTGCTTTTGTTTATGTTTTAAAGTACTTTTAATAAAAGTTTCTCCTATTTTCACGGCATTAATTTTATTGTGTGAGTGGAAATATCTCAAAGGAACCCTACTTTTACAGTATTGTTTTGAGAAACATAATCTTTCAATTGTGACCAGATCAGTTCAATGGGATTTAACTTTGCATGATAAGGAGGCAATCTGAGAATTTCAATTCCTTTTTCTCTGGCCATCTCATCTAAATATATTTTTTGAATTTGTTTTTATGTTGATTTGCTATTACGAGTAATTCTGCCTTCGAGGTAAGACGACTGATAATATTTTTAAAATGAAGCCATTTTGAAATATATTGTAGTGTTATCTAAAAAATACAAAATATGCATGAGGTTAAATCAATAGTATAGTATAATTAAACGTTACCTGATAATTCATAACAGCAAACAAACTTTATAATAATCGAACCAACTTTTGACATATAAAATTTTTAATCAATTAAACTTCTTCATACCTAAAAAAAATTAAAAACATGGAAAATGTTATAATTATAAAAAAATAAAATAAATGTATTTAATA
Source organism: Crepidodera aurea (assembly GCA_949320105.2). NCBI lineage: Eukaryota > Metazoa > Arthropoda > Insecta > Coleoptera > Chrysomelidae > Crepidodera > Crepidodera aurea. The sequence continues at coordinate 98,123,135 of OX439473.1, forward strand.
TTAAGTTTTTAAATTATTCAGGGTAGTGAAATAAAAAAAAAATAAAGTGAGGTTAAGACAATTTTGAATGAAGAGAAAATTTGAAAATCGGGATGCCTGTGGAGTGAATCTAGGAAAGAAAGGAATCTCCAGGGCAACAGAAAAAAAATGAAGGAGAATAATAAATTTTGAATGGAGAGTGATAAGAGAAAAATTTTGGAGAAAATTAAAAATAAGTAAAATAAATTTAAACAAGAAGAAAAAGTATAATAATAATACACAGAAGACTGTATTAAACATTGACAAAGATTTCCAGTTGTGTCAGAATTCTAAATATCTGGTCACCGAGCTTCGCTCTTAATATTCAAATCTACATTTTTAAGCAGCCCAATGAGTATATAATTTAAGTATATTTATAACATGACAAATTATTAATTCATTCGCGAAAATCACGGAGTGGGCGACATCTACTTGAACTACTGATAGGGAGATAAATAAAAAGTTGATTGGCGATTGGCTTGAAAGTAGGCGGGAAAATTAAAAAAGCTGTCAGTGTTAATTTTCAATTGGCTGCAGCTGTTGTTGACGTTTATCAACTGCTTGTCACAGAGGTTAGTTAAATGCATTAAAGTTGCCTAGTTTCTGGGGATTTCAGCCTTTTAGGGCAACTTCTACTGACGCTTGATCTTCGCGAATTGTCACGGTGGACAGGCCCCGTTTCCGGGACGTGCAACAGCAGCGTGTAGGGCACACGTCCCGTCAACAGAAGATCGCTCAGCTCACTCTATTTATCACTATATAAGAAAAACTCTATGTTCAATTGATTTTATTATTTTTTGATCTGCAGTGAAGGACAATTATAGGTCTGATATTCATACTTGGGTAAAAACCTCCACAAAAACCTGTGACCAGACTCTCGAGGTGTGGCAGATATTGATATCATATTTTTTCAAAAATTCTTTCTCTCTCTCTCTCTCTCTCTCTCTCTCTGATCATGAAAACTTAAATATTAAAGCTGTCCGCATAATAAAATAGTAGCCGTAAGGGGTAGTCTCACACTATCGGGGAAGGGAAGACAGGTGTCCATTTTAACAGTGTTACTCAACGTTCCTATAAATATTTACCTAAACCCATGATTTCTGAAATTGAATTGGCAACGTTGTATTTTCAACTTTGAATTAATAAGATGGCTGTCATTTGACAAGCAAATTATTTATGTCCGTCAAATGAACCTTTCCTTTTTTATATAAAGCGACAAATTTAAAATTGAATTCTTTCTGATTAAAACGCCAGAAATTAAATAAAGTCAAACCTTTTTACTACTATACTATACAGAAGAAAGGAGTGCAGTATTTAATTTGCATAACGTAGTACAGGTTCAAGAGGTAGAAATTTTATTTTTACCTCATCCTTCAATGCTTATTTGTAGTTAAAATTTAAATTTTAATACATCTGATCGGCCTAATATAGTTTTTGTCTAGATTCTTGTTTCCATGGTTTTTACTGTAATAAATTTGTTCTTTTGACAGATAAGTCAGACTTTATTTATTCATAGCCGTATCGTATGTATTTTAATTGATTCAGAATTTTGTATTAATATATATTTCAAAATGGCTTCATCAGTCCTCCTAAATCCTTGAAGGCAGAATTATTAGTAATAGCAAGGCAACATAAAAACAAATTCAAAAAATATATTATGGATGAGATGGTCAGAGAAAAAGGAATTAAAATTCTCAGATTTCCTCCGTACCACGCAGAGTTAAATTCCATTGAACTGATCTGGTCTCAATTATTAAAAGGTTATGTTTCTCAAAACAATAAAACATTTAAATTTCCTGATGTGCGAAATTTGTTTTTGAAGGCAGTTTCAGATGTAAATAGAGAACATTGGGGAAAATGCATTGATCATGTTTAAAAATGTGGAAAATTCATTTAGGAAAGTGGATATATCAATGGATAATTTAATAGAACCGATAATAATAAACATCAGAAAAGACAATTATAGTGATGCCAGTAGTTTTAGTGAAGACAGTGACTTTTAAAGATAGTTCTTGAACTAACTTTTTTTTTAATCTTTGAGTTTAGGTAAGTACTGAAGCGTTACTTTTAATGCCAAGAGATTTAATTTAATCCCAACATATAATCCTCCTTGTTATTTATTGGTTAAATTTAATTAGTTCAATGTTAAAGTGTCGGATGCATAAAGTTTATTTTTATTTTTTGTAAATAATATAACTTCAAAATTTAATCTACGAAGTGCGTATATATATTTTATATGCTGTGACCTTATTTATATTATAGAAACTTATTTTGCAAAGTACGCCTATGGAATGTGACGTTATATCCCTACTTTTACTGTACTCATCTATCCTTTATAGTATATATTACTATAGAAACAAGTTATTATGTGCCGTTGCTAGGAAATAAAACTAAAAGCTTAACTTTTCTTGTAAATATCTCGGAAGATCAAATTTTCACAGACATGAGACCTACATTTTTCGCCGATTTAGATAGGAATTAGTCTACCCTGAAAGTTTCATTGAATTCTGACGAGTGGATTTCGAGATCCTCTGGACACACACACATACACACACACATACAAACCTTGCTCGTTTAATAGTATTTGATGTAATGAAGGTTATATTAAACTTTGCTGAAGATTCCCAGTATCCCAGTTGTGAGTACACCAGAAAATAAAATAAATACTTACCAGCTAAAGTCCATACAAGTTTGCCAAGGTAATCCTATATATATCCAATAAACTTTCTAAACAGTGATAAAAATAAAACATACAAAGAACTAAAATAAATTTATCACAAACAATTTAAATTTTAACTCATAGTTGTCTTGTAGTAATAAGCTATAGTATAGTTTCATTGTTAATTGTTCTTTTATAAATTCACAAAGGTTAAGTTAGGTTAGGAAGTTGATAAATCAATGCAGCCAACACATAGTTCCAAATTTAAATTTGACAGTTAATTTTTGATGGTTGCATTGGTTAAGATACACAAGTACAGGTCTGGACTTAGATAATTTCGGTGTTATATGTTCATATAATTATAAACATTTTCGTGTGAAAAAGAATTCTTAAAATAAAAATTTATTATTGATGTTTAAAATTTTTTTTTATATTTTAAAAGAAAATTAGTATAAATTTAAAAACATAAAAAAAATATCTCTATTAACAAGATTAAAGCCAGAGGAACTCGCTTCTGACCCCGAGATTAAGAATAAAAAAAAATAAATATAATTAAATATAGAGGTAAAATCTCATGCATAAAAGTCGTTTTATATAAAACATTACAATATATTAATACAAAATTACGAATCAATTAAAATACATAGGATAAGGCTATGAATAAATAAAGTCTAACTTATCTGTCAAAAGAACAGGTTTATTACAGTAAAAACTACTTCTGCAAATTAAATTACTGCACTCCTTTCTTCTCTAAACGATAATTGGTTTTAATATAGTGGAGGTCAGAAGTCGGAATTTGAGGTGACTTTCCCTTTTTTTCCGGACAGGGTCAATTTAGTCTCCACTCCCCCCGTTTTCGAGGCCGCTGAAACCGAATGTGAAGGTAAAAAAAGTTTTTGTGTAGTGGTAGATTTAGTAATTATTCCGTAATAGTCACCCAATCCGAGTTGCGATATCAGTTTCTGTCACTATGCTAGTTGGGTGACCTCCACTAAGTTAATGATGAATATAATGTACATACTGAAATTAATCAGGCAAACAAGTTTATTTTTTTCAAATGAAAATTATCAAAAAGGTAAAATTAGGGTAAACATCGAAAAATATTCTTTGGGAAAATTTTGAGAAAATTCAGCAAATCTTTCTTTAGGGTATTTAGAAGATAAGGGAGCCAACATTTAAAGTTGGTTTCAAGGGAATATCGAGCCTCAAATTACAAAAAAATCTAACGAAAGTGAAAAACAACACACAGGTAAACTCAAGTTATAAAATACAATTATCTGTCAAAATCTCTAAAAAAATATTTTTATGGCGGATTTTGGAAAGAAGTTAAATTCACTGGAAAACAATTGAAGATTTTTTGGAGGGTTTTAGTATTTAAATCAGTAAAATTTAAGACTAAAATGATGGCAGGCAAAAAGTTTATACAGGGTGAGTCACGAGGAACTTACTTCTACCATAAGCAGAGGCACCTTAGGGGATTACCAAATGACCATTAAAAAATGTCTTCTGTTTTTCTTTAATAATGCACAGAGCGATTTATGGATTTGGACCAAAATCATGTTTGGTCATATCTTTTCAATGATTAAGTCGATTTTTTTTTTTTTTTTTTTTTTTTTTTTACTTCTGTGTCAACGGCATCGACTACTATGGCCATTAGCCTCGTGTTCTGTGTAGGCTTTGTTACTGTTTCCCAGCGCCATTTTAGGAACAGCACTGTTAATTAGAACCCAACAGTGAATGGTCGAGTGAGGAATCACATCTGGTATATGAAAATCAATTTCTAAATTTTTTAATTAATTAAAAATCAGAAAAAGATTTCTGCCTTTGGTGTGATTCGAACCCACAACCCTTGGATTATGAGTCCAGTGCTCTACCACTGAGCCACCCACCCCCCGATTAAGTCGATTTGTCTCATTTTTTGGTAAAAATGTGTATTGATGTCTAGCAACTAACTGACATATTCAGAACTAAAAAATTCCAGGGCCGGCTTCGCGAAAATTTGTTGAATTGCTATAATTGCAATAATGATTTCTCTAAAATGTGATATCATTTCTCCAGAGGACATAAATAGACAGTTAAACCTGGATATTTGAAATTTTTGTTACCTTACATTTTTAATTAAAGATTCATTTTAAAGTCAAATTGAAAATTGGCGATAATGAAATATCTTACTCTATAATAATGTTTAGTAATTATAAAGAAATCTTTAAAATAAACAATAACGACACACACTGTATTCCAGTATAGTAAATACCAGAATTTGAATCAATTTACAGGACCGGATTTAAAAATCTGGGATATCTGGTTCATGTCAAAAATTCACCCTGTATGTAACTTTTTCCACCCGCAATGGACTGAAATTAGATTGAAAACGTTTGCATTAACCTAGTATTGTCATTTGTTTCAGCGAAAATTATGTGTAATTATTTTAATCGGAATGAAATTAACAACTCCAAGAAATGTTTATTCATAAATTAAGAAATAAAATGAATAACAATAACCAAACACGAAACAGTTTTAAGAATGCGGAACAAAGTAAAAAACAATTTAATAAACATTACGATTTTAAAAGATGTTCAAAATGAAATCCATTTTGCCTCAATACTCTTTTCTTGGCGAATGTTTAAATGGGTAATGGACTTTCTTATTGTCAGTGGGTTATTTCTGATTGCAACAGCGAAAAATTCTATCAATGAGCTGTTGCCGCGTATTTATATTTTCTGCGTTTATTTTAAATGCCCCCAAATGTGATAATCAACTGGATTATAGTCTGGGGATCTTGGTGCCCAAGAAATAGGACCTCCTCGTCCTATCCATCGGTTTCCATAAATGGTATCTAAATGTTGGCATACAGCAGCGGAAAAAGGAGTGATGCACCATCACGCTGGAAGTAGAACCCTCGTAGGCCCACATTAGCAAGTAGGTTGGGTAAGATATTCTACAAAAAATTTAAATAAACATGTCCTGTTAGTGTACCATCAAAAAAATGGGGTCCTATTAAATGAGTGTTGATGACCTCGATCCAGACATTTTACAGAGAATCTTCTTCAGCCCATACGTGCAAAGAAAGACCATTACCCATTTAAATATTCGCTAAGATAAGTGTATTGAGGCAAATGGATTTCTTTTTGAACATCTTTTAAAATAAGTTGAAAACTATCGTCGACCACTCAACCAAAACACAATTTTCACACACTCTACGCGCGTTTCGCCAACTATGTTGGGAGTTGATGATAGACTAAACAACTAACTATTTCTAACCGCTATTTATACTAAATGACTAACCCCCCTCCCCCAGCGGTACTTGGCACTGTCATCACCGGTGACCTAATCAGCCAAGGGTGACTAATCAACCAAGGATGAGTAACCCGCCCGTACCTAATGGATTAAACTAAAAAGCGGACTAAGAGGAATTGGTTCTTTGTCTCTGTTTAAACTAGTTTTACAGTGGTCGACGATAGTTTTCAACTTAGTTGATAAACCAAAGGTTCCAATTTCCCAATTTAATTGAGATGGCTTCACGGTCAACGGAACAAAATAGGTATGTTAAATTTAGTACTAAGATTAGGTTAGTTGGTGCAGATATTTGGTTTCTTAAAACTTGCAAAAAACATTTTTCCAAATTTTATTAAAGTTAGTTTACCTAAATCATCAATTTCTGATAAAGTGGGCAAGTATGCAAAACAAAAATGGCTAGATTTAGAAATCAAATATCTGTATAGTAAAAGAAGTATTCTTGAAATAGATGTTTACAGTCTTTACAAAAAATTAACTTTTAGGTTAACAAATATAGAGTATGAGGATTGGAGTGAGTTTCAGAGGAAAATGTTTAAAGTTATAGAAGTTAAATTTGCAAAGAAAATGTACTTAAATAAAAAACTAGAAAAATTAAAACCAAAGAAAACATTTTCACCCGATACCCCAAACATAGTGGAAAATCAATCTTCTCAAACTTTTGACAAAACTGAATTCGCGCTTTTGAATAAAGGTTTGGGTTCTGCACTGCCTCCTAGAGACGATCTGGGTGACTTGATCGGACATATTGAAAGCTCAATTCAGTATCTCCCTGAGAGTACAAAAGGTTTTGTCCGTGAGGCATGCCGAAACCAGATCTCCAAAAATATTGTATGCAATATTAGCGCTCCATCCCAAGAGGATAAGAAAATTTCTTTCTCTTTATTGAAAGAACAAAAGAACGTATTACATAAAACAGTAGTTACACAATAGATGTCGCCACATGGCTTAAAACGGAATAAACTTTTGGTATATATTTACAACACTCCCACTTAACAAAAGTTTACAACTAACAAAAAAAACTAAGTACAGCGCAAACCCAAACATTTTACAAACTTGGAATTCTTAACATTTTGTAACGGCTTGGTTAAAATATACCATTTCATCAGTTGATAAATATTTAAAGTTAACTTTATTTTCCGATAATACATCTCTCAAAAAATGGTATCTTATATCTATGTGCTTTGATCTGTCATGGAAAACTGGATTACTTGCTAGCTTTTGTGCACTTTGGTTATCATTGAATATATCAATACAATCCAATTTTCCTGTGATCTCAGATAAAAGCTTTCTTAAATATATGGCCTCCTTAGCTGCTTCGCTTAGAGCCATATACTCAGCTTCGGTTGTCGATAAGGCAACTGTCCGCTGTTTACAGCTTCTCCATGAAATTGAACCTCCTGAAAATTTAAAAACGTAGCCAGTAAAAGACTTTCTGTCTTGCTTGTCTGAACCCCAGTCAGCATCGGCAAACCCCGTTAGATTCAAATTATCTTTACAAAATTTCATAGAGAAACCTTTTGTACCCTTCAAATATCTAAGTAAACGTTTTGCACACTGCCAGTGCAACTTGGTATAACAATTATTATATTGACTCACAGCATGAGGTATGTCAGGGCGTGTCATGACAGCTAAATACATCAAACTTCCAATAAGTTCCTGATAAGGGATCTTTGGATCACAAATTTCACACCTCTGACTTCTCTCAAGTTGATACTGCCATCAAGTGGAGTACAAACAATCTTACTATCTACCATCCCAAAACGCTTTAACAAGTCATTTATATATGATTCCTGATCAATTGTTATAACATTTTTATTATAATCTCGCTTAACGTTCACCCCTAAACATTGTTTAGCCTCTCCAAGATTTTTAATTCTAAACTTAGAATTTAAATGTCTTTCAAGGAAATCAGTTTCCTTTGAATCAGCCGAAAAACAGAAAAAATCGTCTACATAAAGTGCAATTATAGTTAACAGATTCCCTTCATTTCTCTTTATATATAAACAAGGTTCATTCTCAGATTTTTTATACCCAATACTTGACAAAACTTCATCGACTTTTTCATTCCATGCTCGGCTAGATTGCTTTAACCCATATACAGCCTTTTTTAATTTATAAACTTTATTTTCATTATCTTTTAAGACAAAACCCTCTGGCTGTTGCATGAGGACATTTTCTTTTAACACCCCATTTAAAAAAGCTGTCTTAACATCTAAATGTAAAATTCTTAAGTCTAACTTAACGGCTAATGCTATTAACAGTCTAAAAGTTGAATGCCTCACTACAGGAGCAAAGGTTTCTACATAATCAACACCCTCTTTCTAAGTGTAACTTTTTGCTACCAATCGAGCTCTATATCTATTTTTGTTATCACTATCATTTTTCACTTTAAACACCCGCTTACACTGCACAACTGTTCCAGCCTCCTGCGGGTCGACAAGTTCCCATGTTTCGTTCTCATTAAATGAATCGATCTCTTCTAACATGGCCTGTTTCCACTCATGTCCGTCTGGCCTCGACAGTGCCTCCGTTACTGTCCTCGGAAGATCCAAAGTGTCTTGTGTTTCACCGGCATTGTGATCTTCTTGGAGCTTCTGGTACATCTGGATCATTGAACTGCTCGTCAGGAACATAATCACTATCATTACCTGAATTCAAAGCATCATTGTCATTTTCTTCTGATTCAGCTCCCACTGAATCCAATCCATCCAAGATTGGTTCTGGCTCACTAACAATAATTTTTTCTTTCTTTGGAATGTTTTCATTTATTACAACATCTCTGCTTGTAATAACCTCATTTTTAATAGGATCGTAAAGCCTATAGCCTTTTATATATTCGCTATGACCTACTAAAAAGACCTTTTTGGACTTTCTGTCCCACTTTAACCTTTTCTCTTTAGGAAGATGTGCCATTACTTCACTACCGAAAATCCTTAAATGGCTTACATCTGGTTTCTTGTCATGCCACATTTCATAAGGCGTCTTAAGGAGCCCTGAGACTAAAGAACGGTTTCTTAAGTATACCGCAGTGTTTACTGCCTCAGCCCACATTTTCTTATCAAAATTGGCATCGAGCTTTTTCAATAATAGTTCTGTTCATGCGCTCTATTAACCCATTTTGCTGTGGAGTATACGCATTTGTTTGTTGATGTAAAATCCCATAATCTCTATAACATTTGTTAAATAACTTATTGTTAAATTCTGTACCCTGATCACTACGAAAAATTTTAATTTTTGTACCCTTCTGGTTCTCTACAAAATTTTTAAATTCAATAAATTTTTCATATGCTTGATATTTACTTTTTAAAAAATAGACAAATGTTAACTTTGTAAAATCATCTTCTAAAAGCATAAAATACCTTGCACCTCCGAGAGAGTTTACCTCCATTGGACCACACAAATCGGCATGGATAACCTCCAATACTGTAGATGCTCTGGTACCCTTCCCAAAAGGCAATCTGGTCTGCTTTCCTTCACAACAAACTTCACATAGATTATCTTTTACCAAAACATTTTTACAATCAAGTCCTTTAACAAGACCATTCTTCATTTTATTTAAATCTTGATAGTTTAAATGACCAAACCTTCTGTGCCAAGTCTCTCCAGACACTGCTAATCCTGCTAAGTTTCCCACTGATTTCTCAATATTTAGTTTGTAAACATTGTCTATCAAACTTACCGTAGCAATCAACTGATTTTGGGCATTAAACACATCACAACCAGTATCATGAAATACTACTTTATTATTATTCTTGATTCTTGTATAAAGTACATTACGAATTTCTGCGGAATATCTTACCTTTAACTTTTGTTACAATGTCAATATCACCTGCACAATCTATTGTTTGCAACTGTGATGTCTTTCATCATAAAATCGTTATGAATATTTTTGAGCCAATTCTTTTCACCAGTTAAATGTGAACTACAACCTGAATCCACATACCAATCTGTATTATTAAATTGTCTGCTTAAAAATACAGCACTAAGAGCAATAAAAGAATCATTCTTTTTATTTTTCTTCAGTTCTGGACATTGATTTTTATAGTGACCTAGTTTTCCGCATTTGTAACAACACACTTCTCTTTTGTTTACTTGACTTGACGTTCTGTCATTTGACTGTCTTGTAGCGCCATCTCTGTTCCATCTTCCTGAACCTCTACTTGCAAAAGCGCTCCCTGCTTGACTCGCTGCTCCACCTATTTGCATATCAAGTAACCTTGATTTGATGGAATCTGCACTTATGTCAATTCCTGCATGCTCGATTGCAATAACCATTGGTTCAAACTTTTCCGTTAGACCTGCTAACATTAAACTGCCGATAAATTCCTGGCTTAATGTAAATCCACTTCTCTCCAACTTTTGTGAAGTATCGACGATCTGGTTAATGTAGCTTTCCATCGTCTCACAATTGTCCAACCTCAATGAAATTAGCTTACGTAACAGACTAATCTTACGAGCTGTGCCTGTGTCCTCGAATAATTTCTTTAGGGTCTTCCATACTTCTGTAGCGGTTTTACATTCTTTCACATATATAAATAGCGACGGATCTATAGATAAAACTAATTTTGCTTTTGCTTTGCTTACTAAAACGGTATCCTCCTCCAAGTCATCGAGACACTTCGATAGACCTTCTAGAATAAACACATTTTCAACTGCAAACGCCCAATCTGCAAAATTCTCTCGTCCCATCAACTTCGGAACATTACTTAAATAGTTCACGGCCATTGTAGCACTCGAAAATAAACTGTACTGTTTTACTACCATAACCTGTTATAAATCAGAGGATTGTAAGAGCGTAAATAAAACGACTGTACGCTTCGGGATCTGCTTGATGACTAACTAGAGTCATCTTTCTCTTTATTGAAAGAACAAAAGAACGTATTACATAAAACAGTAGTTACACAATAGATGTCGCCACATGGCTTAAAACGGAATAAACTTTTGGTATATATTTACAACAAAAAATCTAGTATAGCCGAACATGCTTTTAATCAAAATCATAGAAGTATAGACAATGTAAAATTACTTAAAAATGTATCCAATAATAAATTGTTGGACGCATTTGAAAATATAGAAATAGTAAAATGTTTAAACAGTTTAAACAGAGACAAAGGACCAATTCCTCTTAGTCTGCTTTTTAGTTTAATCCATTAGGTACGGGCGGGTTACTCATCCTTGGTTGATTAGTCACCCGTGGCTGATTAGGTCACCGGTGATGACAGTGCCAAGCACCGCCGGAGGAGGGGGGTTAGTCATTTAGTATAAATAGCTGTTAGAAATAGTTAGTTGTTTAGTCTATCATCAACTCCTGATGATGCCAACATAGTTGGCGAAACGCGCGTAGAGTGTGTGAAAATTGTGTTTTGGTTGAGTGGTCGACGATTTCCCAATTTAATCTTTTAAAATCGTAATGTTTATTAAATTGTTTTTTACTTTGTTCCGCATGTTAAAACTGTTTCGTTTTTGGTTATTGTTATTTATTTTATTAATTAATTTATGAATAAACATTTCTTGGGGTTGTTAATTTCATTCCGATTAAAATAATTACACATGATTTTCGTTGAAACAAATGACAAAACTAGGTTAATGCAACCATTTTCAATCTAATTTCAATCCATTTCGGGTGGAAAAAGTTACATACAGGGTGAATTTTTGACATGAACCAGATATGCCAGATTTTTAAATCCGGCCCTGTAAATTGATTCAAATTCTGGTATTTACTACACTAGAATACAGTGTGTATCGTTATTGTTTATTTTAAAGATTTCTTTATAATTACTAAACATTATTATACAGTAAGATATTTCATTATCGGCAATTTTCAATTTGACTTTAAAATGAATCTTTAATTAAAAATGTAAGGCAAGTGTAACAAAAATTTCAAATATCTCGGTTTAACTGACTATTTATGTCCACTGGAGAAATCATATCACATTTTAGGGAAATCATGTACAGGGTGAATTATTGCAATTGTAGCAATTCAACAAATTTTCGCGAAGTCGGTCCTGGAATTTTTTAGTTCTGAATATGTGAGTTAGTTGCTAGACACAAATACACACTTTTAACAAAAAATGAGACAAATCGACTTAATCATTGAAAAGATATGACCAAACATTATTTTGGTCCAAATCCATAAGTACATTATTAAAGAAAAACAGAAGACATTTTTTAATGGTCATTTGGTAATCCCCTAAAGTGCCTCTGCTTATGGTAGAAGTATGTAAAGTTCCTCGTGACTCACCCTGTATTGTATGATTGTATTAATTATTTTATACACAAAATTGCATTAAAAATAAATTATTAAAAAATCTGGGTAAATTATTTTTTAGGAGGAATGTCTCAAGAACAATACGAAGCTTTTATAAAGAGGTCCCAGGAAACACACGCCTTAGGTAGACCTGGTCAACCTGAAGAAATCGCCAAAACAATTGCATTTTTAGCCAGTGATGATGCCAGTTTTATAACTGGAGCCACTGTACCTGTAGATGGAGGCAGACATGCCATGTGCCCAAGATAACTTTTCTATATCTGTTATTCTTTTTGGATGAATAAAATTCTTTTTTGTTAAACAAATGTATACTTTATTATAACATTGAATATATAATATAATTCAATTGAAATAACTGAATCGCTTTAACTGTATGTAGAATCTGTTGAGTTACCTTTTATGTATAGAGTTCAATATCTGAGTTACAAATTTTTATTAAAAACACATTGTATTGGACACACAAACGTTCACCGTCATTATTGCAATTTACTTTGCCACGAGTTATTCCCGGTTAAAGATATTCCTTCGTGGGATTATGTAATCCGCTTTGGATGCCGGCTAACCACAGTGAAGTGGGGTGTGGATTGATATATGTTGTTAATTAAAAATAAAAATGAGCGCCAGGAGATTGTTTTACCATCATCCAAAATACAGTCAATTTAGTCACTCAACCTCCAGAATGGATCTAAATTGAGCCCACTAAAAAAAAATAAACTACGTCGCAACAAAAATTTGCTTACCTTAGTTCGGGCCAAGACTATTTGTGACTATTAGTAAATGAAAGAAAAGTAACTAATTACTAAATAACTATTTAATGTTTTCACTTAGCAAAATTGCACAGTTCAAAAAAATAAAAAGAAAAAGGAATCCAAGGGATCCCACTAAAATTGCGCTAGTTAAAAAAAATGATTAAATTAATTAGTTAATTAATTAAATGACCAACAATAGGGGTGTTACACCGTCCGCGAGAGCTCTCAAGGTCGTTGGAATTGGGCGTAAAAAAATACCACTCGCCCCTATAAGTCGCTTACAAAATTCCAAAAAAATTAGAGAAAATATATGAAAATATTAATTTAGAGACCTTTAAAAATCACTAGTTACCAATAATGTATATGAACAAATAAAAAAAAATGAAAAACTTGCGGTTGTTTCTAAATTAAATAGCGGCAACTTGCAGCTACTAACTCGTCAGGTCAGGTCAGCTCAATACGAAAATCTGGTTAACACTCTGCCCAACACGAGAAGGTGGTCAACACTCCGCCCAACACGAGAACCCTAAAATAAAATACATTAAACCCCTAATCGAATACCCCTCGGCCCAGGAAGAAATTTACAAACTCTAACAGTTTATACAATAAAAACATTTAGATATCTCAACATACCCTTTTATACAGTGAAGGGGAATTCTCGTCAAATCAGGAACTTCCCTGACAGATGCTTCCGTGGAAGGTGAATCCTCAGAGAATTAAATCGTCTCCCTATAATATTAATAGGCCTTACACACTTGCCAAATAACATAAAACTCGTCTGTCATGAAAAACGCCTTACCTGACAAAAATGGCGTCGTTACGAACGTGGCTTGGTTCGGTACAAAATATCAATTCCTCTTCAAGAGAATCAGACCAGGGTAAACACACCAAAGCAAATAGGCACCCTGCAAGTCTAACAATACGGGAATCGCTCGTCTATCCCAATCAATGGTACGAAATAATCTTCATAAAACACCGGGCGATTCCTCAAAAATTTTGTCTAAACCACGTTACACTTATCACCCAACAAGAAAGAAAAGACCCAGCCGGTCCGAAATTTCCTTCGAAATCATTCTACAACGAATTCCACCACGCAAGTCCAGAAAGAGATTCACCTATTAATCGCCACGGGTCACTAAATACGACTGCGACCTGACCAATCATATAACAGGTGACTGGCTAACACAGCCGTACAGTACCTCAAATTTAACAGAAGAAATGTCCGGAACGACAGATGGAAACATGACATCGAGAAATTAGACATAAACAACAAACTATTTTGATAGATATACTTTATATGAAACTAAATAACTCGTTCAAATGAATATAAAGTTAGTCAAAAAACTTGAGGCTATCTTATGTGATATATGGTTCCTAAATAATATAATCCGATCCCGACAGTGGCTCACATTTACAAGGTATGGAAAACTAATTAATGTAGTAAGGTCTTAATACCGAATTTAAACGTTACAACTTCATTCAGTGAAGTGAATAAACCTTAGCAGTAACTTGAAGTAGTAGCTTGTTATTTTTAGCAATTGCTTGAAACAGGAGTGAATAAACATAAGCGGGCACTATGAAGTTTCTGCTTGCCAAAACAAAGTCGATCCCGGAAAAACTTGAGCTATAACTTGATAAAGCATTTGCTTCAACTGACCAGAGTCAAACACTTCCTTCAAATTGTGACGACTGTTCCCTCTCTTTTTCCGGTTCCCATTACATCTGTCTAGTTAACTTAGACCTGTTCAATCCTGCAGTATGATTAACCGATTTATTTAGGCAGTATTTAAACAATAAACATGTCAAGTTCAAGTGAAGACGAAGGTGTTTTGGAAAAAAAGTTTGATCGAGGTTTATTTAATAAACTATTGGCAGCTAACAAAGTTGTATTAGAGAAATCTAAATTACCAGCAGTTATAAAGGGGAAAAAAGAAGCGTGGGAGAAAATTACAGCGCTGTATACAAAGGGAACTGGGAATCGAGTGACAAAAGTACAGGTATCTAAAATGTTGAGTAATATGAAGACAACAGTAAAAAAAATACCGATGTCAAGACCACAGGCAATAAAGTTATCAAGCTAAAAATGTGGGAAAAAGACTTTTGTAAAATTATCAGCGATGAGAATAATCCAGCATTTTCTAAAGTACCGGGTGGTATCACTGTTGGAGTAGATAATCCAGAAGTAAGTAATCAAAATGAAGAGGACGTGGCACAGGAAGAGCCGATGACGAAAAAACCGAACACAGCGATAAGAAAAATTGCTAAAGTAGTGAAGCAGTATGAAACTGATGAAACAAATGATTTCTGTACCTCAACTCCAACGAATTGTATTATTGCAACAAATGGCAATAAATAAAATTACAATAGAAAGAGAAAAGATGCTAATACAAAATATGAAACAGAAAGGTAAAGACGAGTCAACACAAACCACGGAAGAAAAAACTGGTTTTTATCTTGTATATCAACAATTATAAATTAATGTCTGGTTCTTTTATGCTTGTGGCTTAATAAAACAAGTATTTTTTGGATGTGCTACCATCTATGGTAAGAAGAGAGTATTGACATTAAATTTTGACTGAATCTAGTCAAGATGTCACTCTCTTCTTTTTTATCCCTTTCAGAGATTAATACAAAGAGAGTAAACCAGTTACTGGTTTACTCACTAAGTATTTTTTGTTTTTATTATTAATAGTAGTATTGCAAAATGACGTATCTAGGCGTTTTAAAAATAGTATATTATATTATAAGGATTAAAAGTGCATATTTTTTTACGAGCGAATGCAAAATTGCGACTAAAAATAGGCACTTTTAGTCCGTATGATATATACTATTTTTTCTCCAACCAAGTCAAAATTAAAATAAATTTAGTTTTATTAAAAAATCGTTAATAATTTGGTAATAAATTTGAACACCTATTAATTATAACAGCGATAGCAAGTCGGTAGTCATGGATATCTGGTATTGTTGGTAAATATTGATTGTCAAGTAGACGTACTAATCATATAATTTTTGTAGTAGTTTTTACGCTGCTTTCAAAATGAATCCCGAACACGATGAAAATATACCTGCGGATATATTGGAAAGTGCCGAAGCATTATATCTAAATCTTTTGCCACCCAAATCTCGCCAAGTTTATGAACTTGCATATCAGCGATTCATGGATTGGTGTAAAGAAAAAAATATGCAAAACTATGCGGAGAGTGTTCTTATGGTGTATTTCTCAAATTTAACGAAGACCGTCAAGCCATCCACTCTTTGGTTTTGGCAATAATTGTTCCAATTGTGCATTCAATATCACTATAAATAACAAATAAATACCTATATATAGTTGCCCAATTAGTTTGTTTTACTAAGTTTGTAAGAGACAATGTTTTTTTCTTCAAATTTCAATTAGAGAGCTCAAATGCAATTACTTTTAGTCCTAGGATTAAAAGTAGCGTTTTTAATCCTAGGATTAAAAGTGTTGCTAAGCAACGAACAAATTTTTGTACGGTAAGGGAATTGATGGCTTTTGCACCTGAAAATAGTACAAAAATGTCAACATTTTTTGATGGTTGGAGAAAAAATATATATTATGAGTGAGTTTAAAATACAATGAAACTATACCCACACAGCACAGGATATTCCCAGAATATCCTCACAAGATACCAATGTTCTTTTTGCAGAATATTCCTAAGCAAATATTCTGAGAACGATCATAGAATGTAGTGGATATATTAAAATATTCTATGAATATTTATATATTATATTCCTAGTACATTAATATAAAATATTCTAAATACATTCTATGTACATACTAATTATCTTTTATTAAAAATAATATTGATGGATTTTTTTATGTTGGTCATTTTCATATTTTCAACAAAAAATACGTGTAAAAACAAGCGCGTTAATTTGAAGTCATGACATATTTTTTTAGTTGTAAAATTGGAGCCCTGTCTGTTGGCAATAAAACTATTTATTCTTAGGAAAGAGGCCATGACAAATGTCATGTTATGTGTAGAATAAGAAGAAAGTAGTTAGCCGTCAAGTAAGAGAGTAAAAAGTGGTTGTAATAGTAGAGAGTTGAAGTAAACACAGTACGTAACCCTTTACGTAGAAAATACCGTACGAAATATAACGTAATAGAGAGTAGAAGTAAACACAGTACGTAACCCTTTACGTAGAAAATACCGTACGAAATATAACGTAATAAAGTTGTATGGAATTTGAGTTGAAGTGTTCATGTACGTACGTAAAATAGATGTCAACTGTCAACCTTTAATTAATTGGTCTGTATTTTGGTTTTATGTTGTTTTATGTGAGCAGAATGTCGAAAAGTCAAAATTAAAAAAAAATTTAATAAAATAAGAGGTTTTATTATATCCATTAAAAAGAGTATTTGAAGTACAAAGCCACTAATGAGTTATAGAAATGAAAAACAAAATAATATATATTGGAATTGGATTTCTTGAAATTCTACTAAAATAGAAGTTACATTTTTATGGTAAGCACGTCTTTATACATGTTCAATTAGGCTCTATTTATTTCATTTAAGGTGGAAGGTATTCTTGATGCAGCACAACTTGGGGATTCAGATTTCGAAGAAGATGAAATGGATGAGGTAATCTTGCTACATATATTCAACAATGATCCTGTTGGGAATCGAGCAGAGCTTTATGGGCGATTGAGCCTCCACACAGCTGGAACAATATTTGGGAAATTTAATGATCTGTTCAGCACACACATATTTTCAAAATCCATCATGCTCATTAAATTTTAGTAAATGCACCTAGATTGATTTTTGTAAAGTTAGTATCGCAATATTAAAGTAGCATACCTTTTATCAAGCAAAAACAACTTTAATGTTTGTTTTATTACCAATATTTTGTTTGCATTGTTTGCTAGTTTCAAGATGTAAAAAGCGCCATCAACTAAATTTAGTTGAACATTTCTACACTTTGTAAATGTAATTTTATTGAGTATATTTTCTAAAAATGTAAAGATTCATTGTTTTGTAGTTTTAGAGATAAATATTCTGTAATATTGTTTTGTTATTGTTAATGTAATTAATAAATAAATATTTATATAATAAAAAATATTTTAACTTGAAAGTTTTTATTATCTTACTGAAATATGAGAAATAACCTTTAGAAACATAATAAGCGAATATTTAGTAACTTCTATAGGAATTTCTCAACCGAACTTCTAAATCACACTTAAATTCCTAAATTATATAAATCAAATGAAACAAAAACGAATATTTAGTAACTTCTTGAGTGACCCTTAACATCATGTTATTTATATATGAAATGATTAATCAACTATAGTGCCTCAACTTGTAAATAATTGTAGATTTGTTAAAGACATAAATATTTCACAAGATCAAGAAACAATTTTTATTTAGACAGAGTAAGCACTACAGTTATATAGTCAGAATATAGTCTGTTTTATAAGGGATTAAAGCAATACAATGAATTGCCTCTTTTTATTAAAAACTGCAATAATTTAATGAGCTTTAAAAGAACATGTAGGTTGTGAATATAAGTATATAACTATTTATTTTTTTTTGTAAACCTAAATGTAAAAATAATACTAGCCAAGAGCTAAATTAAAGGATTATTCATTTCGGAAGCTCATAGTGGTTTGTATTTTAATTTCTCTCTCTCTTTCCACTGGATTAAAACCACTTAGTTGTTAAAAAAGTTTTTTTATTGTCAATAAAAAAACTTTTTTAACAACTAAGTGGTTTTAATCCAGTGGAAAGAGAGAGAGAGAAATTAAAGGATTATTATTATTATTACTTCTATAGGAATTTCTCAACTATTATTATATATATTATTATATTATTATTATATTACATTATAACTGAATGTAATCTAACAAAAAAAAAATAAAGAAAGTCTTTTTGAAACTATGAATAATTTACTTTAAGTCAAAATTCAAAATTGGGACATTCGCCATTTATCGGTGCCACTCGTATAATCTTCGGTTAACGTACGTAGATTTTTAAGGTATCCGTGAGAGAACGCAAGGTTACGTAGGTACGCAATCCTATTTTTCACGTAAACGCTATTTCCAGACAAATGCGCATGCGTAGATGTCAATTCGGCTCCTAACGTTTACGTACTTGGCACAACTTCAACTCTCTAATAAAGTTGTATGAAATTTGAGTTGAAGTGTTCATGTACGTACGTAAAATAGATGTCAACTGTCAACCTTTAATTAATTGGTCTGTATTTTGCTGTTATGTTGTTTTATGTGAGCAGAAAGTCGAAAAGTCAAAATTAAAAAAATTTTTAATAAAATAAGAGGTTTTATTATATCCATTAAGAAGAGTATTTGAAGTACAAAGCTACTAATGAGTTATAGAAATGAAAAACAAAATAATATATATATATTGGAATTGGATTTCTTGAAATTCTACTAAAACAGAAGTTACATTTTTATGGTAAGCACGTCTTTATACATGTTCAATTAGGCTCTATTTATTTCATTTAAGATGGAAGGTATTCTTGATGCAGCACAACTTGGGGATTCAGATTTCGAAGAAGATGAAATGGATGAGGTAATCTTGCTACATATATTCAACAATGATCCTGTTGGGAATCGAGCAGAGCTTTATGGGCGATTGAGCCTCCACACAACTGGAACAATATTTGGGAAATGTAATGTTCTGTTCAGCACACACAGATTTTCAAAATCCATCGTGCTGATTAAATTTTAGTAAATGTACCTAGATTGATTTTTGTAAAGTTAGTATCGCAGTATTAAAGTAGCATACCTTTTATCAAGCAAAAACAATTTGAATGTTTGTTTTATTACCAATATTTTGCTAGTTTTAAGATGTAAAAAGCGCCATCAACTAAATTTAGTTGAACATTTCTACACTTTGTAAATTTTATTTTTATTGAGTATATTTTCTAAAAAATTTTTATTCGTTGTTTTGTAGTTTTAGAGATAAATATTCTGTAATATGGTTTTGTTATTGTTATTGTGATTAATAATTAAATATTTATATAATAAAAATGTTTTAACTTGAAAGTTTTTTATCATCTTACTGAAATATGAGAAATAACCTTTAGAAACATAATAAGCGAATATTTAGTAACTTCTATAGGAATTTCTCAACCGAATGTAATCTAATAACAGAAAATAAAGAAATTCTTTTGAGAACTTCTAAATCACACTTAAATTCCTAAATTATATAAATCAAATGAAACAAAAACGAATATTTAGTAACTTCTTGAGTGACCCTTAACACCATGTTATTTATATATAAAATGATTAATCAACTATAGTGCCTCAACTTGTAAATAATTGTAGGTTTGTTAAAGACATAAATATTCCACAAGATCAAGAAACAATTTTTATTTAGACAGAGTAAGCACTATAGTTATATAGTCAGAATATAGTCTGTTTTATAAGGGATTAAAGCAGTACAATGAATTGCCTGATTTTATTAAAAACTGCAATAATTTAATAAGCTTTAAAAGAACATGTAGGTTGTGAATATAAGTATATAACTATTTATTTTTTTTTGTAAACCTAAATGTAAAAATAATACTAGCCAAGAGCTAAATTAAAGGATTATTCATTTCGGAACCTCATAGTGGTTTGTATTTTAATTTCTTTCTCTCTTTCCACTGGATTAAAACCACTTAGTTGTTAAAAAAGTTTTTTTATTCTCAACTATTATTATATATTATATTATATTATTATTATATTATATTATAACGGAATGTAATCTAACAAAAAAAAATAAAGAAAGTCTTTTTGAAGCTATGAATAATTTACTTTAAGTCAAAATTCAAAATTGGGACATTCGCCATTTATCGGTGTCACTCGTATAATCTTCGGTTAACGTACGTAGATTTTTACGGTATCCGTGAGAGAACGCAAGGTTACGTACGTACGCAATCCTATTTTTCACGTAAACGCTATTTCCAGACAAATGCGCATGCGTAGATGTCAATTCGGCTCCTAACGTTTACGTACTTGGCACAACTTCAACTCTCTAGTTTGTATGTTAAGAGGGGCCTTGCCACTGACGACCTCGTTTTCAGTTGGCAATACTGAATATGCATAAAAATTTGACGATTTTTTGGAGAGTTAATCTCGAGAACGGAATTTTTGTTTGTGGAAATATTTATACCCGTTATAGCTTATACCTTGGAATAGGACATCTCCTTTTTTGAGTCAATTTTAAGGATTAATAAAAAAGATATCAGCCATTTATTGGAGGTGTGTTTTTGACAGTTTTGACAATTTGTGATCACCAATTTTAACGTGAAAAGGAGATGTCCTAAATGAAGAATACAGAATTAATTTCCGAGAATACCAATTCTCAAAACTTTATAATTTTTGAGATTAACTCTCCAGAAAAAAAAAATTTATGTAAGTTGCCTATATCCCAGTAAGATTTTCTCTTTCCATAGTTCAGGCGTTTTCCGCCTGACACTATGAGACAGTGGCGTTTTTTGGTTTTATTTTGAACGATGTATGCAACCAGTATTACGAATAGGAAGTTTAGAATTTAGAACTGACATTTTAGGTTATGTTGGCTAATTTATTCGTGTTTTGCAATTTTTTTTAATGAGTAAATTAGTATTAACTAAAACCAGTTCTTCAGTTTAAAGTATTTCAATTAATGCCGTATACCTCATTTAGGACATGTTTCACTTTAAAATTGGTGATCACAAATTGTCAAAAGCACACCTTCCACTAAATGATTAATATGTTTATTATTCCTTAAAATTTGTTGAAAAATTGAGATGTCCTATTCCAAGGTGTAAGCTATAACGGATAAAAATATTTCCACAAACAAAAATTCCATTCTCGAGAGGCTGTTCAAAAAATCTTCATTTTTATGCATATTCGAAGGAAGTCCTAAATTAGTGATTAGTAATATGGAGAATGTGCAATTCAACTATAACAGTTTTTTGTGATTTTTATTCGTGCATTCAAAATAGTGTCTGCATAGTTGGGAATCACAGACATTTGCAGAAATTAATATTTACAGTATGTCTCACATATTAACCCGTCTATGGGACTCTTGATGTAGGTTTGTTACACATTTTATTTGCTATTATGTCTTTTGTCCATTGATAAAAAGCAATGCAGTTTTTTCATAGTGTATTGTTTTTGTTTTAGTGAATAACTGTAATTAGGTACTTTTAAATAAAGAAATAATTATTAATTGTTCAATTTATTTTCTTACAAAAATGATTTTATAATATTTAATGATTTACAATAAAGTTAACATTAAAGAAATGAGTTTACGATTAATACATGCAAGTATATTAGAACTAAGAATCTGAAATAAATTTATAATTAATAAATGCATATGTCATAAAATACATAAAAGATATATTTAGTTGGCAGATTTTGAGACTTGGTTCAAGATTTCTTGTCGATAGGTCTTGAGGAGGACCGGTTGGATTAAATGTCGCGTCAGGCATCATATGCTTTAGTCGGGAGATCAAAAGATTGTATACTATTGTACTGGTCAACCCCTTGCCCTTTCGGCGTTCTTCTTTAACACTTAGTTTTCCGAGAGTACATATTTTGGAATGATCGTATTGTAGATTAGTAGCCCAATCCAGTACATACCCAAGTTCTACAATTCTCATACCTGTTATCGGGTTCTCAGGTTTCGGTACTCTCTCATATTCTAGCTCAAGTTTGTTTATGCTAGAAAATTAATGAAATATTAAATTATACATATCATAAGGAATGGTCAATATTTTAATCATAGGTTCAGGACCTCGAAATATTAATATTTTACTAAATAACTCTGGGTCAAATGTTATCTACTACTAAGGGTGTTGAAGATAAAATGTATTTTTCGTTTTTTTGCAATAATTTCTTTATTATTTAATATATTGACTTGAAATTTGGTATGGTTATATTTTTAAGAAATTATTGCAAAAAAACGAAAAATACATTTTATCTTCAACACCCTGTATCCAGGCCCGGATTCAGAGCCGTGATTTGGGGGGGGGTTCCTTCCGGGGGGTCGAGAAAATTTTTGAAATAATGTATTTATTACCTTTTAGTTATTCATTTGTATATGTGATTTTTTGCGTTTGGCTCAGGATATCCTCTTCTAAATTTTCTTGTGTGAAATCCTCTTCAATATCTTCTGTATTTCCTTCTCATGGAAAGTCATTGAGTTGGATGACCTCTTCTAAAATATCCTCTTGCAGAAAACTCTCCTCTTGATTGTCGGCTTCTTTCTTTCTTTCTGTAATTCTTTCTTGTGGGAATCCCTCTTTTTGGATGTTCTCTTCTGGGACACTTTCTTCATTAAACCTAAGAAAATGTACATAATCAAAAAATTGAAATAAAAAGCTAGGTATATGAAAATTACTTTGACAGACTTTTGATTATGGGTACTTCATAGGAATAATATTTCGCTGCAATCATTTGGGAATCCCCCTTCTTCGATGTTCTGTTCTGGGACACTTTCTTCATTAAATCTAGGAAAATGTACATAATCAAAAAATTGAAATAAAAAGCTTAATAACTTATAAAAAATATGGCTAAAACATAACTTTAGAAAACTTACGATTCTTCTAATATTTCTGTGGAAATGTCCCAGTTTTCTCTATTTTCTCTATTTTCCCAAGTGCACTTGTTCTTCTTTCTAGTTTTACGCGAACTTCGAGGCATCTTTGGATAATATCCTACCCTATATAAAAAATAATAAAAAAAAATTGTGTCTTTTTTCACAAAAATGAAAAGGGTGTCCTTTTTCACCGAGGAGGGTAAACAATCAGAATCTAAAACCTAAAAATACTGTTGTGTTCGTTTCACACCACTTTTGTACCGTAATAATGTAGCTCTAATGGAGATAAAAGCAAAAATGCAATATGCGTTAGGTGACCTGTTCAATCAGAGACCAACCAAATCACGACTAATAACAATAACTAAATTGTAAAATCACGTCACAAAACGGATGGAAAAACCGCCAAAAACATCACAAAACATTAGTTGCAAACATTTTGTTCATAGAACGCAGTTTTTTGTGTCGATAACTCATGTATTCTGCAATTGTTTAAACAAATAGATATTGATAAAAACATTTTGCGTTTGGGGCCGCCAATTATTTATTAATTCATTTTTTAAAAAAATTCTTGCTTCACCTTAAAGATTATACATTTATATAATTCTCAATTTTCGTATGAATCCATTGATGTTTAAATATTTTTTTTATGTTAGAAATATTATTTTCCGAGCTCCATTCCTATCTGATGTATTTAGTGAGATTAGTCCCGTGGCAGCGCTATTCATATTAAAATAAACGGATTTATACGAAAATAATTGAAAATTAATTAAATTAATAAAATATAAACTCTATTTTGATGCTAGAAAAAAAATAGTAAACAAAAAAAATAAAATTTCCTAAAAATAAAAAATAAAATTTCTGTCGTGGCTGAAGCCGGTATCGAACTCATGACAAATGGATTATTAGCGCTCTCTGCGACAAGACTAACTGTGAAAATAAAGAAAATTTATTCTCTCAGATTCCTTAGATATCCCAAATAATATATTATATTTTAATACTAGCAGCGCCACCTAGCATACAGGAGATTCACTGAAGTCTTAAGATATCTATCTCTCTTCATTATTGCAGAAAGACAGTGATAAAAGATAAAGATAAAGATGGGGATTTTTGGTGTTTGTAGTTCGGCATACCTGTCGCGATGCCCCTCTTAATAAAATAAAAGTAAACATGGTTCACGTTATTTGTTTATTCAACAACTTAATTTAACACCAAATCTAACAAAATGTAACAGGTTATGGGAACCAGACTCGCCTAAAAGGGAGTTAAGCGAAAAAGTTGACGGCGGCAAGCAGTTAGGTGACTACATCACCTATAAAAGAAAATACCCAGTGTTTGGGGTCAGACAGTCAGTTAGTTAGAATACGACGTTCAACCACAGGAAATTATAGTCTCTAGGTTGGAAGAAAAAGTAGTTACACATATTTTGTCATGCAAAACAGCAGCCGAAATGTGGACAAAGCTTAAGAGGGGCGTCGCGACAGGTATGCCAAACTACAAACACCAAAAATCCCCATTTTTATCTTTATCTTTTATCACTGTCTTTCTGCAATAATGAAGAGAGATAGATATCTTAAGACTTCAGTGAATCTCCTGTATCCTAGGTGGCGCTGCTAGTATTAAAATATAATATATTATTTGGGATATCTAAGGAATCTGAGAGAATAAATTTTCTTTATTTTCACGATTGGTCTTGCCGCAGAGAGCGCTAATAATCCATTTGTCATGAGTTCGATACCGGCTTCAGCCACTATGAGACAGTGGCGTTTTTTGGTTTTATTTTGAACGATGTATGCAACCAGTATTACGAATAGGAAGTTTAGAATTTAGAACTGACATTTTAGGTTATGTTGGCTAATTTATTCGTGTTTTGCAATTTTTTTTAATGAGTAAATTAGTATTAACTAAAACCAGTTCTTCAGTTTAAAGTATTTCAATTAATGCCGTATACCTCATTTAGGACATGTTTCACTTTAAAATTGGTGATCACAAATTGTCAAAAGCACACCTTCCACTAAATGATTAATATGTTTATTATTCCTTAAAATTTGTTGAAAAATTGAGATGTCCTATTCCAAGGTGTAAGCTATAACGGATAAAAATATTTCCACAAACAAAAATTCCATTCTCGAGAGGCTGTTCAAAAAATCTTCATTTTTATGCATATTCGAAGGAAGTCCTAAATTAGTGATTAGTAATATGGAGAATGTGCAATTCAACTATAACAGTTTTTTGTGATTTTTATTCGTGCATTCAAAATAGTGTCTGCATAGTTGGGAATCACAGACATTTGCAGAAATTAATATTTACAGTATGTCTCACATATTAACCCGTCCATGGGACTCTTGATGTAGGTTTGTTACACATTTTATTTGCTATTATGTCTTTTGTCCATTGATAAAAAGCAATGCAGTTTTTTCATAGTGTATTGTTTTTGTTTTAGTGAATAACTGTAATTAGGTACTTTTAAATAAAGAAATAATTATTAATTGTTCAATTTATTTTCTTACAAAAATGATTTTATAATATTTAATGATTTACAATAAAGTTAACATTAAAGAAATGAGTTTACGATTAATACATGCAAGTATATTAGAACTAAGAATCTGAAATAAATTTATAATTAATAAATGCATATGTCATAAAATACATAAAAGATATATTTAGTTGGCAGATTTTGAGACTTGGTTCAAGATTTCTTGTCGATAGGTCTTGAGGAGGACCGGTTGGATTAAATGTCGCGTCAGGCATCATATGCTTTAGTCGGGAGATCAAAAGATTGTATACTATTGTACTGGTCAACCCCTTGCCCTTTCGGCGTTCTTCTTTAACACTTAGTTTTCCGAGAGTACATATTTTGGAATGATCGTATTGTAGATTAGTAGCCCAATCCAGTACATACCCAAGTTCTACAATTCTCATACCTGTTATCGGGTTCTCAGGTTTCGGTACTCTCTCATATTCTAGCTCAAGTTTGTTTATGCTAGAAAATTAATGAAATATTAAATTATACATATCATAAGGAATGGTCAATATTTTAATCATAGGTTCAGGACCTCGAAATATTAATATTTTACTAAATAACTCTGGGTCAAATGTTATCTACTACTAAGGGTGTTGAAGATAAAATGTATTTTTCGTTTTGTTGCAATAATTTCTTTATTATTTAATATATTGACTTGAAATTTGGTATGGTTATATTTTTAAGAAATTATTGCAAAAAAACGAAAAATACATTTTATCTTCAACACCCTGTATCCAGGCCCGGATTCAGAGCCGTGATTTGGGGGGGGGGGGTTCCTTCCGGGGGGTCGAGAAAATTTTTGAAATAATGTATTTATTACCTTTTAGTTATTCATTTGTATATGTGATTTTTTGCGTTTGGCTCAGGATATCCTCTTCTAAATTTTCTTGTGTGAAATCCTCTTCAATATCTTCTGTATTTCCTTCTCATGGAAAGTCATTGAGTTGGATGACCTCTTCTAAAATATCCTCTTGCAGAAAACTCTCCTCTTGATTGTCGGCTTCTTTCTTTCTTTCTGTAATTCTTTCTTGTGGGAATCCCTCTTTTTGGATGTTCTCTTC
This sequence comes from Crepidodera aurea, assembly GCA_949320105.2. Taxonomy (NCBI): domain Eukaryota; kingdom Metazoa; phylum Arthropoda; class Insecta; order Coleoptera; family Chrysomelidae; genus Crepidodera; species Crepidodera aurea. Next base: position 98,150,257 of record OX439473.1, read on the forward strand.
TGGGACACTTTCTTCATTAAACCTAAGAAAATGTACATAATCAAAAAATTGAAATAAAAAGCTAGGTATATGAAAATTACTTTGACAGACTTTTGATTATGGGTACTTCATAGGAATAATATTTCGCTGCAATCATTTGGGAATCCCCCTTCTTCGATGTTCTGTTCTGGGACACTTTCTTCATTAAATCTAGGAAAATGTACATAATCAAAAAATTGAAATAAAAAGCTTAATAACTTATAAAAAATATGGCTAAAACATAACTTTAGAAAACTTACGATTCTTCTAATATTTCTGTGGAAATGTCCCAGTTTTCTCTATTTTCTCTATTTTCCCAAGTGCACTTGTTCTTCTTTCTAGTTTTACGCGAACTTCGAGGCATCTTTGGATAATATCCTACCCTATATAAAAAATAATAAAAAAAAATTGTGTCTTTTTTCACAAAAATGAAAAGGGTGTCCTTTTTCACCGAGGAGGGTAAACAATCAGAATCTAAAACCTAAAAATACTGTTGTGTTCGTTTCACACCACTTTTGTACCGTAATAATGTAGCTCTAATGGAGATAAAAGCAAAAATGCAATATGCGTTAGGTGACCTGTTCAATCAGAGACCAACCAAATCACGACTAATAACAATAACTAAATTGTAAAATCACGTCACAAAACGGATGGAAAAACCGCCAAAAACATCACAAAACATTAGTTGCAAACATTTTGTTCATAGAACGCAGTTTTTTGTGTCGATAACTCATGTATTCTGCAATTGTTTAAACAAATAGATATTGATAAAAACATTTTGCGTTTGGGGCCGCCAATTATTTATTAATTCATTTTTTAAAAAAATTCTTGCTTCACCTTAAAGATTATACATTTATATAATTCTCAATTTTCGTATGAATCCATTGATGTTTAAATATTTTTTTTATGTTAGAAATATTATTTTCCGAGCTCCATTCCTATCTGATGTATTTAGTGAGATTAGTCCCGTGGCAGCGCTATTCATATTAAAATAAACGGATTTATACGAAAATAATTGAAAATTAATTAAATTAATAAAATATAAACTCTATTTTGATGCTAGAAAAAAAATAGTAAACAAAAAAAATAAAATTTCCTAAAAATAAAAAATAAAATTTCTGTCGTGGCTGAAGCCGGTATCGAACTCATGACAAATGGATTATTAGCGCTCTCTGCGACAAGACTAACTGTGAAAATAAAGAAAATTTATTCTCTCAGATTCCTTAGATATCCCAAATAATATATTATATTTTAATACTAGCAGCGCCACCTAGCATACAGGAGATTCACTGAAGTCTTAAGATATCTATCTCTCTTCATTATTGCAGAAAGACAGTGATAAAAGATAAAGATAAAGATGGGGATTTTTGGTGTTTGTAGTTCGGCATACCTGTCGCGATGCCCCTCTTAATAAAATAAAAGTAAACATGGTTCACGTTATTTGTTTATTCAACAACTTAATTTAACACCAAATCTAACAAAATGTAACAGGTTATGGGAACCAGACTCGCCTAAAAGGGAGTTAAGCGAAAAAGTTGACGGCGGCAAGCAGTTAGGTGACTACATCACCTATAAAAGAAAATACCCAGTGTTTGGGGTCAGACAGTCAGTTAGTTAGAATACGACGTTCAACCACAGGAAATTATAGTCTCTAGGTTGGAAGAAAAAGTAGTTACACATATTTTGTCATGCAAAACAGCAGCCGAAATGTGGACAAAGCTTAAGAGGGGCGTCGCGACAGGTATGCCAAACTACAAACACCAAAAATCCCCATTTTTATCTTTATCTTTTATCACTGTCTTTCTGCAATAATGAAGAGAGATAGATATCTTAAGACTTCAGTGAATCTCCTGTATCCTAGGTGGCGCTGCTAGTATTAAAATATAATATATTATTTGGGATATCTAAGGAATCTGAGAGAATAAATTTTCTTTATTTTCACGATTGGTCTTGCCGCAGAGAGCGCTAATAATCCATTTGTCATGAGTTCGATACCGGCTTCAGCCACGACAGAAATTTTATTTTTTATTTTTAGGAAATTTCATTTTTTTTGTTTACTATTTTTTTTCTAGCATCAAAATAGAGTTTATATTTTATAATTTAATTAATTTTCAATTATTTTCGAATAAATCCGTTTATTTTAATATGAATAGCGCTGCCACGCGACTAATCTCTCTAAGTACATCAGATAGGAATGGAGCTCGGAAAATAATATTTCTAACATAAAAAAAATATTTAAACATCAATGGAGTGATACGAAAATTGAGAATTATATAAATGTATAATCTTTAAGGTGAAGCAAGAATTTTTTTAAAAAATGAATTAATAAATAATTGGCGGCCCCAAACGCAAAATGTTTTTATCAATATCTATTTGTTTAAACAATTGCAGAATACATGAGTTATCGACACAAAAAACTGCGTTCTATGAACAAAATGCAACATTGTAACCACAATAAATTATCTGCAAGTCCTTTTATAAAAAAAATTGTTAATGTTAATTTGTATATAACAATTGAACGGTTACAGATAAAAAATCGCTGCAAGTCTTAAACCATGGGTTATGATAAATTGTTCATGTTTCATCCCTTGAAATTTTTTTTGTCCGTGTCACCATTTTCGTTAAAAAGTCCAAAAAATAGGGTTGAAAAATTAAAATGCTCACAAACGATCGCTTTTAACAATGAAGACGGCTATTTATAAATTTTTTAATGTCACCATTGTATTCAGTGTGATTTTTCATATAAGAATAATATACAACAATAAACCTACTTTAAAATTTTAATTTAGAGGTGCGGGCATTACGGCAACATTGGTGTGTTTTTTCATTTCAGTTGTTAGTTTTTTGCCTGTTTGTCTTTGTTTTCGCTCTGTCCGCTCTCTAATTCTGAAATAAAATAAGATAACACTACTAATTTTAATGATTAGACAAAGAGCGGCAGCAGTTCTTATTGTGTCTTCGAGCGGGGATTCTTTGAAAATGTTTGCAACTAATGTTTTGTGATTTTGGCGGTTTTTCCATCCGTTTTGTGACGTGATTTTACAATTTAGTTATTAGTCGTGATTTGGTGATGATATTAATTTATATATTGAAGAAATTCATAAGGATGTTCAATTATGGAATGAAATAATGCTTCCAAAACTGCAAACATTTTATAATGAATGTGTAGCACCAGAAATAATTTGAAATTGTATAAGAAAAGGACAAAAATGCATTGACCCACCATATATTAGACAAGCAATTTTAGAATATGAAGCAAAGAAAAAGAAGAAAGCTGTTGCTAGACCAATGGTAAATGATGATAATTAATGGAATGTGTTTAATGTTAATAATAATAATAATATTCATTAATCCATTCAGACATTATACAATGTATAGCACAAGTCAAAAACTTAAGTCTAGAGGATGAATATAATTGATAAACAGTATAAAAATATAAATACAATCTAAACTAGCAACAGTTGGCTGAATTTATATGCACAAATTGATATTATTTGGAAAAAATAGAAATTAGATAGTTGATTGGCTCTAATATAGCCACTCTGGGGTCGTAGGACTTGGGTGGGGACCTATATATTGCTGGTAAAATACCTTGTTTCTATTATTTTCATATAATCAAAGTACAATACAAAAATACATAACAGTGAAGAATACAAATTAATGTTTGAAAGCTCATTGAAATATAAATAATAGCAATTGTGACCTTTACAAATCTAAGTAAGTCTCTATCCGAATGAAAAAATTGCAGTATATTTAATTTTTTTAATCTTTCAGAGTTCAGTATCCAAAATTGATGTTTGAAAATCTCATTGAAATATAAATAATAGCAATTGTGACCTTTACAAATCTAAGTAAGTCTCTATCCGAATGAAAAAATTGCAGTATATTTAATTTTTTTTATCTTTCAGAGTTCAGTATCCCAAATTGATGTTTGAAAATCTCATTGAAATATAAATAATAGCAATTGTGACCTTTACAAATCTAAGTAAGTCTCTATCCGAATGAAAAAATTGCAGAATATTTAATTTTTTTTATCTTTCAGAGTGCAGTATCCAAAATTAATGTTTGAAAAGCTCATTGAAATATAAATAATAACAATCCCATTAAATATTAATAGTAATTGTGACCCTTACATACCTAAGTAAGTACATTCAAATAGAAATTAGTTTTTTTTATTCTTTTATCTTTCAGAATGCATTCTATAAAATTGAAGTTGAAGCCCATTAAATATTAATAGTAATTGTGACCCTTACATACCTAAGTAAGTACATTCAAATAGAAATTAGTTTTTTTTATTCTTTTATCTTTTAGAATGCAGTCTATAAAATTGAAGTTGAAGCCCATTAAATATTAATAGTAATTGTGACCCTTAGTAAGTACATTCAAATAGAATACTTGCATTTATTAATCATAAATTTATTTCAGATTTTCAGTTCGACTACTTGCATTTATTAATCATAAATTTATTTCAGATTCTTAGTTTTAGTACTTGCATTTATTAATCATAAATTTATTTCAGATTTTCAGTTCGAGTACTTGCATTTATTAATCATAAATTTATTTCAGATTTTCAGTTCGAGTACTTGCATTTATTAATCATAAATTTATTTCAGATTCTTAGCTCTAATATACTTGCATGTATTAATCGTAAACTCATTTCTTTAATGTTAACTTTATTGTAAATCATTAAATATTATAAAATCATTTTTGTAAGAAAATAAATTGAATAATTAATAATTATTTCTTTATTTAAAAGTACCTAATTACAGTTATTCACTAAAACAAAAACAAAACAATACACTATGAAAAAACTGCATTGCTTTTTAGCAATGGACAAAAGACATAATAGCAAATAAAATGTGTAACAAACCTACATCAAGAGTCCCATGGATGGGTTAATATGTGAGACATACTGTAAATATTAATTTCTGCAAATGTCTGTGATTCCCAACTATGCAGGCACTATTTTGAATGCACGAATAAAAATCACAAAAAACTGTTATAGTTGAATTGCACATTCTCCATATTACTAATTTTTAACACTGACAACTTCCTTCGAATATGCATAAAAATTGAAGATTTTTTGAACAGCCTCTCGAGAATGGAATTTTTGTTCGTGGAAATATTTTTACCCGTTATAGCTTACACCTTGGAATAGGACATCTCCATTTTTCAACAAATTTTAAAGAATAATAAACATATTAATCATTTAGTGGAAGGTGTGCTTTTGACAATTTGTGATCACCAATTTTAAAGTGAAACATGCCCTACATGAGGTATACGGCATTAATTGAAATACTTTAAACTGAAGAACTGGTTTTAGTTAATACTAATGTACTCATTAAACAAAATTGCAAAACACACGAATAAATTAGCCAACATAACCTAAAATGTCAGATCGAAACATCTAAACTTTCTTCGTATTCGTAAAACTGGTTGCATACATCGTTCAAAATAAAACCAAAAAGCGCCACTGTCTCAAAGTGTGAGGCGGAAAACGCCTGAACTATGGAAAGAGAAAATCTTACTGGGATATAGGCAACTTACATAATTTTTTTTTTCTGGAGAGTTAATCTCAAAAATTATAAAGTTTTGCGAATTGGTATTCTCGGAAATTAATTCTGTATCCTTCATTTAGGACATCTCCTTTTCACGTTAAAATTGGTGATCACAAATTGTCAAAACTGTCAAAAACACACCTCCACTAAATGGCTGATATCTTTTTTATTAATCCTTAAAATTGACTCAAAAAAGGAGATGTCCTATTCCAAGGTATAAGCTATAACGGGTATAAATATTTCCACAAACAAAAATTCCGTTCTCGAGATTAACTCTCCAAAAAATCGTCAAATTTTTATGCATATTCAGTATTGCCAACTGAAAACGAGGTCGGCAGTTGCAAGGCCCCTCTTAAAGCAATTTATGAGCATCAATCTCAAGTAAGTGTATTGACTCAAAGATTCTTTTCATTAGAATATACAGAAGGAAAAGCAGCAGAATTTATGTCACAGTTAGAGAAAATAAAAGGCACATTAAAGTCATTGGGAGAAGAGATAAGTGACAAAATGATAATTACAAAGGTATTAATGTCATTATCCGAAAATATGAAACATTTTATATCAGCTTGGGAGTCGACACCTACAGATAAACAAACATTGACTGATCTTATGTCAAGATTAATGTTGGAAGATGAAAGAGGTAAAAATGTAGAAAGACATACGGCATTAACATCGACAACAAAGTTCGTCAAGTCAAGGAAAAACATGAAATGTTTTGAGTGTAATAAAATGGGTCATATAAAGAAAGATTGTCGCAGAACGAGCAAAAAAGAGTGTCATTTTTGTAAGAAACCAGAACATCTAATGCAAGATTGTTGGTTCAAGAAGAGAAGAGAAAAGGGATAACAGAAAAGCAGGTGATCAGGCCCTTGTAAGTGAATCAATTCTATTAAATTATTCTGATAATGTATTAGACAAAGTCAAATTGAAACCAGACTATTGGTGGATGGACAGCGGAGCTACAGAACACATGTGTTTCGACAAAGGACAATTCAGACTAATGGAAAAACTACCATAAAAAAGACAAGTTAGAGTAGAAAATGGAACACTAGTAGATGTATAAGGTATAGGTACAGTACAAGTAACAGCTTGGAATGGAAGCGAATGGGTGAGTACAGATTTAAACAATGTATTATATGTACAGGGTGGCCAAATAAGAATGCGAGGTACTGTATCTGGGAAACTATCCATCGTAGAGGCTTGCGGAAAAAAAAGTTATCACTAAAATGGCCAAGAGAAAAACCTGGAAAATATTTTCAAGTTTCTGAAACTTTGCAATCTTGAATCTAAGAAAGTGATGTTTCTGTGAATTCCGCTATATTAACCTAACAAAAAAATATCTGATCTTTAAAGTAGAGGATAATTGAATTTTTTTTGTTTGACAATTTTTGCTGTATCTCTAAAAATAAAGTGGTGGGGGGTATTCAAAGGCTTCAGTAAAAAATACCCTGTATATTCAAAACGGCTGAGTCGATTTTAACAAACTTGGGCTAGTTGAAAAGAGCCATTCTTGGACTACAAATGTTATAATATTTGAAGTTTTGTTAGTTTCACATGTCGCCGCTAGAGGGCTTTTTTCGACATTTCGACAGAAATGGTTAATTTTCTCAAAAAAATTAAACGCATTGGTATGATTTCTTTTTCATGAAAAAGTAGCTAAATGATGCCTAAACAAGCTTCCGAAAACCGCATCTCGATATCTTGTTCCTAACCTAAAATTTAGCCCAAAGAAAATTTTATACGGAAATCCCTTAAATTTTTATTTTTTAAACTAATTAATTCCTTTTATTATGTAAGTTGTGGCCCTAAAAAGGACCGATTTAAAAAAGAAAAGTTTATAGTGCCCCCGTAAATGCTCTAAATGCTGATCATCACCCTCTCTGCATTGCTGAAGCCTCTCATGGGTAGACAAACCTGCACCTTCAATTTCGGCTCTCGGTATGTTACGTAATGCATTAACGAATCCGGTTTTTCATATGTATCTGGTCGTAGGTTGAGTCTGAAAATCAAAACAAGTTAAGTCTGGTGATCGCGCAGGCCATGGAAACAGACTTCCTCTTCCAATCTACCACTGTTGGACTACTGCATTAATATGCTCTCGCACAATAATAGCATAATGTGCTGGGCAACCATTCAACTGCAAAAACAAGTTTTGACGTGTTTCCAGTGAAACATCTTCCAACAACAACGGTAATTTATTGGCCAAAAAGTCAAGAAAGATATTGCCACTTAGGGATTGCTAAAAAAAAATAATTCTGCCTCCCAGTATGCCACACCACACATTTAAACTCCAACGTCCTTGGTGCTGAACTTCACGCAACCAATGCGGATTTTCTGGTGATGGTTTTTCCCACAACTGCAAATGCGCCATCAAGCATCAGTAAGTCGCCCCAGAGCGCCACGGCAAATAATAATAATAGCCGTCCCTCCCCCGCACAAGCTGCAGAGCTTCTGGGGTTCACTCGTAAGGGAGTGAATTGCAGGGCGTATATTATTATTATTATTATTATAATAATGCATATTGTGAAGATTTTAAAGGTGGCTTCATCGGTCCAAAGAATTAGACATAAAAATTCTCCATTATTGTGTGAGAGCATATTAATGCAGTATTACAACAGCGTTGGATTGGAAGAGGAAGTCTGTTTCCATGGCCTGCGCGATCACCAGACTTAACTTGTCTTGAATTTTCAGACTCAACCTACGACCAGAGAGATACGAAAAATCGGATTCGTAATGCATTACGTAACATACCGAGAGCCGAAATTGAAGCTGCAGTTTTGTCTACCCATGAGAGGCTTCAGAATTTCGAGCATTTACGGGGACATTAAAAACCTTTCTTTTTTAATTCGGTCCTTTTTAGGGCCACAACTTACATAATAAAAGGAATTAATTAGTTTAAAAAATAAAAATTTAAGAGATTTCCGTATAAAATTTTCTTTGGCCTAAATTTTAGGTTAGGAACAAGATACTGAGATGCGGTTTTCGCGAGCTTGTTTAGGCATTATTTAGCTACTTTTACATGAAAAAGAAATCATACCAATGCGTTTAATTTTTTTGAGAAAATTAACCATTTCTGACGAGATGTCGAAAAAAAAACCATCTAGCGGCGACATCCGAAACTAACAAAACTTCAAATATTATAGCACTTGTAGCCCAAGAATAGCTCTTTTCAATTAACCCAAGTTTGTTAAAATCGGCTCAGCCGTTTCGAATATACAGGGTGTTTTTTACTGAAACCTTTGAATACCCCCCACCACTTTATTTTTAGAGATGTAGCAAAAATTGTCAAACAAAAAAGATTCAGATTATCCTCTACTTTAAAGATCTTGTATTTTTTTGTTAGGTTAATATAGCGGAATTCACAGAAACATCACTTTCTTAGATTCAAGATTGCAGTTACGCCCCCTAGCGGCCATTTTAGAAACTTGAAAATATTTTCCAGGTTTTTCTCTTGGCCGTTTTAGTTATAACTTTTTTCCGCAAGCCCTCTATGATGGATAGTTTCCCAGATACAGTACCTCGCATTCTTATTTAGCCAACCTGTACCAGACCTGTCAGTAAATTTGTTTTCATTAAGTACTACACTGGATAAAAATTATGAAATGCATTCAAATAAAAATAAATTTGAATTATTAGATATAAAGGGTAAAGTAAGAGCTATAGCAGAAAGACAAGGAAATTTATATAAAATGCAGTTTAAAATTAAAAAAGGAGGGTATCGTTTTAAATGGGTGTTTTGGGTTTCTCATGAAAAAAATTTTTATGTTTCAAAAACTTGAAAATCTAAGAAATGAAAACGAACATTTGGTTTTATATTGAAACTATAAGCTTAAAATGCGTGAAATTCTAAATTACCTGATATTTAGGGCGTATACGGACTACTAAAATTATTAATAAATAAAGCATATTTAATGCAAGAAATCTCTTTGAAATTAAAAAAAAAAAATACGTAAAATAAATCACTATTATTTTTAAAACTATTCAATCCGACTGAAAAGGCCCGAATATTTAATAATTTTTAACTGAAAAATCTAAGAACTGGAAAAGTTTGACATTTATTATTAAAATCTAAGTTGTTAAACTAAATATTAAATATGGCAACAACGCAACTTTATCACAGAACCAAAGTACATATCCATGAAAGCGTTATATTGTGACAGAACTACAACTTATATGTTTTCCAGCCCCCCCTAATTTCGTGTAAAACATAGGCAACACATTTTACAAAGTCAAAATATTCTTAGAGCCCAATTTAAAAGATAATGAAAGTATTAAAATACCAAAAACAAAATTAATAATGTATAAAAACTAAAAAAATGTTTTATTTATTTATTTATAATTTGTCTACTATCCTAGGTTTTTATAAGTATATCGCCGATTATGCAAGGCTTTTGAAATCCCAATTTTGTTTGAAAACGGTACAAGCTATCAGTCTGAAATTAAAAGAGGCATGAATGAATATGTATAAATTACACGTTTATAGGAATACAATTTTAAATTATGGCTTCTATTTTTTTATAAAACAAAAATAAATAAATAGGCAACCTATTATATTCTTATAATGCGTTGCCTATTTATATCGACAATATTTAATTTATTTTCGTTTTATAAAAAAATAGAAGCCATAATTTAAAATTGTATTCCTATAAACGTGTAATTTATGCAATTTTATTCATACCTCTTTTAATTTCAGACTGATAGCTTGTACCGTTTTCAAATAAAATTGGGATTTCAAAAGCCTTGCAAAATATATTGCGGTAATACTCTTAAGAGAAAAAATTAAGTAGGCTTGTGTCAAAATATTAATCTCATATTTTCTACATAGTATAGACTGATTTGTATATCACAAGTGTGTATTTAGAAAAACCTGTCTTTCTATTCCTGTATTTTATATATCCTTTTCACGTTCTCAACATTATAATGGCCCCAATAAAATGTTTCTGTTGTGATGATTATATCAATAAAAAAAGCACTTCGAAACCTGCCAATAATGCGATTTACCGCGAATTTTTAATAAATATGAGGGGGTTTAGACAAGTAGAATGGGTTGAACCAGCGGACCATTGTCGTATTTGCAATAAATGCTGTTGTGCATTTAAACGTCAAGGTAAATAGTTAATTATCGTAATAGGACCAAAATGTTTTCTTCGAGTGTTAATAAAATTGTATAATTTATATTTTGAAAATATTTTTTAAGAAAAACAGTATTACAACTATTTACTTAATAATAGAACTTAACAATAACAGGACTTTCTTTTACTAAAATATGAATTCTAAATTAAAACACATGTTTTTTTCCGTCAATCCTCGCTCGGTGCGGGAAAAGAGAAAAAATTTTCCGCACAGAGCGGTGAATAAAAGACAGTAATGGATTTATACATTTATTTAAATATTTTTTTAAGGTAATTCCAGAACCTGTTAACAATGAAAATCATAATGAAAATGTTAGAGGACGCTTAAAACTACCAAGCAACCAGTTGGTATGTTGTGTATGTGGTGTTAATATCCGGCAACGTATTTCAAAGAGGGCAACTTTACAATTATGGATGCAGTGCCGAATATTTTGCCATCCAGAAAATCGATGCTGCCCAAATCACCTATATAATGGAGTATTTTCTGACGAGGCACTTGGACTGATCAGATTGCGAGCAACACCAAGATCTTTTAGTATACTTGAAAGTGAAGCACTCGTAAATCTCCTAACTGAGCGTGTTAGTGCGTTAGAGAAACAGTCAAACATTTTTGACTTCGATTCTCAAAATATGGAAGATGAAGACTACAAATGTTTGACTGGTCTCAATAGGGCACAATTCAATACTCTTGCCGAACATACCGATGATATAAAATCAAGGAAAGACCTAAGCAAGAAAAATTGTATTGCACTTTTTCTTGTTAAACTAAGGGTTGATCCCAGTCAGAAAGTTTTGGCGATGATGATCGGCATGAAACCAAAACAGCAACCTCGAGTTAGTGAGATTTTTCAAGTTGTTTTGGTTTCATTAACCAATAATTTTGTACCGCGCCATCTTGGTTATGGGCATATAACTCGAGAGGATTACGCTCACCTACACAGTACCATAATCTCCAACAGACTTTGCCGTATCCAAGCTGATTCTTTGGTAGTTTTGGTAGATGCCACCTATCTGCATCACCAAAAACCATCGGATCACATATCTCAAAGAATAACTTACTGCATTCAAAAAAGGGACAATCTAGTTAAGTTTTCCGTTGTAATTGCACCAAATGGATATATAATGGATGTTTCAAGTCCTCATGCATCAGATGCGGCAAATAATGATTCATCAATTTTTAATGCCATGGCTTTGAATGATAGCGGATTTGTTACATTTTTTCGTGAGAATGACAACATTATTTATGACCGAGGATACAGACACTCGACTGGTTTATGCCAAAATATAGGTCTAAACGTTTTTATGCCACATTTCCTACCAAATGGTCAAAGGCAACTGACAACACAACAGGCAAACGAATCTCGTCTGGTCACCATGCTTAGATGGGTAATCGAAGCAGTGTTTGGTCGATTACAGAATAAGTTCAAATTCTTACGGAATGTAGTTCCTAACAGTTATACATGCGAAACATTATCAAACATATTCCAAGTGTCCTGTTCAATTTCAAATGCATTCTTTCCAGCTATAACTGAAAACGGTCCAGAAGACGAAGTATTCTGCAATCGTGTTTTAGAACTCATTAATAGACCGAATAATTTACTAGAAAGAGTCATGGAAGAAAATCTATTGAGACGTCGCATCCACGTCGCCACTTGTGGATGGTTTCTTGGATCTTCAAGATTTTCCAGTTCTAACAGAGAATGATATTCAAGATTTAACTCATGGAACATATCAGATTCGATTAGCCTATTGTTACAGTTCAGCCCACCTCAACAAAGGCCAATATTTAGTGAGACTACATCTTGAACCTGCAGGAAATGGTCAGATACGACTAATACGAGCCGCGATACCTTCTAGATTTCAAGCTGCACAAGAAAGAAAGTGTTTCATTCAATACAACACCACATTGTTGGTAATTAACAGTATTACGGGGTGGGCCTGTTTATGTAAATCTGGGGCAAGAGTTTTAGGTATGTGTGGTCATGTCTGTTCCGTTATATGGTTTTTATCATATGGCAGACACCATCCTGAAATAAATTACCCATCAAGAAATAAGGCAGAGAATGTGATTGACGTTAGATGATAGCATCTGTGCTCATTATCAGACATTCTCTTATATGACAAAGGCCACAGTTAAATTGTGAAAATAACTGTTCACATTTTACCATTATTTAGGTACTGTTTAGTTTTAGAACATTTGAACCATAGATTTAGTTTATCCACAATAGTTATGAAAAGGTATAGTTGTGGACAGTGGCGGATTTACCAGCAGGCTGAGTAGGCTGAAGCCTAGGGCGGCTAATTTAGTTCATTTTTTTATTTCGATTTACAAATACACAAATTTACAAATTTATACACACACACAAAATACGAATTTCGAAAATTGGAGAGAAATTAAAATATTTAACAAAAATCGAAATATAGTCCTATATAATACAGTACTAAATAATAAATATTTCAACATCTCTACGTAAACAATTACTAAACGCTTTATTAATTATACATTAAGGGCGCGGTCTTGTACGTCAAATGTCAGCGAAATTATGTCAAATAAGGTGCTGTCCGGGAGGTGCTGGTATCTCGTGATAAATGCTTAAATTAAACAAAGTAGTTACAGAAACCTTCCTTTGAAATTTTCTCATTACAGAAACCATTCGAGAAATTCATTGTCTGCTATATTTAATACAAGGGGAGAACAATATTTAGTATTATCAAAATGTATAATCTTAACTTTTTATTATTCATTTATGGGCAGAAGGACCTCGGTCGATAGCTCTTTGTAAGTGGTTAGCTAACAATAAAGAACATAATGATAAATAATTATTCATTTATTTTCTTTGTAGGTATATATTATTTATACAGAGCCTTCCAATGAAAACTATTCATCCATAAAGTCTTTCTTTTAATTCTTAAAATTAAAATAATTTGTTACTGGAGCATTGATAATATCAAAATAACATTTTCTTTTCAGTTATTTATATGAAGTGATTTTGTTCCTCGTTATGAAGTATATGAGAAACGAAAGAAAAATTTACCACGCAAACGATTTATTTATTTATTTATTACGATGAATTACGATTTAGGTAAACATGTCAAAGATATTTACAAGTAGGAAACAATTTTTTACTAGGGTATAATTGGTATTAAATTTTCGAAATAAAATGCCCCTTTCAAATGTATACAGAGTGATGTTATTGCTCATTTCAAAGTTAGTATATAGCTATGACAACTATTCCAGAATCGACACGTGTCAAGTTGCGTCGGCGCTTCTTTGTAGATCAAAGAATCGTTTTTTTAAGTCAAGGCGGGCAGGCATCGTTTGAACTTTGGTTCAGCTCACGGTGGCCCTAGACTCCTAGACAATTGCATCAAAGGAGTAAGCCGCTTTAGCAATTTTTTTTCACCGAACTTTTCTTGAAGACTATTTAAACCCGAGATCCTTGATTTTATATAATAAAAAGTGCGTTTTATGATCTACTTATATTTCTGTGTTTTGAAGAAATATTAATTTTAAAATTATAGCAATTCTATTTGTATTTTTAGTTTTATCAAAATGCTTAACCAAGAATTAAAGTACAAACTGTAAAAAATTAAAAAATGCCAAATCTCCAATTAAATCACAGTAATAGGTTATGTCGAAAGAGATTTCGCGAACAATCGGATGGCGCCGGCCTTATTTAACTCGGGTCGCTAAGGCAAATGCAATACGCGTATAGTTCGTGTGATACATAAAGTTGCCCCAATTTAACAGCTTTAAAGCGGCGCCTTTGTCGCTACCAAAAAAACTTCTAACGTACCGGCATATCGCGATTATAGTTTAAGTAATCGCTATAATCCAGCGATCGGATAATAAAAAATAAATAGTGAAAGGGCCTACAATGATCACAAAAAGCATTGTACTAAAAACACAGAAGAAAACAAAAATTATATGTTTTATCAATGAATTTGTTTATTAATAAATTCTTAAACAGGTAAATGAATAATTTTAAAATAAATTTATAAATATATACTTTATAATATTTTTTCTTGATTTTTCAATAAGGTTGGGATCCAGAAATTAGGAGAATAAGAAATAGTTGATGATTTTATGGATTAAAGCTAGAAAAGTACCAATTGGGGAAGAATTTTTTTTTTATTTTTGTGCCACCTCATTATCGAGACATCTAGATTTAAGTCAAGTTAATAAGTAAAAAAGTTGTAAGCGGAAGCACCAAATATATTTAGTCTTACTTATTTTTTTCTGCTCTTTCCAAATAAAATTTTAAAATATTAATATACTGGGTATTGTTTCGATTCGAAACCTACTCATTAACTTTTTAAGGCCGGACTTGGAATATGTTAATCGACACCACTGTAGACAAAGAACATACGAACCAAATATTACAAAAACGTATAGGGTCGTTCATAAGTTATGATAAATTGAAAAAATGGGGAAAATTAATAAATCACCCTGTATCTTGGTTATAAAGAACGACAGACCCATAGGTTATTTAGAAGCGCCTCGGTGTTCTTCATCTACCTTTTCTGTATGCACATTTCTCAATGAATTACCCCGTATAAAGTGATTTTGTTCTTCGTTATGAAGTGTGAGAAACGAAAGAAAAATTAACCGCGCGAACGATGAATTACGATTTAGGTGAACATTTCAAAGATATTTAGAAGTCCCAAACAATTTGAAAATAAATATATCTCTATAATTTTCAGATTAATGAATTTAAATATAAAATATGAAAGATTACATATTGATCGACATCTACCAAAATCAGAACTTTTTTTTAACCAATTTGACAACAGGAAGTTGATGTTTGAAAACAAAACAGAAGTGAAAATTTACAGTTCTATGCCTATGCACAAAATTATTACATTTTTTTTAATTTGATAAATTAGAGTTCCATGGAAAGTAATAATTTGACACATTGACAATTTAATAGTTATTATAACTGATTAAAAACTCATACTAACTATTAGAAAGTAAAAATTAATTTATTATGAAAGTCATACAACATATCAGCTATTTTGAATATATTCTTATCTTTTACTTTATAATATTCCCTAATTCTATTCTAAAATACTTTCTATATTTTTATTCTAATGCATAACATACACAAATAATTTTGAATTCTTTTTAAAAATTCCCGCGTTATGACAGTTAAACGACATGCGCAAAAAGCATCTCGTCCTCGAGTAATAAAAAATATATCTATAAATACTCTAAAATCTCGTCAACTTTCAGACAAAACGTTGCCTAACCACTGGTTCGACGTTGCCAAATGAACTGTTATCAACAACAGCTGTAAGTTCCTGCGAAAATTTAAATTAATGATATATTATTATATTCGGCGTACTTAGAATGTTCCTTTCTGATTAAAGTTTTTTAAATGTTTGGAGAGCAAAAACTTTACTTTACTTTATTTACAAAGACAATAAATACAATTGCAGCGTTCTTTTTGTGTTTTGAGTGCATGTTTCTTTTATTATGTGCCAACATTGCTATATTCTAAACCATAACAGATAGGAATACGATGAAATGGGAAAAAAATTGAATTTTTGGAAAAAATTAGAGATAAAAAAAATCTACAGAGTTTATTGATTTTCTTGAGTTGTACAGTAAAACCAAAAATGGCATTTTTATAGTTTGAGATAAAATTTGCTATAAGTGACGTTTATAGTTTACAAAATATCAATAATTTATTGTAGAATAATGAAAACAATTCAATGAATAAAATGAAACAGTTAACAAACAAAATATAAAATTAGCAATATAATTTGAAAAGAAACATTTAAGTATATTACTTTAAAATAAAATTTAAAGTGAACAAATGTTATCTGAAATATAAATAATAGTAAAATTTTTTGCTGTTTCACGTGGTTGTGCTATTAGTTTTTCGAATTTAGCATACACTTTAGAGCCGCAAAGATTTTTTTATCGTTTTCTACACCTTCTAAAGCAATATCACATTTTATGAGAGGTCAAAGTCTCTCACAACTGGGCTAATTATGGTATCACCCTGCTAAATATCTCAGCTGATGGGTTGGTATCCATTGCAAATTTGATTTGCTTCGGGCACCATCTTTCTTACAGTGTTAAAACCTATATGATCTATATATAATTATATATATATATATATATATATATATATATATATATATATACTGAATACCTATGGGTAAAGAATTTTTAGACGCCATTGTTTGACCAAACTTTCAAATTAATTTGAAATAACTTCAAAATTTCAAATCGACTGATTTCATAAATTAAAGTATTTTGATGTATTCTGATTAAACCACATTGTAGATAAAGTTCTAACTTAGGTCAAGTTAATGTTTATTTTTCTTATTTTTTCAGAATCGAGGATATATAGATTGTTAAATGCCACTTTTAAGGTTAAAAAAATTGGATGATTTTGAAGCTGTCGTTTTCATAGAAAATAATAAATTTATCGATTTAGACTACCTAAGTTAGACCTTTATCTTTAATTTGTCTGAAAATTATATTTTAAATCCCATTACATTCGGAAATCAGTCGATTTAACTTTTGGTCTGCAGCATAGGATTTTATACACAGGAAGACCGCGCCCTTAATGATCATGAATTTTTAGAATATCGCAATAGCGATTCGATATTATAGTCGAGTTATTTTTACATATTTTCTTCACTGATAACTGCTATAATTTTTTCTCCCTGTACCTAATAATTATGAGATTTCCTTACACAATTCAATCTTGATATAATATCGATGGTCTAATCATGATTGCTGCAGCAAGTTTGCAAATTGTCAAATTCAATTTCAGAATGTTATTTCTTTATGCGTAAAAAATACTGACTAAAATTGACTAATTTTTATTATTAATATTAATAAAAAAATTCCCTCCATAATATATGAAGTTAGACAATTTGCTGATCAGAAAATTGATACATTTCATCAGTTAATTATTTTATTTGTAGTAAGAAAAAATTTGGAAGATCCAAATGAGCATGCCTTAAGCGCTCATGTCGTACACGAATTATTTAAATTGTATGTTTACATTAGTACATTTGTTAACTTTTTCATAAAGCCAACTTTTTCAGAAAATGCCAATCGGAATGAATTAATTATAATAAGGTAAAACAATACTAAGCTGAAATTTTTTATTCAACGGCTTCTTCAGTCAAACGAGCTAGTATATTAAAAAAAATTGAAGTGAAAAAATGATTTTTTCGAAAGTTATCGTGATTACTGTGAACACGATCTTCAAAAATCCATACGATATGGCATTAAATAAACAATTGTTCGGCACTGCGTATTCCAGTACAATCGGAAATGTTCTTAGCCATGACATCTGCTTCATTCCAATTCCTCTGCGGCCCTCGATTATCAATGTTCAAAAATGCTGAAAAATGGAAAAATAACTTCCGTTAGGACATAATTTAGTGATTTCAGCAAAATATGGATTGAACATTGTTTTTCCACTACTAGTAATAGAAGATGTCATTATTTATGCTGTATTCGAGTCGGGAAGTTTTTCTCTCCTACTAGTAGAAATCATCTAAGTACTAGTATTAGATAATAAAAACAATCGAAGACTACCTTGACGTTTGACGTTTAAGTTGGCAGAGCTTTGAAGTTATGTAATAAATATTTATGAATGAATGTATCAACTTAATCAGTTCTGTGTTTCAGCAAACTCAGCTAAGAGAAAAACTAGGATTAACCTAAGAAAGTATTCAATATTATTATTACTACATAAAGAAAACATTAAAGTAAAAATTGATTTTGCAGGAGGCAGATCGAGAACCGTCAAAACATTAATTAGTGCAGGTTTTAAAATTCACGGTGCAATTGATATAATGAATTGTCAATTTAATTTATTGATTATTCTCATTCATTTGTTTTCACAAACTCCCTTTTTTCAAATTAGTTTTAAATACAAAAAAAAACCAAAAACTATTATTGTAAAAATGATTAAATGCTCTAGTTGTGGAAAAAATAGTATATAAACAACGGAGAGAAGATTTTTATCAGCCTCGTAACTTATTATATCGGGATAATAATAGAGCTCCGCTGAGAAAAATCTTTTCTCTACCTTGGTGTATAATATACTATTAGAATACATTATATTCATTTCTGATGCGAGTATGTGTTTTAGAATACAGCAAGAAAGTATATCTCAACTTATACTAAGTACATGCTTGTAAATCAGAAAATGGTACTTTAAGTGGTGGCACCATTTTAGAATTTGCTAACAATAATATAGTCGACTGTAAGTCACAAGGCAGCTGTACAGTTAAAATTGTTTATACAGTGTGTTTAATTTTCAGATAATTAAACATGTGAACTCATATTTGTTCAAACCGGCAACGCCGCACCGGGATGCATTTGAAAAACAACCTTCAGACGCGAGACATCGACAAACAGTTTTTTTCTAATACGCTACGATTAACACGTAGGCCAATATATTTACCGCGCAAAACTATAACGGATTTCTTAAGATTACGTGACGATTGTCAAGTCCGCCCTAAACTCATGATGGCGTGATTTGAGTTGGTCCTTGTCATCTCAAGCGGGAGAGAGAGACAGCATAAAAAGCTTAAAAAACTTCTAGAACAATTAGGCGGGGGAGAAGGGATAGAAATACGATGCAAAGCTCCTCGATGCTTTCTTAAACCAGTGTCTAATTATCACTCACGCAGAACACACGCAAAACAATATTTTCTGAATGATGTGATCATTTATTTTAGTTCATTTTTTTCATTAATATGTGTTGGTGCTTGTTAAGCACATATTAATTATAATACTTGTTCATTGATTACTAGTTTAAGGTAATCCTTTGTTACGTTGTTGTTTATTTTATTTAACAAGTTTAATAAATAGTTAAATGAAAGGGTTCATTGTTTTTGTTGAATGAAGTTGAGAAGACAATCCTAATACAGTCCATTTTACGAATACAACGATGCAGTTTAAAAAGGCGATAACACAGTGTTGGTCGTCCTGGGAAACTGGCACAACATAGGGTTTATTCCAGAACCCTCAACATGGTCCAATCGATTCGGATTTAAACCAGAGAAAAAACTTCTTTCTTCAACTCTCCAGGAATAGTCCAGAGATCTCCTCCAGGTTCCTGAGCGATTCCAGAGATTCTTCAATGATCCTGAGCGATCCAGTTCAACTCTTCAACTTCATCAGTAGGCCTATAGTGGCTTAAAAACTTCAAGCAACCTTCAAACCTTCAAGCAACTCTTCACAGCAAGAAATTGTGGTAAAGGTATTTTTTGTAAAACTCATTTAAACTCGTTGTAACCACTTAAAAGCGGTCCGATAACAATCGTAGGCTTGTGGTAAATTAATGCACACATTTTTTCGTTATATTTACGTATAAAAAACTTTCATTGTATTTTAAACTTACCAAATTCTACGGCGCATGCGCTAACTAGCCGGCCGTAGATATTTATTTACTTACTCCACTGTAAACTATCAAACATTTATAAAAAAGAAAACATTTCGTACTTGTGTGTTCTGCATATTTTTAGCTATAAAGTCGAGATACATGTATTTTTTCTTAACATATAAAACATTGTCGCATTTTATACATTTTTTTCTGTAGGAATTTGTATTTATATAATTATCGCATATTTTTAACCTATAATACATTGCATCTACTTGTATTTACGTACTTTTATCGTACACATTTTATGTTCTAACAGAAAGAACAAATTTTCACACAATCAAAATCTACAATTCAAAAATGAACTCAATTTTCATATATACAAACATTTCTCTGTCAAAAATTGAAAAATTGTTCTCGCTACCAAATCTCTTCGCAATCATTCAGAAAATATGCATTCGAATTTTTACATTTCGTGTAAACAGCACGAAAGTTTATTAAAAAATAACTAGGCTTTTAAAACGCCACCTTTCCAAGTTAAGAATCAACAATTCAACTCGTTCACTATACAAACACAATTTAAAAAAAAAACTCGTATCGTTCGTAATTAAAACAAATTTTCGTACAAGAAAATTGCACTAATAATCAAATCGCATTTATTCTTAACTTACTTTTTTCCATTTGCCGACGGCAAAAAATAATTCTCGCATTGTTCAAATAGTTCGCAACAAATCATTTCGTTAAACAAATTCGTAAAAAACTTAGCTGATGAATCTTTCAATATTCCCTCCTACATTGATCTTTGGCAGGAGCGGATGTATACTACAAATCTAAAAACCCGTAGATATGGTTCTACGATTCTACAAATAAATCGCTAAACAATATTTAAAACTCAAATTATAAACATTCGCTATTTTTACAATCAAACTTTATTCTTAAAATTCACTTTCGTCACAAATACATAACAACAGCTGATCGTTGTTTGGAGATCTAATATCTCACTTAATAAATAAAAATCATTTTTTTAACTTACAACTCAATACTATAAAAACATTTTACTATTTTCCATTTTTTATACAAGGTGTTCTTCAAAAATAAGACACCTCCCTTTTATTCTAGTAACTAGCGCCGCATCAGAGGTACAAAAGGGCTGCATACCTTTTTATTCTCGTTCATAGGGAAAATTATCCCTTAGCAACAGGCTCTCCATAGCCAAACAATTTTCAATCTATCGTTCATTGCACATACTTTTCTATTTTTTCGTTTTGCACTCAAGAAGAAGTTCTTTATTTAAAGACTTCTTGTATCTCGTTCATTTTCGCATTTTCAATCTAAAGGGAAGTCCTTCATTTTATAGCAAGGCTCCTGTACTATTTTTATTCGCATTCGTTCGCATTATTATTCTATAGGGTGATCTACTAAAAGATTATACCCTCTTTGACAAACATATTTTAAATCCTCGCTAACAATTTATACTTTTTTCTATAGGGTGATCTACTAAACGATTATACCCTCTTCTAGCAAACATATTTCAATTTTCGTTGACAATTTTATACTTTATTCTATAGGGTGATCTACTAAAATATTATACCCTCTTCTAGCAAACATATTTCAATTTTCGTTGACAATTTTATACTTTTTCTATAGGGTGATCTACCAAAAGATTATACCTTCTCTTGCAAATATATTTTGATTTTTCTCTAACAACAAACATTTAAATTTCTAGCAATTCTACTTTTCATTTTCGCACAAGATGTTCTATATGGTTAGACATCTCCCTTTGGCACCTTACTAGGTCCAAGGGGTTGTATGGGGGAAACTACCCTCAGGGATATTAGATGCCCAGCCTCTATGACAAAAATAAGATGATCTCTATGGTGAGACATCTCCCTTTGGTATCTTTCAGATCTAAGGGGTTGTATGGGGAAACTACCCCCAGGGATATTGGATGCCCAGACTCTGTCAATCAACAATGCCAGGTGATCTCTATGGTGAGACACCTCCCTTTGGTGCCAAACTAGGTCCAATGGGTTGTAAACGGGATACTAAAAATGCCCAGTTATGTATCGTTTTAAAATTCATTTGCGAGGAAAGTTATTTTGGGCCGAGGTAGTCGTTATAGAGAGAGGGCTAAGGGGTTGATCTGGGATACCTCTGCCAGATCTGAGAAAAAGCCAACGCCTGGAGTTGCAATTTTCGCAAATTATGTTAACAAAAAACTCTTGTCAACTGTATAGGGAAACTACCCTCTTTAACAAATAAAAACTTTAAAAATGTCCTTCTAATAAGGCTCTATTTTCAGGATTACTTATCCATTTATCACACTTTTTCATGTATTCAACTTTCAGGGAAAACTACCCTCAAACAATTATTTTTATCATAAACATTCTTTGACATTTCTACTTTACTTTGTACTAAAAATCCTCTGATGTGGCCAAAAAAGGTGTTCGTACATTCATTTCAATTGTTGTACTGGAAAAAACATTCCACAACAAAAAACTATTCGTTAAATCAAACCTTTCTACTTTTATACATACAAGGGATTAATAACCCATCATTTTAAAAAACCAAACAAAAATCAATCAAATAAACTACATAAATAAATCTTAAAAACAAAATAAAACAAACCGCATTCATTTTAATTGTCGCTTTCACGAAACATATTTACATTCAAAGTTCTTGAAACCTACCCTGACAGGGATGGTAACATTCGTTCGATTAAAATTTTATCTAACGGCAGTACTTACGTAAGACCGATTACTAAAGTCGTCCCTATTGGTGGCAACGACATTGATCAACCCCAATAAACGCTTTATTTTACTTTCCTTTTGTTATATTTTTGTCTGTGTACAGGCACTAATATTTGTCGCATCTAACCGCATATGTAAATTCACGCTTTTCTATCCTCTCCTTCAAAACCACATCGACATATACAAATGTAACATTTTGTTACACTCGGATCGCGCACCAACAAAGGTGACGTTCCCTTAGCATTTACGCAATTTTTGAAAAAAAAAAAAAGAGTCCATGGTGGGTACTAATTTAAATTTTAATAGCCGACCCCGGGGGCTATTGGGGAAAATAAATATACATATATAGGAGTCTCAGACAGGTTGTCAAAGGAGCTCCTAGGGTTTTTAATGAAGGATGCCATTATGCTGACAGCAGGCATACCTTCAAATATTTCATACGTTTTATCTTTTTCATTTATACAAGGTGATACGAAACCTTTAACGGGAGATACTCCTGCTATTGCACTTCTGCTTGAATTGCACAAGGCACTTCATTTTATAGCAAAGACCTTAAACAAGCAGTGATGCAATTTCTATTTTTCATTTTTTTTTCTTCATTTTTTATATTCATCATTCAGAAACCTTTACACTTTTTTCATTTTTCATACAGGGTGAGCACATACCCTTAGGATTTTACATCCAACAGTTAAACATTTCATACAGGGTGATCTCATCCAAAGATTATACCCTAGGGACATTTCGTGTCTAGATACTCTGACAATTCTTTTTATACAGGGTGATCCCACAAGCGGAAAATATTCGCAAATATTTTAAACTTTTTTCATTCATACAGGGTGAGCAAATACCCTTAGGATTTTATATCCATCGCAAATATTTTAAACTTTTTTCATTCATACAGGGTGAGCAAATACCCTTAGGATTTTATATCCATCGCAAATATTTTAAACTTTTTTCATTCATACAGGGTGAGCAAATACCCTTAGGATTTTATATCCATCGCAAATATTTTAAACTTTTTTCATTCATACAGGGTGAGCAAATACCCTTAGGATTTTATATCCATCCAAATATTTTAAACAATTCTACTTTCATACAGGGTGATCGTATACCCTTGGGATCTTTTTGCCCATTTTCGTTCAAACATTCATGTACTGTTTTGTAGGGAAAAACTATTGTAGGCTGAGGTAGTCGTTATAGAGAGAGGGCTAAGGAATTGATCTGGGATATTCCTGCTAGCAGATCTGGGAAAGCCAACGCCTATAGTTGCAATTTTTGCAAATGTTGCTAAGATTTTGGCATGTTTTGTTTTTTAATTCCAAATAAGGAACATGGCTCGGGTATGCCTAATCACAAATCGTTTGTACAAATCATATCTTTTATTAAACTTATGCGCCCACAAGCGGCCAGGATTCAAATATCCAATTGTTATTAAACTATGCGCCCACAAGCGGCCAGGATTCAAATATCCAATTTTTATTAAACTATGCGCCCAAAAGCGGCCAGGATCCAAATATCCAAATATTTTAAAACTTTTTACATTTTTTCAAACTTATTTCAATTAAACTCATTCTGAAACTACAGGGTGATGACCCAAATTACTAAAAATTTTTTTAAAAAAAAAAAAAAAAACTTTCAATACCAATGAGTCGCTATACTCCGCCTATTTTCGCGGGGGGAGAATGTTTAATTTTCAGATAATTAAACATGTGAACTCATATTTGTTCAAACCGGCAACGCCGCACCGGGATGCATTTGAAAAACAACCTTCAGACGCGAGACATCGACAAACAGTTTTTTTCTAATACGCTACGATTAACACGTAGGCCAATATATTTACCGCGCAAAACTATAACGGATTTCTTAAGATTACGTGACGATTGTCAAGTCCGCCCTAAACTCATGATGGCGTGATTTGAGTTGGTCCTTGTCATCTCAAGCGGGAGAGAGAGACAGCATAAAAAGCTTAAAAAACTTCTAGAACAATTAGGCGGGGGAGAAGGGATAGAAATACGATGCAAAGCTCCTCGATGCTTTCTTAAACCAGTGTCTAATTATCACTCACGCAGAACACACGCAAAACAATATTTTCTGAATGATGTGATCATTTATTTTAGTTCATTTTTTTCATTAATATGTGTTGGTGCTTGTTAAGCACATATTAATTATAATACTTGTTCATTGATTACTAGTTTAAGGTAATCCTTTGTTACGTTGTTGTTTATTTTATTTAACAAGTTTAATAAATAGTTAAATAAAAGGGTTCATTGTTTTTGTTGAATGAAGTTGAGAAGACAATCCTAATACAGTCCATTTTACGAATACAACGATGCAGTTTAAAAAGGCGATAACACAGTGTTGGTCGTCCTGGGAAACTGGCACAACATAGGGTTTATTCCAGAACCCTCAACACAGTGCAAATTACTGATACTCAAAAAACCTCTCGGTTTATTCTCATTTTCAGATATTCTCTTTATATGCTAAACAGCTACTGCACCCTGAATACACCAGTTCCCGTTTGATCTTAGGAATAAATGTCCTAGTGAAATTGTGATAATAAGTCGTGTTTGCATTTTACTATTATTACCTAGGTACTATTTAGTTTTAGACCACAATGGCAAAATAAAAAAAGATTCAGTTAGTTCTGTGTTCCGTGATCTGAAGGATAGAAAAATGAGACCTCTTAATTATCTTTTGTAATTACGTTAATCTTAGTATAAAATGGATGAATCTACTTGGAATACTTAATATGCATATTTACAAATATTTTATAATAAGGCAAGGAGAGTGTTAACTGAGATAAATTAAAGTCTGTGTTTTACAAAAAATTATACAGGCTCTGGACCCACATCTACTGTATGCTGTAACATAAAACTAGAAACAAATATTACTTAAACGATACAAACATTGTTATAGTTATTTCAGCATTAGCTAAGAATAAGTGTTGTCTTTTTGACTAACTTCATATGAATATTGTTGATGACGCATGGGTAATCATATGCATGTTCCTTTGAAATTAAAACATTGATAGGGGCATGCCATTGATCCTAACTTTTTGTCAGTTCGCGTTTCTAGGGAATACACTACACTAGTAGAAAAATTATTGTATGTAATTCATATGCAAAGGCCTTTTTTCACTCATTTGAATATCCACATTTGTCAAAAAAAGGTCACTTTACACATTTATTTATTTATATTTATGAATAAAAAATAATTAATAAATGATTTGGTGTTTTGTTAGGAAAGACAGTAAACAATTGGTACTTACAATAATTCTTGATTTCTTAAGTTCCTTTAAAAATGCATTTATTTCTGCCCTTGGTATGAAACGATGCCACTAACTTAATAAATTGCTACTCCTATTATTTTTCATCTGCCAATTGAATCAATTCCAAAAAGATCTAAAATAATTGTGTATTAAAAAATAACTATAGGTGAAAGTGTTAATTATATATTATATTGTTTTTCGGAAAGAGCAAAACACAATACTACAATCTAAATTACTTATGTTCTTGTTAATATTTGGTAAATGTTCATCATTTGCTATTTGCTATTGGATTTTAGTCAGATATGACGGCTTAGTACGAAAATTGAAATGATTTGATTAACAAAAAACTTTCGTTATTGCTCATCTGAAAACGACTTTTTTAATATCATCGTGTATAACTTCCTAAAAAAGAAAGATAAAAAGAGTCACTAGTAGTTATTAAGTTAATGAAAATGTTTTCATGATTTCTCTAGTTGTTTTCACTATATAAATTATAACTTGCAAGCTTGCTAACAAATGACAAATTAAAAAAAAAGATGTATTCATTACTCACCTCAAGACAGTGTTAAGTATCTAAGTACTTAATTAAAAATAACTGTAGAACTATATAAAATACTGATACATTTGTATCTCAATTCTGGCAGGACCTGCTGAAGCTTTTATTTAACGTTAATTTGAACACTAGATTTAGGACGAATAGTGTTTATTTTTTTGTTAATAAGTTTACATTTCTCTGTTGCTTACATGTAGAAATTGTGTTATCAAGACTCAACCCGAACTCACAAAACACACAAAAACAAGGTTATGCCAAATGACAGCCGGCTGCCATGTTGCCAAATCTTCCTTGTCATTTTGTCGAAAAAGAGATTTCAAAATTAAAAAAAAGTATGTTCCGGGACGTTTTAAAGAAAAAAATTGTGGGAAATACATTTTTTTTTTAATATCTTTTAGTGAGAAAAATTTCGTACGGGGTCGCAAAAAAACCAAAAAACGATACCCTCCTTTACCCAAAACATTGATATGCAGCCATTGCAGTGTAATGCAGTCATAAGCATACATGATTGGCATAGAAAATAGGCACATATTAATTTTGATCAGGTAAAGAAGGTTTTAAAAAGAAATAGACAATTCACTGATGATCCAAAACCATTTTGTGAAATATGTCTTGCTGGTAAACAGCACAGACTTCCGTTTTCAGTTAGTGAATCAAGAGCAGAGAATACTTGTGAGCTTATCCATAGTGACTTATGTGGTCCTATTGAAGCTGAATCACTCGGTGGAGCAAAATACTTTTTATTATTAAAAGATGATTATTCTGGATATAGATATATCTATTTTTTAAAGAATAAATCGGAAGTTGAAAGAAACATAGAAAACTTTATAGCTGTGGCAAAAAATGTTACTGGAAATAAGATAAAAATATTAAGAACAGACAACGGTTTGGAGTTTGTAAATGATAAGATCTCAAAAATATGTAACAAAAAAGGAATAGTTCACCAAAAAACTTGCACATGTACCCCTGAACAGAATGGTAGAGCAAAAAGAGAAAATAGGACGATCGTAGAATCTGTAAGAACATTATTACAGAGTTCTGGCCTGAGTAAATCTTTTTGGGCTGAGGCAGGAAATACTGCAATATTTTCAATAAATCGTGCAGGAAAAAGCCCACAAAAGGATCAAGTTAGATAGTGTTGATGGCAAGAATGTGGATCAGTGACTACCCTTCTACTATATATATTCTTTGTAACTTAATAGAGAATTCTTATGAAAAACCATTTTGTCTAATTTTGGCTTTAATTTCCTAAACTAAAATGGTTCAATTTTATTACATATTGTCACTTTAATAAAAAAAATATTAATACTCTGGGAGTCTCATATACTTTTTATTTTTAGATATTGTAAGAAAACAATTTGGGACAACCACAGAGTCAGACATGGAAGCTGCCATCAAACTATATGGCTAGCGAAGAGCAACATGCATCAAAAATTTGAAGTTCTAAAGCGTTTTTTATAACTTAAGTTTTAAGAATAAAACATAAGAAAATATTTATAATTTTTTTTGGTCTATCCTCCTTTTATTTTACAAAATGCTATAAAAGTACTACCTAAAAGTATGGCATAGAATATTATAAAAACATTCTAATGGATGTCTCAGAACATTCTCGGCACATTCTAATGGATGTTCTCAGAACGTCCTCAGCACTAGATAAGACCCTGGCCTTTGCCGCATTCTAGGGACATGCATAGAATATTCAAATATACTTTTTAAATATTCTACGCACATTCTAGGAAGGTGATTGTGCTGTGTGGGTATGCTAAATCAACAATATTTCAATTATTGCTTTAAATGCCCTAACATTTCTTGTCTTTTTTGTTCCCCGCGTAATCTTGTTGCTGCATTCTCATACTGGTATTGGCCATTTGCATCCTCATTGACATTTTGGCCACCATTGATTTGATCTTCAAATTTAAACCGATCATTGAGATGTTTAGCAACATTGTGTAAAACAGCACAAGTTACAATAACTTTTGGCACATTCTCTATGTTTATCCTAAGGCAGTTTCCGAAAATAGGAAATCTTCTTTTTATTTGTCCAAACACTTTCTATTACAACACGTTCCCGTGAGTGTTGTAAGTTGAAGTTCCTTTGAGCTGCGTCACTTGCTGGTTTGAAGGGTGTAATTAGCCACGGTGAAATTCCATAACCGGAATCACCCAATAAGTAAACAGAACCATCAAATCTCGACAAAATATTTCTTCGCAATGATGCTTGTTGTGACCTTTTCACTTGCGTCACAAGTAGCTTGCACATTAATACTGGTGTAACCATAGACAAATAAAGGTAGACACCCGGACGAATACACCAAAATGGCAACCAAGCCCATAGTTGTTGCCTTCCTAATAGTTAGCGCAAATTACGTAATCTCAGTTAAAGATCACTTTTTTTAAAACTATACTTTTATTTACTTCGATTATAAATTTTACAAAGTTAATATTTTAAAAATTATATTTATATCAGACTAAAAATTATTAATTAGTAACAGTTCTTTTATATTATTTTATTCGCTGACTCTGCATGTCGTTGTCCCGGTGTATGTACGTTGACCGTGCTGATTAAGGAGGTCAACATTCCATAACTTCTTCATCCCCTGGGGAAGTTTTGTAAGGGACGAACAAAACTTTGCTATTGTCCTTGTCGCTTGAGGTTCTTCGTTGATTTAGTTTTTTGTTCCTTCTCTTTTTGGTTCTGTAACAGATGTATATAAGTAGGATTGTAACGCCTATGTATACTGGGGTCATCCAGTAGTGGTTGTGGCTAGGGTTCCATTGTGGCTCTGTCTCTATGGGTTGTAGGTGATTTTCTTCTTTTACTACCTTTTGAAGTTCGTCTAGTGGGATTCGGGATAATTTAAGAGGCTTTATTTTTGGTGATGTCCCTTGGCTAATAGTTTTGATTCTTGGCAGGGTGAGAGGCTCCTCGAGGATGGTTGTTTTCGAATTAGTAAATCCTTGATTGGCGGTTCTGAACTCGCAGTTGGATGGTACTTTGATTAGGAACGTTCCTTGGAGGACCATTATTTTATCTGTAGAGCAATGGGTTGTTATTTTAGTTGTATCTGGGAATATTCCTATGTAGTGAGCTTCGGATATTTTTTGGATAATTGCACTGTTTATCTGTACTGGTACGTATTCACAGTAAGCTTCTTCGTTATTAAGTTGTAAGATTTGATTTATACAGTCCTTGGTTCCCAGTGTTCTCTGAAGGGATTCTTCTTGGCAGAGGTATTTTGGTACAAGATTTTTACATGGTAGGTTTAAGTATTGGAAAGACTTCGAATTTACTAAGAGGTAAGGGGCAGGAGGGATGATCGTTGAGAAGTTTTGCGTAGGGACTGAAAATAGATGATAATAAGTGAACGTATCGGGGTTAAGTATAGGAAAGTGGAGGATAAAGACAATGGTGTAATTAGTGTAGTAGGCATCTACCGTTGTAACATCGTAGTATTTGGATATATCGCCTCTTTCGTCGTATAAGATTTGTTCTTTGGAATGATGTTCTAGTAATTTTTCGACGGTCCATAAAAGTTCTTCCCTTCTGATCAGGTTGTTGTGGAGTACATTAATTTTCGCAAATGTAAGTGCTTCTTCTAGGTCGTTAAGTAATTGTAGGATGATTTGCAGCGCTATATTGAGTTGGTCCAGCACATTTCTTGCTTGTAGGTAATGATTAAAGTTATATACGAATTTGTTAAGTTCTGTTCCTATCCTTTTTGTTTCTTCGGCGATATTTTCTTGATTGTGGGTAAGAAGAGAAATTGTTTCATTGAATTTTTCCATAACTCTTTTATTCAGGCTCATGTGGCGGTTTACTTGGTTTATTATGTTTTCCTGGTTTGTTTTCAATGTTGTGATAGCCATGTTGTATTTTCTCGCATCCTCTTGGTCCAGATTACCGGAAATTGTTTTTATTATGGTACCTAGACCGTCTATTAATCCTCGTTTTTGTCTATCGGATGGGCAGATAGCAAAGAACTTTTCTTGTGTGGTTTTTAGCGTGTATTGGAGGGCTTGGTCAAAGTTTTGCAGACTGTTAAAGTAAGGGTAGCTTAGTCCATCTTGAATTGCTTTGGTAACGGCATTGTACTGGGTTTCAATTGATTCGATTTCTTGGGCTATGGGTAGTAGTGAGAAGTAATGGATAAAGTCGTGGGTGCTGCTACGGATCTTTGCTTGTCCCAGGTTTAGGGGAAGAATTCCTGGATTGTCTTTCAGATCCTGAATTATGATTTCGTCTCCCCTCAGAAGAGGAAATCTGTGGACAAATTTGATTATTAGTTGTTTTGCTTACTGGATGTCTGACATTTTTCTTGTGAACTGTTGTTGTTGGTGTGTCTATCGTAACTGTGTTATTTGTCTGAGCCGTTTCGAAGTAAATCTTGGTAGTAGTTTGTTTCTTTTAAGAGTTCTTTTTGTATATATTTTCGAACAAGGTTTGTATACGATAGGCGTTTGCCTTGTCTCATTCCTCTTTTCAATTGTAGTCTTTTTATTGTTGTATATGTGTTCGTTGATTTCTTTATAGATTTCCTTTGTTTTGTCCCTATGTTGTTCGACATAATTATTCAACAAAGTTCTGTTGATGTCTATATCAAAGGGATCTCTTGAATTTAGATGTCCATTTAATACCTCGATAGGTTTTAATTTGGTTGTTGAGTGGATGGAGTTATTATACCCAAGGATTGCGTAGGGTATTTGTTCTTCTACGGATAGGGACTTCTTGGTGTTTCGAAGAATTCTTAGATGTTCTACCAGTGTGGAGTGGAACCTTTCGATGATCCCGTTGGATTGTGGGCTATCGGGTGTAGTATAGTGGATTGAAATCTTATGGGTATTTATGAAATCTTGCATGACGCCATTTTTGAATTCGGTTCCACTGTCTGAGACGATCATTGATGGTAGTCCGTGGTGGGTGCAAAAAATCAAAAGGGCATTTAGAACGTTGACGGCGTTTGCTCCTTCTATGGGGTAAGCTTGACCGTATTTTGAAAATGCATCGACTACGGTTAGGAATTTTTGACCATTTGCTTGAAATGTGTCGATGTGGACTATTTCTAGGGGTTTTGTTGGTGTAGGTGTTAATATAAATTTCGGCTTGGGTGGAATTCTATCGTACTTGTTTTCCTGGCATATATCGCAGAAATTAATGATATCCTCTATATCTTTTCGTAAGCTGGGCCAAAAGTATTTCGTCTTGATTTGGCGCTCTGTTTCGATTATGCCTCGGTGATTTGTTTCTCCTTGATGGTAGGTCCTTATGATTTCTTTTTGCCTTTCTGGATTGTTTATATCTTCTAGTAGTTGATTACATTTGATTAAATCGTATGCGTTATTCTTGAAGTTTTTCCGGATAACGTTGCTTATAAAAATATAGAGTTCGTCACTTTCGAATAAACAACCATATTTCTTTTTCGGGTGGAGATATTCTTTAAAAATCTTTATGACATCAGTTTGCAAATCGTTGTTTCCAAGTTGGACATGGATTCGTTTTTTGTTTGGAAATGTTTCTGATGTAATAGGAGAGCGTGGGTTGTAATTGACTGTTTTAAAGATAATTTGGTTACTATAGCAGTTTAGTGGTTTTTCTGAGATTGGAATGCCTAGGAGGGGATTTTCAACTGCGGTGTGTCTCGTTTCATCCTTATCATCTTCAATGTTACTGTTTTGGTTATCATTCCAGTTTCTTCTTGGACAATTTCGTCTATTATCCGGTTTTCGTCTGGGTTGTTGTACATTGACCAGGTATCGTCATCGATGGTTTCAAGGTCTTTGAAAATTTCATTGAGTTGTGTATCTAGGTCTTGGAGTTCTTTAGTGTGTACTTCTATCCTGGAGAGAGCGTCTGCATTTGTGTTGGCCTTTCCTTTTTTGTAAATTACTTCGTAGTCAAATTCTTCCAATTTTAGTCTCCATCGTAGTAATTTAGAGTTAGGGTCTTTTAGAGAAAAGAGGTATTGTAAGGGCCTGTGATCTGATAGAATCTGGAACTTTCTTCCGAATAAATATGGTCTAAAATATTTGGTGGCCCACACTATAGCAAGCATTTCTTTTTCGATTGTGGAATATCTTATTTCGGTTTCGTTTAGGGTCCTAGAAGCGTAGGCTATCGGTTTATCGCTACCTATGGGACCTTGTGAGAGTATGGCTCCAATTGCATAGTTGCTGGCGTCCGTCGTAAGATTAAAGGTCTTTGTGAAGTCTGGATATTGGAGCAGTGGTTCATTGGTTAGTAAGTTCTTACAGGTGTTGACACATTTGAGAAATTCTGGAGTGTGTTCGATCTTCGAATTTTTCTTCAGGCATACTGTTAAGGGTTTTGTGAGTTTAGCGAAGTCTTTGATAAACTTGCGGTAATATCCTAGGAGACCTAGGAATCCTCGGATTTCTTTGGTTGTTTTAGGTATAGGGTAGTTGACTATGGCTCTGATTTTTTCTGCGTTGGGTTTAATTCCTTCGGGTGTAATTAAGTGGCCTAGGAAGTTAACTTCTTTTTTCAAGAATTCACATTTCTCTATCTGTATTTTCAGCCTGGTTTCCCGTAGGCGTTGGAATATTTTTGCCAGGTTTACCATATGTTCTTGAAGTGAAGTGGAGTATACGATGATGTCATCCATGTAGACAAGACATATTTCATTTTGGAGTCCTTTTAACACGTTGTCCATCACTCGTTGGAAAGTAGCGGGTGCGTTCTTGAGTCCAAAAGGCATCCGGACGTATTCAAAGTGTCCGTTTTCTACGTTGAAGGCGGTTTTGGCAATATCTTCTTCTGCCATTTCAATTTGATGAAAGCCACTGGCTAGGTCTAGCGTCGTGAAGTACTGGCAGCGTCCAAGTTTATCCAAAATATCGGTGATATTGGGAATGGGGTAGCGGTCGTCAATGGTTTTATCGTTAACCTTTCTGTAGTCAACTACGATTCTCCATTTGATCTTTCCTGAAGCATCGGGTTTCTTGGCTACGACCCATATTGGTGAAGACCATGGTGATTGACTCGGTCTTATAATATTTTGTTCTAACATCGAGGATATTTGTTTTCTAACTTCTTCTTTGTGGATATGTGGGTAACGATAGGATTTGGTATAATTGCTTTGGGTCTTGTTGCGGGAATGTAACCATGGAATAGATGTGATATTCGTCCATGTTAATAGTTTTACTGTTGATGGGTTCTGTTAGAGCTATTTGGATTGGCTCTGATGTTTTATTTGTTGCTTCTGTCCAGGCCAATTGGTTGTGAGCATTGGTAAGTGTTTCTCGTATTTCTGCACCATCAATTTCCTGTTTGGGTATTAGGATTGTTCCTTGATTTTCTTTGACGGGTATTCTGATTCGAGTAATTGAGTTATGTTCTAGCTGGATTGAGTAGAATTGGGTTTTGTTAGTTTCGTAGTATTTGATTGGTAGGATCGAGTGTTCTGTAACTAATTTTGAATCGGGGAAGTTTAAGTGGGCTTGGAGAAGTTTTAAGTTGTCGAGGCCTATAAGGCCGTCAAATGTCTTATGGAATTTGAATAGGTAAAATGTTAGGTTTTTTTGTGAGTTAAACTCGAGGAAAGATGGAATTTCAGCGCAATAATTTTGCGAATAGTTTTGAAAAATAGAAGACACGATAAAAGGTTCATATTTGATATGGTTTTGGTAGTATTCGTGAGCTATTGAAGGATTTAGGAAGGATTTGGTGGATCCAGTGTCTATTAGGAGTTTAAGAGGGGGGTTGGAGATTTCAATAAAAGGAAGTTCCCTTTTATCTGGAAATGTGTGGAGTTCAATTATGTTTCGGGGTTTTCCCTTGGGTCCTCTTGAAAATTTTCTTCTTCGAATAGAAAATCTTGTGTTTCGAATGCGGGAGTTTCTTCTGGATAGAATTCGGGGTTGCAGCTAGCGTTGTCCTCGTAGTTAGTCTCATTATATTGATCTATGTTGTATAGCTCTTCTACAGTAAATCTCGGTTGGTTTTGCTGCGGTTTTGAGTTAGTTTGTGCAAATGGCTTGTTTCTGGTAGTAGCGGCGGTAGATGTACTCATTGGCGTTGGCATGGGTTGTTGCGATGGGCCTGCTCTGGGTGACCAAACATTCTGATGGTTGGGTGGTCGAAATATGGAAGGTCTCTCTGTTCTTTGTTGGTTGAAAACAGGTTTCTGGTAGTGTTGAAAAGATGGTCTGAGGAAGGGTTGTGGATTTGATTGGTTTACAGTTGGTTGCCATTGGTTGTTAAAAGATGCAGCCTTGAATATGGGTGGTTGTTGAAACGTGGGCTGTTGAAACGTCGGCTGTGGGTAAAACTTCTGCTGGGTTCGAGTTGGTTGGGTATTTACTGGTCTATTATTCATTGGTGTTGTAAGTTGACTGTGTCCCTTCTGGAGGTACCTTATGTTGTTTTCTTCTTGGATGTATTGTATGGCATTGGCTAAATTGTTGGGCCTCATGGCTCTTATTGTAGAGCACATAGGTTCTCGAAGTCCTGCTAGGAACGTGGTTAGTGCTTGTTGACGGAAGAATTCTTGTTTGCTTCTTTTTATTTCGATGTTTCCTTCGTGTACTTCAATATAGTTAGAAATACAATTTAGGAGTCCCATTATTTTCTCGTAGAATTGGGTTGGAGATTCATTTGGGGCTTGTCGCATGTTGACGAGGTCTCTGGTGAGCGAATTTTCGTTGCGTTGATCGCCAAAATTTTGTATTAGTGTGTTTTTTATTTCGTCCCATGATTCACAGCCGTAAATGGAGATGACTTCTTTCGCTCTTCCTGTTAACTTACTGGTAATGCCATGAAGTAGGAATTTATTCTGAATGTTGGTTGGATTGATACGATCGTAGTAGTGGTTGAGGATCAGTGTAGATACTTTGATAAATTCATATAATCAATCCATTTGGATTTCCGTCGTATTCTGGGATGATGCACAGGTTCTTGACATCGAAAAGTGGTGTAGTCATGTTTGTAGGTATGTCGTCTAAGTCGTCTATGGATATATTTAATCTAGTAAATTGATTCGTTAAATCTATCTCTTCAGAGCTAAGGTTGAAGTCGGTTAAACTTGGTATGGAATCTATATCTAGCTCCGTGTCAGAAGATTCTAACAAAGAGGAATCTGACATAAATTCGTAGATTGCTTACAAGATGCAGATGATGCAAAAGTGCATTCCTGATGTCTTGCTTTCTTCTTTTTGAATTCCTTGGTCCGGCTTCCTGGGGTGAACTCTCAGATGGTTTTCCCTCTGGGCTGGTTCCTGGGAGATAGTGGATAAACGCTTGAAAGCGACGAGGATCTTCAAAGACTCTTCCACTATCCTACTGACTGCGCCAATTACGTAATCTCAGTTAAAGATCACTTTTTTTAAAACTATACTTTTATTTACTTCGATTATAAATTTTACAAAGTTAATATTTTAAAAATTATATTTATATCAGACTAAAAATTATTAATTAGTAACAGTTCTTTTATATTATTTTATTCGCTGACTCTGCATGTCGTTGTCCCGGTGTATGTACGTTGACCGTGCTGATTAAGGAGGTCAACATTCCATAACTCGCAACGGTCGATCAGATGATTCAGATGTTGCCAGTGTTCATCTAAATTCTAAGCGAAAGCGACAATTAACCCAATAATGCAATGTTTTTCATATGAGTCAGATAATTTTGTTACACAATGTGGCAATGCGGAAAAAATTAAACTTCAATAACTGCTGTGGAGGAAAATATGTAATATTCTGTGATACTAGGCCAATTTAATTTTAGGTTATGTTAGGAGATTCTAGGTAAGTAATGTAAGTATATTTTTAAATTAATGTAGATTTAGTAAATTTGTTTATCATCATCATTAATATAACACGGACACTTTATTTATTTGCATTATTTTAAGAAACATTTTATAGATACAGTATTTTTGAAGATTACCTTGATCCTTAAACCGAAATTGAAAATATGTCTAGCCCAGGAAGATTTAGATATAAATGTCTAGTCCAGACTTGCCATAACTGTTTCTACAATCCCATATTTGATATTTCTTATAAGAACAAACATTTTTTTAAATTTCCTAACCAATTAGATAGAAGGCAAATCTGGTTTCAAAATTTAAATTTGCCATATACAGAAGATATTTCTGTTATTTGCGAAGATCATTTTTCATTAGATTCATTTAGTAAAAGTTCATTACTTCGCAAACGATTAGTTATAAATGCAGTGCCTCTTAAAGTTACTACTAACTGTAATCCAACAAACAATGTAGTTTTTATTCCCGAACCTGAGGCTGGACACGGTGAAATAATAAATCAGCCACATGATTTAGTTTTGTCTGTGAGCAATGAAGATAAAAACTGTGCCAGTCAAGCAAAACGTAAACTTAATGTTATAGATGAAAAACCAAATCAAAAATTATGTACTTATTTTAAAGAAAGCAAAGATAAAAAAGTTAAACAATTTTCTCCATATAAAAAAAGCTTTATTCTTTTGCCAGGGATCAACAAAGTAGAATTTGTAAATTAAAGAAAGCATTAAAAATGTTTATTGTTTCTAAATATTTAAAATGTCTAATATTAATAGTTTAATTATAAAATGATTTGTTAATATTTATTTATTAATAGAGATTAGGTATTGTTTGTATTAAATCTAAAAAGCCTCCCTAGTGTTTTAGTACACTGCTATTACCTCCACGTGGTGGGAAGCGGACAACAATAAATTGCAAGTATATTTTTATTTTCAAGCAATTGATTGGCTAAAAGTAGCAATTTTATTTTCTTTTAATTGTTTAATTTAATTATACTGAACCTTTATGATTATTTAAGCTTTGTTATAAATGGTTTTTAAAAACATTCCAAAAGCTTTTATGAAAGGTCAGATAAATAAAAAAAATATATTATTTACTTTAATACAAAACTAAAGCTGCATATATTTACATAACTCTTTTCTTGTTTTATAGGCTCTAGATGTATGCATATGGCCATCTTCAATTAATTACATCTTTTATCATAATTTAAATTGTTCTTTTTTTGGTATTGTTTTTAATAAAAATGTTTATTTAAATGTGTTTCAATTATTGTTTTAATAACAACAATATCTCTTGTTTCTGACCAAACTTTGCATATTAGTTTCAAAGCTACTTAATTATTTAAATAGCTTTGAGCTAATTTGCAAATATTGGTCAGAAACAAGAGATGAGGTATAAATAATAATAAATAATTTTAAATGAACCGCCATTCTACTTCTTTCTTTCTTCTTTTTTTAAACGTTATCTTTAACTATTAGGGTGTTCGCACACCTAATTAGTTCCAATAAGATCCGTGCCCTCCTATCTGGCGTCGGAATGTTGTGAATTTGTTGACATTCATTTCCACGGGGATTGCATATCTCGTTTACTTGTTATTTTATCTATGGGTGTAACACTTTCTGTTGACGTACTCATCACCAAATATTGACGGTTTCTTTATTTCGACATTTGTACAATCTAACGCACCTATTATTGAAGGTATATCTACGCGAGTCTGCCACAAAATTCTTGCGTCATCCATTTGTCTTGCTGTTGACGGAAAGTGAATCCAGTAATTAGCTTTAACCTGGATACAAATCGCAAAAGAATCTCCATTTTTTGTCTAGAACTCAACGCACCACCACGAGATTCATTCCTTTCTGGCAAAAATTCATTTACCAAAAAATCAACACTCATTTTCAAAACGCAACAGTTCTTTGGTATTTACTTGCCGTCTGTCACGATAAGTTTTAACGTTGCGTACATTCATGAACATCGCTATAATCACTACTAACAGAAATGAAGCCTGCCCGACCCCACACTTCGAAAAATCTTATGTATTTGCTTAGCTAAAAAAGACGTAGCTACTTTTTATTCACACCATATTCAAGGAATTGCTCTACTTTAAGGAAAAACCCAAGATTCTGCTCGGCCGAGCAATTTCTTCATATTTTATTCAATTGAATTAAAGCCTCTGCTTCAGTAAGTCGTATTTTAAGCTAATGCTTTACTTTATTCACATCACTCAATGGGTCGAGTGAATAAAAACTTAGCTTTTGCTTTTAGTATGAAGTATAAGCTTTATCTTTTACTAGGTAGATTTAGCTTTTGCTAATAGCATTTGCTGAAATTGAAGTGAATAACCTTTTGCTTTTACTTACTAGCAAAAGCTAGATATTTTAAGTATTTACTTAAAGTTCTTATTTGGTAAATCATTCAAAAAAAAAAGTTTTTATACTGATAAGGCCTATATTTATATTTTTATGATTAATCAGTCGGCCGTGAAATTCTGGGGAACTGCAGGCTCAGACCTGTCGATAGACTGTATATGTATGGACAAATTTTAACTGCCGATGTTCAAAATGAGTAGTGATTCGGAAAATTCTACAATTGATTTTTTGACGGAGGAAGTTCCTGCAAAAATTTCGTCCAACCTGAAATTGATGGAAATTTTGGAAAGCTATAATATTATATTTAATAAATCGCAAGTTCCTAAAATAAAAGAGAAAAAAGAACAAGCATACAAAGAAATCCACCAAAAATATATTTTGCAAATTGGAAGGGATTTAACTGAAAAACAACTAAAAAAGAAAATCCAAAATATGAAGACCGAGGTGAAGAAAAAGACGGACAAAACTGCAACGGGAAATAAGAAAATTGTTTTAAACGCGTGGGAAAATCAACTTTTGGCGCTAATGGAAGGACAAGAAAACCCTGTTTTTCAAAAAATACCAGGTAGGTAATAAAGTATGGCTAGAAAAACAAATAAATGGTACGAAGATGTAAGAGCAAAATTAAGTATTTTTTCACCGAATAGTATAAATTACTGTTTTGCTGCTATTTGATCCTATAAATTATTTCAGGAGCAATGTCGATAGGATCTGTGATGGAACAACCTCAGCCATCAAGGTCCAAAACTGAAGAATTTATTCCACCTCCACCTCATGTTCGGCCTTTACCTGATAAGTCTCCAGTTTCCAGAAGAACCAAATTTAAGGAAACAGACGAAACCTCAAATTTGTCCAATACAGAGCTCCAACGACTGGTATTGTTGGAACAGCTGGAACTAATAAGGGTTCAAAAGGAAAAGGAAAAATTATTGTTGGAAAAAATACAAAAAGAAAATGGAAACCAATTTGAAGAAATAAATAATTTGTTGTTCAGAAAGTTGTAATTAAATGAATAAATTGTTTTCGTTGTTAACTTTTTTTTTAATAAATTAATGAACTTAACTCAGATTAAGGTACCTACTTACATTTTAATTAAACCTAAAAAGTAATTCAAAATAATAAAAATCATAAAATATAACATTATACAGTGTTCTAGAAGGCATTTTTGCCTGAAAAATGTGTCGAAAAAATCCTCCTTCAAGTATCTTGTTTATTTTACTTAACGTATTAATATTCATGTTGTCTTTTGATATTATACGGTATCGTACTTAGTAGTATATTTACAACTGCAATTGAAAAATTATATTTTTTATTTCTTCTCTTCTCTGTTGACCACGCTGACGGTCGTTATTCAGCTCATCATTATCTTCCACAACTTCTTCACCATCGTGATCCTCGGCGACTACTTCTTCTTCGTCATTTGGTAATTGGTCATTTAAATACTTAGCAACATTATGCAGAACCACAGCGCTGACGATTACTGACGGAATTTTGTCAGTATTGAATCGTATCTGCTGTTGCAAAACAGGGAATCGACGTTTTAGTTGTCCGAAACAGCGTTCTAAAATAACGCGCTCTCTTTTATGTAAATTATTATACGCTATTTCTTGAGGTGTGGTGGGGTTTCTATACGGTGTTAATAGCCATGGTGTTATGCCGTACCCTTCATCGCCTAAAATAAGTCCATAGTTTTGTTGACGTCTTCTCATCATACCAAAAATATTTGATCTTCTTAAAATACGACTGTCGTGCACCGAGCCAGGCCATTGAGCGTCTACGGATGTAAAAATTTGTTTTCCGTTGTAAGGCTTTTTCTTGCCACAAAAAAAAATATGCCTTACAAGTGACACCCTAGTACGGAAATTGCTCGAGCGCCAGATTATTTAATGTGGTTTACTCCACAACCCTTAGAAACGGCGTCTTAGGGACACAGGTAGCTTCAGATGGAGATACGGTATCTCCAGGGGTCTAGTTGACTTCAGACTTAATTATTTTTAATTTATTATATACCTTTAATAACCCTGAAAAGAGGTAAGGTTGGTGAATATAAACCAGGAAATAAACGTGACACTTATATTGTTTTTAGCTATGTTACACAATAAAAATTTGTTTTATTTCAAAGCCCAACCCTATTCAACCCTGAACAAAAAAATTAAATTAAATGCTCGATTCGGAATTTACTTCGCGTAATAATCGGGTTTCGCGTAATAATCGGACTGACTCAATCAGACTAAGTTAAAGATATCAAAATAAGGAAAAACTCGAGTAAGATTATTGAATTAATTAAATACTAATATTCGGCGGAAGCATTCGTTGAATTCATTAATTCAAATTAACCGGAAAAATCTATTTAAATGATTTATCTACTCAATCGACCGGGACAAACGGGAATACAGACTTACGATCGAATTTACCAGGTTTCTACAAAATAACGGAAATTTTAGCCAGAAACGGAGTCTTGTCCTAAGCTTTTAACGTACCATTCATTAGCAAACGATAGCTAACCAGGAATGCTAATGCCTGTTGACGCAAGCCTAGTTTGAAAAGATATTAATAAACGATAGCTAACTAGGAGAATTAATATCAATTCCAACAATCCTCTAAACGGGAAAGCGGCGGGTGAATTTACAGTGGACCCCTTGATATTGATTAACGATAGCAAACCAGGAAAATCAATACCAATCCCGGCAAGTCCAAATACAAAACAAAAACACGCTTGAGGTTGTCAGACCCTTTTTAGGCGTTTAGCGTACCATTCATTAGCAAACGATAGCTAACCAGGAATGCTAATGTCTGTTAACGCAAGCCTAAGACAGGACGAATATTGATTAACGATAGCAAACCAGGAAAATCAATAAAAGTCCCGTCAGACCTTAGACCTCAATGAATATATCCAAAATACGGTTTTTGTTTAATTATAGTGAATATAAATAATTAAGAAAAGGAATACGAATTCGGAATAACCTGGTAAAGTCGTATCTAATCTCGTTCCGGCTCTTTAAGAGGAAAATACTAAGCGGCTTTTATTATATTACGAAACGAAAATTTAAAAATCAAACGTTTGCTTCCGGACGGCTCCACAATTAAAAGTGAAACGAAAACAGTTAACTTGAAAATATTTCTAAATTAATTTCCCAAAACAAAATTAAAATTTCAATAATCTAACTCGAACAACAAAGTAAAAATTTAATTTTCCAAAAAAAACAAAATCTCGAAAACTAAACGCGGACGGAATTGAAAATAATTTAATTTTCCCAAAAAAACTAAATATCAAAATCTAACGCGGAAATAATTTAATTAGTTTTTAAAAAAAAATCTCAAATTCGAAAACAATTTTAAATAATTAAATTAATTTTAAAAACAAAATATCTAATCACGGCAGTTAATAACAAAACTCAAAAATGTAAATCAATTAAGATTTTAAAATTCGGATGTCTTTCGTGGTTATAAATCAAAATAATTAAAACGCGTGTAAAATAAAACGATTCTTTTGGCTTCAAATTGACGACGGACTTTCACGGTGAAAAACTTATCAATGTTTACCTCGGGTTTTTTGCTTAACGGCGGAAAAATTCACGACGGACTAAAATGTTAACTCAACTTAATTTTTCAACTCGCAGGAAAAGAATGAATCTTATTTTGAAATTCGCAAAACATTTGGGCTCTGAATAGTCCCTTCTCCGGATAGTTTCCCTACTATTTCTATAAAAGTATCGCGCGCGCATCTAGCGATTAGGCCGTATTTGTTTCGTTAAAGAATTAAAAATGTACTGGGTGAGCTAGCCAAAAATCGAACATTCCATTTAATTTGAAATAAATTTTGATTTAATTTGAAATTGAATGTTAAAAAAAATAACTTCATTACACCGTCACAAGTTGCTTGCACATTTATACTACACCAGCCTTTCCTATTGATATACTCGTCACCATGTAGCGATGGCTTTATTATTGGTACATGAGTGCAATCAATTGCACCAAAAGCACAGGGAAATCTATACAACTGTGCCCATTCGTTGATTGCCTGGTCAGTCGAATTTTCTGTTGGAAATTTAATCCAAATTTCTGCCTTTTCGGTAAAACGTGAGATATCGTTTTACATATTGTTGTTCTATGAACTCCTTCTTCTTTTCCGATCCCTATTTGAAATCCAGGATCACTTAGAAATCGCAAAAATATTTGCATTTGTTTTTTTGGACTCAATGCACCACCTCTAGTCTCCACTTTTGGCTCCAAAAAATGGTTAGCTATCCACTCAACATTTTCTTCACTAAATCTATACAGACCGTGGTATTATTCGGCACGACTTTCTTTTCTTTCGGGATAAAATTTAACAGATCTTATATTCATAAATGCAGCCATTTCGTCCAAACTGTTAACAATACTAAATTTTTAAGCCAGGGTCTAACAAGCTTGCAAAAATGTAAGCTTTTCCTTAATAT
Organism: Crepidodera aurea; assembly: GCA_949320105.2. Taxonomy (NCBI): domain Eukaryota; kingdom Metazoa; phylum Arthropoda; class Insecta; order Coleoptera; family Chrysomelidae; genus Crepidodera; species Crepidodera aurea. The sequence continues at coordinate 98,193,473 of OX439473.1, forward strand.
TCTTAGTAATTGCTTACTTTTATTCACACCATTTTTAGACAATGCTAAAAACTTTAGCTTTTGCTAATTGTATTTTAAGTAAAAGCTACTACTTATTTTTATTCACTGCAATCTAAGCATTTGCTAGGAAAATGTAAGTTTTAACTTTTACTGAATTTTTATTCACACTGCCCATTGTCAGGAGTTTTTAAGTAAGTATTACAGACTTTCTTTTTCTCCCATTAACGATTATTCAACCAAAATATGTTAATCCACAAATTTCTTCAAATATTTTACTTTCTACCTTAGATAAATTATCAGGTTTTACTGGTTGTTTATACTGATGGTTGCAAACCGTTAGTTGGTTCGGTTTGTGCATATTTTATTACCGAAATCGGGGATCACAGTATTGTCTTATGGCATAGGTACTTCTGTGGGGAGGATCATGCCATTTAGTTAAAATTTTAATTGTACAAAAGAATGCTATTCGAACAAATAACTATAGGGATGATTTCAGAGACAGTTGTCGTCCGCTTTTTAAAAAATTAGGAATTTTAACATGTGTAAATCAACATATCTATATGAATGTTTAATTTATGCTAACCCACTAAACAAAATACACTTATTGCAAATTGTTTGCAAGCTTACCAATATAAATGCAAGTTCGTAGAATACTTATTAATAGATTTCAGCAAGTTTGAATCTGCCTCACTCGCAACTTAAAAAAATAAACTTAAATACGATTAACTAAAGGTGAAATTTTTTGACCAATAAAAATTCCAAAAAAGGTTATTGGGAGTAAATAAACTGCGCAAAAGAGATGTGAAAATAAAATAAATTAAGATCACACACCGACGTCTGGATCCCAACAACTTAAAGATTGTCAGTCGATTTTGGGAGATTGTGTGATCTTAATTTATTTTATTTTCACATCTCTTTTGTGCTATTAATAAACAATTTAAAACTTATTGAGACTTTTTACCATTACAATTAGTTAATTACTTTCAATTACAAGTTAACTCTAAACAACTTTCGAAATTGCACTTGATTGACAATGTTATAATTAAACCTCAATTAAACTTACTAATATCTGGTCACCGAGCTTCGCTCTTAATATTCAAATCTACATTTTTAAGCAGCCCAATGAGTATATAATTTAAGTATATTTATAACATGACAAATTATTAATTAATTAACTCGCGAAAATCACGGAGTGGGCGACATCTACTTGAACTACTGATAGGGAGATAAATAAAAATTTGATTGGCGATTGGCTTGAAAGTTGACGTTTATCAACTGCTTGTCACAGAGGTTAGTTAAATGCATTAAAGTTGCCTAGTTTCTGGGGATTTCACCCTTTTAGGGCAACTTCTACTGACGCTTGATCTTCGCGAATTGTCACGATGGACAGGCCCCGTTTCCGGGACGTGCAACAGCAGCGTGTAGGGCACACGTCCCGTCAACAGAAGATCGCTCAGCTCACTCTATTTATCACTATATAAGAAAAACTCTATGTTCAATTGATTTTATTATTTTTTGATCTGCAGTGAAGGACAATTATAGGTCTGATATTCATACTTGGGTAAAAACCTCCACAAAAACCTGTGACCAGACTCTCGAGGTGTGGCAGATATTGATATCATATTTTTTCAAAAATTCTTTCTCTCTCTCTCTCTCTCTCTGATCATGAAAACTTAAATATTAAAACTGTCCGCATAATAAAATAGTAGCCGTAAGGGGTAGTCTCACACTATCGGGGAAGGGAAGACAGGTGTCCATTTTAACAGTGTTACTCAACGTTCCTATAAATATTTACCTAAACCCATGATTTCTGAAATTGAATTGGCAACGTTGTATTTTCAACTTTGAATTAATAAGATGGCTGTCATTTGACAAGCAAATTATTTATGTCCGTCAAATGAACCTTTCCTTTTTTGTATAAAGCGACAAATTTAAAATTGAATTCTTTCTGATTAAAACGCCAGAAATTAAATAAAGTCAAACCTTTTTACTACTATACTATACAGAAGAAAGGAGTGCAGTATTTAATTTGCAGAACGTAGTACAGGTTCAAGAGGTAGAAATTTTATTTTTACCTCATCCTTCAATGCTTATTTGTAGTTAAAATTTAAATTTTAATACATCTGATCGGCCTAATATAGTTTTTGTCTAGATTCTTGTTTCCATGATTTTTACTGTAATAAATTTGTTCTTTTGACAGATAAGTCAGACTTTATTTATTCATAGCCGTATCGTATGTATTTTAATTGATTCAGAATTTTGTATTAATATATATTTCAAAATGGCTTCATTCTAAAAATATTATCAGTCCTCCTAAATCCTTGAAGGCAGAATTATTAGTAATAGCAAGGCAACATAAAAACAAATTCAAAAAATATATTATGGATGAGATGGCCAGAGAAAAAGGAATTAAAATTCTCAGATTTCCTCCGAACTGATCTGGTCTCAATTATTAAAAGGTTATGTTTCTCAAAACAATAAAACATTTAAATTTCCTGATGTGCGAAATTTGTTTTTGAAGGCAGTTTCAGATGTAAATAGAGAACATTGGGGAAAATGCATTGATCATGTTTAAAAATGTGGAACATTCATTTAGGAAAGTGGATATATCAATGGATAATTTAATAGAACCGATAATAATAAACATCAGAAAAGACAATTATAGTGATGCCAGTAGTTTTAGTGAAGACAGTGACTTTTAAAGGTAGTTCTTGAACTAACTTTTTTTTTAATCTTTGAGTTTAGGTAAGTACTGAAGCGTTACTTTTAATGCCAAGAGATTTAATTTAATCCCAACATGTAATCCTCCTTGTTATTTATTGGTTAAATTTAATTCGTTCAATGTTAAAGTGTCGGATGCATAAAGTTTATTTTTATTTTTTGTAAATAATATAACTTCAAAATTTAATCTACGAAGTGCGTATATATATTTTATATGCTGTGACCTTATTTATATTATAGAAACTTATTTTGCAAAGTACGCCTATGGAATGTGACGTTATATCCCCACTTTGAATGTACTCATCTATCCTTTATAGTATATATTACTATAGAAACAAGTTATTATTATGTGCCGTTGCTAGGAAATAAAACTAAAAGCTTAACTTTTCTTGTAAATATCTCGGAAGATCGAATTTTCACAGACATGAGACCTACATTTTTCGCCGATTTAGATAGGAATTAGTCTACCCTGAAAGTTTTATTGAATTCTGTCGAGTGGATTTCGAGATCCTCTGGACACACATACACACACACATACAAACCTTGCTCGTTTAATAGTATTTGATTATAAATACACTTTAAAATCTTACGATTTCAATGTTTTTGTACTAGAACGCCTGGACCTATTCATATTAGTATGAACTACAGTTGAATACTCGTCCGCGGACTGGAACGCCTATGCGGTCGTGTCGCCTTTCGTCTGGAGAGTACATTTTAAATGTTCTGATTTTAAATATTTTTGTTGTTGTTAAAGCTGTATACTAAATTACATTATTTATTTTATAGAGCCCGACGGTACAATTGTTGTATTCAATGTTTGATATGTTAATATTAAACCGTTCGTAATGTTTAAATAAACATAATAGTTAGTTTTAAGTATCGGCTTATCAAAATATATAATTCTTTTAAAAACAAATTGAAATTACTAAATTTATTTGATCATCTGCCATTAGATATAAATGATAAATGTGAATTCTTGTAATTTGTTGATTCAAATTAAGATTCATATTAATAAATATTTTTAGTTTGTTTGCTAGATTATTAAATTTTATCAAAATTTAAAATAGCGATCGAGTTTTGTAATTCATGCTCCGATTCTATTAAAAATTGGTATCTATAGGCTGTAAGGTACGAGATTATTAATTTTTTATCAAAATGCAAGATGAGGATTGTTATTTATGGTCAGATTCTATTAAAAAAAAATAAATCAAGATGTTTTTCGGAGATCGCGGACAAATTAACCCAATAAACAATTTTGGTAACTTATAGTAACGCCTAGTTTTATAAAGGGAATATAATGTTAACGGGGTTATATAAGGAGTTTTATATTCTCACCAACTGTAAACTCTAGTAATATAATGGAGTTATAAAACAATTTTTAAAGAACTTATAGTAATGGTTACCAATGTATTTATAGGAAAGGTATATAAAGGTTGTCAGAACCTCTTCAATATAACTGATGTATCCTGAGTTATACGGTAGTGTTCTGATCACCTCAATAAAAACTTAGACAGTAGTGTTTGCGAGATCACGTTATAAAATTTTGTTGGTAACGATCGTTTCTTACCTTGAAGTTGTTTTGACAAATAATAGCACTTTGGATATAGATAAACCAAAAGCTCGTGATTTGTTGAATAGAATTTCCTCTGGGTTTTTTTATTTTTTTAAACAAAGTTAGTAACTTAAAATGACTCATCACGTTATACGCTACATTATTTTTTAAAATTATATGTGTAAACTTTTAAAATCAGCCAATGTCGGAAGCAACAAATTTCAACCTGTGTGGCGGCGACCAAAGAAAGAACGATCATAGCAGACTTGAAGTTATTTTGACAAATAAAAGCACTTTTTTGCAGGTTATAAAAGTATAAAAAATATCTACAGGGCTAAAACTAAAGGAAGTGATGAGAATTGTTAAGGGGGGCATCGCGACAGGTATGCCAAACTACAAAGACCAAAAATCCCCATCTTTATCTTTATCTTTTATCACTGTCTTTCTGCAATAATGAAGAGAGATAGATATCTTAAGACTTCAGTGAATCTCCTGTATGCTAGGTGGCGCTGCTAGTATTAAAATATAATATATTATTTGGGATATCTAAGGAATCTGAGAGAATAAATTTTCTTTATTTTCACAGTTAGTCTTGTCGCAGAGAGCGCTAATAATCCATTTGTCATGAGTTCGATACCGGCTTCAGCCACGACAGAAATTTTATTTTTTATTTTTAGGAAATTTCATTTTTTTTGTTTACTATTTTTTTTCTAGCATCAAAATAGAGTTTATATTTTATTAATTTAATTAATTTTCAATTATTTTCGTATAAATCCGTTTATTTTAATATGAATAGCGCTGCCACGCGACTAATCTCACTAAATACATCAGATAGGAATGGAGCTCGGAAAATAATATTTCTAACATAAAAAAAATATTTAAACATCAATGGATTCATACGAAAATTGAGAATTATATAAATGTATAATCTTTAAGGTGAAGCAAGAATTTTTTTAAAAAATGAATTAATAAATAATTGGCGGCCCCAAACGCAAAATGTTTTTATCAATATCTATTTGTTTAAACAATTGCAGAATACATAAGTTATCGACACAAAAAACTGCGTTCTATGAACAAAATGTTTGCAACTAATGTTTTGTGATGTTTTTGACGGTTTTTCCATCCGTTTTGTGACGTGATTTTACAATTTAGTTATTGTTATTAGTCGTGATTTGGTTGGTCTCTGATTGAACAGGTCACCTAACGCATATTGCATTTTTGCTTTTATCTCCATTAGAGCTACATTATTACGGTACAAAAGTGGTGTGAAACGAACACAACAGTATTTTTAGGTTTTAGATTCTGATTGTTTACCCTCCTCGGTGAAAAAGGACACCCTTTTCATTTTTGTGAAAAAAGACACAATTTTTTTTTATTATTTTTTATATAGGGTAGGATATTATCCAAAGATGCCTCGAAGTTCGCGTAAAACTAGAAAGAAGAACAAGTGCACTTGGGAAAATAGAGAAAATAGAGAAAACAGGGACATTTCCACAGAAATATTAGAAGAATCGTAAGTTTTCTAAAGTTATGTTTTAGCCATATTTTTATAAGTTATTGCCTGTGTTGGTTGGGCTACCTATCAGGCGCGTCTCCAGGTGGCGGATAGGAGGACGGTCAGGACTCACGTCTTGATTAGTGGTAGTCATAAGTAGAGTGAGGGGGCCTAAAAACCCCCAAAATCTTTTGCGAAAACTGCCACCGTGGACCAGCCCCCCAAAGTGAAGGTGTGAGGTGCCGTGCCGATGTACTGAATGGTCACAGGGAGTGTGACCGCGAACGGCCCCCTGGGGGCACCAGGCGACACCCCCTTGTAACCAGCCTTCCCCTGGTATGCGGGGCTCTGCCAGGGGTGACACAACCTTCCCTAGCTACTCGTGGGACCCAAAATGGATAAAGAAGAAAAGAAAACAGAAAAAGGACCGGAAAAACCGGAGGTTGTGCGATCACGCACACCTCCACAAAAACACCGTAGAGGTAAAAGGATCTGCGGTGCCGAGGCCAAGAGAAGGAGGAAAGCGAAGGAGCAGGAGGGTGTCAAAGACACCACCGGCACCACTCGCCCCTCCCAATCTAAACCTGGCACCGCCAGACAAAAAATCTTGGGCAGCGATGCCAGTTCTTCCTCCACAAGAGGCCAGGAACGCGTCGCCACCCAAGACAAGAAGCGCATGCGCTCGGACACCTCTGGCGAAGGGACACCTGCCAGAGGAAAAAAACCGAGGCATGAAGCTAAAAGTTACAGTGAAGCGGCTACCAACCATCTAAGGGTAGCCGTTGTCGACATGGCCGACCCCTACGGTAAGACAACCGTAGAAAGGGAAGGCCTTGTAAAAAAGCAACTGATGGAGGCACTGGACAAAACCCTTATGTCCGCCTCCAGCAGCCAAGACAAGCCACCGACGTTTCGGTCATGGTCGCACTCTGGTGAAATCATCAGAGTTACCTGCGACAATGACGAAACGTTGCAGTGGCTAAGGAACACGGCCAAAAGCCTAAAGCCGTGGAAGGAAGCGCTGCTCGACGTGGTACACGTCGACAACCTTCCTAAGCTGACAAAAGCCACCCTCTGGGTCCCGAGCGATGCACACGCTGACCTCGGTGACAAAGAGGATGTGCTGCGTCGGCTTACCCGGCAGAATCCGGAGCTGCGTGTGGATGGATGGTGCTCCTTCCACTACGAGGCAAAGGAAGACCCGAAAGGACATCTTTTCGTCTTCGGAATACGAGACGAAGAGATGGAAGTCCTTAATACAAAATCAATGAGGTTGAGCTACGCGTTCACCTCATTGGTTTTAAAGACGAAGAAAACGGAAGCGGAAGCTGGTGAGAGGCTAGATGAGGATTCCGATAGGAATCCTCCTCCTCAACAAGAGGCCCCCGCAGAGGTTGTCGAGCCATCTCCAGAGATGGCGACCGACACCCTCTCGGAGGAGAGAACCAGGGACCGCACAAGTAGCGAGGCCAACCCATCTCCAGACATGGAGGAGGCGATGGCCGAATAAAAAAGAACATACAACACTGACTTACCAACGATGCAAGCAGAGATAGCTGTGGACAAGGTAAATATAATCCAGTGTAACCTGCAACACAAAAGGGTGGCTACGGCAACACTATGCCGCTACCTTGATGAGTTGCAGGACACACTAGCACTTATTCAGGAACCCTGGATAAGACAAACGAAAATCATGGGTTTTAGTAATCTAAAAGGTTTAATTTTCAGCTTTCCAAGCAACCATCAACCTAGGACCGCTATATATATTCCTAGCAAATTCAAGGCCTACCCAATGACGCATTTCTCAACCTCCGACCTCACGGTGGTTAAGGTGGAATATGTGCAGAAAGGTCAAAAGCAAGTGTTAATTCTAGCATCCGCATACCTCCCTTCTGACGCAGTCAAACCACCACCTAACAAAGAACTGGAGGACCTTGTGGAACACTGCCTCACTCAAAAGCTTGAACTGGTGATAGGCTGCGACTCCAACGCACACCATGTAAGCTGGGGCAGCAAAGACATTAACACTAGAGGTAAGTCACTTTATGACTACATAATAAACAAGAATCTTTGCATTCTAAATAGAGGTATTGAACCAACTTTTATAAACTCTCGTAGCCAAACGCGAATAGATATAACCCTATCTACCATAAAAACATCAACAATAATATCCGGCTGGCATGTATCTGACGACGTCTCAATGTCAGATCATCGCTGGATAAAATATGAATTAAATTTATCGCTCACAACCTCCATACTATCTCGCGACCCCAGGAAAACGGATCGGACAAAATATGTCCACCTTTTGGAAGGGGCTCTGCAAGCAGTAGAGGCTGTGTTACCTAATAATATGAGCAAATTGGAAAATTACTCTGTAACTATCCATAATGCTATAAATCACGCCTATAAGAAGGCCTGCCCCCTCAAGCGGGTCGAACTCAACGGTAGAACCACCTCCTGGTGGTGCCAAGAGTTGGATCAGCTCAGGAAGATGGCAAGGACATCTTTTAATAAGGCAAAAAATACCAAACTTGAAGAGGACTGGGACACATATAGGTCTCACCTCAGAGAGTACAAAAAAGTCGTCAGACAAAAACAAAGAGAAGCTTGGAAGAACTACTGTGAGGAAATCGAAGATTTTCCTCAAGCAGCTAGACTCCAAAAAGCTCTCTCAAAAGACCCTTATCGCCATATCGGTACACTAACCAAAGAGGATGGCACTAGAACTGCCAACCTCAAGGAAAGTCTTGAACTACTAATGTCAACACACTTCCCTGACTCCAGAACCACTAATCTGGCAATCTGGGAGGAAGAGAAGCAACAAAACCTCACAGAAGATGACTGGAGAATAGCAGACCAGATCGTCGATGAGGACAAATTAAGGTGGGCCATCTCGAGCTTCTCCCCTTTTAAATCACCAGGAACTGACGGCATTTATCCAGCCCTACTTCAGTGGGGCCTGGACGCATTAATGCCGCACCTGGCAGGAATCCTCAGATCCTCCCTGGCACTGAGGTATATTCCAAAAAGCTGGAGAGAAGTCAAGGTTGTCTTTATACCAAAACCAGGAAGATTGGATTACTCCATTCCAAAAGCATATCGACCGATTAGCCTCACATCGTTTTCAATGAAAACTTTAGAGAGGCTATGTGAAAGATATATAAGAGATGTAGCGATAATACAAAACCCACTACATCCAAATCAACATGCGTACACCCCAGGAAAGTCTACTGATTCAGCCCTCCACCTTGTGGCCGGTTACATCGAAAGATCGCTGGACTCAAAAGAGTCCACCTTGGGTGTATTCATAGACATTGAAGGTGCGTTCGACAAAACCACCTTTCCCAAAATAGCAAATGCCTTAGCTAATAAAAATATCCCCAACACAATAAATGGATGGATATATAACATGCTCTCAAAGAGAGCAATAAAAATCAGTGTAGATGATGTTACCATAAGAGGCATGGTTGTAAAAGGTTGTCCACAGGGAGGGGTGCTCTCACCACTACTGTGGAACATGGTCCTAGACACCTTAGTCAATCGCCTCAACGATGACAGCTTCTACACTATAGCTTATGCAGACGACCTAGTGATTCTGCAAACAGGAAGATTTGAAGGAATACTCTGTGCTAGAATGCAAGAGGCCCTCAATATCATAGAACAGTGGTGCAAAGACCACTCACTGTCAATAAACCCAAAAAAGACAGAGATGGTTCTTTTCACGAATAAAAGGAAGCTTGCAAACATCGAGGCCCCAAAGCTCCTAAATACTAAATTGAACTTTTCTGCAGAGGTGAAATATTTGGGGGTCACCTTTGACAGCAAGTTAACATGGAACTCTCACCTAGAAAACAGAGTCAAAAGAGCATACATATCTTATGAACAGTGCCGTAGAACCATTGGCCGCACCTGGGGAATGTCACCCAAGGTTACGGCCTGGATCTACACTGCAATCATAAGACCTATGCTAACGTACGGTGCGATTGCCTGGGGAGTCAAAACTAGCCAGCGGACAGTCGTACGCAAATTGGATCAAATCCAAAGAATAGCATGCCTCAACATAACGGGGGGCATGAGAACCACACCAACTAGAGCAATGGAGGTGATCCTTGGTCTCACTCCCCTTGATATATTTATTAAGGAGGCTGTAGTGATGACCATGACACGGCTACGCTCTACAGGTATACAACCTGACGTAGGATCTGGTCAGTCGAGGTGTAACTTGTGGCACGAGGTCCTTGGAGAGGTCCCACTGCTACAAGCCAACACAGATTCGATTGCACCAAGATATGCCTTTTACAGACCCTACAGGGTAATAACAAAAAACGTACAAGAGGCTACATTGGCAGCAGGTGCCTTGTGCATCTACACCGATGGGTCTAAAACAAATGAGGGATCAGGCTGTGGAATCTATTCCAGATCCCTGAATCTCAATATAAAATGGGCAATGGGTTCTAATGCCAGTGTAGCTCAAACAGAGCTCACTGCTATCTCAATCGCCGCAAAAGAGACTACCAGTAGGAACATTACTGGTAATAATATTTACATCCTCACGGACAGCAGACAGGCACTACTAGCTCTGGATAGACCACGGATTACATCAGGTCTAGTACTAGAATGTCACCAGGCCCTGATCGAAGCTTGCAACAACAACGTGGTCACGTTAGCTTGGATCAAAGGTCATGGAAAATCAAAAGGCAACCGTGCAGCTGACTCTCTAGCTAAGAAAGCAGCCTCCCAAAAACCTTTGGGACCTGGCACTTTCATAAGCTTATCGGCATCAGCTGTGGCTGACCTACTGAAGAAACACTCCCTTGACAAGTTTAAGGGTAGATGGGACGACGAAACAGGTTGCAAGCTAGCCAAGGAACTATTACAGTATCCGAACAGCGAAACAGCCAAAAAATACATGACTATGAACAGACAGAACCTGCGCACAGCCACAGGTATCCTGACTGGCCACTGTCATCTACGAAAACACCTCTACAGGATGGGGTTATCTGACACTCCACTGTGTAGAGGATGTGAACAGGAAGACGAGACTGTCGAACACATTCTTTGCGAATGCCCGACACTCTCACAAATGAGACATTTTCTTTTCGGCGAGCGGTGGCTAACACATGCCAACATGAGGGAGCTACCTTCAGGCGACGTCATCGCCTACTTTAAACAAGTAGGCTGGCTGACGAGCTAGAAGGAAGGCTCAACCTCAGAAGGACGCACAATGGGCCAAATGTGGCCTACGTGCTGTGGGGTGACCCACCCTTCTAGATTTACAGATACAGATACAGATAAGTTATTAAGCTTTTTATTTCAATTTTTTGATTATGTACATTTTCCTAGATTTAATGAAGAAAGTGTCCCAGAACAGAACACCGAAGAAGAGGGATTCCCAAATGATTGCAGCCAAATATTACAAGAATTGTAAGTTTTCATAAAGTTTTATTTTTTATAAGTTATTCCTATGAAGTACCCATAATCAAAAGTCTGTCAAAGTAATTTTCATATACCTACCTAGCTTTTTATTTCAATTTTTTGATTATGTACATTTTCTTAGGTTTAATGAAGAAAGTGTCCCAGAAGAGAACATCCCACATCCCACAAGAAAGAATTACAGAAAGAAAGAAAGAAGCCGACAATCAAGAGGAGAGTTTTCTGCAAGAGGATATTTTAGAAGAGGTCATCCAACTCAATGACTTTCCATGAGAAGGAAATACAGAAGATATTGAAGAGGATTTCACACAAGAAAATTTAGAAGAGGATATCCTGAGCCAAACGCAAAAAATCACATATACAAATGAATAACTAAAAGGTAATAAATACATTATTTCAAAAATTTTCTCGACCCCCCGGAAGGAACCCCCCCCCAAATCACGGCTCTGAATCCGGGCCTGGATACAGGGTGTTGAAGATAAAATGTATTTTTCGTTTTTTTGCAATAATTTCTTAAAAATATAACCATACCAAATTTCAAGTCAATATATTAAATAATAAAGAAATTATTGCAAAAAAACGAAAAATACATTTTATCTTCAACACCCTTAGTAGTAGATAACATTTGACCCAGAGTTATTTAGTAAAATATTAATATTTCGAGGTCCTGAACCTATGATTAAAATATTGACCATTCCTTATGATACACCCTGTATAATTTAATATTTCATTAATTTTCTAGCATAAACAAACTTAAGCTAGAATATGAGAGAGTACCGAAACCTGAGAACCCGATAACAGGTATGAGAATTGTAGAACTTGGGTATGTACTGGATTGGGCTACTAATCTACAATACGATCATTCCAAAATATGTACTCTCGGAAAACTAAGTGTTAAAGAAGAACGCCGAAAGGGCAAGGCGTTGACCAGTACAATAGTATACAATCTTTTGATCTCCCGGCTAAAACACATGATGCCTGACGCGACATTTAATCCAACCGGTCCTCCTCAAGACCTATCGACAAGAAATCTTGAACCAAGTCTCAAGATCTGCCAACTAACTATATCTTTTATGTATTTTATGACATATGCATTTATTAATCATAAATTTATTTCAGATTCTTAGTTCTAATATACTTGCATGTATTAATCGTAAACTCATTTCTCTAATGTTAACTTTATTGTAAATCATTAAATATTATAAAATCATTTTTGTAAGAAAATAAATTGAACAATTAATAATTATTTCTTTATTTAAAAGTGCCTAATTACAGTTATTCACTAAAACAAAAACAAAACAATACACTATGAAAAAACTGCATTGCTTTTTAGCAATGGACAAAAGACATAATTTCAAGAGTTCCATGGACGGGTTAATATGTGAGACATACTGTAAATATTAATTTCTGCAAATGTCTGTGATTCCCAACTATGCAGACACTATTTTGAATGCACGAATAAAAATCACAAAAAACTGTTATAGTTGAATTGCACATTCTCCATATTACTAATCACTAATTTAGGACTTCCTTCGAATATGCATAAAAATGAAGATTTTTTGAACAGCCTCTCGAGAATGGAATTTTTGTTTGTGGAAATATTTTTATCCGTTATAGCTTACACCTTGGAATAGGACATCTCAATTTTTCAACAAATTTTAAGGAATAATAAACATATTAATCATTTAGTGGAAGGTGTGCTTTTGACAATTTGTGATCACCAATTTTAAAGTGAAACATGTCCTAAATGAGGTATACTTAAATTGAAGAACTGGTTTTAGTTAATACTAATTTACTCATTAAAAAAAAATTGCAAAACACGAATAAATTAGCCAACATAACCTAAAATGTCAGTTCTAAATTCGAAACTTCCTATTCGTAATACTGGTTGCATACATCGTTCAAAATAAAACCAAAAAACGCCACTGTCTCATAGTGTCAGGCGGAAAACGCCTGAACTATGGAAAGAGAAAATCTTACTGGGATATAGGCAACTTACATAAATTTTTTTTTTCTGGAGAGTTAATCTCAAAAATTATAAAGTTTTGAGAATTGGTATTCTCGGAAATTAATTCTGTATCCTTCATTTAGGACATCTCCTTTTCACGTTAAAATTGGTGATCACAAATTGTCAAAACTGTCAAAAACACACCTCCACTAAATGGCTGATATCTTTTTTATTAATCCTTAAAATTGACTCAAAAAAGGAGATGTCCTATTCCAAGGTATAAGCTATAACGGGTATAAATATTTCCACAAACAAAAATTCCGTTCTCGAGATTAACTCTCCAAAAAATCGTCAAATTTTTATGCATATTCAGTATTGCCAACTGAAAACGAGGTCGTCAGTGGCAAGGCCCCTCTTAATAATCGTTTTTATCAAATATATTACCCCAAGATCCTAATTGCTGGGAATTTCAACCTTGTAAATAAAACAATTATCGAAACAGATCTATAGTTTTTAATACATAAACCGCTCTTTTCCCACGCTGATGACAATGAAGGCAACTTACGGTCTGGTTCTTTCGTTTGTACAATTTTGAAAGAAATTTGCTGTGTGTGTACCTCTAACACATGCACAATAAGCAAATTGATAACATAAAATTTTTGAGGTTAGATCATACCTCTTCAATTACGAGTGGCCTAACCTTAGGTATATAACACCACTTGTAGTACAGTGTGTTACTATAATTTATATAATGGTTTTTAGAGGTTGTCAAGTTTTATTTCATCACTATAAGCTACACTAGATACTACTAGTTAACTCATCAAACTAGAGTTATATAATACCACTAATCAGAGGTATCTATTACTTTAGAATATATTAGGTTATATAGAGTGATATAAGGCTTTCTAATAATTGTAAGGTTACTAATGTTGATTCCGCCATGGTTGTTTGACCAAATATATCAGACGCTTCCATAATCTCATAATTATACTTATACTGTATTTGAAAATCAAGAGAGAGTAAATTCCCAGAATAAAAAGTAATTCGGTATGCAAAACTATAGTACAGTACGTGCGGTAAAACTTCAATATTTGTAATGCATTCTAAATTGTTTTTGTTAATTTCAATACAAAATTTATTAAATTTCTTGGACTATCACATTATTTTATGATCTTTCATTGTTACTACAGTAGGCCTAAGAGGATTAACGTGCGTCATAGGCGTAACCAGAATAGAAAGGGATAATTGTTATTTAACGACCTCCGAATGGCAACAGCTTCTAATGACAGATATTTTGACTTAAATAGTTTCTAGAAATGCAGTTATTTGATTTTCGATAAACGTGACAAATAGTAGTGACTAAAAATGGAAGCAGTTTGTGAGTATACGCCAGTGAAAAAATTAAAACTAGACCATTTATCGCTCAATGAAAAGAGTGCTGTAGTGAATGTGTACCACTATTTTAAACATCAAAATCCCTCAAACACTATTGACAGTGTAGTTGAAACAACATCTAAGGCAATGGGATATGGAAAATCTACAATATATAGAGTTCTAAAGGAGGAAAAATCAGGTGGAGTAACCTCACCAAAGCCGAAACCAGGTAGACCAAAACTATTAAAAGTCAACGTGGACGAGTTTTTAAAAAATGCTATTCGTAAGCTTGTTCACTCATTTTTTATAAACAAGCAAATACCAACTTTAGATAAAGTTTTGCAAGCCATTACGAATGATGTTGATTTACCCACAATAAGCCGGGATAAACTATGGAAAGTGTTACATGCGTTAAACTTTAAATTTGAAAAAATGGGCAGACACTCAATGCTAATTGATTCTGAAGAAATTGTATGTTGGAGAAGACAGTACCTCAGAAGAATACAACAAGTTAAAGCTCAAAATAAAAACATTTATTATTTAGATGAAACATGGGTTAATGAAGGACATTGTGTAGGAAGAGTTTGGAAAGACAAAAATATAAAATCATCCCATCAAGCTTTTCTAGAAGGATATACTACTGGTTTTAAGGAACCTATAGGAAAAGGTAAAAGATTAATTATTTGTCATATAGGCAGTACAAACGGTTTTTTTGAGAATGGTTTACTCTTATTTGAATCAAAAAAAACCGTTGATTATCACGAAGAAATGAATGGAGAAATAACACTACTTTTAAATTATCAGATGTTAAAAATCTCTTCAATAAGGCAATATCTGAAGTAACAAGTGAAAATTGGCAAAAATGTATTAGACACGTTACAGAAATAGAAAAAAAAATGTGGGAGCTAGATAACATAATTGATATTACTATAGAGCCCATTGTAATTTCTCTAGAATCAGATGGTGAATCTTCTGACACAGAGTGCGAGGAACCATAACTTTAAAATTATTAATTTATGTACTTTAATTTTATTTTTAGATTTTTATTTTTTAAGATTTAATATTGTCGTATTTTTTGCATGTTGCTCGTCAAATTTTATCCTTGCGGTTGGTTTTTTTTTTCTCATATACCTACTTAATTGTTTTTTTAGCTCCTCATATTAATTTATAAATAATTGTAATTATCTGTACATATTATATACATATTTTGTAAATAAACATATGCCTAAAACAAAATGCCTAAAATAATATTGACTTTTTCTTCATTTTACCCAAATTAAATTACTACTTACGAATTATGTTTATCTATCTAAAACTGGTAATCTAGGTATAAATAACTAAAACAAATTAAATATTTCTATTTCCATATTAATTTAATTTTGAAAACGCACGTCTATGGTTTACTGCATTTAACACTGATAACTGCAAACCATTTCTGGGAATTTACTCTCTCTTGATTTTCAAATACAGTATAGTGCTGTTTAATTTATTTTCCGAAACAACCCAAAATGAATAATCACTTGTTGAATAGAGGCGATGCGAATGATCTTTGATGTTCAAAATGATAATTGTGTTAAAAAAATATATGCATCCCATAAAATTTAAAACTGAACTTTTATTATTACTGGGAATTTTGAAGGCCCCTGTTTTTTTTCGAAGTATCCTGTTAAAATTTGCAGTAAAAAAATTTTTCCAGTTCAATTTTGTGTCATACTAATAATAAAGTCTCAAAGAGATTTACGAAATACATCAGTTGTTATAGCTTATTATTATTCTGTTGTTGATCATGTGAAAGCATAATTTTGAAATGAGATAAATTAAATGTGTTCAAGAGAGAGAAACTATTAAGAATATGAGAGGATTGGCCAAGTGGTGGGAGGAAGGTTATTTAGGAAGTTATATAGCGGCTTCCATAACGTTTCTGTTCCTTGTGGTAATAAAACTTAAGCTATATGGCGTTACTAGACAAAGGTATTCGTAACCTATATAAATGCTATATTTAAGCTCTTTAAGGGGTT
The DNA here is from genome assembly GCA_949320105.2 of Crepidodera aurea. Taxonomy (NCBI): domain Eukaryota; kingdom Metazoa; phylum Arthropoda; class Insecta; order Coleoptera; family Chrysomelidae; genus Crepidodera; species Crepidodera aurea. The sequence goes on from OX439473.1 coordinate 98,210,014, forward strand.
TATAAGGGCAACGGTAATAGTTCGGTTACCTAACTACATAAATGCAAGTTATTTAAGGTAGGTGATATAACATTTACGGTAACTATTATATACACAAAAATGTTTATTGGGAAGTGTATATTATCATTTTTACAAAATTGTAATTTGTTGATTCATATTAAGATCCGTATATAACACAAAAAAACATTATAGTTCTCAAATGCGTATCATAATGAAAAATATAGTTGTAAAATATAAAAATATACTTATAGCAATTTTCTATTTTTAAATTGAATATAGGCTTATGTACTTAACTTATATTAAATTTTATGAATACCAATTTTCTGCTGATTTGATTTTGAAAGTTCACAGAAATATATAAGATTACCTACTTCAAGTTTAAAAATTTTCATTTTCTCAGAAACTCTCGATTATAAACTAAAAGTTGTAAGATTATTGCAAATTTTCCACACGCTTACAAAACAAGTTTGAGTTGAAATAAGCCGGAAATAAACTTGCAGGAAGTATTTGTAAGTTCTAATGTTTAGTGGGAAGAAGAATATTAATAAAAAGTGCAACACCTATCAAACTAGAAATAGGAAATAGGAAACTTTTTTCTATTAACAAGGAATCACAATTTTCCTATTTTTACATATTAAGATGTTCAACCTACTTCCCCTTAAATGGCGCCTACTAAACACGATAAAATTGTCCAAACATATAAAAGCTTTTCTGAAAGAAAATATATTTTATTTACAATATAAATGAATTTTTTATGCATTTTGACTTGACTTTTATTATAACAGGTGTCTGCGCGAAAACTTTAAATGGTGTTTTAAAAGATATCGACTTGAAATATCATTAAGGAAGTAGAGGGAAAATTAATTGTATACGAGATACCATCCCCACGTGATATTCACCGCCCCCAGTCCAAAAAAATTTAAATGACACCCTGTATTTTTTTTGATATATTCTGCAAGAGCGTAGTTTTTTAGTATCTTTATGTGCAAAAATGACTTAATTACATAATGAACTTTGTAAGATATTTACAGATGTTGTAAGAAAAAGAACTGGTAACCTTGTAACAGTAGACAAATGTCGAAATAATAAAACAAGGACTCTTTCCATTATTTTAATTAAATGGAATGTTCAAAATGTTCACCGTTTACATTTAAATAATAATCGATGGCGTTCCTAACATTTTCAAAGACTTGTGGTATTAAATTTCTATACATTCCTCTATTACGCAAATCATCAATGGATAGTGGTTGTCTGTAAACAATTAACAGACTTTAAATGTCTCCATAAAAAGAAATACAGTGGGGTCAAGTCTGGGGAGCGAGCTGGCCATTCAATAGCACCCATCCAATGCCTGGAAAAACGGTATACAAATATTGCCTTATACTTCTAAACTAAAATGAGGGAAAGCTCCGTGTCTAGCTGAAAGTATAACTGACCCTCCTGCATTCGATCTAAGTTTCCTTCCAATCACTGAATGATAAGAGGATGTATTAATTCTTCCAAAAAATCCTGGTAGAAAATTGGACCAATTATTTGGTTATTAATATTTCCAGCCCATACATTAATTTTAATTTAAACCTAGTCAAAATTTTTAAAAAACTTTTGTACTAACTAGTAAGCAGAAGTGTCACAAAAGCAATATTATTTGACACTTCATACAACGAAGCTGCTTTCATGGCTTGCTATTATTTTTTGCTTTCGATATTGAAAATCTGGTATGTGAACCTTTAGCAGTAAATATCTTACAAAGTTCAATATGTAATTAAATCATTTTTTCACATAGAGATACTAAAAAGACTACGCTCTTGCAGAATATGTAAAAAAATACAGGGTGTCATTTAAATTTTTGGACCGGGGATGGCTGGGAGAGGCGAATATCACGTTGGGGTGGTATCTCGCCGGGTGGTATTTTCGCCCTACTTTCTTAAAGACATTCCAAATTCCAAGTCGATATCTTTTAAAACGCCAGACATAATTCCATTTAAAGTTTTTGCGCGGACACCTGGTATAAATGAAATCTAATTAGTTTTAATTTAATTTTAATTTGTTTCTTTGTCTATATATATATATATATATACATCTTACTATCTTTGAAGCGTCCCTATAAAGATGAAGCATCTTATGATACTCATATTTATCGAAAGTTTCTCTCTGACAATTCATACAGCAGGGAGACCAAAGATACTTTTTGAAGTAAGAGATGAAGACTTTAAACATTTATAGTTCCACTCTATTTACATTAAGGCGTCTTTTCATTAGTATATCATCTGGGCGTCTATAATATACGGTACCACTCTCATTTCATAGATCGTCGAGCGTCCTCGGTGTATACCGACATCTATTCATTGAATATAAGAGCGTCCTGCGATGTTGCCAGTACAAGTGAGGATAGTGGGAAGAGTTACTCATGCGAGCTTTCGATATTCTCTTTGAAATAAACTCAAACAAACTCGACATTTGGACACTTAATATTTTTTTGCCGTGCGTCATTCTGATGGCGTTTGGCACACAACTATGTAAGTTACGCATTTGTGGTTGTCTAATTGAAATTTGAGCAAAAACAGAAAAGTACCACAAGGTCACCAAAATACACTAACGGATACAGGATCAAATTATAAGAACAAGTGCACCTCTCGGGCTTTTTTAAATACTACCGCACGAGCTTTTTTTTTACCAAACGCACACCGACTCATCTACGACCGCTTTGAAGGCGGGGCCGAAGGCCCGGCATCAGATGTTCCGGGAAAGTTGTCCTCGAGTGACTCGAAAATTACTCGTGGTCAGGAGAGCGGGTAAAACTTTCAAACTGCCGTAATTTTTGTCCGATCCGGTTGAGATTTGGGGTGGGGGTACAAGATTTTTTGACTTGAAGAACCTGAAAAATATCTCCCCCTCCACTCCCATGGGTAGAGTTGGTCAGTGTAAAAATTATTTTGTTCGGACGCAAAATGTAAACTTGGACCCGATCGGGTTCCGGAAATATTGGATCTCCCACTTCCGGCCAGGCCTGGAGCCTGACCGGGACATTTTTTTTTTCGGAATTTGTAGATTTAGGGAGGTAACAAGTAAGGCGAAAATCGATTTTCGTTACGCCCCCCCCCCCGTACGTCCAAAAAAAGTGACTCGAATTCCCAGGAAAAAAACCCAGATATTCGTTGGGGCCGATCATGGCGATCTCCAGAATGACAAGTCGCCCCCCCACACACAGATCGAATTCAGATACCGAACAATTTGTTCAGTAAAAATGTATTTTTTGGTCCGAACTTTTTTTCAGGTCTGGATCAAGGTCATTGGAGGGTCAAATTAAGAAAGCCTAGAAAAATTCATACAAAGATTTTCGGGGTCGTTGAATCTGAATCCGAGGTCCGGCTCATCAGGTCAGGCTCAAGGTCACTTGAGGGTCTAATTGAGGAAATCTTTTGGGAAAAATCGGAAAAAAAATCATACATAGGAAACCTAGAAAAATGACCTGATGAGGTCAAGCGGGCCTCGGATGTATGGCTTTTTTCCGATTTTCCTAGAAGGTTTCCTCAATTTGACCCTCAAATCACCTTGACCCCGACCTGATGAGGTCAAGCGGACCTCGGATTCGGATTCAGCAACCCTCAAAATTTTTTATTAATTTTTTAAGATTTCTCCCAGAAGGTTTCCTAAATTTGACCTTCAAATGACATTGACCCTTACCTGATGAGGTCAAGCGAAGCTCGGATTCGGATTCAGCTACCCTGAAAATCTTTGTATCAATTTTTTCAGATTTTTCTCAGAAGGTTTCCTCAATTTATCCCTCAAATGAACTTAACCCTGACCTGATGAGGTCAAGCTGTCTCTGATTCGGAATCAGCGGTCCTAAATCTTTTGTATGAATTTTCTCAGATTTTTCCCAAAAGGTTTCCTCAATTTGACTCTCAAATTACAATGACCCTGACCGCGGATTCTGATTCAGCTACCCTGAAAATCCTTGTATGAATTTTTTCAGATTTTTCCCAGTAGGTTTCCTCAATTTGTCCCTCAAAAGACCTTAACCCTGACCTGATGAGAATTTGGTCAGGTCAGGTAACCAGCGATCCTGATGAGGTCAAGCTGACCTCTGATTCGGAATCAGCGATCCTAAATCTTTTGTATGAATTTTTTCAGATTTTTCGGCTCACAAATTACACTGACCCTGACCTGATGAGGTCAAGCGAACCTCGGATTCGGATTCAGCTACCCTGAAAATCCTTGTATCAATTTTTTTAGATTTTTCCCAGAAGGTTTCCTCAATTTGTCCCTCAAATGACATTAACCCTGACCTGATGAGGTCAAGCTGACCACTGATTCGGAATCAGCGATTCTGAAATCTTTTGTATGAATTTTTTCAGATTTTTCCCAGACGGTTTCCTCAATTTGACTCTCAAATTACATTGACCCTGAACTCATGAGGTCAAGCGAACCTCGGATTCGGATTCAGCAACCCTGAAAATCCTTGTATGATTTTTTTCAGATTTTTCCCAGAAGGTTTCCTTAATTTGACTCTCAAATGACATTGACCCTGATGACCTGATGAGGTCATGCCTGGAGCCTGACCGGGACAAGTTTGTAGATTTATGAGTACGACTGTTTAGGGAAGTAACAAGTAAAGTGAAAATCGATTTTCGTTACGCCCCCCCCCCTTACTTCCCAGGAAAAAACCGAGTCGCGAACGACTTGGAGCCACCCAGATATTCGTTGGAGCCGATCATGGCGATCTCCAGAATGACAAGTCGCCCCTTCCCACCTAGAATTTTTTAACGGTGTCCGTCTCGGTCACGAATGGTTATCGGAGACATGTTTTGTTGCAGGATATAGTTGGGCGTTCCCTTAACCTAAAATTACCGGAAAATAAAAATTTTGTAATATGAAAAAAAAATTGCCAATATAATATGTATCGATCGATTGTAAGAAGTTAATCTGAAACGCACTACCTAATGAATATTCTGGTAAAATAAATTGAACTTAAGGTTGTTATGGAAGGCACTGTTGTCTAATCTATAGGGCGCCTGGCAATCGAACGAGTATATGAAGTAATCGTATATCATGTATACGAATTGACGCTGCTAGCGACCCGAACGTCAGGACCTGTTAACTAATAATATACGGCAGCTGAATATTTTCCTTCATTTGGACACCGAAAAAGCGTCCACCAAAATTTTGTCATGAGGGTTTTCTATAAGTCAGGAGTCATCTCGCAAATTTTTACAGGTGGATGCAATAGAGCGTCCGTATACGGGCGCTCTAGTCACGTGGACGCTCTAATCAATGTAAATCGGTAATGTATGGACGCTCTTATGATAATGAGATATAAATATATATATATATTGTTATGATTTGTCAGAAATCGTAAAATCGTAACTTTTGTGTTATGATTTTTCGAAATCGTAACTTTTAATTAAATAATGTTTTACTAATAAATTTATTTGGTTATTGTTCGAATTTAGAATTTTAAATAATATTGTTATGATATTTCAAAAAATGTAAAATTTTAATAATTTTAATAATAAATTTTTTTTTATACCACCACGACTATGCTCAATTTTATATCTGTCAATCTTCCAATCTCAGGGATTCTTCGATTGTGAGTTCAAGTTTTTTCTAACTACTGATAGCTTCTGTATAAAAAAAAATAAAGTGTTGTTTCAAATTTAGAATGATTTTATTTTATATAGATTCGAAGAAAAATTTATTTACACCAAAGACTATTTACTATTATGAGTTACATTCACACCACACACACATTCAATGAGATCTTATATCTAGAAATTCAAATTTTACGCAATAAATTTTAACTTTGTGAAGGTTGGTACACCCGAAATACAGTAATAAGAATGTCAGACTTAACCTCACTTAACCACACTGTTTGTTTCTGATCTGCAGTATGTTGTACTTAATTATAATGAATTTATACCTTGTGAAGGTTCCTATTCCTTCTTCTTTCTCGTACAACAGTGATGAGTTATAACCAGATTTATAGTTATGTGTTGTTTCTTAACGAAATTGATGTTCCAATGATTTCCGCAACAAAACAAACAACGTTAGAAAACGAGTAAGGAATTTAATTTATCAGATTCGACATCCTAAGACCGGTTTCTGCCTTTCGGCTTCGTCAGTTAGGCTTTTCGAATCCAATAAATAAAATTCCAAACTCGTACAAGTCAGTAGCTATATCCGCTATAAGATAAAATTTTTCGATGTGCTGCCATCTATGATTAGAAGAGAGTATTGACAATTATTAAAAGCAAAGGCAGAAACCGGTCTTAGGATGTCGAATCTGATAAATTAAATTCCTTACTCGTTTTCTAACTTTGTATTAATCTCTGAAAGGGATACGAAAGAAGAGAGTGACATTTTGACTAGAATCAATCAAATAAAAGCTTTGCAACACACAATGCAAATTGTGTATGCAACCCCAATACACCGGGAATTTTTTGCTTTTAATAATTGTCAATACTCTCTTCTAATCATAGATGGCAGCACATCTAAAAATTTTATCTTATAGCGGATATAGCTACTGACTTGTACGAGTTTGGAATTTTATTTATTGGATTCGAAAAGCCTAACTGACGAAGCCGAAAGGCAGAAACCGGTCTTAGGATGTCGAATCTGATAAATTAAATTCCTTACTCGTTTTCTAACTTTGTATTAATCTCTGAAAGGGATACGAAAGAAGAGAGTGACATTTTGACTAGAATCAGTCAAATAAAAGCTTTGCAACACACAATGCAAATTGTGTATGCAACCCCAATACACCGGGAATTTTTTGCTTTTAATAATTGTCAATACTCTCTTCTAATCATAGATGGCAGCAAATTCTCCTACCAAACTCCTTCTACCATTTCTTCAGATAAACTAATTTTTTTATATACTTTTTGAATTCAAAAATCTTCTTAATTTTTTCTAACAGGAAAAAAAAACTCTCCTCCTAATTTTCTTTCTTAACTATCTCCCAACTAACTAACTTTCTTTTTTTCTGTTGCTATGTTACCCTTTTACGTCATGCAGAAATTTAAAATTATTTAAAACTTTTGATTATGTTATACTTTATTTACGATTTTATGTATTTTGAATTTTATAATTTCAATTATAACAAATAAAATACTTTCCATCTATATTCTGGTGTTGAATTCTCTACATTTTGTCAATTTATAATTTAGTTACTAAAGTTGGTATGCTGTTATTTCATTTTAAATAGTTGTCACAACCCTTATTTCATTTTGCTATACAGATTATCCTATGATTATTTTTTTATTATAAAGATTGTCCCAAATTAAAATGTTAATAAAATTTTGAATTTCGAATATGATTTAATTTTGATTTTAATTTTTTTAGGTTACTATCAGAGCTTTATTAAGAAGGATTTTTCTAATAATAAGGATCTCACAATAAATCAATCCCTTTGGTAAGTTCACCTTTAACGTTTCTCCTTATCTATAAAATATTATTTTGTTTATTTTTCTAAATTGTATTTTAATAATATGGTTTCTTTATTTTTAGGTGACGTTCATTTTCTTTTAGCTGACAAATTAATCTTAAGAAGAAACATAGGATTGGGCATAGTCTTAATATTTATTTTCTTTAATTTATAATTTAATTTTACCTAAATATTGTAATTTTGATAATGTTCAATTTCCATTTCATTTTAAAATATTAAATTCCATTTCAATATATATATATATATATATATATATATATATATATATATATATATATATATATATATATATATATATATATATATATATATATATATATATATATATATATATATATGTAACCCTACGTTCCGGCACCAAAAACGACCTTATATAGACGTTGTGGCACCATATAAAACGTTGTGGCACCAATTTTTGGTGCCACAACGTTTTAAGTCATTTTTGGTATCTTGAGCACCCCAGGATGCCCCACAGCAATTTTCAGGAAGGTGCCACTTGGACCATTTATATGTAAAAACCCCATTTTAGTTCATCTGTATACTCCCCAGGGGTCACCCCGACTCGTCTACAGCATACGCTACGTACAAGCACCAGGACGCGACCGAAGCGTTGTGGCACCATGAACGAAAGTACGTTCAAGCACCTTTTAGTCGTGTTTTGTGAATGCGATGTAAAAATAAACAACTTGATATTTGCGGTGTAAGCTTAAGAGGTAAATCTTGCTTTTGGATTGCGATTCATGCTTTAATAGGTAGAATTATAATTTTTCATAAATTATTTTATTAAAAATAATATAAATAATAACATGTGGGAATTATCAAGAATCACTAAAAAATTTTCTCCACGGCCACTACTGAATGTAGTTATTCTGAAACCACTTATAATAACAGAAAAGAAACATTCTCGCTCTTGAGATTGAAACATTTGTCTCTTATGTATTTTATACGTACTTCATTCTATCACTAGAGATACTCTTTATTCCATAATTGTTTAAAAAATAAGGTTTGCCATGAATGTCGAATTAGTTGACGTGGTCTTAATATTGGTTTGTAAAAACTTTTAATTTATTAAATGGAGAAGAAAATCAAACGATTCAGATGTAGAATTTGCTACCGCAAAAATGCAAGCTTGAATATAAAAATACTACCTCCACAATGTCGAGAGATTGAGGTTTCATTTTAATATATTTAATTTCTACTTTCTGTGGTCGTGGAAAAAGTACAGTCTGTTACTCTGCTGGAATGAAGATCCGACACTCGTGGTTCCTCCACTTGTGTCGAATTCTCATTCCAACCTTGTTACAGAAGATACTATTATTTATACTTTATGACATAAAGTCAGTCTACAAAATATCGTGCTTCTAAAAAAAAATAAGATTTGCATATGAAAGTCTTAAATGATATCTTTTTAAATTAAGAAAATGTGTAAAAGAATTAAAAAGTAATAAGGATTATGTATTATTTTACACAAAAATTTTTAATAATCAAAAACCTTTTTTTTATTTAAATGAAACAATTACTTATAATAATATCGATGCTATATCTTTAAAATTTTATTTTTTTTTACAAAAAAAAAGTTTTAATTTTTTTTATTAACTTCCTAGAAATATACAATCTGTCTTTTACAAAACAATAAGTACTTAAGCTTTAAATAAATAAAATATCAATTGTCGAAGGACCTCGGTCGATGGCCATTTGACTTTGTCAATAAAGTACTATTATTATTATTAATTTATAAAATATCTTTAAAAAATTTCTGAAAGTTTATGTATTTTAAGAGCAAAAAAATGTATGGAGATGAGAGGTTACGTAAAATAAATCAAATAGTGCAATTTTGTTTCACAAAGGCTCATTTTAAATTATAAACAATTATGCATTTTGTGTAAAATAATAAATAATGTTGATAATTTTAGTCATTTTATTAATTTCTTAGTTAATTAATTTGTGTTTTTACAAAATTTCGATAGAACGCCAATAGAAATGAATTCTTTTCTCAAGAGTAATTTTTACATTTACACTTATTTTACACTTTACATTTTTACATTTACACTTACATTTTACACTTCACATTTTTACATTTAAATAATTAAAATTTAAATAATCAATTATTTTAATAACAACCAAACCGATTATTTTTTTTATATTTATTAAAAAATATAATATCTAAGACCTTTTGCCATTTTTAATAAGAGTTTTAAATCCTTATTATTAATATTTAATGGGCTATGATGAAAAATAGTATTCAAGGTAAGTTTTTACGTATTCAAAACTTCACAAGTCAAAAATATTATAATATTATATAAACAAATAATAATTCTAAATGTCAACTAGTTGGTTAATTAATAACAGTTTTAGTTTTTTGTTCGCCACTCCATTGATTATAATTATTTACTTATTTAGATCCATTGAATCTTTTGAATTTTTTGTCCTAACTTAGTAATAAAAAAATTAAATTTATGTAAATATCCGCAATTTATAAATTTATGTATAAAAATTAGGTGATAATTTTAAAAAATTAGAAGCACTTTAAAGTAAAATTAAGTTTTTAAAAAAGTGGAAAATTAATAAAAAACAATTTTTGTCTAACGCCTCAACCTCCGAGGCGACTACTTCTTTTCAAAATAAAATTGAAATAATATATGGTGCCAAAAGGATATATATTTGAAGTTATTATATTATATAAACTTTGTGGCACCACGCAGGAAGGAACGTTTAGGCACCATTTAGAAGCGTTTTGTGAATTCCGCGTAAAAACTAAAAAATTTTTACAAAAACTTGGTAGGTATTTTAACGGATTGCGGTGCAAGCTCTTTAATTAAAAATTATATAGATAATAACATATGGGCATTAAAAACCCCTCTTTTATCAAGAACTACTAAAAAAATCTTAATTTTACGAGAAAGTTATTCGTTATAAAAAAATCATGTTTGTCAAATAAAATAAGATTCGTATATCACAATTTTAAGTTACATGTAGAAAATCAAGTATTTTACTCAAAATGTTTATATAAGTAAGTTGTTGTCCAAACTACAAATTTTTACATCAAAAACCCTCAAATGGAACCTTTACTTACATCAATATCTATGGAATCTCTAAAATTTTATTTTTTTGCAAAGAAAGCAATAACAAAATGAAATAATATAATTATTGTTCACTTATACTTAGAATATATTAAATAGTGCAATTTTGTTTAAACAATGTGGCTCATTTTAAAATATTAACAATTGTGCAATTTGTGTCAATTAATAAATAATTTCGATAATTTTTCTCATTTAATTAATTTCTTATTACATTTGTGTTTTTACAAATGAACTAAAATTTGGATTTGCCAATCTTATTTGTCAATAAGACTAATTTTTATGTTTTTTTCAATTCCTAAACATTTTGTGAATAATAATAAGTAATGGTAGTTTTCTATTGATACATTTTTACTTTTTAACACACCGTACAGGTATTCTAAGATTTAGATATTCTGATCTTATTTTATTAACTTTAATAAGATTTTTCTAAAGAATAAACTAAAATAATATTTTTTTCCACTTTTCGATTCCATTTGTGGATATACTGTATGTTCTAACCTAGATCATTTTTCAGAATACGCGATTTTGGCAAAAATGACAAGACAAATTAAAATTACTTAATAGAAATTATTAATTAAAAGGACAGATTCAACAGTTTACGAACGTTTAATAATATTTTTTATTAATTAAAAGTCTCATTATAAAATTGGAATGAATATTAAAATATGCATTGCCAGAGAGGGATATTGACCAACAGCTCGCACAAAATGTGATCTCGATTAAACTTGGCATTTAAGTACTTGAATGGGTGTAGAAAACGATAAAAAAATCTTTGCTGCTCTAAAGTATATGCTAACTTCACAATTTCGAAAATAAAATCGAAAAAAAATAAAAATTTCGAAAAACTAATAGCACCAAAAGAGCGGAAAATTGTATTAAAAATTATGTTATAAGTTATTTAAAAAAAAATTGTATTACTGTAAAAAATTATTAAAAATAAGAACGCAAATTTGAAAACTCTACGCGCGCCGAGCCGTTGAATGCAAGGCGTTCCGAAAAATTAAAGTATTTTGTCTAAAATGTACGCAAAGAAAAAAAGAAAGCATTTTAAAGAGGAGACTCTAAGATTTCTCAGGAATCCATTAATTTTTAAATTTTTTTGTGTTTTCTCATAGAAAATTTGACCGGTAGTTATAATTGAAAGCAGCAAAGATTTTTTTATCGTTTTCTGAACCGTTTCAAGTACTTAAATGCCAAGTTTCATCGATATCACATTTTGACGAGGTCAAACTCTCTAACAACTGGGCTATTTGCTCGAATAAAATTGTACTGTTTGTATGCTATACGTAGGATTAAAAGTTTTTTAACTTTTTGACTTTAGGTTTTTTTATAGAAAATTTTGTCATACGCATTAATTTGTTAAAAAATATTTTTTCAGATTTTTCGTTATTCTTGTCTAACGCCCCAGCCTCATTAAGCGTTCGAGGCGAATATGTCTGTCCAAGATAAAATTGAAAAGTGTATTCTGAAATAATATATATGGTGCCAGACAGCATATACAGTCAAAACATATATAAGGTGCCGGTAGAACCTCTTATCTCTCTACAATTCCGGGTTTGTATACGTCGATTTAGTTTTTGGTGCCAGTACGTAAGATTACCGGTATATATATATATATATATATATATATATATATATATATATATATATATATATATATATATATGTTTTTTTTAATTTTAGTTGCATACATAATTTTTACCAGCAATTTGTTAATTTTTATAATGTGCCTTTTGAATATTGCGCAATTGTTGAAATTACGTCACTGGTTGCGTAACTGAAGTTCGATATAAGCCGAATCGAAAGTTCAACGAATTCACTCGACATCAAAGTTAAAATTGTTAAATGTCACTGTCAATAATGTCATTTCTTTGATTTTTGTTGAAGCGTGGGTTTTTGATTTTGCATTTATTTTTGATTTATTAATATTTTTTAGTTAGTATATAGTATTTTCTTTGTTTCTAAGTTAGTGTATATGTGTTTTCCCGACTTTAAACTCGTTATTCTATATTCTTCTTCTTCTTCTTCGTCTTCGTTTTTCGAAACTAGTGATGGTCTTGGTCTGTTATATTTCTTCTTTTTTAATCGTTTACCGTAAAGCAAATCAGTACCGTACCAGTGACGTATCTGTATTAAAAGTTGCATAAAATCTCAAATCTTTTCTTATTATTTTGTATCTATTTTAAGCAAAAAAAAATAAAAAAACATGCAAATATGTAGAAAGTAATTAAGTATGAGTAATTAGAAATACAAAACAAATGAGGTTAGATTTGCAGTTAAACACCTAATTACTTCTTGGTGATGAATCATATTGTATACAGCGGGCATATAGTGTTTTTAGCTTTAACGAGTCATTTGTATTATATTAAACAAATGAACGATCTGCCACTCTATGTCATATAGGGTGTTAAACCGATTGCAAAAACTTTAAAAATTAGAAAAGCTGTGTTTTGTGCACTACCCTGTAGTTTCTCCGTCAACTTTATAAATTAATACATTTTCCCATTAACAAAAGTTTAGTATTTTACTTTTACTAGGTGAAAGATGTTTTTAATATCCATGGGTACATATTTTAGGCAAACTGGTCTTAGGATTCAACAAAATTTTGCTTAATTAAATACTAAACTTTTGTTAATGTGAAAATGAATTAATTTATAAAGTTGACGGAGAAATTTTATGGTAGTGCACAAAACAGCTTTTCCAATTTTTAAAGTTTTTGCAATCAGTTTAACATCCTGTATGGCATAGAGTGGCAGATCGTACATTTGTTTAATATAATACAAAAATTTTCGTAAAAAAAATAGTGTATGCAACTTTCATGTAATGGCTATTAATACATTCGTTTAAGATTTACAACTTACCTTAAGCTGATCGTTGCATAATATTTTATTCTTTTTAAAATCAGAAAAAAGTTATTTGAATTATTCACTTAAAATGTAAATATTTCCTTACAAAATCCCATATTGGAATTAAATGTAAGCTATAAATTCTTCCTCCTTAAACAATATCTCAATATGGACCTGTTAATAACTTTATATCACAGCTTATTTGAATCCATTTTACGCTTGGAATCTTGGTATGAGGAGGTATGTATGGTACAGCACTAAGGCCACTAAATGTCATTCAAAATAAAATATTGAAAATTATTTTCAAAAAAGATAGATTACATTTACTATACAATGAAAGGATGTCGAATATTCGAGGTCTATTCATTCATACACTATGTTGTCACCTACATAAACATGAACTGCTAAAACAACATATCCATCATAGCCCTAAGCCAAACAGTGAGTTTTTTAAAAACTGTGTGAACTATTTAGGACCCAAATGTTATAATATTTATTAGATTTATTAGATATCAAACTATATCAGACTCTTCTTGGAATAATTTATATTTTGTATTACTTTGTTATCTTTAATATGGCTCATTCACTCATACAGTGCGTGCGTACTAACTCGTTACTGGACTCGTTACTGGACTCTTGCTAGGAAAATCGCCGAGACACGTCGACTTTTGAATGAATAGTTTAATAGATTAATCTTGGTGATAATTTGAAATTTTCTTGTATTGTTTGTTGCAATGTAATTGTTGTAAATGTAATACTTATTGTAAAATATAATTTGTAATTTGGTTCATATTAAATAAATAATAATAATGTCGATGAACTAGCAAAAATTGCCATATCCTCTGGGTATTGACAGTGAATATCAATTGTATTAAATAAATGGAAATCTGATTGTAGGCACTTTTGCTCAACATATTCTAGTCACTTTTGTAGAATCCAACTGTTCCAAGCTCACCATAAGAATTATAAAATACGGGCGGCATTAAACTCGCCAGGAAGCAGGTAGGAGATCTTAATGACACCATTAAACTCGCCCCCGACTCATAAACTCGCCTCTGAGAGCCAGGTATATTTTCTTCAATATCTTTATCTAAATCTATAATCTTTTACATAAATGTGATACCAATCTACAGATTTTATGTCAAAGTGATAATATACGGTGTCATTACGAAAGTACGCCCCATATGGGAAACTTTTTTATTGAGGATTTTTCGACAAAAAGTTATTCTTGATAAAAGTTTGTGCATCCCCTAAAACTAAACATGCACCAACAAAATATAGTAAAACGCTCATAATATACGAGGAGCCTTCAATAATTTGAATTTGAGACAAGAGTAAAGTACCCTTATTTTTAAAAATTTCGGGAAATCTTATTTAGAAAAGTTATTCGGCATTAAAAAATACATCTAGATTTGAAATCATGGCCATCTAAGTGAAGTTTTATTTTTTTACCCTTTGAACAAGAAAATATCCAGAAGATCAATAAGTGTGCCGAAATACTTATTTTATTTTGATGTTTTGTGATTTGATATTATTGAATATTAAGTTCATGTTACAATACTGTATAATTTCGAGCAATTTTCGGTGTTAACAAAAAATAAAAATAACTTTGCACCAAAAAATTTGAAAATTATTTTACTCTTCAAAATAATTGACCGTGGTTAACACAATAGTTGTGTAATTTGTAATATTACAGGCTTTTTAAATAAACCATCGTATACAGGATGTTGCCTATTCATCGTTTCATCAATTTTTTTTCGTGGTCCCCATTTCAAAAAATGGGTAAAAAAATCAAACTTCACTTAGATGTATTTTTTAATGGTGAACATCTTTTCTAAATAAGATTTCCCGAAATTTTTCAAAATAAGGGTACTTTACTCTTGTCTCAAATTCAAATTATTGAAGGCTACTCGTATATTATGAGTGTTTCACTATATTTTGTTGATGCATGTTTAGTTTTAGGGGATGCACAAACTTTTATAAAGAATAACTTTTTGTCGAACAACCCTTAATAAAAAAGTTTCCCATATGGTGCGTATTTTCGTAATGACACTGTATATATATTGTGAAGTTAATAATGTTACATAAGAGTATAGAATAATATTTTAAAAGAGACCAGCATATTATAAGTTTAAATAAATTGGGGGAATTTGAAATGGAATTTTAACGTTATTAAAATTATAACATTTAGATGAAATTAAATTAAAAATTAAAGAAAACCAAATACCCAGACTATGCCCAATTCAATATTTCCTCTTAAAAAGCATCTTGTCAGGTTAAATATTAAATGACACATCACCTAAAAATAAAGAAATAGTATTATTAAAATAAAATTTAAAAGAATAAACAAAATGTTATTTTATTGATAAAGAAAAAAGTTAAAGTTTAACTTACCTAAGGGAATGATTTAATGTGAGATCAATATTACAGTAAAAATCCTTCTTAAAAGCTCTGATATTAAACTAAAAATTAAAACCAAAATTAAATAATATTTAAAATTAAAAATTTTATTAACAATTTATTTTCGGGACAATCTTTATAACAAATTATAATGTCAGGGCAACCTGTACAGCAAAATAAAATAAAAGTTTTGACAACTGTTTAAAATGAAATCCAAAGATACCAACTTTGTTAACTAAATTAGAAATTAATAAAATGTATAAAATTAGACACCAGAATATAAAGGAGAAGTATGTTAATTGTTATAATTAAAATTATGAAAATCAAAACACATAAAATTGATAATAAAATTTTGAAATAATTAGAACAAATTCAGAAACAATTTGGGAGTTTCTGTATGACGTCAGAAGGTAACATAGCAAGAAAAAAAAAGAAGGTGGGAAGTTTGATGAAATAAGAAAAGAGAGGCTAGTATAAAAATTTTAAGAAGATTTTTTTTAAAATTATAAAAATTAAGAAAGTTTTAAAAGTTAGTTGATAAAATGGTAGAAAGGAGTTTTTAGTATAAAAAAATTTAAAAAGATATTTCATTTAAAAGTTTAAATAAAATTTTGAAAGAAGAAGGTACAAAATTAAAAATGCATTTATATTCTGGAAGTCCAATTAGTACTGCGACTTTGTTTTATGATTAATAAGTGGATAATATTAAACAATATTTATACAACAACTTACCTGGAAGTTGTTGGGCTTAATTTGTGTATCATCTGGATATTGGTTTCAACAACGTGTTCAATCGAGCATCTATCACTTAAAGAATCAACAGGGAAACATCACCTCACTAGAAGTCTAGTTGTACGAGTTAGAAGAGGAAGTAAAACTGATTGTTGAAGGTATAAATTCATTATATCAAATGTAACTTGTTTCATATTAAAAATAACGTGTGGAACGTGCGTTTTGCGGCTAAGACAGATATATCAATTACTGTCATAGGAAATCGGTGTGCCAACCTTAGCTTTAAAAATTTATCGCGCCAAATTCAAATTTTTTCTATTTGTTTTTAGAAATAAGATATCATTGAGTGAATGTGTGGGCGTGCAAGTAACTCATATTATTAAATTTAGTCTGTTCTTTGTTCATGTTTTTCTATAGTCTCTATTAAAATAAACTCATTTAATTGTTGAACCAACATTTTATTTTATTGAAAAGTATAGGGTATATCAGTAGCGTGGACTAAAAGGGAGCTCTATGAACTTGAACTCACAATTAAATAATCCCTGAGATTAAAAAAACTTTTAAGAGATATAACAACAATTGAGCATAGTCGTGGCGATATTCACAAAAATATTAAATTTAAATAACAAATTATTTATTTTGAAATTAGCTAACAAGATTCAAAAATTTCATATTTCACATTATTTAAATAGAAATTAAATTAAATTTTAAAGTAATAATAGCTAATATTATTACAATATATTATTTTAATTATTATTAAGGCCTTTTTATATTTTTTTTTTACTTTTTATTCACAACAAATATTTACAAATATCAGGGTGAGTTCAAAATCTGACATTTCTAAAAAACTACACTGACAACCTTTTCATCTCTACTGTCAAACAAAAAACTCCCTATATTACATTATAAAAAACTATAACCTAACTTACACACTACAATATATATAGATGGAACATTTACATATTGTTTTCTCTCTCTTTCCACTGGATTAAAACCACTTAGTTGTTAAAAAAGTTTTTTTATTGACGTTTCGGCAGATGTCAAAATCTGTTTCAATCATATTTTTGTGACGTTTCTGGGAACGAATTTTTGAAAGAATAGCGCATTTGCATATTATAAGAGAATTTATACTTCGTCATAAATGAAGTTTTCTTATTAATATTATCATAAGAAAAAACCAGATAAAAACTTATGATACTATCCCGATATAGAGGGTATCCTTTTTGCAATTAACTCTTTTTGTAAAATAGGTATCCAAATTTTTGAAATATCAACCGAACAATTAGAAACACATTCGTTATTATTTAAGCATATCAATGCTGCTTCTTTAACTTTGCGGTTATAATTATTCGGTTCTTTTAATAATCTAGTTGAAAAATTCCATTGTATTTTATGACCAGAATCCCATGCGTGTTCACATATTTTAGATTTTTCGAATTGTTTATTTTTAATGTACGATTGGTGTTCATTAAGTCTAATATGAAAAGGTCTAGATGTTTCTCCTATATAAAATTTATTACATTCGCATGGAATTTTGTAAATACAATTTTTTGTGTTTTGAATTTCATTAAAAGGTTTTGTATTTACTATTAAAGATTTTAATGTATTATTAGTTTGAAAAACTGTTTTTAAATTAAATTTATTGCCAATCCTTCTAATTTTTTCGGATCATTTTGGAATATAAGGGATTTTTACTATATTTGAAAGAATTATTGGGGGGTTTAAATTTTGATCTTTAGTTTTGATGTCTCGGTAAAGTTCACGATTTATAAATTTACTTGGGTAGTTGTTCTTAATCAAGACAGACATTAATTATAACCGCAAAGTTAAAGAAGCAGCATTGATATGCTTAAATAATAACGAATGTGTTTCTAATTGTTCGGTTGATATTTCAAAAATTTGGATACCTATTTTACAAAAAGAGTTAATTGCAAAAAGGATACCCTCTATATCGGGATAGTATCATAAGTTTTTATCTGGTTTTTTCTTATGATAATATTAATAAGAAAACTTCATTTATGACGAAGTATAAATTCTCTTATAATATGCAAATGCGCTATCCTTTCAAAAATTCGTTCCCAGAAACGTCACAAAAATATGATTGAAACAGATTTTGACATCTTCAATCTCAAAATCTTATTCTATGTATACTATGTTGATGTCATATTTTTGCAAGATTATCAAGTGTTCTGTTTCTAGTAAATTTATTTATTTTATGTCATTTTGATAACGGCTTTCGATCTGGAAAGCCGAAACGTCAATAAAAAAACTTTTTTAACAACTAAGTGGTTTTAATCCAGTGGAAAGAGAGAGAAATTAAAATACAAACCACTATGAGCTTCCGAAATGAATTTACATATTGTGCTAAATTTTTTTTCAAATGTTTAGTATATTAATAGTAATGTTTTAATTAATCGACATTATATTCCATTACTTTTTGTTTAGTATAGTAATAGTAATGTTTTAATTAATCGACATTATATTCCATTACTTTTTTTGTTTTATTATTACCCGAAAGGGAAGAGACCTATAAATGCGCATTTAAAATTTTGCGTGAAAATTGTGTCACTTTGGGGTTTAACTTCAGCCCTAAAATAATTCATATTGATTTTGAAATGGCAATCCACAATGCATGCCTTTCGGTATGGCAAGAGTCAAAAATTGTTGGATGCCGCTTTCATTTAACACAAGCAAGCGCGGTTTAGGAAAATTCGAAAATTGGGCTTAGCACAGGAATATAGGGACAAAGATAGTGAAATTGTAATGTAATGTAATATTAATAATGTATAATTGTTGTATTGAAATATGTTTGAATATCATGTTTGTCCAATTATATTTGTGTTAATTATGTAATATGATTAAGATATGTTCTAAAATAAATCAAATACTATTAAACGAGCAAGGTTTGTATGTGTGTGTGTGTGTATGTGTGTCCAGAGGATCTCGAAATCCACTCGTCAGAATTCAATGAAACTTTCAGGGTAGACTAATTCCTATCTAAATCGGCGAAAAATGTAGGTCTCATGTCTGTGAAAATTCGATCTTCCGAGATATTTACAAGAAAAGTTAAGCTTTTAGTTTTATTTCCTAGCAACGGCACATAATAATAACTTGTTTCTATAGTAATATATACTATAAAGGATAGATGAGTACAGTCAAAGTGGGGATATAACGTCACATTCCATAGGCGTACTTTGCAAAATAAGTTTCTATAATATAAATAAGGTCACAGCATATAATATATATATATATACGCACTTCGTAGATTAAATTTTGAAGTTATATTATTTACAAAAAATAAAAATAAACTTTATGCATCCGACACTTTAACATTGAACGAATTAAATTTAACCAATAAATAACAAGGAGGATTATATGTTGGGATTAAATTAAATCTCTTGGCATTAAAAGTAACGCTTCAGTACTTACCTAAACTCAAAGATTAAAAAAAAAGTTAGTTCAAGAACTATCTTTAAAAGTCACTGTCTTCACTAAAACTACTGGCATCACTATAATTGTCTTTTCTGATGTTTATTATTATCGATTCTATTAAATTATCCATTGATATATCCAATTTCCTAAATGAATTTTCCACATTTTTAAACATGATCAATGCATTTTGCCCAATGTTCTCTATTTACATCTGAAACTGCCTTCAAAAACAAATTTCGCACATCAGGAAATTTAAATGTTTTATTGTTTTGAGAAACATAACCTTTTAATAATTGAGACCAGATCAGTTCAATGGAATTTAACTCTGCGTGGTTCGGAGGAAATCTGAGAATTTTAATTCCTTTTTCTCTGGCCATCTCATCCATAATATATTTTTTGAATTTGTTTTTATGTTGCCTTGCTATTACTAATAATTCTGCCTTCAAGGATTTAGGAGGATTGATAATATTTTTAGAATGAAGCCATTTTGAAATATATATTAATACAAAATTCTGAATCAATTAAAATACATACGATACGGCTATGAATAAATAAAGTCTGACTTATCTGTCAAAAGAACAAATTTATTACAGTAAAAACCATGGAAACAAGAATCTAGACAAAAACTATATTAGGCCGATCAGATGTATTAAAATTTAAATTTTAACTACAAATAAGCATTGAAGGATGAGGTAAAAATAAAATTTCTACCTCTTGAACCTGTACTACGTTCTGCAAATTAAATACTGCACTCCTTTCTTCTGTATAGTATAGTAGTAAAAAGGTTTGACTTTATTTAATTTCTGGCGTTTTAATCAGAAAGAATTCAATTTTAAATTTGTCGCTTTATATAAAAAAGGAAAGGTTCATTTGACGGACATAAATAATTTGCTTGTCAAATGACAGCCATCTTATTAATTCAAAGTTGAAAATACAACGTTGCCAATTCAATTTCAGAAATCATGGGTTTAGGTAAATATTTATAGGAACGTTGAGTAACACTGTTAAAATGGACACCTGTCTTCCCTTCCCCGATAGTGTGAGACTACCCCTTACGGCTACTATTTTATTATGCGGACAGTTTTAATATTTAAGTTTTCATGATCAGAGAGAGAGAGAGAAAGAATTTTTGAAAAAATATGATATCAATATCTGCCACACCTCGAGAGTCTGGTCACAGGTTTTTGTGGAGGTTTTTTCCCAAGTATGAATATCAGACCTATAATTTTCCTTCACTGCAGATCAAAAAATAATAAAATCAATTGAACATAGAGTTTTTCTTATATAGTGATAAATAGAGTGAGCTGAGCGATCTTCTGTTGACGGGACGTGTGCCCTACACGCTGCTGTTGCACGTCCCGGAAACGGGGCCTGTCCACCGTGACAATTCGCGAAGATCAAGCGTCAGTAGAAGTTGCCCTAAAAGGGTGAAATCCCCAGAAACTAGGCAACTTTAATGCATTTAACTAACCTCTGTGACAAGCAGTTGATAAACGTCAACAACAGCTGCAGCCAATTGAAAATTAACACTGACAGCTTTTTTAATTTTCCCGCCTACTTTCAAGCCAATCGCCAATCAACTTTTTATTTATCTCCCTATCAGTAGTTCAAGTAGATGTCGCCCACTCCGTGATTTTCGCGAATTAATTAATAATTTGTCATGTTATAAATATACTTAAATTATATACTCATTGGGCTGCTTAAAAATGTAGATTTGAATATTAAGAGCGAAGCTCGGTGACCAGATATTACTTAAATTATATACTCATTGGACTGTTTAAAAATGTAGATTTGAATATTAAGAGCGAAGCTCGGTGACCAGATATTGAATTTTTTAACCCGGGACCGGTGTCTGCGTGTCATCATGACCCGCGCAGGAATGATTTAGTTTGCCCTTCCCTTACCACTTAAGATGCGTAATTCTATCCTTCAGTACCTTCCTAGATGTCATCTACCTAAATATTTCAGGAACCGTCATTCAGTTTGAGTTAGCCCTTGATCAACTAGAGATATTTGCGGGTCACTTGAGACGCAGCGCCGCGACCTTTTTAGACTACTTTTAAGTAGTTTTAGTATCAGTTCAGCTATTTTTTTGTCATTTATGTAAGTATTTTTTTATAAATTTATGATCATTTGTGTACCTTTTTGGATTTTTGTTTATACAGCGTTAGTATACAGTATGGAAACACCGAATATCTCACGAACGGAAAAAAAATAAAATAAAAATTCCGGTGTTTCCATGCTTTATAACTAACCCTCTATAAATTATTTACTTGATTATATATTTTTTTTCTAGTTATATTTTTTTAATTATGGATCAAACTCCTATATGTTCTCGATTTTTTTATGGCCTGGACATTGAACCTAATGAAGAGATTGGAGGAGACGAAAGTGATGTTGTGAGTAATGTTGATCCACAAGAAGAAATTAGAGATGATCAAGAAAGGGATACAGCTACGGATCAGAGTGATGCTGATAGTGAAGACCTTAGCGAGTCTAGTAGGTACTTCTGATGATGATATCCCATTGGCTTACAGGGGTAACTAATATATAGAAAAAGACGGAACTAAGTGGAAGATGGCAGAACCTACTCAGTCAATACGCACTAGACGGCGAAATATAGTAACGACCCATTTACCCGGTAACAAAGAGCAGCTAGACAAGCTGTTTTTTCACTGATGAGATTCTTCAAAAAATTGTAAATTACACCAACATTTATATTGACATGATTCAAGATAACTATGAACGTGAAAGAGATGCGAAAACTACTACTTTGGAAGAAGTAAAAGCTTTATTTGGGCTTCTATACTATATGCTGGAGTATTGAAATCCTCTCATTTACATACTGACGAATTACGGAGTAATGATGGAACTGGTGTACAAATCTTCCGGTGTGTAATGTCGCAGCAGAGGTTTCGATTTTTGCTTAGAGTACTTCGATTTCTAAAAAACTACACTGACAACCTTTTCATCTCTACTGTCAAACAAAAAACTCCCTATATTACATTATAAAAAACTATAACCTAACTTACACACTACAATATATATAGATGGAACATTTACATATTGTTTTCTCTCTCTTTCCACTGGATTAAAACCACTTAGTTGTTAAAAAAGTTTTTTTATTGACGTTTCGGCAGATGTCAAAATCTGTTTCAATCATATTTTTGTGACGTTTCTGGGAACGAATTTTTGAAAGAATAGCGCATTTGCATATTATAAGAGAATTTATACTTCGTCATAAATGAAGTTTTCTTATTAATATTATCATAAGAAAAAACCAGATAAAAACTTATGATACTATCCCGATATAGAGGGTATCCTTTTTGCAATTAACTCTTTTTGTAAAATAGGTATCCAAATTTTTGAAATATCAACCGAACAATTAGAAACACATTCGTTATTATTTAAGCATATCAATGCTGCTTCTTTAACTTTGCGGTTATAATTATTCGGTTCTTTTAATAATCTAGTTGAAAAATTCCATTGTATTTTATGACCAGAATCCCATGCGTGTTCACATATTTTAGATTTTTCGAATTGTTTATTTTTAATGTACGATTGGTGTTCATTAAGTCTAATATGAAAAGGTCTAGATGTTTCTCCTATATAAAATTTATTACATTCGCATGGAATTTTGTAAATACAATTTTTTGTGTTTTGAATTTCATTAAAAGGTTTTGTATTTACTATTAAAGATTTTAATGTATTATTAGTTTGAAAAACTGTTTTTAAATTAAATTTATTGCCAATCCTTCTAATTTTTTCGGATCATTTTGGAATATAAGGGATTTTTACTATATTTGAAAGAATTATTGGGGGGTTTAAATTTTGATCTTTAGTTTTGATGTCTCGGTAAAGTTCACGATTTATAAATTTACTTGGGTAGTTGTTCTTAATCAAGACAGACATTAATTATAACCGCAAAGTTAAAGAAGCAGCATTGATATGCTTAAATAATAACGAATGTGTTTCTAATTGTTCGGTTGATATTTCAAAAATTTGGATACCTATTTTACAAAAAGAGTTAATTGCAAAAAGGATACCCTCTATATCGGGATAGTATCATAAGTTTTTATCTGGTTTTTCCTTATGATAATATTAATAAGAAAACTTCATTTATGACGAAGTATAAATTCTCTTATAATATGCAAATGCGCTATCCTTTCAAAAATTCGTTCCCAGAAACGTCACAAAAATATGATTGAAACAGATTTTGACATCTTCAATCTCAAAATCTTATTCTATGTATACTATGTTGATGTCATATTTTTGCAAGATTATCAAGTGTTCTGTTTCTAGTAAATTTATTTATTTTATGTCATTTTGATAACGGCTTTCGATCTGGAAAGCCGAAACGTCAATAAAAAAACTTTTTTAACAACTAAGTGGTTTTAATCCAGTGGAAAGAGAGAGAAATTAAAATACAAACCACTATGAGCTTCCGAAATGAATTTACATATTGTGCTAAATTTTTTTTCAAATGTTTAGTATATTAATAGTAATGTTTTAATTAATCGACATTATATTCCATTACTTTTTGTTTAGTATAGTAATAGTAATGTTTTAATTAATCGACATTATATTCCATTACTTTTTTTGTTTTATTATTACCCGAAAGGGAAGAGACCTATAAATGCGCATTTAAAATTTTGCGTGAAAATTGTGTCACTTTGGGGTTTAACTTCAGCCCTAAAATAATTCATATTGATTTTGAAATGGCAATCCACAATGCATGCCTTTCGGTATGGCAAGAGTCAAAAATTGTTGGATGCCGCTTTCATTTAACACAAGCAAGCGCGGTTTAGGAAAATTCGAAAATTGGGCTTAGCACAGGAATATAGGGACAAAGATAGTGAAATTGTAATGTAATGTAATATTAATAATGTATAATTGTTGTATTGAAATATGTTTGAATATCATGTTTGTCCAATTATATTTGTGTTAATTATGTAATATGATTAAGATATGTTCTAAAATAAATCAAATACTATTAAACGAGCAAGGTTTGTATGTGTGTGTGTGTGTATGTGTGTACAGAGTATCTCGAAATCCACTCGTCAGAATTCAATGAAACTTTCAGGGTAAACTAATTCCTATCTAAATCGGCGAAAAATGTAGGTCTCATGTCTGTGAAAATTCGATCTTCCGAGATATTTACAAGAAAAGTTAAGCTTTTAGTTTTATTTCCTAGCAACGGCACATAATAATAACTTGTTTCTATAGTAATATATACTATAAAGGATAGATGAGTACAGTCAAAGTGGGGATATAACGTCACATTCCATAGGCGTACTTTGCAAAATAAGTTTCTATAATATAAATAAGGTCACAGCATATAATATATATATATATATATATATACGCACTTCGTAGATTAAATTTTGAAGTTATATTATTTACAAAAAATAAAAATAAACTTTATGCATCCGACACTTTAACATTGAACGAATTAAATTTAACCAATAAATAACAAGGAGGATTATATGTTGGGATTAAATTAAATCTCTTGGCATTAAAAGTAACGCTTCAGTACTTACCTAAACTCAAAGATTAAAAAAAAAGTTAGTTCAAGAACTATCTTTAAAAGTCACTGTCTTCACTAAAACTACTGGCATCACTATAATTGTCTTTTCTGATGTTTATTATTATCGATTCTATTAAATTATCCATTGATATATCCAATTTCCTAAATGAATTTTCCACATTTTTAAACATGATCAATGCATTTTGCCCAATGTTCTCTATTTACATCTGAAACTGCCTTCAAAAACAAATTTCGCACATCAGGAAATTTAAATGTTTTATTGTTTTGAGAAACATAACCTTTTAATAATTGAGACCAGATCAGTTCAATGGAATTTAACTCTGCGTGGTTCGGAGGAAATCTGAGAATTTTAATTCCTTTTTCTCTGGCCATCTCATCCATAATATATTTTTTGAATTTGTTTTTATGTTGCCTTGCTATTACTAATAATTCTGCCTTCAAGGATTTAGGAGGATTGATAATATTTTTAGAATGAAGCCATTTTGAAATATATATTAATACAAAATTCTGAATCAATTAAAATACATACGATACGGCTATGAATAAATAAAGTCTGACTTATCTGTCAAAAGAACAAATTTATTACAGTAAAAACCATGGAAACAAGAATCTAGACAAAAACTATATTAGGCCGATCAGATGTATTAAAATTTAAATTTTAACTACAAATAAGCATTGAAGGATGAGGTAAAAATAAAATTTCTACCTCTTGAACCTGTACTACGTTCTGCAAATTAAATACTGCACTCCTTTCTTCTGTATAGTATAGTAGTAAAAAGGTTTGACTTTATTTAATTTCTGGCGTTTTAATCAGAAAGAATTCAATTTTAAATTTGTCGCTTTATATAAAAAAGGAAAGGTTCATTTGACGGACATAAATAATTTGCTTGTCAAAT
Source organism: Crepidodera aurea (assembly GCA_949320105.2). Lineage (NCBI taxonomy): Eukaryota > Metazoa > Arthropoda > Insecta > Coleoptera > Chrysomelidae > Crepidodera > Crepidodera aurea. The sequence continues at coordinate 98,236,392 of OX439473.1, forward strand.
GACAGCCATCTTATTAATTCAAAGTTGAAAATACAACGTTGCCAATTCAATTTCAGAAATCATGGGTTTAGGTAAATATTTATAGGAACGTTGAGTAACACTGTTAAAATGGACACCTGTCTTCCCTTCCCCGATAGTGTGAGACTACCCCTTACGGCTACTATTTTATTATGCGGACAGTTTTAATATTTAAGTTTTCATGATCAGAGAGAGAGAGAGAAAGAATTTTTGAAAAAATATGATATCAATATCTGCCACACCTCGAGAGTCTGGTCACAGGTTTTTGTGGAGGTTTTTTCCCAAGTATGAATATCAGACCTATAATTTTCCTTCACTGCAGATCAAAAAATAATAAAATCAATTGAACATAGAGTTTTTCTTATATAGTGATAAATAGAGTGAGCTGAGCGATCTTCTGTTGACGGGACGTGTGCCCTACACGCTGCTGTTGCACGTCCCGGAAACGGGGCCTGTCCACCGTGACAATTCGCGAAGATCAAGCGTCAGTAGAAGTTGCCCTAAAAGGGTGAAATCCCCAGAAACTAGGCAACTTTAATGCATTTAACTAACCTCTGTGACAAGCAGTTGATAAACGTCAACAACAGCTGCAGCCAATTGAAAATTAACACTGACAGCTTTTTTAATTTTCCCGCCTACTTTCAAGCCAATCGCCAATCAACTTTTTATTTATCTCCCTATCAGTAGTTCAAGTAGATGTCGCCCACTCCGTGATTTTCGCGAATTAATTAATAATTTGTCATGTTATAAATATACTTAAATTATATACTCATTGGGCTGCTTAAAAATGTAGATTTGAATATTAAGAGCGAAGCTCGGTGACCAGATATTACTTAAATTATATACTCATTGGACTGTTTAAAAATGTAGATTTGAATATTAAGAGCGAAGCTCGGTGACCAGATATTGAATTTTTTAACCCGGGACCGGTGTCTGCGTGTCATCATGACCCGCGCAGGAATGATTTAGTTTGCCCTTCCCTTACCACTTAAGATGCGTAATTCTATCCTTCAGTACCTTCCTAGATGTCATCTACCTAAATATTTCAGGAACCGTCATTCAGTTTGAGTTAGCCCTTGATCAACTAGAGATATTTGCGGGTCACTTGAGACGCAGCGCCGCGACCTTTTTAGACTACTTTTAAGTAGTTTTAGTATCAGTTCAGCTATTTTTTTGTCATTTATGTAAGTATTTTTTTATAAATTTATGATCATTTGTGTACCTTTTTGGATTTTTGTTTATACAGCGTTAGTATACAGTATGGAAACACCGAATATCTCACGAACGGAAAAAAAATAAAATAAAAATTCCGGTGTTTCCATGCTTTATAACTAACCCTCTATAAATTATTTACTTGATTATATATTTTTTTTCTAGTTATATTTTTTTAATTATGGATCAAACTCCTATATGTTCTCGATTTTTTTATGGCCTGGACATTGAACCTAATGAAGAGATTGGAGGAGACGAAAGTGATGTTGTGAGTAATGTTGATCCACAAGAAGAAATTAGAGATGATCAAGAAAGGGATACAGCTACGGATCAGAGTGATGCTGATAGTGAAGACCTTAGCGAGTCTAGTAGGTACTTCTGATGATGATATCCCATTGGCTTACAGGGGTAACTAATATATAGGAAAAGACGGAACTAAGTGGAAGATGGCAGAACCTACTCAGTCAATACGCACTAGACGGCGAAATATAGTAACGACCCATTTACCCGGTAACAAAGAGCAGCTAGACAAGCTGTTTTTTCACTGATGAGATTCTTCAAAAAATTGTAAATTACACCAACATTTATATTGACATGATTCAAGATAACTATGAACGTGAAAGAGATGCGAAAACTACTACTTTGGAAGAAGTAAAAGCTTTATTTGGGCTTCTATACTATATGCTGGAGTATTGAAATCCTCTCATTTACATACTGACGAATTACGGAGTAATGATGGAACTGGTGTACAAATCTTCCGGTGTGTAATGTCGCAGCAGAGGTTTCGATTTTTGCTTAGAGTACTTCGATTTGATAATAAAAATGATCGTTGTGAAAGAATTGCAGGATACAAATTAGCGCCGTTGAGAGAAGTATTTGAGTATATTGTAGTCAAATGTCAAGAAAACTACTCATTATCCGAATATGCTACCATAGATGAAATGTGGGCTTTTCGTGGCAGGTGTCCTTTTCGACAGTATATGCGAAGCAAACCTGCGAGATATTTTTTATTTATTTATTTATTTATTTATTCAATAAACACAATGATAAGCGATAAGTGCTACTGCACTTGTTTCGCATGAAAGACATCATAAAACATCATCATCAACATTATAAATACTTATAAATAAATTATAAATACCCAAAGACCATACATCATATGAACCTTGACCGATCTTCTTTCCAATTAAGTATTTCCTTTTCTCCAGAGTATTTACTTCAGAATTTCAAGGACTCAAAAGGGTCGCCATGTGTTAATTAAGCAGGTTTTTTCTTTACCTTTGATTTTCCAGAAATATCCATTCAGGCAAGTCGTTCCCGCATATTATACACCTACTTAAATTTTCGAACCAGTCTTTTGATATTGCTCAACATAGATTTAAATTACAAAAAATTGGGAAAAATGACATGTCATACTTTTATTAGTTTGACATGCCAAAGAAACATATGGAATCAAAGTATTTGCATTAGTCAATGCCCGTCTTTATTATACACTAAAGATGGAAGTATATTTAGGTAAACACCCACAAGGTCCATACGTGTTAGACCAAAAACCTGCCGAGGTAGTCAAAAGGCAAATAGCAGTGGGAGGAACGTCACCTAAGATAACTGGTTTACCAGTGTACCCCTGGCTTATCAGCTACTGCAGGACCATAATCTTACAATTCATTTCTGAAGCTCATAGTGGTTTGTATTTTAATTTCTCTCTCTCTCTTTCCACTGGATTAAAACCACTTAGTTGTTAAAAAAGTTTTTTTATTGACGTTTCGGCTTTCTATATCGAAAGCCGTTATCAAAATCTTACAAGTATTGGTACCGTCAGAAAGAATAAAACTGAGCTTTTTGGTTTTGGTAAGAACGGTACAACACTATTATCATATGTACCAAAAAAAAGTAAAGATGCAGTATTATTATCGACGATGCACCATAGTAAGACAATTGACGAAACCACTGGAGATGCTCGAAAACCAGAGATAATTACATTTTACAATGGTACCAAAGGTGGAGTAGATGTAGTCGATGAAATGTGTGCTACTTATTCTACAGCTAGAAAAACAAATAGATGGCCACTTACAGCATTTTTCCACCTTCTCAATGTGGTTGGTGTTAATGCCTTCGTCGTGTCTAGTTCTAACAACCAAGAAGAGCAAAGATTAGTTAGACGCATCTGGTTGAAAGAACTTTTGTTTCTCCTTTTATGAGATCTCGCTTCCCAGTAAACACAGGATATCCGATGGACATCCATCAAAAGTCCATAATTGGTCCATATGGACATGGACCAGAAAAGGACGCCCAATGGATGTCTAGTGGACGTCGTTCAAGGACATACAATGGATATCCATTAATGTACATCCAATGGATATCCTTTTCCGGTCCATGATATAATGAAATAAATTTAACCATTTGGTAGCCTTGTTACTGATGTTGGCATTCCTGATGGTAATAATTTCAACTTCACAACTGACAATTGACAGGATATTTATTTGGTTCCAAGTTGTAATGGATTTAAAATATTGTTAATAATTGTTAATACTGTTAATAAGTTCTTCAAAAAAGAAAAGAGATTTTTGTTTTTATCGCCAGGAAAGAAAGAAGAAAAACGTCGTACGAATATTTGGTACCTACTTCGATGTAATTTGTAGAGGGCGCTAGTTAGGCGACACTTCCCTAATAGCAGACATTGTCCTAGGGACTGTTACAGTTTATTGTTGGAGGAAACTTGTGTCTCACTTTGATTAAAACAATTACTTTTTCAACAAAACGTTTATTACTATTTTTATTAAACGACAAGAACACAACCTTAATTTTAGCCAACAACGTACACGTGTTCTTGTAATACTTAAGCTAGGTTTACTCTTCTTTTTATTTTAAAAGACTTTGACTAAATAGTTACATTTACAACACTCCTCCTCGATTAGAAATGTTTTAAATACACAGAAAATAAAAATAAAATAAAACATGAAAATCGTAGAACTTAAAAGTATTTTAGTTAAATCAGGAAATACAGATCTTATTTCTAAGGTAAGTAAAAACATCTTTACTTAAAGATTTTGTAAACATATCTGCTAAATTTTGATCAGTTGAAACATATTCTACATTTATCTCTCTTTTAGAAACCAAATCTTTCAAGTAATGATTTTTTATATCTATGTGTTTAGCCCTTTTTGAATTTTCATTACTTTTGCTCATTAATATTGAACTCTTATTGTCACAATAAAGAATTGTATTATTGTTAAGTTTAAGGTCATTTAAAATCCCCTTTAAATTAATTAAGTCTTGAGCACAAGTAGCCGCTGCCACATATTCAGCTTCTGCTGTGGATAATGCAACGCAACTTTGTTTTTTGGAAAACCATGATATTGGATTTTGCCCATATAATGTTATGCAGCCACTCACACTCTTGCGATCTTGTTTATCTGTTCCCCAATCCGCATCTGAATATCCTTCCAGATTTAAATCATCGTTGGTGTTTTTATTATAAGTTAGTCCCACGTCTCTAGTTCCTTGTAAATATCTCAATATTCTTTTACCTGCATTCCATGTTTCTACAGTAGGTCTATCTAAAAATCTACTTAGATACGAAACTGCGAATGTTATATCAGGTCTAGTTGTAGTGGATAAATACAGTAGTCCACCTATCAACTGACGATATGGTATGTTACTCTCTATTTCTTTTTCTTCATCATACTGAAATCCCTTTTCCATTGGAGTTCCTTTTGGTTTACATTGTTCCATGTTGAAAGTAGTCAATAATTTTTCTATATATTTAGTTTGATTAATCTTTATCATATTTTCTGATCTTGTTATTTTCATTCCTAAAAAGTTCTCAACTTCTCCTAAGTCTTTCGCTTGAAAATACTGTTTCAATAGTTTAACTGTTTCTTCAACAGGACTTTCTTTTCCAACTACTATTATGTCATCGACATAAAGTAATATCCATACATTCTTACTATAGTATAAGCAACAATCATGTCTTGATATTTCAAAATTATTATTTGTTGCAAAATCATTAAACGTATCGTTCCAAACTTTAGGTGATTCTTTTAATCCATATAAAGCTCTATTTAATTTTAATGTAGGTAATTTCGTTCTTACACCAGATGGTGCATAAATAAATACTTCATGGTCCAATATGCCATTTAAAAAAGCTGTAGGAATGTCTAATTGTCTTATATTCCAATCTTTTTCTAATGCAATGGATAAGAGTAATCTTATTGTAGATATTCTTGCAACAGGTGCATAGACTGGTTCAAAAAGATTCTCCTCCTTTAACTGAAATCCTTTTGCTACTACTCTCGCTTTTTTCGTTCCATCTTCCTTTGTTCTAAAAACCCATCTTGTTTGAATTGCAGTTTTCCCTTCTGGTAATTTTGCTTCAGTCCATGTATTCAGTTTTGTATGTGAATTTAATTCCTTATCAATAGCTTCCTTCCATTCTATGTCTTTAACTGCATCTTCATAGTTTAAAGGATCGCTTTCACTTGATGATATCAAGCAATAAGCCGTATAAATTTCGTATTCATTCAAATATTTTGGTGCATTTATTTTTCTTCCTCTATTTGTTTCGTTTATCTTTGGTAAGCATTCTTCAATATTTTCTGAACTAGTGCTAGTACTTTCTAAATCGTCTTGCCTGTTTTCATCTAACTGATTTTCCTCTATTTCATTTTCAACGTCATTAATTTCTCCTTTGAGATCATCTTTAATTTGTATTATTTTTCTGCTGTCTTCATATTTCATATTTTTCAATATCTCCTCATAATTTGTTTGTTTTTCATTGAATCTCACATCTCTTGAACATAATATCTCATTTTTCTCATAATTCCACAATCTATATCCTGCTCCAGTATATCCTACCATTATACATGGTTGTGCACGTTTTTCCAGTTTACTTTGTCTTGGTAGAATAACTGCCCAAGCCTGACTTCCAAAAACTCTTAACTTCGATAAATCATTTTTCTTATACCATCTCTGAGCTGGGGTTTCACCCGTATTAGCTTCTGTTGGTGACCTGTTCAGTTCATAGGCTGAACATAGAATTGCTTCTCCCCATAGTTCTCTTGGTAAGTTTGTTTCTGCAAATTTTGTGCGTACTTTATCTAAAAGGCTTCTATTCATCCGTTCAGCTGTACCATTCTCTTGTGGAGTATATGGCAACGTATACTCGAGCTCAATACCTTTATTCCTGCAATAATGTTTAAAATGATTTGACACAAATTCCCCACCATTATCTACTCTAATTCTTTTAGTTTTTAGTCCCTGTTGTGTTTTAATTGTTTTTATAAAATCAATAATATTCTGCTCCCCTTCACTTTTTTGTTTTAATAGTTTAACAACCAAAAAATGAGAATAATCATCAATCAGAACTTGAAAGTATTTATAACCTTCAGGTGTGGGAGTCACTATAGGACCAGCAATATCGGAATGAATCAACTCACCAATTTTTATAGTTTTCTTTTTACATTTATAAAAAGGTTTTCGCGTACTTTTTCCTTCAACACAAGTATTACAAATATCGTTACTAAAAGGTAAACCTAATTGTTTTAAGCTATATCTATTTACGTGACCTAATCTTCTATGCCATATATTTTTGTCTAGACTTTCACCTGCTATATAATTATAATCATTTACATTTGTATAGTTGACATTTCCCTCAATGTTACTAGATTTTTCGTTTTTAAATTCTATGTTTAAAAAGAATAAATTATTATTAGAATTACAATGAAAACTTACATTACCTTTAGCTAAAATTGCTTGTTTTTTACCTGACCGATCATTATTAAAAGTAACTTTAAAATCATTTTCTATCAATTTCGAAACAGAAATTAAATTATGAGACATACCTTCAACTATCAAAGCTTGTATTTTTATTTCTTTTCCTTCACAATTTCCTTTAATAATACCTTGTTTCCTAGCATACAGAATTTCATTATCCTTTGCAGTACCAATTTTTATTTCTTCAAATTCTGTAATTTCTGACATATATTTCTCCAGTTCATCCATAACCATCCTGAATCCAAAATAAACTTGTTAATGCCTCGTTTTGATCCCATAGAACTGCTCAGTGCAATGAATGCAATCTCGTCAGCCTTGTTTGCTTGTATACTTGATTGACCTTGAATGTTATTTTGGGTTGAGCCTTGACCTCTATTGCTTTGGTGGAAACCTCTATTATACCCTCTACGGCCTCTAAAATTTCCTCTAACTGTACTCTGGCGACAATCTGCAATCTTATGGCCTCTTTTACCACACTTGTAACATGTATAGGGAACTGCGGTGAAGGACATTTCAGAATGTCCACCACTTGAACCACATTTTGTTTTTATTTTAATTTCTTCATCAAGAAGTCTTGATTTCACAAAGTCCATTGATACGTTATTTGCACTCATTGTTTCTATTGCTGTTATGACAGGTTCGAACTCTTCATTTAAGGATAACAGAAGATGACATACTTTATCCTCATCCTCTAGTTTAGAACCTGCGCTTTCCAGGTCTCTTATTAATGTGTCAAAAATCAAGAAATGATCTTCCAACTTTTCATTTCTTTTGAGTTTTAAGGTTAGTAACTTCCTTTTTAGAGTTAATTTGGTGAATACGCTTTTTCTCTCAAACACATCCTGTAAAGCTTTCATCACCTCTTTTGAAGTATTTGAATCTTTTACCAAATCCAAGTGTTTGTCTGTAAGACATTGTACTATCACACTTTTTGCTTTTGAGTCTTTTACCCTAAATTCATTTTTCGTTTTATCCTCCGTATAGTCATCTATTGTCTTTTCAAGTGTCTCGGATATTTGTTTTTCTTCTAATAACATTTTCACTCTGAACTTCCAGTTGTTAAAATTGCTCGAGGATGTTAATTGAGGTAGGTGTATCACGGTAGACGCCATCATATTAATTATTCTTAAGTTTTTTTTGCTTTCCTTAACTGTAATTTTATTCTTCTTAGCCCATAACCTGTTACAGTTTATTGTTGGAGGAAACTTGTGTCTCACTTTGATTAAAACAATTACTTTTTCAACAAAACGTTTATTACTATTTTTATTAAACGACAAGAACACAACCTTAATTTTAGCCAACAACGTACACGTGTTCTTGTAATACTTAAGCTAGGTTTACTCTTCTTCTTATTTTAAAAGACTTTGACTAAATAGTTACATTTACAACAGGGACGTCCCTATTTGGTACAATTCATGTCCGAACGTCCCGTACCTGAAATCGTTGTCCATACCCGCCAAACATGTTATATTACAAAAACATTATGTAACATTTTTTAAAAGTAACTTGTGTGACATTATTGAAATCATATCCTTGTAATGTTTCTAATGGCGACAAGGTTCAGAATATTACTTAAACATATAGATTCAATATTGATAACATATTTTCTTAAAGCCGCAAGAAACAATTAAAACACATTGCAAAGATGTCACTATCATGTGCATAATTATTCTTGTGTGACATCTTTTTAATCATATTTCTTAATGAGCACGATTTTCATGAAATAAAATTTGAAATTAAAAATACTTCTAGAGTCGGAAACGAGGATGCCAATACTCAATTCGTCATGTGAATCGGATAATAAAACTAGAGAAAAACACATACAGAAAACAATTAAAAGTCCGACAGGAACAAGATCTTCCAAATACCCAACAGATTGTTATTACTTCTCCAGGTCCTTTATTGCTTTTCCTTACTTCATCACCCGCTTTATGAGGTTTTTCTTATTGAAATTATGTTTATAAGATTTGTGTTTTTAAGAATTTAAATGTATGTATGTAAAAAAAATTATTTGATGTCTCAAAAAAAAATAAAGGTTTACAGTTATATTTTTTTTTATTCTTATTAATTCTTCTAACATATCTAACCTATTTAATTAAAGCAATTGTTGTTAATCTTTATAAACACTAGTTGAATTCGTCTATTTTGGTATCTTTTCATCAAGAAAACGAATTAATTTATGGTCTATTTTTATGAATGAGAGAGTAATAAAACAGCATTTCTAATGCAAAACTTAGTACGGTCATTTTAAATATTTTTACGCAATAATCTAAATATTTCCTAAAATTGTCATAAATGTACCTGAGCTAATACAAGTTTTGGGTGTTTTATTGGTCTTTTATAACCATAAGCTGTACAGAACAAAAGAAAAAGGTTTGGACAGGCCAAAAGCCCTGTGTATTAAAGATAACATAGCCGTATCTTAAGATTATTTTCAATAAGTACCTATTTGCCAATTTTGTTTTATTTTAATTCCAAAAATTTCTTACAGTAATCGAATTATAAGTAGATAAATCCATTACCAACAAATTTCACGGAAAATGCGATTGTAGGTTTTCCATTTAGTAAGGAGGTCCAGTTGTGTATTCTTGACAGCTTACTAAATGTCGTTTAGTTGCAACATGCAAGGTGCAGTGTGCAGTCTATTGTGAATTCTAGTGTGATCATGGAAAATTTGAAAGTACCACGTAAACGACAAAAAATCGGTCCTTTAACAGTTAATGAAAAAACATTAATATTTAATTGTTTTAAATCATTTACAGACAAACATTTATGTAAAAGTGTTGATGACACAGTGGAATTAGTTAGTAGTACGCTTGGTGTTGGGAAATCTACGATTTACAGTTGTTAAAGAAGAGAAATGTGGCGAGTTTCAAACAGCACGTAAAGCTCCAGGAAAACCAAAATTTCAAATAGAAAATCATTTGAAAGAAAGACTTCGAAGGAAAGTGCATGCGTTCTTCTTTAGAAAAGAATTTCCGACAGTAGACAAAGTTCTTGCCACGGTTCGAGATGATAAGGATTACCCTGAAATGAGTGGAAGCACACTATGGAAACTTTTAAAAGAAATAGGTTTTCTATGGAAAAAGCATTCCAGAAAGTCTATTTTAATAGAAAGAAGCGATATTGTAGTATGGAGAAGAAATTACCTAAGGACTATAAAAGAAATAAGAAACCAAAGAAGAAATATATTTTATTTAGATGAAACATGGATCAACGAGGGACATACACCAAATAAATTTTGGCAAGATGAAACTGTTACAAGTCGAAGACAGGCTTTTTTAAATAATTTATCTACTGGTTTAAATCCACCATCAGGAAAGGGGCGCAGACTGATAATAGTACACATCGGTAGTTCAAACGGTTTTGTTAAAGGTGGTTTATTGACTTTTGAATCTACTCGTACCGGTGACTACCATGAGGACATGAATACTGATGTCTTTAAAGAGTGGTTCGAACAAATGATAGATCTTCTTCCTCAGAACTGTATAATAGTAATGGATAATGCAAGTTATCACTCGAGACTTACAGAAAAAATGCCCACAACCAAGTGGTTAAAAAAAGATTTACAGAATTGGCTAAATTCAAAGAATATTAAGTTCCATCCCGGTTCTGTGAGAAGAGAACTGTATCATTTGTGTTCCCTTCATAAAGAGAAATTAAAAAAATATGAAATTGATGAAATTGCAAAAAATCGTGGGATGACGGTGGTTAGATCACCACCATATCATTGCGAAGTAAACCCGATTGAACTGATATGGGCACAGATAAAGGGAGAAGTTTCAAGAAAAAATAATTCTTTTAAAATGAGTGATGTTAAACAGTTGTTTTTGGAGGCTGTAAATAATGTGAAGCCTGAAAACTGGGAAAAGGCAGTAAATCATACGATTAAAGAAGAAGAGAAAATGTGGAAGTTGGACAATATTACTGATCAAATGATCGAGCCACTCATTGTAAATATTGGTTGCGACAGTTCATCTTCTGATTTCGATTCTGATTTGGATTTGTAGGTAAGAAGTAGTTTTTATATTAAAATTATTATTTATGAACGTAACGTTGTTTAAAAGTCAAAGTTTAAACCCTTATACCTACATAACCCGTTTGACACAATATTCTTAACATACCTTGTGGAAAAATAAAATATTTTAGAAAAAATTGCACTTTTTTACCTTCAGCTGTTTAGAAGTTATAAGCAGGTTAATTAGGTGAAAATATAAGTGTACATCCGATATATTTATTATATTTATACAAAGGTTATTTCATACGAAAATACTCGAGGTATAACTTCACAAAATATTTTAACTGTCTACTAAAAGAAGTGGTACGCCTATGGATTACGAACGCTTTATTATTTTAATACTCCCTCATACATAAAAATAGACTATAATAAACTATCATTAGTGATTGTCTACTTCTATGCTTTTTTCATTTTCATTTCCAGGATCGTCTTCTAGTGCATTCTGTGAGTCGAAAAAAAACCTCGAAAAACACAAATATTTTAAGCAGCTCCCCCCCCCCCCGTTTTCGAGGATGCTGAACATGATGACGGTGGTTAATTCTTTTGGAGGCTCCCCCCCCCAAACGGCCAAAAACCACCCTCAAAATGGTAGGAATCGCGTATTCCGCATATTCCATTGGTAAAATATTCCATATTCGAAGATGCTGAATACGATGGCATTATATAAAATTATTTTTGACTTGACCCAACCCCTCAAACGGCCAAAAACCACCCACAAAATGGGGGAATTGTGGACACCGGCAAAATTTTATATTCCCCCTCGATTTCGAGGATGCTGAACGCGATGGCGGTATCCAAAATTAGCTTCAATTTAACTCCACCCCTCAAACGGCCAAAACCCACCCCCAAAATAGGTTAATCGCTGATTCCGCGTCTCCTACCGGCAAAATATATCTTCCCCCCGTTTTTGAGGATGCTGAACACGATGGCGGTATTTGAAATTATTTTCGACTTAGTCCCACCCCCCAAACGGCCAAAAATCACCCATTACTGTGATTTTTTTTTGCTGTAAAAGAAACATTGCGTCATCTCCCGTTTTTGAGGATGTTGAGCACAATGGTGATGTTACATCTATACACCGACGTGGCCACATCCCCCAAACGGCCAAGAATCACCCCCAAAATGGGGGAATCGAGAGTTTTTTGCTTACAGCAAAAAAAATGTTTCACCCTGTAGAGGGTGCTTTTTGGAAGTTTGGGGGATGGGGCTAAGCCGAAAATAATTTTGAATAACGCCATCGTGTTCAGCATCCTCGAAAACGAGGGGGAGAGGTGGTTTGGTTGCTGCTTAAAATATTTGTATATTTTTCCGGACAAAGAATGCACTATTCGTCAGTCAGAGTTGAATGTCACCGGCCGTCGCTTTTTGTTTGGTTGTATTTACATATTTACAGATAAGGATAGGTCCTAATAGTTGAAAAATGTATTCCTTTTTATTCTACTTATATATAGTTATTTAAATGTAAATAGAAAAAATATTTTTTTCCCATTTTCATTTGTTTCAGTTAGTGGATAATTGTGATTCGAACAATTTCAAACGAAATAAAATTGACCCGAGTCCGCCTCTGACCAAGTTCTCGTCTCCTCAGAGCTCGTATCGTCTCGGTTCCCTCTCTCAATTCACCCAGTTTAAAAAACTGGCAACATTCGCGCAGCTAGAACAATCGTGGATTGTTACATCTATAGTCTCTTTAATCTAAGATAGACAGACTATACAGGGTGTCCCATTAAGAATGGGACATAGAACAACCGCAGATTCTCCAATTCAAAATAAAACGATTAAGCGAAATATGCTTAGATAAAATGTTACTCGTTTCCGAAATAAAGTAGAAAACTGAAAAATTATTAAAGGCCATCATTTTTTTAATACACCGTATAATTTTACTCAAATCGGCACACTAGTTAAATATCATAAAATGCACCTAACAGTAAAAAAAACAGTTCAGTACGCTCTGCCAGTGCCGTACGGCAGGAGTAAGTAATGCTTGTACCCCTTCTAAATGTTACGCCGCTGTCTAAATTTTAATTTTGACTATAATTTTAATTTTTTTGATATTTTCTAAGTCAATAATGTACACTTAGTTTGTTGTAAAGTCATTGTTTTTCGAGATATTCGCAGTTAAAGATAGAATATCTGGTCACCGAGCTTCGCTCTTAATATTCAAATCTACATTTTTAAGCAGCCCAATGAGTATATAATTTAAGTATATTTATAACATGACAAATTATTAATTAATTCGCGAAAATCACGGAGTGGGCGACATCTACTTGAACTACTGATAGGGAGATAAATAAAAAGTTAATTGGCGATTGGCTTGAAAGTAGGCGGGAAAATTAAAAAAGCTGTCAGTGTTAATTTTCAATTGGCTGCAGCTGTTGTTGACGTTTATCAACTGCTTGTCACAGAGGTTAGTTAAATTCATTTCACCCTTTTAGGGCAACATCTACTGACGCTTGATCTTCGCGAATTGTCACGGTGGACAGGTCCCGTTTCCGGGCCGGGCAACAGCAGCGTGTAGGGCACACGTCCCGTCAACAGAAGATCGCTGAGCTCACTCTATTTATCACTATATAAGAAAAACTCTATGTTCAATTGATTTTATTATTTATTGATCTGCAGTGAAGGAAAATTATAGGTCTGATATTCATACTTGGGTAAAAACCTCCACAAAAACCTGTGACCAGACTCTCGACGTGTGGCAGATATTGATATCATATTTTTTCAAAAATTTTCAGTTACAAAAATAGTTCATTCGTACATTACATTACGATTTGCTCTTGGAAAATACAAAGTCACAATCAATCTTAAAATGTACTATGAAAATAGAGAATTTTAAATGTCTCTTTAAAGTTTCTTGTAAAATAAAAAATTGAAATCTATGTTAATAGTACACGTGTACAAGCATTCATTCTTTCTCTCTCTCTCTCTCTCTCTCTCTCTCTCTCTCTCTCTCTCTCTCTCTCTCTCTCTCTCTCTCTCTCTCTCTCTCTCTCTCTCTCTCTCTATGATATTGAAAACTTAAATATTAAAACTGTCCGCATAATAAAATAGTAGCCGTAAGGGGTAGTCTCACACTATCGGGGAAGGGAAGAACCTTTTCCCGATGTGCATAAAGCATTTCCACCCGGCAAAAAAAAAAAGATTAGCTTTAGGTTAGGTTAGATCTTTGTAATAAATAAAGAAAAGTACGATACGTGTGACATTTTGACATTTGTTACATTCTGACAGGTGTCATATTTTGACATTTGTTCATTTTGAGATTTGTTCATTTTGACAGTTGTTACATTCTGACACTTATCACATTTTAACAGTTGTCACGTTTTTACAGGTGTCACATTTTAACAGTGTTACTCAACGTTCCTATAAATATTTACCTAAACCCATGATTTCTGAAATTGAATTGGCAACGTTGTACTTTTAACTTTGAATTTATGAGATGGCTGTCATTTGACAAGCAAATTATTTATGTCCGTCAAATGAACCTTTCCTTTTTTATATAAAGCGGCAAATTTAAAATTGAATTCTTTCAGATTAATATCTCGAAAAACAATGACTTTACAACAAACTAACAAGTGTACATTATTGACTTAGAAAATATCAAAAAAATTAAAATTATAGTCAAAATTGAAATTTAGACAGCGGCGTAACATTTAGAAAGGGTACAAGCATTACTTACTCCTGCCGTACGCCACTGGTAGAGCGTACTCAACTGTTTTTTTTTATTGTTAGGTGCATTTTATGATATTTAACGAGTGTGCCGATTTGAGTAAAATTATACGGTGTATTAAAAAAATTATGGCCATTAATAATTTTTCAGTTTTCAACTTCAACACCCCGTATTTCGGAAACGAGTAACATTTTATCTAAGCATATTTCGCTTAATCGTTTTATTTTGAATTGGAGAATTTGCGGTTGTTCTATGTCCCATTCTTAATGGGACACCCTGTATATTGCAGGATCAGGTCAACAAAATAAAAAAACGTCGGCATCATCTATTAAAGAAATGGAAGAGGGTATTAAGAGAGTCTTAAGAAGAACTGCCGAAAGGGCGATTGCCGAGGAAAAAAGACTGTCGGCTATTAAATAATTTACTTTTGTTGTATTGTAACATTTTTTATTTTAGATTGATAGTTAATGTTTTTTAAATAAATTTTATTCCAAAGACATTTCGAATATTTTTTTCTCCAAATATTTTATAAATATAGGTCCTTGAATGATGTCCTATGGACGTCCTGAAAGGACGACCTAGGCACCTTGAAAGGACGTCCTAGGGACACCTTGAAAGGACGTCCTAGGGACACCTTGAAACTCTGGCGGATCTGAGGGGGGCCCCCCTAGGGTTCTGAATAGTTGATATTGGTTCAACAACCAGTAGTCCAATAAACGAAGGTGCCAACCCGGGCATCAGGTCTGTCCGGCACCATTTTATTTTAATTTGCAGGTATTCATGGGTACATTCACCCCCGAAAATCTCAGCTGTCTGAAATTTGTGGAAGGGCGGGAAAATGGCCCATTTGTCTCAAAAAGGTGTTTTTTTCGCCTATTTTCCCCGATATTTCCGAAAATATGACACTTAGAGAAATTTTGTTTAGACGAAAATGAAGATCAGTTCATTACCTACAAAAATGGTCTTCATCATTTTTGTCAAAAATATGATACTTTTCGACATAACTGGCTCCAAAACGCACCCCCACTTTTAGCTCCTGCCCTGCATTTAGGGAGCACGGTCTAAGGAATGACACTCCCAAGCGGATTACAAATTTTTCAATAAATCACGTAAAAATTAATATTTTTTCATGATTCAAAGTTCAGATGAAAGAAGGAACCTGTAGATATAATATTATGTTACTTTTTCTTTTATCTATTTCTCTGAATTAATGAAAAACCGGGCTAAAGTTTGTTTTTGCTCGATATTTTGACCCTCTTATAAATTTATTCATATTTTTTTTATCAAGACTATTTCACCGAATCCTTTTTGGGCTTTGCTAGGTGTTAAATATATTCAGAAAGATTCAATAAATTATTTTTGTGTATTTTCATAAAAAACATGTTTTTTTAGGGTGTTTTTTTTTTGGATATCCTAATATCCAAGGACCATATCGGTTTTCAACGCACATCATTAGAAAGCTTAGCTTGTCCCCTTGTCGATGGCTTTTTCTTTTTTTTTTCATATTTTTTGGTTTTCCAGAAAATTGAGAAAATTCTCACCCCTCTACGTTTGGGGTTAGGAATTGTACTAAATAAAATATATATATATATATATATATATATATATATATATATATATATATATATATATATATATATATATATATATATTTTAAGTAGGTATTTTTATATTGACTGATTCCCACGAATTTTTCTACTTAAACTATTATTGAACAGTCACGAAAATATCCACTTATATATATATATAGTTTAAGTAGAAAAATTCGTGGGAATCAGTCAATATAAAATAAATTAGTTTGATTTCTTCGTTTTGGTCAAGCTTTCGAAAACGTTTATTTTCTTTTTCAAGACTAATAACATGAAATACGGAAAAAATTAAATACAAAAAGAAACATCGGTGTTAAAATATTTTAAAATGACAAAATGACAGTTTCCAAAAACTTCAGAATACAATTGTAACATACAGAGTGTGATTATAAAAAGTATAAGAATGTGTAAATATATATATAAAAAAAAAAAAAATAATAATAATAAATATCAATTCAAGGAGGACGAGTTGAAAAATTTTCTTTATGTTTTTTTAATAGAATGATCTTTATCTATTACATGTTCAGCAAGGCGACAAGATCTCACATTCCTTCTGCAGTCACTTTTGTGAGAAGTTATTCTATCTTTAATCATTCTACTTGTTTGACCAATGTATACTTCATCACAGCTGCTGCATGGGATTTCATAGATTATATTTGATTTATTTTTGACTGGTATGGGTGTTTTCAATTTAGAATGTATTTAGAATGTATTCTAAATTGAAAACACCCATACCAGTCAAAAATAAATCAAATATAATCTATGAAATCCCATGCAGCAGCTGTGATGAAGTATACATTGGTCAAACAAGTAGAATGATTAAAGATAGAATAACTTCTCACAAAAGTGACTGCAGAAGAAATGTGAGATCTTGTCGCCTTGCTGAACATGTAATAGATAAAGATCATGTGATTGACTATAATAATGTCAAAATTCTCGATAATGAACGAAATCTCAATAAGCGTCTCTTTCTTGAAATGGTTCATATAAATAACAATCAAAATTCAATGAATAAAAGAACAGACATCAATGACCTGAGTACAATATACACATTTCTATTAAAAAAACATAAAGAAAATTTCTCAACTCGTCCTCCTTGAATTGATATTTATTATTATTATTTTTTTTTTTTTTATATATATATTTACACATTCTTATACTTTTTATAATCACACTCTGTATGTTACAATTGTATTCTGAAGTTTTTGGAAACTGTCATTTTGTCATTTTAAAATATTTTAACACCGATGTTTCTTTTTGTATTTAATTTTTTCCGTATTTCATGTTATTAGTCTTGAAAAAGAAAATAAACGTTTTCGAAAGCTTGACCAAAACGAAGAAATCAAACTAATTTATTTTATATTGACTGATTCCCACGAATTTTTCTACTTAAACTATTATTGAACAGTCACGAAAATATCCACTTATATATATATATATATATATATATATATATATATATATTTTATTCAAACTTTCTCAAATTGAATTTTTTATAATAAATTTATTAATCAAGTGCAAAAAGTGAAAAAAGTTGGTTATTATTGCCTTATATTTTGTCTTAAGACAAAAACGGGAGGATATTCAAGTTTTGGGAGGATATTCAAATTTTCCGTTTTCACCACGATAATTTTGCGAATTATTAAATGAATTTTTGGAACGCCGTTTTTGCAAAAAATATTAGTGTAGCGAAAAAATCATATGGCGTAGGTAATGAACTCCTTTTTATTTTTTGTCTAAACAAAAATGCTCTAAGGGTCATATTTCGGCAGATATCGTCGAAAAACGGATTTTCGGGAACTCTAGAGCCATTTTCACAGCCTTCCACAAATTCCACGTAGCTGAGATTTTCGGAGGTAAATGTACCTATGAATACCTGCAAATAAAAAAAAATTGACGGGCAGTGATGCCCAGGTTTGGGATTTTTCTGGCGTTAATTTACTGGACTATATAGTCTGGATATGCAAGTAAACCTTTTGATTGGTTTTCAACAAGAAGAAAACACTCGTTATACAAACCAAAATTATTCGTTGTAGTATTGAATATTTTCTCAAAGACTCAAACATCCCAAATTATTATCACTTAATCACTTTTGTTACAAATTTCCATTAACTGATGGCCCCCCCTGAAAAACTCCCTAAATCCGCCACTGCCTTGAAAGGACGTCCTGGGGATACCATGAAAGGACTCTTAGGGGGTGGCCCCCCCACCTATTCTTATCACTTTTCCATAATTTGGAGGAATAAAAAAAACGATGGGGAAAAACTGAGGTCATATTCGGTTTCAGGAGGTCATTTTACATAAAAATCACCAAGAATGGTGTCAGGGCCAGAAAATTTTTTTTGCTGACCAGTGTGTAATCAATCGGCTGATCCCTAAAATGCGATTATCTCGTAAACTGTTAAGTTTTGAGGTTAATAACAAGTATACTTTTTTCTACTAAAATAACGTGTATTTAATATTCTTTTACAAAAATACCGCTAACTTAAAGACACAAAAATTTTATCGCACATTTATGCGACAAATGTGGCCTAACTAGCGCCCTCTACAAATTATATCGAAGTAGGTACCAGATTCTGATTTCTCGTGCCCAAGAACCCCGTTCCAAATTTTTATGTATATATATCCAAAAACGCTAAAGTTATTGCAAAAAATATGTATATTACTTATTAGCAACATTTTATTAGAGCAAGTTTGTTCAAATCGTAATATTTTAAAGTGAGGAATCTACCATACTTCTATGTACAATTACTTAAGGACCACCCTGTATATCTACGAGAAATGATGGGCCCCCTCCGAAAAAAATTCCTGGCTACGCCAATGACATTGGCCGTCCATTGGATATCCTTGTGTTTACTGGGTTACAAATTGTGAATCTTCCCAAGCTCGTTCGAGTGAATATTGTTCATATTATTCAGAAAAATGAAGCACCAGGAAGGTCCAAGGAAAAGAAAGAGATGTGGGTTGTTATGCACAAGAACTGGTAATAAGACTTACCATGTATGTCCAAAATGCCAAACCTACATATGTGAAAATCACGGAACCTTGGTACCTATGTCGCAATTGTCTTCAAAATGTATGAAATTCCATTTTTGTACGACCGTTTGTAAATTATTAACTCTTAAGTTCACTGTATAGTGTAAAGTTTTACTTCACGCCCTAGTGCTTAAATTAAAAACAAATTTTTGTATTTTGACATAACAAATGTCAATTTTATGTCAAATTTTTTGTAAAACAAATTACACGCCCCGGTTACCAATGTGAAACACTTTACGTACTGCGCATAGAAAATTTATTTTTTATCTCTTTAGGTTGTAGAAAAAATATAGTATGCAACTCATGTGTAAAGTGTCTTTTTTTGACTCACGTGGTTGTGCAAATTTTTAGATTTGTTGCATAAATACCTAAAATTTTGTGACAAAAACCAATAAACAGTAGAAATGTTTTTATATTATCACTTGTTTGAGGACTATTTTGTACCTAAATAAAAACGAAAATTTTCCCCATTAGCATGCATAAAAAAATTGTAACTATATCTTCAACCTTGTAAGAAACCGCTGTAAAAATTTTTTATTTTTTTTCAATTTTTGTAGCATAAAACTAGAGGGTTTTTTAGGTGATGTAAGAAAATCCATTTATTTTATAGTATTTTTAAAACGATACCATTTTGTTAATATAAATATTTTAAAGTTATAAAATATGTTTCCATTCTTTAAATATTGTTAAAAAATAAACTAAAACAATTTTTAAAATTTGATGAACAATAAAAATTTTAGAAATTTGTAAAAGTGGGTTTAGGTCACCCGCAGCAACCGCGTTAGTGTACTTCTCGGGTGCGACCACATCCCCAACAAGTCATTCATAAGTTTCAAATATTCCGTGCCCAAGGATGAAGTGAGATGGATATATAAAAGGCCGGAACATGGCGACGAATTTATGCTGCGATGCATGGGCGTACCGTTACAGAGGGAAATGGGATGTGACACAAGATATTTATTTTTTTTAACGATTTTAATTTTACCGGTTACATAGGAAATTTAAAATACTAATGAAAATATATTTATTTACTCAAAATTAATCGTAAAAAAATTTAGGATCAGTTATTTCGCTGGTCCGCTCTGAACACCTAGTGTTCGTCAATGCAGGATCAAGGGAAAATTCATCATTTCCTTGCAAATGTGTCGATGTTGTTTTTATCAGGCTGTTCGACTATCAGGCTATTCGGGATTGAGGTAGGAATAGGGAACTAACTACAAATTAAACACTGATGAATTATTAGTTGTATCATCCTGAAATAAAAAAAAATAATGTTGGTATAGTATGAACCTTCTACGTTTAGATAAATCCTGAAAAATATATAAACCGTTTTAATCTTATCGAACCTATAACAGAAAAAAATTAGTTAGTAAATATCAACTAACGAAAACGTTGGCAGAAGTAACAAATTTCTACATCTACTATTTTTTTGAAATGGTTCCCAAATGAGGTAGAGACCGATTGGAAGTATTTCTCACGTAGTTATATGCCCTCGGTGAATAAAATGACAATGTCAAAGCAAACGATCTCAAACTTGGGTCAAATTTTTGCGTGGTAGATCCTTTTAGCATTCTTTTAAAAATGTCACTTGCAGTACCTTGAACGGAAGCCTAAAAAAACTCTAATGAATAAACTACTTAGTTAAATAGTGTAAAAATAGTATTTATTTTGTTTTTGTTATTTTGCTTATTATATAGTTTATAGAACTCATTAATTTTAAATAAATATCATATTTCGCTCGTCTTGCACATACAAGTGTTATTAAGTCAATTACGTGCATTTAAGAGTATATTTTTACTTTTAGTAGGTAAATTTATGTTTAGAAATTTGTTAGAAACATGTTCAAAATATGTATTCAACTTTGTATGTAATGGTACAAATTTAAATAATAATAAAATTAGCAGGTATTCGTCAAAACTAATACCTACCTTGACTGCATTTTCTGAGGCCTCAGATATCAGATCTTTCTTTTTAAGAAGGTCAATCAGAGATCCCATATTAGCAATTTTGGCTTTAAGTCTTTTAACTTGACTTGAAAGAGTTTTAATTTTTCTTCTTTGGGTTCCTATTGTACGTTTCATGGTTTTAAAAACATACTTTCTTTTTGGAGAAGTCCAGTCATCAGGATAATTTCTTTTTCTGAAAAAATAAATACAAGACCATGAAAAATGTCTATTTTCTTGATTTAGCTACAAATCATATATTTTTTTTACATATTTGAAATTGCCAAAACCTTGTAAATGTTACAAAAATTCCACGCAAAATAATTTTTCCAAAAAAATTACCTTCTCTCTGGAGTTACGATAAGAGCAAGTTTTCCCTTGAAGCCTGATGATGGACCTGCAATGTCTGAAACATGCTGTTGTGATATAACATAGTTCTCAGTTTCAGAAGCCGTCAATGTTGTAGAAGAATCTTTTTCTCCTACAGGAACTGGTCGTTCTGGTATACCAGAAGATATCGGCATAATTTCTTCAAATGGTAGTTCTAATCTGCTAATGATAAAATCAATTGTTTGTGAAATTATATGAAAGTTGTATTGAGATTGAAACTTGAAAAATGCTTATAAGCACCAAAATATGATTTGGCTACTGCAGCCAAAATTAATTTAATGAATGTTAAAAAATACTTACATTTTCCTGGCAGGACGGAAATGACTTGAACAAATACAAGCCTTTTTAGGTATGACCTTCACTTCATCAAATCCTAACAAGGAGTACCAAATATTTCTCCTTTCAACATTTTTAGGAAACCTAAAAGTCATGTCTTCGTATAATTGTTTAAATGAAAAATTAATATTACCTAAATAATACTTGTTTGGCAGAAAAACCAAATGTGATTTAATTTTTAACACAATATATGAAACTTACATAATTATAAGTCGTTGCAATAAGTTAAAACAATCTTTTATGCATTATTAAAGAATTTATACAGTCAATAAAATACTAAATTCTACGCCCATGAACTATGTTTATAACCTTAAAAGTAACTTACCGATGAAATAATAAATCGGGATTTAAATAATCCACTTTGCGGCATACCACACATTGTTGAACCATATTTGTCTATTCAATCAATTTAAACCAATAAATCAATATGAAAAAGAAAATTTTAATCTAGCAGGATATAAAACACATTAGTAAACAAACACCAATGTACTGAAAATGGCCGACACAAATACAACAGTACCATTCTAATGGTTACGTTCCATTCATAAATAACAATGTTTGATAGCGCTTCGTTGCCGCTTCTATCATTTTTTCGCAGAAATGGTTGAAACTTAAATCATGGTAAAGTATCTTTGTCAATATTTATCTAGCAATATAATTTGTTGTGTTATTAGTTTCGAAAATTAGTGTTAACGTATATGTACAATTATTTTAGCGAAACAAAATATCTCATTTTCCAAGATAATTTTTAAATAGATTTAGGATTTTGGTAATGACGGAAAAAAATATGATAACTTTGACAACATTGAAACATAATATAAATTCAATAACACAGCGTTTAGATTGTTACCTGTTGTTGTCCCCAGCCGAAATGTCAACAAACTCGATCTTATTGTTCTAAATCTATGGGTGCGACCTACCTAAGGTTAAATTGCATTCGATCATTATTTTGCTTCAATTCTTTTCCAGGCGACCTATACGACCCTAGTTTGTCTACTGGCGAGTTTAATGGTGGGATTAAAGTAAGGCAATTTAGTTCGTAAATACCTTTCTTAGTGGTGAGCACACTGAAATTAATTGCAACAATCAGCAAAAATGTTGTCACAATTGTAAAAATTCTAAAAAAATAATAACATGGAACACTCATCAAATGATTCGAACTATCCTTCTTTAAAATATTTTACAGAGATACTAAAAAGAAAAACGAATTACCTAAATGACAACTGATCCTATTGTTAACATCCTAGACAGTTTAGAAAGTGAAGGGGGTGATCCATGGGATATAAAAAATGTTAACTTTGTAACTAAATCAGTTGAAGATATAAAAACAAAAAAAAGTCTAACATTTTACATATCAATATTAGAAGTATTAGGAAAAATCTTGAGGAACTACAATTATTCTTAGAAACATATCGCTTGAAACATATTGACGTAATTGTACTGAGTGAATCCTGGAATATTGAATCAATTGATAATTTTGGTATTACAGGCGTCACCACACTTTATAATAACAGCAAAAACAACCAGAACGATGGAATCCTTATTTATGTGAAATCCAACCTAGGCTTTTCTTTTCATAACACAATTTTACCTCATTGTAAAATTACTATTAGTCAAATTTGCTGCACAATAAATAACATGCTTGCTCCCTAATAACACAGGATCTTGCTGGGATGTCCCGCTAAGGTCCTCAGAATGTCCCAATGTTTCAGACTTAAGTACGACATGCCAGAGATGTTTCTTTTGGGACATCCCTGCAATGTTTTTATCAAGATGTTCTAGAAACATTCTTTTTTCTATTTTTTCAACAATTTTTTGTTCATATTACTTCTGTATTTGGTAATTGATTTTTAATCTGGTTAAACAGTTGTAAAATTTGATACATTGATAGTTAAAAAATGCAAATGCAAATAAAAATTATTTTATTTTTCAGATACTATTTATTAGACATTTTCTTATACCTTTAATTCCTATATTAAACAATAATTACTGAATATTTACAATAATATTTCATAGGTACTTTACGTCATTATTTAATAAACAACTATTCGTTGATGTAAAAATGAGTTCCCGAGTGTAATTATTTAAAAACGAAAACTATTGAAATTCCCGCATTTTGCAATTAACGATGATTGCCGATAATATCCGTGGGTCTACGGCTGCGCGCTGCGTATAGTTCTGTAGTTCATGTTCATAGTTCGGCCATTTTATTTGTTTTCGAGGCGATTGTGATTTTAGCTTGAAGTAAGTAAAAAATATTTTTATTTTTATGATGAGTCCCGAGAAAAAAGAAAGCTTTTAAATAAGTTCCAGCAACGATTTAAACGCATGAACAAAGCTGAATGATCTAAAATTAACCCAAAACTAAGTGAAGAAGCCTATATAACCTCACATCTCTACATATGTTAGTCTCTGTAGTATGTACAAAAACCACACGGAGGGTTATAGGCTTGTATATCAAGTGACTTTAGTTATTAATAGTTATATTTTTGAAATTGAAGGTTCAGTTTTTTGCCCAGCTTGGTGGAAATACTACTTATGAATTGATTAGACGCTGCATTGCACCAGTAATTGAGGACTCGTTATAGCAGAGCAGTTTTCCTTTCTGGGAAAAATACCTTTGGGACGACCCTTTAATCAAAAGCAGTAATTGGTAAATATAAAACTTTTTATAAATATAGTAATTTAAAATTATTCTAATTCTAAAATTACAGTGATTTACATTATGAAAAATAAAAAAAGTTCTAATTGTTTATAACGTACATCACTGTAACTTTTTCAAGACAAATTCTTAACACACTTCATGTTTCACATCACTAATTTACGAATAATTATTTTAGAAGCTGCACAGAAATCAGGTCATGAATCCAACAACAAGGAAACCGAGCTAAGAATTGATGATTGGCTGAGAAGAGCAAAAGAACGCAATTTTAGAATGCAAATGAAAAAAAATAAACTCAATGGTAATTCAATTGTTTTTTGAATAAATTTTTTTTAAATCATTTTTGTTTAATTTTTTAGTATTTACACTCCTAGGAGTGTAAATATGTGTAGTAAAGGGGAAAATATTATTTGTTCTCACATCCCAAGGATGTTTGATTTAAGTACCCTGGATGTTTGTAGTACGTCCCGGGTCATCCTACAAACATCCCGACGGGATGTTTGTATGACATCGCAAATGAGGACACGGCTGTTGCCAGAAACATCGCGAGGTAAATAGGGATGTTTCTATTGTCCCATATGTATGTTTCTAAGATGCCTTACAGATGTTTCTGTGTTATTAGGGCTACAGAGCACCTTCAACAAATGTGGATTTTTTTGTAAATAAACTCGAAAATTATTTGCAAAACATTCCTCAAAGCCAAACAGACATATTTGTTGGAGACATAAATATTGATATCCTGGAAAAGAAAGATCTTGTTTCGAATAATTATTTCTCACTGATGTCATCATTAGGCTATAAGTCATATATAAACGCTTACACGAGGGTAACACCTACAACATCAACTTGTATAGACCATATATTTATGAAGAGAAATCTACAATATACTAACCTAAAATATAAGTCATTCGTTATCAATGCAGATGTTACTGATCACTACCCTATATTTCTTGGACTGCATTATGACGATTTATCTGTTCCAAACACAAAAAAAACTAAAGTCATCGAAGTCCTTGACGATAATAAATTTTTAAGTCTAATAAAACTTGTAATAAATATAACTATAATAACCCAAATGTAGCCTTTTCAACATTTTTAGATATATTCTTAGAAATATATAATCAGTGCCTAAACAAAAAAGAGATAAATATGAAATGCTCTAAAAAATAAAACCATGAATACCACAGGCCATTATTAATTATATAAAACACAGAGACAAATTGAAATTTATAGCAACTAAGAGTAAAAATGAAATATTATCAATAGTAACACCACAAGTGATTGAATTTTCGCGATAAGTCTGTCGATTCATTTCATAACGAAACTGAGTTTTCTTCAAGCAACTCAGTTGAGTTATGAAATAAGAGACAGACTTATAAGATGAATTCAATCACGAGTGGAATTTTATTAGACTATTTCACAAACAAAGTAAAAGGTCTCATTTTGACGTCTGTAGCTGTAATTATACAAACTACAAGGTCTCATTTTGACGTTTGTAGCTGTAATTATTTTTTTTCAAAATGTCAAAATTTGTTTTGCAATTCGTATCCATGATTACGCCGTGAAAATACCACGCTGATAGACCAATCAGGATTGAAAGACAGCTGGTATTATCGCGATAATACCAGCTGTCTTTGGTTTGTGATTGGTCAGATTTTATGAAAATTCGAAGATGAGTGAAATAGTCAAATGAATATAAATCATATCGCAATCAACTCAACAAAATGCAGTGAAAAATAATTATTACAAACAATCAATCAAAATAAAAATGATATCAGAAAATTGTTTAAAGTAGTTTCGGAATTAAGTAATACTGACAACGGCAAAAACAGTAAAACAATAGAGATTCATGATGGGGATGATATTAGATTTAATAACGATGGTGACATGGCTATTGCAACAAATATTTCAACAAAATTGGTATAAAAATGGCTAGTCAAATTAAAAGAGCTGATAATAACTACAAAAATAGATACCTAATTTCTACTGAATCTATGTTCTTATATCCAGCTACTGAAAATTAAATATATTAACTCCCTAAAAAATAATTCTTCTCCTGGCATAGATGGAATAACAACCAAAATGATAAAATTAATACATCCATATATTACATCTCCACTCCTACATATAATTAACTTAATATTTGAAACAGGCATAGTCCCAGACAAATTTAAAATATCAATCATAACCCCAATTTATAAAAGCGGCAATGCGACAGATATTTCTAATTACAGACCCATTAGCATAACTAATTTTTCAAAAAATTTCGAAAAATGCATGAAAACTAGGCTTAATGATCACCTGAATAAGTATTACATAAAAATCAATTTGGATTTAGGGAAAGTAAACGTACTTCTGATGCAATGTTTGAAGTAGTTAACTCAATAAAGGATGGCTTGGAAAAAAATAAAAAATGCATTGCCGTCTTCTTAGATTTGGCAAAGGCCTTTGACACGGTTCCACATAATAGACTACTCAAGGTATTGGAACATTACGGGGTTCGTGGAACCGTATTAGAAGTCTTCAAGAACTACCTTAATAATAGAAAACAAATCGTTAACTAGGAATCCCCCAGGGCACTGTATTGGGCCCTTTACTCTTTATTGTATATATAAATTCTTTACTATGTCTGAATACTAGTAAATCCACAATTTCATATACAGACTACACTGTGCTAATTTTTGAAGGAGACTCCTGGGAAGGAGTTAGAGAAAAAGCTTCAGAAGGTATTCAAAAAGTTAAAATTACAACAGACCTAATTACAACAAATTGAATTTAGAAAACTCTACTGATGAGATAATAGAATGTGACAATATCAAGTACTTAGGTGTTACCATTGATAAACATCTTAAATGGGATCAACATGTAACTGAATTAGTGAAAAAAATCCATAAGCTTATATACAAAATGTACCATATCCGTAAAATTATAAATAAAGAACAACTGTTGATTGTATATAGAGCACTGGTAGAGTCGCTCATAAGATATGGCATATTAGTATGGGGTGGTTTATATGAGAACACCTTACATCAACTAAATGTAGTTCAAAATTACATACTGAAAGTTATGTTCAATAGAAACAAGTACTTTTCAACCAGTTTTTTGTATAATGAAAACATTTGAAATGTCAGATATCTTTATTTCCTAACCATTTCAACATTCTACTATAAAAATAGTCATCATCTCCAACAAATATCTCATTTTTATAACACACGAACAAAACATAATGCACAAGTAGCAATACCACTTTTCAAAAAAGACTCCTCTCAAAGATTTGTTATATATTTAGCACCAAAAGTTTTTAATATACTGCCTATAGAAATAAGATCATCTACCACTGTGAAACTATTCAACAAAAAATTTAAAAAATATATCTGTAATAAGTTCGAAACACTTTAGTTTTAATTTTTTTTTAAATTCTTTTAGTTAAGTAGATAATTCTACTTTGTTCTTTTACACATTAGAATATAATATAATTATAATAATAACATTGAACCTAGGTTAAGTCTCATTAATTTATGTAACCGACTTTTGCACACACAAGTGTTGTACACTTAGGGGCGAAAAAACAAAAAGCTGAACCTACAATATTATTAACTTCTACACATATATGTTATAATTGTATATTTTATGTGCAATAAATAAATAAATAAATAAAATTATCTCCTGGCGAGTTTATGTGCACCCTAAAATACCTAGGCATTACATAACCAGCCTAATCAGGATTAGGCTTGGAAATGCATGTTATCCTAAATGTTAGTGTAGACCTAATCTCAAGAATAATGACGTCTGTGAACTCTGCAATCAAATTGGAGATTTAAACCACATCTTTTTCATGTGTGATAAATATAAAAAGCATATGGTGATGTTATTTAAAAATATGTGTATTAGTAGTGTGTCCTTTCCATTTAGTATATAAATGGTATTGTCAAATTTCAATGATGATATTGTGATGTTATATAAACT
The DNA here is from genome assembly GCA_949320105.2 of Crepidodera aurea. Taxonomy (NCBI): domain Eukaryota; kingdom Metazoa; phylum Arthropoda; class Insecta; order Coleoptera; family Chrysomelidae; genus Crepidodera; species Crepidodera aurea. The sequence continues at coordinate 98,265,004 of OX439473.1, forward strand.
TTTTAAAAGTAACTGGAATTCGTCTATAAGCGCAATTTGAATAAGCTCGTTGCTTTACCCAATTGTTTATTTTTCCTTTTTACCGAGGCCTATAGTGTTTGTGTTTATTAAAAATGTCCCGACCTGCAACTGGACAAGAAGAAAATACCAGTTGATATATCCAGTTAATTAATAAAATATTAATATAAATAAATTTATTAAACAGTGACTAAATGTACAATTCTTATTTTTTACTTTATACCAAGTTCTTCATCTGTCCATTTAGATGGGTCTGGGTATGGAAATTCACCCTAAAAAACGCAAAATTAATTTAAAAGACTTTCATAACGAGTTAAAGTTTTAAAAAAGAAAATATTTTGGGTAAAGGGTTTAAATAATTGATCAAATTAACTACAGTATAGATTTATTAATATATTTAAATGTAACTTACTAATATATGTTCGGGTTCTGTCCATAAATGCCACAAAATCCACCACCACGCTGCCCCTTGAACTGCCTCAGCCATGTATATCAGGTTTTTCGAAACTGGGGCCCCCTTACGATAATTGCAACTAAAAAATAAAAATGGCAATATAGGTATAAAAACTAAAAATTACATAACAATTGTTCAGATTGAAAATTGTTTACCTGCCATGGTTGCGAACACTTTGGTTAACCTGATTGGGCCGAACATTTTTTAAAAGCCTTAGGGCTGGCAGAGCCCTAGAAGTTAACATTTCCTAAATTTTTATTGTCCTTAAATTTTATATTTGACAGATGACAGTCTTCTTTTTCGTATGACCTAAGTAATTAAGTATTTTATGTTGTTTGCAACTCAGTTCCTCTTTCCTTAATACCCTCGTGTATTTCAACAAGCAGTAAAATTAATAATTTGCATCTTAGCCTACTTGTATTAAATACAATGCGATCTACTCGCTCTATCAATCGACAGAAAATATGTCCAAATATTCAAATAACCCAGCACTAAATTCAAAACAATAACAAAGGATGTATATAATTTACCTGATACGCTTCTCGTAAAGGTCCTAAAATTTTGACTTTTGACGTTACCGACGAAGAAAAATTTAATTTAGGTTATTCTTTCAACTCCAATTTATTCTGTAACATTTTTCTTAGTCTCAGTCAAAAATGGCTCAAATATCAGCCACAGAGCAAAAAGGAATGCAGCAAATTGATCTCACAACTTTAAATATACAACAATTATCTACCTTAAAGCAGCAATTAGATCAAGTAAGTAATTTCAGTTTTCGGCTCATGTGTTCTAAACTTGTTGCATTTCATAGGAACTGAACCTGTTTCAAGAATCTCTCGCCTCGTTGAAAATGGCTCAGGGTAAATACCAGACTTCTGGTGAAACTTTGGAAAAAATCATTCCAGATGCTGAAGGGCAGGATATTTTAGTTCCATTAACTGGATCTGTATCCTTTTTATATTACTAGAATAGTTACAAAGGACATTTATTATGATTAGTTTGCATACTTTTGGAGGGATAATTAAAATATATCCTTAATATATAAATTATTAGTTCTTTTTCTATTGGTATTGATATTTTTCTTAACTCTTTACTTAGATGTATGTTCCTGGCAAACTACATGATACAAAAAATGTAATTCTAGATATTGGGACTAGATATTATGTAGAAAAGGTAATTTTTTTTGATATGCAGTAAGAAAACATTAAAATATTATTATTTTAGGATATCGAAGGAGCAAAGGACTATTTTAACAGAAAAGTTAAATTTGTAACAGAACAAATGGAAAAAATTCAGTGGTTAGGTATTGAAAAAAGTAAAATTAGAGATGCCGTCTTGGAAATTGCTGAAATGAAGATGCAACAGCAACAGCAGCAGCAGCAAAGTTGAATTGCCAGTTACAATTAGTTTATTTATTTTTCATTAATACTGAATTAAAATTTGAAAAAATTTGTCAGAATTGAAATCAATTTATTGCTTTATTTTATTTAAATACTTTTGACTTCTTTGTGAGTATGAAAAATACACAAACCAAAGGTTTTAAGTAGAGACTCATGGAAGAGGAAAAAGTTAATTTTTCTCTTTAAGTAGAGAGTTTGCGGCTAATACCTATATTTTGTTATTTTCTAATAAAATAAAAATATTAAATTTTATTCATTTTTATTTTTTGGTATACATTTTTTTAAGAGGATTTCTATTGGGGCCGGAGAGTTTCTAAAATTTAGTCTTCAGCGAAACTATACAAATTTTAAAATTATACCTTCAGTAGTCTAAAAGTTGATTACAAGTACCATCCACAGAACTCATAGAACTAGAAGGCCAATACCGTTGTTCAATTTTCAATCAAAAATTGAACATAAATCTACATTTTTAATAAATCTATCGACACAGGAGAGTTTCCTGATTATTGGAAACTTTCTTATGTCACCCCAATATACAAATCGGGTAGCAAGTCAGACATCAAAAATTACCGACCCATATCTATTCTCAGTACTATACCTAAGGTATTTGAGAACATTATAACACATTTCCTTACCTATGACTGCTCTGGCATTATAACTGAACAACAATACGGTTTTTGTGCTGGGAAATCGACTGAATTAAATTTAGTTACCTATGTCGACTTCCTGTCAGAAGCTTTGGAGAAGGGTTGCCAGATTGATTCTGTGTATACTGATTTTTCTAAGGCTTTTGACAGAGTCAACCATAATGTCTTACTTCAAAAGCTTGATAAATATGGTGTACGTGGGGTTTTACTGCAATGGATTAGTACCTATCTAACGAACTGGACTCAAATGGTTAGAGTAAATCATCACTATTCTAATTTAATTCAGGTAACATCAGGTGTTCCTCAAGGGTCACACCTCGGTCCCTTACTTTTTAACTTATTTATTAATGACATCATTCGTTGTTTCCGGCATGGCAAAGCACTATTATTTGCTGATGATCTAAAAGTTTTCCAAACTGTTAAAACCATTTACGATGCCCTCAGCCTTCAGTCTGACCTTGACAACCTGTCCAACTGGTGTTCCCTAAATGGCATGGACTTGAATGCTGTAAAGTGCCACGTCATGCGTTTTTATCGATCACAAGTACCTACTACTTTTCATTATAACTTAAATGGTCAGATCTTGGATCCCACTTTAAGCTTTAACCAACACATACCTACGGCTATCCATAAATCAATGAAAATGTTAGGTTTTATCAAAAGGCTAACCCACGATTTCACTGACACTACTGCAATTAAAGTCCTATATTGTTCACTAGTCAGACCCCACCTAGATTATTGTTCCTCTGTCTGGTCTCCACATTATATCACATATAGCAGGAACATCGAAAAAGTACAACAAAATTTTCTGAGATACATAGCTTATAAACTGGGTGCCCTCAGTGATTATGAATCGATAGAGCTTTTCTTAGCATCCCCTCATTAGAAACTAGGAGAAAACAGAGAGACCTCACATTGCTTTTTAATATTATCAATGGCAGATGCAGCTGTAGTGAACTTCTATCAAAAATAAATCTTCTTGTTCCAACCCGCACAACTCGACAGCAACAAACTTTTCATGTACCTTTGTATCGTTTAAACCAAGCGTTTAATAGCTGCATCCCAAAAGAATGTTAAGACTAGCCAATACTCACAGTAATCTTGAGATGTTTAACACCTCCCTTCATCATTTTAAAACTCAATTACTGAATACAGAGCTTTAACGTTTAATGTTTTAATGAACCTTTTTTGTCGTGTCCTGCTTATTTTTATTTTTACTATGTATGACAAGTGATTATGCCACTTTTATATGTTTATATGTTCTTTGTTCGTATACTTTTTAAATTGTAATCTTTATCTTAAATGGGCTTGCCCGTAAATAAATAAATAAATAAAGTAATTTGCACAACGATTATTAGTATTGCGTAAATCCGACAACGCCGTGAAAACACGCCACCTCGCACAAACCGACGCGGTTAAATAACAATAAAAAAACAGTCTAGACACTCACCCTTGATTTCGACCGTTAGAACGTTAGAATATTAGCCAGGCGAAAAACAATTTTTTTTATCAAGCCTTTTGTCTGGATGCTTCGTTGCAACCGGCAAAGCCGCGCTTGTAGATTTAGTATCTCTCAACCCGCCTCATCGTTCATATCGTAGCGATGCGGTGGAAAATATTTGCAATTAAAAATTAAATTAAAATCAGTATCGCTCAACACCTCTTCAGTTCAGATCACAATTAGTATATCTCCACACTTCGTATAGTTCGGATCGCACAAAATCGATGCGATCGAATATTTGCAACTTCAATTTCCAAATTCATTTTTTAAACATTCACTTCAGTGAATTGCTCAACTAGTTGAAATATTATACTCGTTATTTATAGTTAAGTTATAGTACATGTTTTTATGTGTTGTTCTTCGTTAAAGGAATTTAAATAAAAGGTGTTATGAAATTCCTGATGTTTTATTGGTAATACTGGAGAGACGGGGGAAAGAGTTCTTGTACGTTCTACACATACAGTCCACATTATTGAAAAGCAAAAATCAAACAGGGTTTAAAAGGTCAGCAAGACAAGGCTGTACCGGGAAACCGCTGCAAAAGTGCTCAAATCACTTCAACCGTTTTGCTGAAACGGTCCCTAGTGTAGCACAACTATGAGCATGCGCAGTGAAACCGCTGCCATGACAGGGGTGTTTTAAGTGGAATTCATGGCCACTGAAATATACATTTTCACCGTGAGTACTTTCTAAAGATGGAATAGTGAAGTAAGTACAACTGAAATTGTAGTCAGGGACGAATTAAAAGGAAATTTCGGTGGGATTATGCCTGAATAACTGTAAACTGGTAAATCCTTTCTTGTCAAAGGTATGTCACCAAGTTTTACATTTGTTGCATACTTTTTGTTACACACTATAAATAAATAAAACAAAAAAATCATTTAACATAATTTCTTCCTTTTCAGTTCTCCCCTTACATTTTCTGTTTGCATCCTAGCAAAACTATAGTAACGTATTTTACTATAAATTTTTACAATAAATTTGATTAATTTCATTTTATGGTTGATTTCATACATTGAAATGTCAAAAACATGGTTCTCTAATGAAGAAAACCATTGCCTATCTTCGAATAGAGTTCCTGATATATTTGTCACAAAAACATCCATAAATTTTTCGTTCGTCAGACTCATTATTTGCTTATTTTTTCTCTCTGTGAACATACGCACTTCACAACATCTGCAGAAGGCTTGATTAATCCAGAAAAAGAGGCAGCTCTGTGTTTTCAATGCAATAATTTGAAGTAATCAAGATCTACACTTCCTTTTCTCTCTTCTTCCATTTCAGAAAGGCACACATTACACTTGATTATTTTTTTTATGTTCTTCACAGAAAACCTGCAATGTATGCAACATTTTCTGTCAAGTTAGATAATGTAGGGAGAAATTGAAGTAAGATATTCCTGGAATTTGTCCTTTGTTTTTACAGGAAAGCACCATGCACTTAGACATCTTGAAAACACTGAGTCAAATAACTAAAAACTAGTGAGGTCTCTTAAATACTACACGATAACAGAATGAAAACAACACAAAAAGTATATTGAGATAAATAATTACCGATGGCGGCGCCACACGTCCATCAGCTGTTCACACGAAACGCGTAATTTTTGGTAAATAGTGCATTAAGTTATACTGAGTGAATGGTTTATTTGTAGTATTTTAAGACTTTTTGTGATTGTTTGAGGTTTTTGATTTGGAAATTACCATAATATACCTGTACATGTAAGTATTTAGACTCAATTGAACCTGTTTTTTGTGTCGTTATTCTAAAATTGAGGTTATTTATTTAGCAAATCTTACGTTTTTCAGAAATTTATTGTTTACTTCTGTTTCTGTGTGCTTTTTTTGTGTTTCAGGATGAATATAGCCTAGAGGTATTATCATCTTCACCTCTACTAATATAGAATGATATTGGAAGGGAGCTAAATCATATGCCAAAGAAACATACAACAGTTTTCTGCTGATAAATTCTATTTCAATTTTTTCAGGATAATAATTGTAATTGTAAAAGTGATTTAAATAAAAAATGATTTGATTGATTTATGGTAAAATATATCCTATTCCTTGTTTCAAAATTATTTTTTAAATCAATATCAAATTAAAATATAAAAAAATTAAGAAATTTTTTTCTTGGCTTAAAACACTTCATAGGCCATCAAATGTAAAATTTTTTATTTCGTTTATCTACTTTGTTTTTTTCAAAATAAACACAAAATGTATATTTTTTAATCCTTTATTTTAACATAAGTTCAAAGCTAACTTTGAATTATTCAGTTTTAGTAGTATTTAACATTTTATTATAATAATTCATTACTAATTGTAACTGTATAATTATTGAAAACAGGTGTTGTACAAGAGGGGAACATAATAATGGTATTTTTAAAATTATGATGTGACAAAGGTTTTATTTTACTGAATATTACCTTTAGAAAAATGATAAGTTGAAATATCAGCAATGATGTGCACACCTAATTAGATTTTAAGTTTACATATATAAAAGTACAACTGTACACAGTTTCGACAGTTTGTAAGGACAAGTTTACTTAGTTTATAGGCACCACTTTGCTGTCTTCTAACTAACCATCATTCCTTGCACGTTTAATGGTTTTAACATCAAGTGGCTTACTGGGCAAATGATGTGATGGCACACACTTTTTGCACTACTTGGGTGCTATTTTGTTTGAAATAATTCCTAAAAACATTTCAGTAGTAATCAAGAAATAATCTCAGAAATGCTAATCTTTATCTTACCTGAATTTGTAATATAACCTTCAGATTCAAAATTGATCATACTTTTTCCGGAATTTACGACGATCAACTTCCTCGATGACACCTTTTTTGTTGCTTCTTGGGTGGATCATAATGAAAGTGTAATTCCGGATTTTTAGTATACCCATAAACGCAATAGTTTGTATTATTTTTATTGGGCATTTTTAACGTTTAACTAACAAATAACAACAAAATACACGAAGCCAAAATCAAAACACACGTTCGAATTGCAGGTAAACAAACAAAATTATGCTTTTCGTGAAGGTTCAAATTAATACCGGTGGTGTCGCTTCAAAGTTGTGCTCGTCTCAATACCTAATACGATAATGCGGAATTAATAAAACACTGAAGCAAGAACACAATTCAACAATAACAACAACACACCTAAGTCCGGCTCTGATAAAAAATTTCGTCAGACTAAGTCAAAGGTGTTGATGTTAAATAACAGCGTTGCCAAATGAGTTGTGGGAAATCCTAATTCTTTATTGAGACAAATAATTATCGATGGTGGCGCCACTTTCCTCGATCAGCTGTTCAACGAAACGCGTAAGTTTTGATAAATAGTGCATTAAATTATACTGAGTGAATGGTTTATTTGTAGTATATACCTGTACATGTAAGTATTTAGACTCAATTGAACCTGTTTTTTTTTTTGTGTCGTTATGCTAAAATTGAGGTTATTTATTTAGCATATTCTTACGTTTTTCAGAAATTTATTGTTTACTTCTGTTTCGGTGTGCTTTTTTTTGTGTTTCAGGATAATTATATCCTACATGTATTATAATCTACACCTCTACTAATATAGAATGATATTGGAAGGGAGCTAAATCATATGCCAAAGAAACATACAACAGTTTTCTGCTGATAAATTTTATTTCAATTTTTTCAGGATAATTGTAATAGTGATTTAAATAAAAAATGATTTCTAAGAACATATCCTATTCGTTGTTTCAAAATTATTTTTTTAAATCAATATCAAATTAAAATATAAAAAATTAAGAAAATTTTTTCTTGGCTTAAAACACTTCGTAGGCCATCAAATGTATGTGTTGCAAAACTTTTTGTTTTGTTTATCTACTTTGTTTTTTCAAAATAAACACAAAATGTATATTTTTTAATCATTTATTTTAACAAGTTCAAAGCTAACTTTGAATTGTTCAGTTTTAGTAGTATTTTATTATAATAATTACTAATTGTAACTGTATAATTATTGAAAACAGGTGTTTTCCAAGAGAGGAACATAATAATGGTATTTTTAAAATTATGATGTGACAAAGGTTTTATTTTACTGAATATTACCTTTAAAAAATGATAAGTTGAAATATCAGCAATGATGTGCACACCTAATTAGATTTTAAGTTTACATATATAAAAGTACAATTGTACAGTGTCGACAATTTGTAAGGACAAGTTGACTTAGTTTATAGGCAACACTTTGCTGTCTTCTAACTAACCATCATTCCTTGCATATTATCTGGCATATTGGCATATTATCTGCAATTGTGACCAGGACTTTCTATAATCTCTTTGTTCAAATTTCCTTCAGGAACAGGCCCAATGTTCGCTATACTTTCTATTCTGTTCTCTACATGTTGGGCTTCTGTAGGATTTGTTTCTTGAGCTGTGACTGTAAAATGTTACCAGTAGCTGACCCTAAATATTCCAATAGCTGAACCGTGGGTCAGGTATTGGAAGCATTAAATATCTAGTAGTGTTAATTTTAGTGGATAATGCGCTTTAGTTTACTATTGAATAGAGCATAATTTTGAACGATTTCATGAAAACCCTATAGCTGACACAGGTGTCAGGCATTGGCTTAACCAATTTTGTTTACTAACCAGTACCTGACACCCCATTCTAACAATACAAAATACATTTAAATTAAAAATTCGCCACTAAAACAACATTTATACTTAATATCATGGTGATAAGTACAATTGAATTGCAAAAAATAAGACACTTACTTTTTTATCCCCTATATTTATTCACGTAGGATCTTAATAAATATATTTATAGAAGACGTCTACACATAACCTTCTGGTGAAAATATTCTATCAAAAATGTTAGTTTAGTGTCACTAATCTAAGAGTATAGAAACCGGATAGATAACATTCATACCAACCAATACAATTGAAGATATTCAGAACACAGGAAGTATATTGCTTAATTTTGTTTAAACAATGTAACGTGTCAGGCTTAGGGACTGTGTCAGGCATTGGTACGTTTACGTTAGTATCAATATTTTTTATAATTTTATCGTTAACTATTGATAGTTTGTACCATCGATGTTTAAGGAACTTGAAGAACTTCAAAATTACCCGCCATTTTTACTGCTAAAAATATTTTTAAAATAATAGTTATTTATGATATAAGTGCTAAAAGTGATATTTTATTTTGTGAGAAGGGAAGTTTCATCCCTTCAAACAAAATAAAATCACTGTTAGCACCTATATCATACACTATTTTTTCTACAAAAACCATCAAAAGTACAAATTAACGCATACCTATTTTACAATAATTAATTGATAAAATAATAGCCTCGAGATTATCAGTTTTGAATCCAATTTCATCTAATCTATTTATGAAACAAGTTGCCAAGGTAAACAAAAACCGAATTTGTTGATTTGTCTTTGTTGACAACTAACGTCAATAAATCACGAATTATTCTTTCTCGTTTCTTCGTTCCTCGATGGAAAGTTATTAAGAAAATGTATTTCTACCGCCGGAAATTGAAGAAGCTGCTTTTGAATTATTGCCTAGTAAGTAAAAGCAACAGTACGAGTTTTCATACAATCGTTTCTTGAAATGGTGTGATCACAAAAATGTCAGTGGCAAATACAAACACCATTAAAAGTCCAAATTAACGTCACTTTAAACACGTGTCATAAAATGGCATTTTAGACACTGACAGCATGCGTTAAAAATTATACTTTTACTGACGTTTGTAGAAAAAACATTTTAATACTATTTTTAATAAACAAATAAATTTAATTTTATTTCATTAAATTAAACAAAATTGCAGAAAAATAAAATATAATTACATTCATTTTCTCTTACAATTTCTTTTATTAAATATTATAATAAAAATCAACAAACTGGCCTTGAGGAACTAGTTAATTATTTGAAAATAATTATAAACAAACACCATTCATTCTAACAGAATATTTTCCAATTGACAAAAATTCTTTAATGAATTAGTAAATGTCCTTTTAGATGTGACTTCTGTCTAAATGTTTTTTCAGATGTGACTTCTGAGTAAATGATTTTTCACAAACGTTGCATTTAAAATTCTTAACACCAGAATGAATTAGTAAATGTAATTTCAGAGACCCCTTGTGAGTAAATGATTTTTTACAAACGTCGCATTTAAAATTCTTAACACCAGAATGAATTAGTAAATGTCCTCTCAGATTTGACTTCTGAGCAAATGATTTTTCACAAACATTGCATTTAAACTTTTTATCACCAGGATGAATTTGTAAATGTTGATTTAAATCACTTTTCCGAATAAATGATTTTTCACAAATATTGCATTTAAATTTTTTATCACCAGAATGAAATAGTAAATGTTGATTTAAATAACTTTTCCGAATAAATGATTTTTCACAAGCATTGCATTTAAATTTTTTATCACCAGAATGAATTAGTAAATGTTGATTTAAATCACTTTTCCGTATAAATGATTTTTCACAAGCATTGCATTTAAATTTTTTATCACCAGAATGAATTAGTAAATGTTTATTTAAATTACTTTTCCGAATAAATGATTTTTCACAAGCATTGCATTTAAATTTTTTATCACCAGAATGAATTAGTAAATGTTGATTTAAATCACTTTTCCGAATAAATGATTTTTCACAAGCGTTGCATTTAAAATTCTTAACACCAGAATGAATTAGTAAATGATCTTTCAGATGAGACTTCTTAGTAAATGATTTTTCACAAACATTGCATTTAAATTTTTGATGAATTAGTAAATGTAATTTCAGAGACCCCTTTTGAGTAAATGATTTTTCGCAAACGACACATGTATAATCACTTGTGTGAACTAATAAACGCGAATCAAGATTGCCTTCTTGAGAACGTGTATGTTTACAAACATTGGGCTTATATTTTTCTTCATCATTAGTAAAACATTGTTGGCAACCACCCTCTTCAAAATTCTTGCTGTTCTTATCAACTTCTTCTAAAAGTAGTTCACTTTCATCCTTGATATGTATTTCTTCGTCTTCAAAATTAAAACTGTTATCACTGAATAATTTTGTCTCAATATCTGTATATTGAACTGTACAAGAATTTTTTGTAACATCATGTGTCTCCTCTATCTTGAGATACTTCCCCTCTAGTTGTTTAATGTTCTTATCAACTACTTCTAAAGGTAGTTCAGTTTCATCCTTGACATGTATTTCTTCTGGTTCAATCTTAAAACTGTTATCACTGAATAATTTTGTCTCAATATCTTTATTTTGAACTGTACAAGAATCCTCTAATTTGATATATTGCCCCTCTAATTGTTTAATGTTTATTTCACTCTCCCATTCGGGTTCAATTTTTATTTCTTGAGATCCCATATTTGTAAAAGGTAAAAGTAAAAACATCTACTACCCAAAACTCCAAAACAAACTGACAATTGACAATCCAGTGTTCCTCAAACATCGATATCGATAGTATCGATGGTACATATGCATCGTTACTATCAAAAAATATATCGAGCATTTAACGTCTTAAAAAAAGAATTTTACATTGTTTTAAGTCTATTGAGACAAATAATTACCGATGGCGGCGCCACAGTCGTCGATCAGCTGTTCACACGAAACGCGTAATTTTTGGTAAATAGTGCATTAAGTTATACTGAGTGAATAGTTTAATTGTAGTATTTTAAGACTTTTTGTGATTGTTTGAGGTTTTTGATTTGGAAATTACCATAATATACCTGTACATGTAAGCATTTAGACTCAATTGAACCTGTTTTTTGTGTCGTTATTCTAAAATTGAGGATATTTATTTAGCATATCTTACGTTTTTCAGAAATTTATTGTTTACTTCTGTTTCTGTGTGCTTTTTTTGTGTTTCAGGATGAATATAGCGTAGAGGTATTATCATCTTCACCTCTACTAATATAGAATGATATTGGAAGGGAGCTAAATCATATGCCAAAGAAACATACAACAGTTTTCTGCTGATAAATTTTATTTCAATTTTTTCAGGATAATAATTGCAATTGTAAAAGTGATTTAAATAAAAAATGATTTCTAAGAACCTACTTTTGATTGATTTATGGTAAAATATATCCTATTCGTTGTTTCAAAATTATTTTTTTAAATCAATATCAAATTAAAATATAAAAAATTAAGAAAATTTTTTCTTGGCTTAAAACACTTCATAGGCCATCAAATGTATCTGTTGCAAAACTTTTTGTTTTGTTTATCTACTTTGTTTTTTCAAAATAAACACAAAATGTATATTTTTTAATCCTTTATTTTAACATAAGTTCAAAGCTAACTTTGAATTATTCAGTTTTAGTAGTATTTAACATTTTATTATAATAATTCATTACTAATTGTAACTGTATAATTATTGAAAACAGGTGTTGTACAAGAGGGGAACATAATAATGGTATTTTTAAAATTATGATGTGACAAAGGTTTTATTTTACTGAATATTACCTTTAGAAAAAGATAAGTTGAAATATCAGCAATGATGTGCACACCTAATTAGATTTTAAGTTTACATATATAAAAGTACAACTGTACACAGTTTGTAAGGACAAGTTTACTTAGTTTATAGGTAACACTTTGCTGTCTTCTAACTAACCATCATTCCTTGCACATTTAATGGTTTTAACATCAAGTGGCTTACTGGGCAAATGATGTGATGGCACACACTTTTTGCACTACTTGGGTGCTATTTTGTTTGAAATAATTCCTACAAACATTTCAGTAGTAATCAAGAAATAATCTCAGAAATGCTAATCTTTATCTTACCTGATTTTGTAATATAATCTTCAGATTTAAAATTGATTACACTTTTCCCGGAATTTACGACGATCAACTTCCTCGATGACACCTTTTTTGTTGCTTCTTGGGTGGATCATAATGGAAGTGTAATTCTGGATTTTTAGATTTCCTAGAGGTATACCCATAAACGCAATAGTTTGTATTATTTTTATTGGGCAGTTTTAACGTTTAACTAACAAATAACAGCAAAATACACGAAGCACAAAATCAAAACACACGTTCGACTTGCAGGTAAACAAACAAAATTATGCTTTTCATGAAGGTTCAAATTAATACCGGTGGTGTCGCTTCAAAGTTGTGCTCGTCTCAATACTTTTTGTTTCGATGTACCACAGAGCAAGATCAATAAAAATCAAATATTGAGGTATTCAAATTTCATGAAATTTTATTATATTAGAAATTACTCGAAACCCGATAGTATCGATATTTTTTATAATTTTATCGATAGTTTGTACCATCGATGTTTAAGGAACACTAATCCAGTGTTGCCAACATACCGCTTGAAGAACTTCAAAATTACCCGCCATTTTTACTGCTATAACAATATTTTTAAAATAAAACATTTTAATACTATTTTGTTCTTTCAGATGAGACTTCTTACTAAATGATTTTTCACAAACATTGCATTTAAAATTTTGATGAATTAGTGAATGTAATTTCAGAGACCCCTTTTGAGTAAATGATTTTTCGCAAACGACACATGTATAATTTTTTTCACTTGTGTGAACTAATAAACGCGAATCAAGATTGCCTTCTTGAGAACGTGTATATTTACAAACATTGGGCTTATATTTTTCTTCATCATTAATAAAACATTGTTGGCAACCACCCTCTTCAAAATTCTTGCTGTTCTTATCAACTTCTTCTAAAAGTAGTTCAGTTTCATCCTTGATATGTATTTCTTCTTCTTCAATCTTAATACTGTTATCACTGAATAATTTTGTCTCAATATCTGTATATTGAATTGTACAAGAATCGTTTGTAACATCATGTGTCTCCTCTATCTTGAGATACTTCCCCTCTAGTTGTTTAATGTTCTTATCAACATCTTCTAAAAGTAGTTCAGTTTCATCCTTGATATGTATTTCTTCTGCTTCAATCTTAAAACTGTTATCACTGAATAATTTTGTCTCAATATCTTTATTTTGAACTGTACAAGAATCCTCTACTTTGATATACTGCCCCTCTAATTGTTTAATGTTTATCGCACTCTCCCATTCGGGTTCAATTATTATTTCTTGAGAATCTTGAGATCCCATATTTGTAAAAGGTATTGAGACAAATAATTACCGATGGCGGCGCCACAGTCGTCGATCAGCTGTTCACACGAAACGCGTAATTTTTGGTAAATAGTGCATTAAGTTATACTGAGTGAATGGTTTATTTAGGGTATTTTAAGACTTTTTGTGATTGTTTGAGGTTTTTGATTTGGAAATTACCATAATATACCTGTACATGTAAGTATTTAGACTCAATTGAACCTGTTTTTTGTGTCGTTATTCTAAAATTGAGGATATTTATTTAGCATATCTTACGTTTTTCAGAAATTTATTGTTTACTTCTGTTTCTGTGTGCTTTTTTTGTGTTTCAGGATGAATATAGCCTAGAGGTATTATCATCTTCACCTCTACTAATATAGAATGATATTGGAAAAGAGCTAACTCATATGCCAAAGAAACATACAACAGTTTTCTGCTGATAAATTTTATTTCAATTTTTTCAGGATAATTGTAATTGTAAAAGTGATTTAAATAAAAAATGATTTCTAAGAACCTACTTTTGATTGATTTATGGTAAAATATATCCTATTCGTTGTTTCAAAATTATTTTTTTAAATCAATATCAAATTAAAATATAAAAAATTAAGAAAATTTTTTCTTGGCTTAAAACACTTCATTGCAAAACTTTTTGTTTTGTTTATCTACTTTGTTTTTTTCAAAATAAACACAAAATTTATAGTTTTTAATCCTTTATTTTAACATAAGTTCAAAGCTAACTTTGAATTATTCAGTTTTAGTAGTATTTAACATTTTATTATAATAATTCATTACTAATTGTAACTGTATAATTATTGAAAACAGGTGTTGTACAAGAGTGGAACATAATAATGGTATTTTTAAAATTATGATGTGACAAAGGTTTTATTTTACTGAATATTACCTTTAGAAAAAGATAAGTTGAAATATCAGCAATGATGTGCACACCTAATTAGATTTTAAGTTTACATATATAAAAGTACAACTGTACACAGTTTGTAAGGACAAGTTTACTTAGTTTATAGGCAACACTTGGCTGTCTTCTAACTAACCATCATTCCTTGCACATTTAATTGTTTTAACATCAAGTGGCTTACTAGGCAAATGATGTGATGGTTCACACTTTTTGCACTACTTGGGTGCTATTTTGTTTGAAATAATTCCTAAAAACATTTCAGTAGTAATCAAGAAATAATCTCAGAAATGCTAATCTTTATCTTACCTGATTTTGTAATATAATCTTCAGATTTAAAATTGATTACACTTTTCCGGAATTTACAACGATCAACTTCCTCGACACCTTTTTTGTTGCTTCTTGGGTGGATCATAATGGAAGTGTAATTCCGGATTTTTAGATTTCCTAGAGGTATACCCATAAACGCAATAGTTTGTATTATTTTTATTGGGCATTTTTAACGTTTAACTAACAAATAACAGCAAAATACACGAAGCACAAAATCAAAACACACGTTCGACTTGCAGGTAAACAAACAAAATTATGCTTAAACTAGTAAGGAATTTTAATTTATTAGATTCGACATCCTAAGACCGGTTTCTGTCTTTCGACTTCATCAGTTAGGCTTTTCGAATCCAATAAATAAAATTCCAAACTCGTACAAGTCAATAGCTATATCCGCTATAAGATAACATTTTTAGATGTGCTACCATCTATGGTAAGAAGAGAGTATTGACATTAAATTTTGACTGAATCTAGTCAAGATGTCACTCTCTTCTTTTTTATCCCTTTCAGAGATTAATACAAAGTGAGTAAACCAGTAAGGAATTTTAATTTATTAGATTCGACATCCTAAGACCGGTTTCTGTCTTTAGACTTCATCAGTTAGGCTTTTCGAATCCAATAAATAAAATTCCAAACTCGTACAAGTCAATAGCTATATCCGCTATAAGATAATATTTTTAGATGTGCTACCATCTATGGTAAGAAGAGAGTATTGACATTAAATTTTGACTGAATTTAGTCAAGATGTCACTCTCTTCTTTTTTATCCCTTTCAGAGATTAATACAAAGTGAGTAAACCAGTAAGGAATTTTAATTTATTAGATTCGACATCCTAAGACCGGTTTCTGTCTTTCGACTTCATCAGTTAGGCTTTTCGAATCCATAGATGGTAGCACATCTAAAAATGTTATCTTATAGCGGATATAGCTATTGACTTGTACGAGTTTGGAATTTTATTTATTGGATTCGAAAAGCCTAACTGATGAAGTCGAAAGACAGAAACCGGTCTTAGGATGTCGAATCTAATAAATTAAAATTCCTTACTGGTTTACTCACTTTGTATTAATCTCTGAAAGGGATAAAAAAGAAGAGAGTGACATCTTGACTAGATTCAGTCAAAATTTAATGTCAATACTCTCTTCTTACCATAGATGGTAGCACATCTAAAAATGTTATCTTATAGCGGATATAGCTATTGACTTGTACGAGTTTGGAATTTTATTTATTGGATTCGAAAAGCCTAACTGATGAAGTCTAAAGACAGAAACCGGTCTTAGGATGTCGAATCTAATAAATTAAAATTCCTTACTGGTTTACTCACTTTGTATTAATCTCTGAAAGGGATAAAAAAGAAGAGAGTGACATCTTGACTAGATTCAGTCAAAATTTAATGTCAATACTCTCTTCTTACCATAGATGGTAGCACATCTAAAAATGTTATCTTATAGCGGATATAGCTATTGACTTGTACGAGTTTGGAATTTTATTTATTGGATTCGAAAAGCCTAACTGATGAAGTCGAAAGACAGAAACCGGTCTTAGGATGTCGAATCTAATAAATTAAAATTCCTTACTGGTTTACTCACTTTGTATTAATCTCTGAAAGGGATAAAAAAGAAGAGAGTGACATCTTGACTAGATTCAGTCAAAATTTAATGTCAATACTCTCTTCTTACCATAGATGGTAGCACATCTAAAAATGTTATCTTATAGCGGATATAGCTATTGACTTGTACGAGTTTGGAATTTTATTTATTGGATTCGAAAAGCCTAACTGATGAAGTCGAAAGACAGAAACCGGTCTTAGGATGTCGAATCTAATAAATTAAAATTCCTTACTGGTTTACTCACTTTGTATTAATCTCTGAAAGGGATAAAAAAGAAGAGAGTGACATCTTGACTAGATTCAGTCAAAATTTAATGTCAATACTCTCTTCTTACCATAGATGGTAGCACATCTAAAAATGTTATCTTATAGCGGATATAGCTATTGACTTGTACGAGTTTGGAATTTTATTTATTGGATTCGAAAAGCCTAACTGATGAAGTCTAAAGACAGAAACCGGTCTTAGGATGTCGAATCTAATAAATTAAAATTCCTTACTGGTTTACTCACTTTGTAGTAATCTCTGAAAGGGATAAAAAAGAAGAGAGTGACATCTTGACTAGATTCAGTCAAAATTTAATGTCAATACTCTCTTCTTACCATAGATGGTAGCACATCTAAAAATGTTATCTTATAGCGGATATAGCTATTGACTTGTACGAGTTTGGAATTTTATTTATTGGATTCGAAAAGCCTAACTGATGAAGTCGAAAGACAGAAACCGGTCTTAGGATGTCGAATCTAATAAATTAAAATTCCTTACTGGTTTACTCACTTTGTATTAATCTCTGAAAGGGATAAAAAAGAAGAGAGTGACATCTTGACTAGATTCAGTCAAAATTTAATGTCAATACTCTCTTCTTACCATAGATGGTAGCACATCTAAAAATGTTATCTTATAGCGGATATAGCTATTGACTTGTACGAGTTTGGAATTTTATTTATTGGATTCGAAAAGCCTAACTGATGAAGTCGAAAGACAGAAACCGGTCTTAGGATGTCGAATCTAATAAATTAAAATTCCTTACTGGTTTACTCACTTTGTATTAATCTCTGAAAGGGATAACAAAGAAGAGAGTGACATCTTGACTAGATTCAGTCAAAATTTAATGTCAATACTCTCTTCTTACCATAGATGGTAGCACATCTAAAAATTATGCTTTTCGTGAAGGTTCAAATTAATACCGGTGGTGTCGCTTCAAAGTTGTGCTCGTCTCAATAAGTAAAAACGTCTATTACCCAAAACTCCAAAACAAACTGACAATTGACAATCCAGTGTTCCTTAAACATCGATATCGATAGTCTATCGATGGTACATATGCACCGTTACTATCAATGCAGACGTACTATTGGGCGGAGTAGAATTCGATGAGACCTCTGGCGGATATAAATCTTAAGCTTCGCTGTGGGTAAAACAAACCGTTTTACATTGTTTTTGTATTATATGCAAGTCAGTGAATTGTATTGTAAATTTTATTTTATTTGTTTGGTTTTGTGTCAGTGAAAAACTTAAAACTGTGTGTTTCCATTAGTGAACCAGTATAAATTCTTCTGTTATCGGTTTTGGGGTAATATTGTTATATTCACCAAGAGGTTATGAGATTCTATTTTTTATTTTCTTTACAGATATTATTTATTTAAAGTGATATACTTCGAATTAGGGCTCTATATAATCGATTGTGTATTTGGTTGTACTAGCCGATAAAGAAAAAATCCCGATTTGTCTTTCCATAAATTTCCTCCCATCGGAAAAATGGTGAATATTGAAAATACGTTTGGAGTTATGAAAACGATATCTCAAAGAAAGGTTTGGACAACGAAACTAAAAATGGGGAAACCGGTTACTGATAATATGCCTGTGTGTTCTTTACATTTTTGGGGCAAGGGAAGACTACTATAATCAAGGTTACTACACATTGGGTAGTTATGGGTACCTACGTATTATTAATGATCATGAATCGTAAATTTGTAAAGGTAAACAACATATAAATGAGTAACATCTTTTTCAGGACTTTGTTTCTTTACCAACAACTGGCTTTGACTCTACGAGGGATGCATCAAAATTTTCCTTTAATTGCTATTCAGAAATGAAGAGACTATTTTTAAATTTTAATAAGGCTTCTTTATACGAAGAGCATTTATCTTTTTTCCAGACGGCGTGATTGATATCTTCATCTTTGCTTGATAATTTTGCGCAATTAGAACATTTTTTAACTGAAGATTTGAATGTTACAGGAACTGTCAACAAACATGACATTTTATTATCGAAGTGAATTTATAGTTTAAATCTAATATTTTCTCGTTTCGAAATGAAATTATCCACCGAAGAAATGATAAACATGATCTACATCAAATATTATGGTTTAAATTATAAATTCACTTCGATAATAAAATGTCATCTTTGTTGACAGTTCTTGAAACATTAAAATGTTCCAAGGGTGATTTGATATAATTGATAAAGTGATCTACATTCCGGATAGATGTTACAGAAACTGCTTTTAGCCAGTAGAATGTATGCAGTTCGATATAACAAATATTTGCGATGCTAATTTAGAACAGAGGTGATCTATATGTGGTTTCCAGTTCAAGTATGTGTCAAAGTATATACCCAATAATTTCACCGGTTTTGATTGTTTGGCCCATTTATCGGAACTAATTAATAAGTTATTAGTTTTATTTTCATTGAGTTTTAACTTATTGGCCAAGAACCATTCACTTACGTGTTTGTTGGGATGAGATTGGTTAGCATCAGTCAAAACAGTAGTGTCATCGGCAAACAATTCGCAGAATTCATCTATTGCACCAGGAAGATCATTTACAAATACAATAAATAAGATCGGTCCTAATATTGAACCTTGAGGCACACCATTGTTAATAGGTTGAAGAGTAGACTCTTTACCTCCGTGTACAACGTATTGCATTCTGTTATTAAGGTAAGAGTCAAATAATTGCAGTTGATGCCATAAAACTCAAGTTTATTTAAAAGAAGGAACACAATCGAACGCCTTTGTCAAGTCGCACATAGTTGCGACTGTATCAATTCCGTCATTAAGATTTTCCACAATCTCTTCTAAGAGACAAATCAAAGCACGGATTGTGGATTTTTTTTTGCGAAATCCAAACTGAAATTCAGAATAAAGATTTTTGGACTCAAAATAAGAAATCAGTTTCTCCTTTATAATAATTTCAAATATCTTATTTAATATAGGTAATATAGCTACTGGTCTATAATTATCCGCAACATCCACACTTCCTTTCTTATGTAGAGGAATAATTTTGGAAACTTTAAAGGAATTTGGCCAAAGCCTTCTCCAATACATTTGTTATATAACTGAGTAAGAGGTTTTATTAAGCATCCACTACATTCTTTAATCATTCTACTGTTAATACTATAAAAATCAAGACAAGATGAATTACTTAGTTTTAGTATAGCTTGTTGAACATCAAACTCTAAGATTGCACACATAAAAAAGGAAGAAGTGAGTTTAGTAGTCTTATTTAGAAAAAAACTTGATTCGTGATTTGATTGTCCAATATATTGAAGTATTTTTTCGGAAATAGAAACAAAATAATTAATAATAATAATAATAATAATAATAATAATAATAATAATAATAATAATAATAATAATAATAATAATAATAATAATAATAATAATAATAATAATAATAATAATAATAATAATAATAATAATAATAATAATAATAATAATAATAATAATAATAATAATAATAATAATAATAATAATAATAATAATATTACCATACCATAACATACCATACCATTTATTGACCAAATATACATATGAGCAATACGTTTGCGGTCACAAAATCTAAAAAATATACAAAATATACATTGTAAAAGTATAGATAAATAAATATACATTGTAAAAGTATAGATAAATGTCACATAATTTAAAAATATATAAAATGTACATAGTAAAAAGTAAAATATGAACTATAAATAAAATCCTGAATAAAACATGGAAGAATAATGAAGTACAATAAAAAATATAAAACTTTTTCTTGCGTTATAAAATAAATATCTATTTATGTTGTAAAAATTCGTCTACAGAATAAAAACAGTTTTTTAGCAGAAACTCCTTTACTCTTTTCCGAAATAAATTGGTAGACATATTCCTGAGATTGTCATCCTTTAGTAAAAAAACTATTTTGTTATATAGATTTAAATTAATTTTATTGTGTTTTGTAGCTTGTATCCTTGAAAATTGAACAACCATATTACTGGCGTTTCTCGTTGAGTACGTATGTACATCAGACTGAAGAACATACTTGTTTGAATTTTGATGAATAAAGGTGACAACCTCAAAAATATACATACAAGGTAGTGGCAAAATGGAATATTTCGCAAACAACGGTTTACAGTGTGCATCCCATTTCGCATTATCAATGACTCTTAAAGCCGATTTTTGTGCCTTAAATGCCTTATCAGCAGCTGGGAAATTTCCCCAAATGATCAGACCGTAATTTAGGTGAGATTGTATAGTTGCGAAATACACCATTCTGAGCACTTGATTAGACAAGAATGGTCTTAACTGTCGTAGTGCAAAGATTTGAGAAGCTAATTTAGAACATAATGATTTCACATGAGGCTGCCAATTTAGGTAAGTGTCGAGCATTAGCCCCAGGTATCTTACTGGTTCCGATTTCTCAACCAATCTGCTAGAACTAATCAACAACTCTTGAGTTTTTGATTCATTAAGTTTTAACCGATTAGCTGAGAACCAACTTTTCGCTGGATTTAAGCTATCGTCGCTCTGGGCGATGTCTTCTAGTGAGATAAATGCAGTATCATCGGCAAATATAACACTTTTTTTGCGTTCCACTGTGTTTGGCAGGTCGTTTATATACAACAGGAAGAGTATAGGACCCAATACCGAACCCTGTGGAACACCACTGCTAATTGGTAGTACGCTTGAATTTGCATTTCCGCAGTAGACATATTGCCGTCTGTTGGACTGGTAGGAGCGAAATAGCTCCAACTGCAAGGAGCGGATACCATAAAATTCAAGTTTATTTATTAAGATATTATGATCTACGCAGTCAAAGGCCTTGCTAAGGTCACACAGTGTAACGTGGGTGTTAGATCCCTTATCAAGTCCTTTCACAGCGTATTCAATCAGATCTAGTAAGGCCTTGGTGGTTGACAGATTTTTCCGAAATCCATATTGCGCATTTGTAAATATATTTTTGTTCTCACAGTAACTGACCAACTTCTGTTTGATGATAATTTCAAATATTTTGCAAAGAACAGGCACAATAGCAATTGGTCTGTAATTGTCAATGTCATCTGGATCACCTTTCTTAAAAGTTGGTAGGATTTTAGAAATTTTAAGAGAGTCCGGCCAGTGACCTTCATCCAAACACCTGTTATATAAAATGACAAGAGGTTCAACGATAAGATTTAGAGATGATTTTATTATTTCGCTATTAAGGTCATAGTAATCCAAAGAGGCACTTTCCTTTAGACTTAACACCGCTTCACGAACATCGGATTCCAATATGGCACCCATGAAAAACGATAAAGATGGTTTTTTTAGCTTATTGATTTAAATCATAGGATCATTTTGAGAATTTAATATAGTGTTTGTGATTTTTTGGGAAATTTTACTAAAAAATTCGTTAAAATCATCAGCAGAAATTTGCTGAGATAAATTATTTTCCTTTTTTAATTTTCTTTCAGAATTAACCAAGTGCCAAATAGTTTTACTTTTATTTTCAGAACCATCAATCATAGAAGAGTATGTATGTCTTTTGTGGTGTTTTAATTCTTTTTTATAAGTTTTGCGGAGAGAGGTGTATGTTGCCCAATCCTCTAAAGAATTACTCTTCTTAAATTTATTTTTAGACTTAAAAAGTGTTGATTAAACCAGTTTAATCTATGATTTTTTTTTAATGACCGGAGTGGGAATGAAGTATGAGCATTTTCTTGGAGCGTATTCAGAATAACGTCAGCAACCTCGTTTGAATTTAGTGAAGAAATATTAAGGTCATGCCAGATTACGTTAGCTAAATTGCCAGTAAAAATTTTAAGTGTTTTATCATTTACAATTCTTTTTTTAGTAAGTTGCTCCTTAGGTTTGAGAATATTTGAAAACGAAGCATAGAGTGCAAGATGATCGCCAATGTCCACGTCTAGTGTACCGGCGTCAAAAATATCTGAGCTTATGTTGGTGACAACATTGTCAAGACATGACCTCAATACTGGTGTGATTCTAGTTGGAACATGAATAAGATGCCTAAGGCCAAACATGCTGAGAATGTTTTTAAAATCATTACACTGTTCATCAAGACCATCTATATCTAAGTTAAAATCACCAACGAGAATAATATTTTTGTATTTATAAAACAGATAGTCTAGAAGTTCGGCAAGTTTGTTAATAAAAACATTTATGTTACCACTGCTGGATGATCTGTAAACTGAAATAATTACAGTACTATTTTTTGATATTTTCACACCGCAGAACTCTGCGTGTAATGGAATGCAGAATTTTTCAATGTTTAGAGGGTTTGTAACAACACAAGACCTAGAAAAAATAGCCACACCGCCGTGACTTATATTATCTCTACAAAAATGAGAGATTAAGTTATAATTTTTTATTTTAATCATTCTTATCTGATCAGCTGAAAGCCAATGTTCAGCAAAACATAAAATATCATACTGTGTATCATTTGTTAAAATATTTAGACTATCTATTTTATTTGAAAGACTTTGACAATTGATATAAATTAAATCAAGACACTGCTTAAAAGTAGTACACACACCGGGTAAAAACGTTTGATAATTCGTTAATTGCTATTCATCAGGATTAGACTCTTGATTATTTTGCTGTTTCCTGTTGGCATGAAGGAACTCATTGAGATAAACTCCTTCTGGCCACACTTCAGGTTTTAAAATTTTTGAAACCACGCTGCTAGGAACTGAGATTTTGTAAGAAGTGTATTTCTCAGGCGCTCTAGAATTCATCTTAAAAACCTCTATACGCTTGTCAATATCCTTAAGATGATCTTTTACTATATCTGCATTTGTGTTTGGACTCCAATTAGTTGTGTGGAAGAACTTCATGGTTTTCTGTCTGGCCGCCATCAAGTTAGGGTTCGAGCCATGCATAGTTCCGATAAGTACATTTTTCGGCTTATTTAAAAACCGTCTGTTTGTTGAGACAGCTGGTTGATTTTTGTTCAAATTTATTATGTCTGAACAAATTCCACTAGCTGTTGCCTGATGGAGAGCTCCTGCAACTACTGCTGAAGAAAATGTATTTTTTCTCTTAATATTTGTATCCTTCTCATTTGAGAGATCTGGAGTTGTGTGGGGTACATGAGAAACAGATGTTTTTGTAGCTTCTTGTTTACTGTTCATTTTTTTAAGTTGAGATATTTCCTTATTCATAAAATCAATCTGGGCTTGCAGTGATCTAATAGCAATCTGTTGATTATGAATAGTAAGGTCTTTTTGTGTAAGCATATCTTCAGAATGTTTTAATTTTAATTCAAGAATCTCGTTTTGGTTTGAGTTAGATGATAGGATAGTGGTACCAGTACTGTTGTTGCTGTTATTTTCATTATTCGTATCAGAACAGCAGTTTATTGTCTGATTATCCAAATAAATAATATTTTTCAACTGTTTCAAACAACTTTCATGTGAAATATTCCCACAAGTGACACAGCGAAAGCCAACTTTAGCGGGTTTTCTACACCTTTTACATTCACTGGTTTCAGAATTACCATCTTTACCCATCTTATAACACCAAAAAACAACATAAAATGCCTAATCAAAATAATATCAAAACTTAACTAAATTTGTTATTTATTAAAGTGGAAAAGAATTGTGCAAAATAGCCTGTTGTATCTAAATTAGTCAATATCTCCGACCGTTGGTGAAATAGTTCTCCGTCCCACAGCCAATGTAAATATTCAATAATGGAATGTTGTCCAAAAAATATGGTTATGTTTTAAAATGTTCATAAATAGTTCTTAAAAATACCTGCTAACACTTGTATGCAGTTACCAGTCGTCTATAATGGTGTTTGTACACAAATTAGAATTAAAAACAACTAAAACCGCACTTTGATATAAAGTATTATAGAGCACAGAAAAGGTAAATGTAGGTTGTAGCACTTTTCCACCAATAATAATAATAATAATAATAATAATAATAATAATAATAATAATAATAATAATAATAATAATAATAATAATAATAATAATAATAATAATAATAATAATAATAATAATAATAATAATAATAATAATAATAATAATAATAATAATAATAATAATAATAATAATAATAATAATAATAATAATAATAATAATAATAATAATAATAATAATAATAATAATAATAATAATAATAATAATAATAATAATAATAATAATAATAATAATAATAATAATAATAATAATAATAATAATAATAATAATAATAATAATAATAATAATAATAATAATAATAATAATAATAATAATAATATTACCATACCATAACATACCATACCATTTATTGACCAAATATACATATGAGCAATACGTTTGCGGTCACAAAATCTAAAAAATATACAAAATATACATTGTAAAAGTATAGATAAATAAATATACATTGTAAAAGTATAGATAAATGTCACATAATTTAAAAATATATAAAATGTACATAGTAAAAAGTAAAATATGAACTATAAATAAAATCCTGAATAAAACATGGAAGAATAATGAAGTACAATAAAAAATATAAAACTTTTTCTTGCGTTATAAAATAAATATCTATTTATGTTGTAAAAATTCGTCTACAGAATAAAAACAGTTTTTTAGCAGAAACTCCTTTACTCTTTTCCGAAATAAATTGGTAGACATATTCCTGAGATTGTCATCCTTTAGTAAAAAAACTATTTTGTTATATAGATTTAAATTAATTTTATTGTGTTTTGTAGCTTGTATCCTTGAAAATTGAACAACCATATTACTGGCGTTTCTCGTTGAGTACGTATGTACATCAGACTGAAGAACATACTTGTTTGAATTTTGATGAATAAAGGTGACAACCTCAAAAATATACATACAAGGTAGTGGCAAAATGGAATATTTCGCAAACAACGGTTTACAGTGTGCATCCCATTTCGCATTATCAATGACTCTTAAATAATAATAATAATAATAATAATAATAATAATAATATAATAATAATAATAATAATAATAATAATAATAATAATAATAATAATAATAATAATAATAATAATAATAATAATAATAATAATAATAATAATAATAATAATAATAATAATAATAATAATAATAATAATAATAATAATAATAATAATAATAATAATAATAATAATAATAATAATAATAATAATAATAATAATAATAATAATAATAATAATAATAATAATATAATAATAATAATAATAATAATAATAATAATAATAATAATAATAATAATAATAATAATAATAAT
Organism: Crepidodera aurea; assembly: GCA_949320105.2. Classification (NCBI taxonomy): domain Eukaryota; kingdom Metazoa; phylum Arthropoda; class Insecta; order Coleoptera; family Chrysomelidae; genus Crepidodera; species Crepidodera aurea. The sequence goes on from OX439473.1 coordinate 98,291,384, forward strand.
AATAATAATAATAATAATAATAATAATAATAATAATAATAATAATAATAATAATAATAATAATAATAATAATAATAATAATAATAATAATAATAATAATAATAATAATAATAATAATAATAATAATAATAATAATAATAATAATAATAATAATAATAATAATAATAATAATAATAATAATAATAATAATAATAATAATAATAATAATAATAATAATAATAATAATAATAATAATAATAATAATAATAATAATAATAATAATAATAATAATAATAATAATAATAATAATAATAATAATAATAATAATAATAATAATAATAATAATAATAATAATAATAATAATAATAATAATAATAATAATAATAATAATAATAATAATAATAATAATAATAATAATAATAATAATAATAATAATAATAATAATAATAATAATAATAATAATAATAATAATAATAATAATAATAATAATAATAATAATAATAATAATAATAATAATAATAATAATAATAATAATAATAATAATAATAATAATAATAATAATAATAATAATAATAATAATAATAATAATAATAATAATAATAATAATAATAATAATAATAATAATAATAATAATAATAATAATAATAATAATAATAATAATAATAATAATAATAATAATAATAATAATAATAATAATAATAATAATAATAATAATAATAATAATAATAATAATAATAATAATAATAATAATAATAATAATAATAATAATAATAATAATAATAATAATAATAATAATAATAATAATAATAATAATAATAATAATAATAATAATAATAATAATAATAATAATAATAATAATAATAATAATAATAATAATAATAATAATAATAATAATAATAATAATAATAATAATAATAATAATAATAATAATAATAATAATAATAATAATAATAATAATAATAATAATAATAATAATAATAATAATAATAATAATAATAATAATAATAATAATAATAATAATAATAATAATAATAATAATAATAATAATAATAATAATAATAATAATAATAATAATAATAATAATAATAATAATAATAATAATAATAATAATAATAATAATAATAATAATAATAATAATAATAATAATAATAATAATAATAATAATAATAATAATAATAATAATAATAATAATAATAATAATAATAATAATACCCCGTCTGGGGTGCGGGAAATAGAATACCCCCAGGGTATCTCCCACCCGTCGTAAAAGGCGACCATGTGGAGCAGCTGTCCGCTGACCTAAACCTCAATCCCCGCATTTCCTAATGGATGGAGCCCACCAGACGCAAAAAAGCCGGAATCCAGTGGCATGCGCAACCGTGTCGAGGGATGCATGGCCAACCGGATTTGGTCGCAAACGGTGCCTCCGGGATACCTGCCGCACTCCCGGAGTAAATAGGCTTGGCGAGGCAAGGGCGCACTACCTCGCTCGACAGTTGATTCGTCCCGATACGTGGGAATCGTATGGATAATTTAAACACAAATACAAATCAAGCTAGGAGTAGCAAAAATGATATAGAACGAAAACTCAGCACGACTGATAGAAAAGATAGCCCATTTAAGGGGAGTAGTAAAACAATCAGGACACCACCTCAATTAGAAACAACAAAACTAAATGAAGAGGATGTAGACAACTTTATCGTAGCAACTAGCTCCACGAGTTTAGGAAATGAGAAAGGCCCCTCAGACAAACCGCATTTAGAGGCAATAGCATACCGGATAACAGAAAACAATGAAACCCAAATAGATGCGATAGCTGATAGTAATGAAGAGGACTGGTTGAGAAAAATAGACATTGTAAGCGATCAAGATAAAGATAACGTAGGCAAAGAACAAAATGGTAGAAAAAAAAGAACCAGAAAAGGTTCGACACCCGAAGATAAGAGCAAGCGCATCAGAGAGGAAATAAGTAAAGAACAGGAATTTAACACCTTCATAAAATCCTTTGGAAGAATGGCAGACTGTTCTAATAATCTAATGGGCCTTATCGAACAACATATTTATACCAAAACGGAAGTCAAAGATAAAGTGAAGGACCTATATGGCTACATGAACAGAGTGAAGAAACTAGTCGAGGGCTGGGGAGAGGTACCAAGGAAAGCTAGATTAACAAATACCAGCGCACAAACGCAGACTATAACAGCAACGGAAAGGAAATTAACATCTACGATATTTATCAATGAATATATCCCGAAAAGCAGATAATAGAAACTAGAGAGGAACTGTTACAGCAAGTGAAGGGCAACCTAGAGAGTTGGGACACGATGGAAGGGATTATATCTAAAGAATGGAGCGAAGAAGTATACATTAACACGAAAATAGAAACAGGAAACCCATCTAAACAACCAGATAATCAAGACATGGGAATTATTTTTGACCCCGACAAAGAAAACCATAAATTTAAAATCACAGAAGAGAAATTTATAGACGACGTAATCCGAAACAAAATGATCAGCAAAGGCAAAGCAGCATGTCTAATCAATAGAAAAGCACTAGAGATCATAGGAGAAAAGGCAGGTATTATGCAAGAAACTTGTACATACTTTATAGGGACAGAGAATACGAATTGTGCGGAATTATCTCTGCTAACAGCTTGCCAAAAGTTAAGGGAACTAATGATCCATAAGAAACGCAACCAGGCGGTTATTATATGCGATGCAGATATGTTAACCGAAAAAAGTAGAAAGGTTATAGAATGTGCCTTTGTAGAAACGGATGCAAAACTGATCCTATATGACCCAGGAATACTAAATACAAACAACACCGAGGGATGGAGTACAAGGGAGAAAAGAACAACTAGAAATTACGATACCAAAGCCCTAGTTATACAAGCCAAAGGAAACACCTATGCGGACCTACTGAAGGAGGTTAAAAGCAAAGTCAACGCAGAAGATGTTAAAGAGGCTGTAAGAGATCTAAAGAAAACACGAAATGGGGACCTACTGGTAAGTGTAAAAAAAGAGGCTGATATATCAAAACTACAAGAATTAATTACTAAAAAATTAAACACACAAGACATAAGACGAGCAGGAATGACACGTACAACCCTATATATAAACGATCTTGACGCGGTGACAACTATAGAGGAAATTAAGGAAGAAATTGGAAAAATAGTAGGAACGGAATGTTTCGAGATAAAATCAGTCAAAGAAATTTATGGAGGTAGACAGGTAGCGACGGTAATTTTGGAAGACAATGCGGCACAAAAAATGCTTGACGCTGGTAAAATAAAAATAGGGTGGACCAGCTGTCGTATTCGGGAAAAAGTCGTTTTCGAGAAATGCTTTAAATGTTGGGGATACGGTCACAGAGCTATAAACTGTACAGGGCCTGACAGAGAAAATCGATGTAAAAAATGCGGGGGGTTCGATCACAAAATGCCAGACTGCGAGGAAGAAATAGCTGAGTACTGCTGGACATGTGAGTCAAAGGGACATAAAGACTTCCGATGCCCTAGATATAAAAAAGCCCTACGTCAGGAAATCAATAGAACAAAATCTTAATACCCTCTCTCTTTTTAATTTTATTTTAATTTTAATCTTATTTTTAACTCTATTTAATCCTACATACTATAGCCCCTATACAGCTGTATTTTACTTATGATACCCTTAAATGGCAATAAAATTAAGAAAATAAAGGTCATACAAATAAATAACGACAGAAGTAAATACTCATACGACATGACTAACATAATAGCAGACAAAGTAGGCAGCGATTTAATAATTCTGAGCGAGCCGAATAAGAACCTAATAAAAAAAGAAGGAAATTGGATTACAGATAAACGGCAAGATAGCGCGATAGTTATATGCAACCGTAGTTTAAAATTAGGCAGAAAGAAAAGAAGAAATGGCTTCTGCTGGGTAAATGTGGGGGAGTACAGAATTTTTGCATGTTACATCTCTCCGAACGGTACTCTAGAGGAATTTGAAAGGTACTTACAAGAACTGGAAAGAGATATAAAAAGTACGAAGAGAAAGGTACTTCTAGCTGGGAACTTTAACGCAAAGTCCTACCTATGGAACTCTTCTCGAGAAGACAGAAGAGGGCAAGTAATAAATGAATGGATATCAAGAAACAGACTTGTGGTTCAAAATAGGGGAAATATGCCGACTTTCGTCAGAAATCTACAGCAATCAATCCTAGATATAACTCTCACTACAGAAAATTGTAAGGAAGAGATACAGAATTGGAAAGTCCTAGCAGGTGAGGAGTCCTTAAGCTTACATAGATTTATCTACTTTGAAATCCATGGAAAGGAGAAGGAGGTGAAGTACAAGAAAGGAAAAAGAGGCTAAGTAAGCTAGACCCGGAAAAATTTAGAACGGCACTGAGATAAGAAACAGAAGCGCTAAAAAATACCAACGTTACAGAGATAATAAAAGCCATCAAAGAAACATGCGATAGGACAGTGCCTAAAAGACCTAATGAAAACACGAGAAAAGAAAAATACTGGTGGACGACTGAGATTGCTGAAAATAGAACAAAATGTAATCAGATTAGAAGGCAAAAGAGCAGAACTCCGGAACAAAACGTGACCGAGAGGGAGAGGTTAAATGAAGAACTAAAAACAGCTAGGAAAGTACTGAAGAATAGTATCGCAAGATCCAAACAAAAAAATTGGAATGAACTATGCGAACTAGTAGAGAACGACACATGGGGACAAGCTTACAAATTGGTCATGAGAAAATTGAGACCTACACCACTTGATATACCGACGGAATTTAGGAAAACAATAATAAACACCTTATTTCCAAAACAAGGGATAAAGACATGGTTACCTGAACAAGGAGAGGAGGTAGAAATTCCAGTAGTGGATGTACAGGAAGTGACAGCGGCAGCTAAGCGATTAAAAAATCGAAAGGCACCGGGGCCAGATGAAATACCGGCCGAAATAACTAAGTTGGTGGTAGAAGAAACACCGCACCTCATAGCTCGGTTGGTAAACGACATATTTAAGTCCGGAAGATACTCGAAGCAATGGAAGACTGCTAAGTTAGTTTTAATAAAAAAGCCCGGAAAGGAAGAAGATCAGCCGAATGCACAACGCCCCATTTGCCTTCTGGATACATTGGGGAAACTCACAGAGCATGTAATCGCGAATAGGCTAAACAAAGAACTGGAGGAGAAGGGACCCCTCGCAGAAAATCAGTATGGATTTCGAAAAGGGAGGTCTACGGTACAAGCCATTCAGGAAGTAGTGAACAAGGCCAGGGAAGAAATCAGGAAAAAACACAGCAAAAGGGGGTTATGTGCGTTGGTGACAGTGGATGTCAAGAATGCGTTTAACTCCGCCTCCTGGACAGAGATTCTCAAGGAATTAAGGAGACGCAATATTAGTAAATACCTACGCGTGCTGATAAAAAGCTACTTCTCCGACCGGACGATCGTGGACGAGGATGAAACGGCGTACTCTGTAGCAGCGGGAGTCCCCCAGGGATCTGTTCTGGGGCCTTTACTCTGGAATATACTGTATGACAGTATATTACGAATAGAAACGTCCCAAAATACCAAACTTGTTGCTTACGCTGATGACTTGGCTATAGTAGTTACTGCCAAAAATGAAGAGGTACTAATAAACGATACAAATCAGGCACTGGAAAGAGTGGGGAGATGGTTAAGAGATCACGACCTGAGTCTTGCACCTGAAAAAACGGAGTCTGTGCTCCTCATAGGCAAAAAAAGGACAAGGATGGAAATAAGCTTTAGGATAGGAAGTCATAGAATAACACCCAAAAGAAATTTAAATTACTTAGGCATAACCTTGGACCGAGGCATGAACTTCAGGGAACATCTTTTGAGGATTGCCTCTAAAGCGACTAGCGCAGCTAATTCTTTAGCGAGAATAATGCCAAGAATAGGTGGAGCCTCGGAATATACAAGAACGCTGTTAAGCGGAGTCATTAATTCCATTATTCTCTACGCGGCAACAATATGGGGGGGCAGCCTGGAAAAGGAATACAACCAAACCCTATTAAAGAGAGTTCAAAGAATAGTCGCGATTAGGATATGCAGGGCATATAAAACAGTCTCTACGGAAGCTAGTTTTGTACTCTCAGGATTAGTCCCAATTGACTTGATAGTGAGGGAAAGAATTGAGATAGAAGAGGGAAGAGAAAAAACGGTGGCTAGAAGTAACACGATGAATAAATGGCAGGATCAATGGAACACCTGTGAAAAGGGTGGTTGGACGCGATCGCTTATACCCCTTATAGACCGATGGACAGCAAGGGAACATGGCAACGGCAATTTCTATCTGACTCAGGCTCTCACAGGGCACGGTTGTTTTAAGGAGTATCTTTGCAGGATGAGGATAACGGAGGAAAATGAATGTGAGGAATGCCAGCAGATAGATACGGCGGAACACACTTTATTTCAGTGTGAAAGGTGGAGAGAGGGGAGACGGGAGATAGAGAGAACACTTGAAACAACTATAACAAGTGAAAATTTAGTAAACGCTATGCTGTCTGGAAGGGGAAAATGGGACCTGATCATTATGTGGATAACAAAAGTTATGAAACAGAAAGAGGTTGAGTTAAGGAGAAGGGAGTAGACTATAGTCACTTACAACATCAATGCTCGCTCCTCTGAAGGAATGCGGACTCGCGGTACCAGAGGACTAACTCTCAGAGCGAAGGAGGTTTTTTAGTGGGTAAAAATCCCACATATCTTGCCCGGACGTACGGGAAGAATCTTGTAGAAGATTTTCCTCCTGAAGAAACAAAAAAAAAAAAAAAAAAATAATAATAATAATAATAATAATAATATAGGGGAGAGGGTGGCTCAGTGGTAGAGCACTGGACTCATAACCCAAGAGTTGTGGGTTCGAATCCCACCGACGGCAGAAATCATTTTCTGATTTTTAATTAATTAAAAATTTAGAAATTGATTTTCATATACCAGGTGTGATTCCCCACTCGACCATTCACTGTTGGGTTCTAATTAACAGTGCTGTTCCTAAAGTGGCGCTGGGAAACAGTAACAAAGCCTACACAGAACACGAGGCTAATGACCAGAGTAGTCGATGCCGTTGACACTGAAGTAAAAAAAAAAATAATAATAATAATAATAATAGATAATAATAATAATAATTAGATAGATAGTCCTTGCGTTAAAGCGACGCCGGATTAAATATTAAACCAGGGAAACCTGTCAAAAAAACTAATTATAATAATTTTTATTTACGATATTTATTTGTAATTTAAACAAAATTGAAAACGCGTGAAAGCAGGTGTAGGAAATCCAAAATAAAGGCCAATGTCAATGTCACAAGAGTCAATACCTTTAAAAGAAGTAAAAATAATTTCACTGATTATTCTGACATGAATTTTAAACAGGTTGAAAAGTCGATAATTTACGTCTAGCGGTAAAAACACTTTCTATCGAGTAATTATCATAAATCTTGGGCTGCCTACACAATGAGATTCAATAAACCAGAGCTGTTACGATAATCAAAATAAAAAAAAAATATAGGCTTCTCTAACGTTTGTTAATTGTATAACTTGTATATAGATAATAGGAAATAATGGACTTGACGTGCTTTGTGAGTTTTACTTTTGGGTCGAATAAGCAAAAATTTGGCACAATTGTAGTTATCTGAGACTGAAAATTAAAGTAATACAATAACAGGATCTAATAAAAAGGCAAAAATGCCACCAACATATCCTTCGGGGAAAGGAAAAATTTGAATTCGATATCGATAGACCGATAGATATTGTGAGATTGGAAGAAAGAGAAAAATATCACCCAACACATCCTACATTGGGATAATAAAATGGACCTTTACATTTACAAAAAATAAATTCCAAAACTTATATAAGTCGATGGTATTTCATATGAAACGTCCAATTCACTTAGAGTGCCACCATATATTTTTCATTTAAAAAAATATCGCTTTTGAAAGTGTACCCTTGAAGTCACGTTCATCGGAAACACCCCCCTCCATAATTTACGTTCAGAAACACGCATCACTGTTCTTTCCAAAAATAAATCTCACTGCTTGATATACACCATTGATATATAATTGAACTCTGTCAATTGATCGACTCATCTATAAAACTCCACATTTTAGCTACTGTTTTCTTTACATTCGAAGTTTCTGAACGGGCCTACCTTTTCATGAAGAACGATCATTGGCAACACCGCAAATCTTAAACACAGTTCTGACGGAACAACAGTTGTCAGGTGTCTCAGAGTAATAAAAGTTGTATGTTGCTTGAGATTTGAGGTTAACGTTTGTTTTTGTTTTTAAAAAAATTATACATATTACATACAATTTCTTGTCCATTGTGCATTATAAGTGATATAATTATCATTAACGATTTGGTGTGTGATTTTATATTAGTTTGCAAGGAAAGAGATCTGAAGAGAGAAAAAAGATTTACAATATTTTGCACCGTGCAGCAAACGAACAAACCTACAATTCAGTTGTAACTGGAATTCGAGGTTTCATTGTGCACAACTCGCACAACGATGCCAAATCTAATATCGATGAACGTCATGTCACAAACACATGTTTTTCCTGATTATGGAAAAATTAGCTATCAGAGAATTCAAAAAACAAAATTCTCAATGATATTAGCACATATACTTTCTAATTACAGTGTTCCCTCATAGTTCATGGAAAGCTCCATTGTGCAGGGTGGCCAAGTAAGAATGCGAGGTACTGTTTCCGGGAAACTATCCATCGTAGAGGCTTGCGACAAAAAAAGTTATTACTAAAACGGCCGAGAGAAAAACCTGGAAAATATTTTCAAGTTTCTGAAATGGCCGCTAGGGGCGTAACTGCAATCCTAAATCTAAGAAAGTAATGTTTCTGTAAATTCCGCTATATTAACCTAACAAAAAAATATCTGATATTTCAATTCGAGGATAATCTGAACCTTTTTTGTTTGACAATTTTTGCTGCATCTCTAAAAATAAAGTGGTGGGGGGTATTCAAAGGTTTCAGTAAAAGACACCCTGTATGTTCGAAACGGCTGAGCCGATTTTAACAAACTTGGGCTGGTTGAAACGACCTATTCTTGGGCTACAAATGTTATAATATTTGAAGTTTTGTTAGTGTAACATGTCGCCGCTAGAGGGCTTTTTTCGACATTTCGACAGAAATGGCTAATTCTCCCAAAAAAATTAAATGCATTTTTCATGAAAAAGTAGCTAAATGAATGCCTAAATCAGTTCGCGAAAACCGCATCTCGATATCTTGTTCCTAACCTAAAATTTAGACCAACGAAAAATTTATACGGAAATCATTTAAATAATTCCTTTTATTCTATAAGTTGTAGCCCTAAAAAGGACCGATTTAAAAAAGAAAGGTTTTTAATGCCCCCGTAAATGCTCTAAATGCTGACCATCACGCTCTATGCATTGCTGAAGCCTCTCATGGGTGGACAAAACTGCAGCTTCAATATCGGCTCTCGGTATGTTACGTAATGCATTACGAATCCGGTTTTTCATATCTTCTCTGGTCATTAAAATCAAATCAAGTTAAGTGTGGTGATCGCGCAGGCCACGAAAACAAACTTCCTCTTCCAATCCACCGCTGTTGTAATACTGCATTAATATGCTCTCGCACAATGTATTCAGCAACCATCCAAGTGCAAAAACAAGTTTTGACGTGTTTCCAGTGGCACATCTTCCAACAACAACGATGATTTATTGGCCAAAAAGTCAAGAAAGGTATTGCCGCTTAGGGATTGCTCGAAAATATATGGCCCAATAATTCTGCCTCTAAGTATGCCAAACCACACATTTAAACTCCAACGTCCTTGGTGCTGAACTTCACGTAACCAATGCGGATTTTCATCGGTCCAAAGAATTTGAAATAAAAAATTTCGCGAGAGCATATTAATGCAGTATTACAACAGCGATGGATTGGAAGAGGAAGTTTGTTTCCATGGCCTGCGCGATCACCAGACTTAACTTGTCTTGATTTTCAGACTCAACCTATGACCAGAGAAGATATGAAAAACCGGAACCAGTTTTGTCTACCCATGAGAGCATAGAGCGTGATGGTCAGCATTTCGAGCATTTGCGGGAGAATTAAAAACCTTTCTTTTTTAAATCGGTCCTTTTTAGGGCCACAACTTACATAATAAATTGAATTTCAGAAGAAATCATACAAATACATTTAATTTTTTTAGGAAAATTAACCATTTCTGTCGAAATGTCGAAAGAGGCCCTCTGGCGGCGACATGTGAAACTAACAAAACTTCAAATATTATAACATTTGTAGCCCAAGAATAGCTCTTTTCAACCAGCCTGTTTGTTAAAATTGGCTCAGCCGTTTCGAATATATACACAGTGTTTTTTACTGAAACCTTTGAATACCCCCACCACTTTATTTTTGGAGAAGCAGCAAAAATTGTCAAATAAAAAAGGTTCAGATTATCCTCGACCTTAAAGATCAGGTATTTTTTTGTTAGGTTAATGTAGCGGAATTCGCAGAAACATCACTTTTTTAGATTTAAGATTGCAGTTACGCCCCTAGTAATAATTTTTGGATAGTAGACAATTGTGCCAAATTTCGGATTTTATATCGTATGGCAATATTTCAGAAACCGTTTAATAATAATAATAACAAAATGCACTTACTAAATGGAGCAGAGAATAGTACATTCTGTAACAAGGTTGGAATGAGAATTCGACACGAGTGGAGGATTCCGAACGCGAGCGTGAGGAACCACGAGTGTCGGATTTTCATTCCAACAGAGTAACAGACTGTACTTTCTCCACGGACACAAAGCAGAAATTAAATATAGTAAAATGAAACCTCAATCTCTCAACATTGTGTAGGTAGTATTTTTATATTCAAGCTTGGATTTTTGCGGTAGCAAATTTTGAGTTATATTATCGGCAATTTTTTCAAAGTATTTTCAAATTCTACATCTGAATCGTTTGATTTTCTTCTCCTTTTTAATAAATTAAAAGTTTTTACAAACCAATATTAAGACCACGTCAACTAATACTGACAGTTAATTTGACATTCATGGCAAACCTTATTTTTGTAAACAATCACGGAATACAGATTCTAGCTCTAGAGATAGAATGTAATACATATAAAATACATAAGAAACAAAAGTTTCAGAATTTTCTTTCAATCTCAAGAGCGAGAATGTTTCTTTTCTGTTATTATAAGCGGTTTCAGAATAACTACATTCAGTAGTGGCCGTGGAGAAAAAATAATTAATTTACATTACACAAAAATATACTTATATGAACGACACAATGTACAAGATCCAAAAGACTTAAAGAAAAGGTTAAAACGAATAGAATAAAAATAGATAAATATAACATGTAGCCAACACAGAACAAAGTAAAAAATATATATACAGCAGGTTTAAAAATCTGGTACACCAGTACACTGGTACACTAATATCTTTAGGTTTAAAATCATGGAAGCACTTATCTCGTAGAAATTTAGTGATGTATTTCTTGAAATTTAACTGATTGCTGAGAGATCTTATTTCTAGTGGTAATAGGCCATATGCCAAGGTAAAGTCATTATGTTTAATGATTTAAAGTAGGTAACGCCAACATAACCCTGATAATCCTATTTTGAACAATAAATATGTGTTGAGCCCTGAGGATGAACCACAGAACATTACACTGTAGGTGATAATTGACTGTACCTCATCGATTCCTTAGTCAGTGAATGCTTAAGCCTTCTCATCGGAGCACAAAAACTATTCAGTATAGGCTGAAGCAGCCTTATACAGGGTGTTTCCTAGCTAAACCGACATACGTTAACTGTAAATAGAGGGTACTTAGGTGATTCCAAAAAACCTTGGTTTCTGGGTCTAACGCCGTTAATAACCGAGATACGGGGTGTTTCATCCATTTAGGCCAATATTTTGATAAGCCGTAACCTGGTAGATTTCTTTCATATTTGGTACAGGTATCATTTTTTAGTAGCCCAAACACTACAGTTAAAATCCAGATACGGATTAAGAAAAAATTGTAAAATTTGAAAATCCCCAAAGCAACACGCTGTACATCAGATTTTTTTTAAATTGGATCAGACATTCGAAAAAACTGAGCTATACTGACATATTTTTATAAATGTACATCTCGTTCTACATATTACTAAACTTTTAAAGTTAAAATTCAATTAATGCAATACTTATTGTCATTTTTATAAGCCATAACTTTCGAAACACCCTGTAGATTTCTTTCATATTTGGTTTAAATTGCCCAATTGTACAATACAAGAACTAAAGTTAAAGTCCAGATCCGAAATAAGAAAAATTTGTAAAAGTTGCTAATTTCTAAAACAGCACCCTGTATCCGAGTACATTTAAAAAATCTGATATACAGGATGCTATTTTAAAGATTACCAACTTTTACAAATTTTTCTTAATCCGGATCTGGACTTTAACTGTGGTTCTTGTATTGTACGTTTGGGCTATTTGTTTCCAAAGTTATGGCTTATGAAAATGACAATAAGTATTGCATTACTTAATTGAATTGTAACTTTAAAAGTTTAGTAGCTAATACGTAGAACGAATGTGCATTTATAAAAATATGTCCGAATATCTGTTTTTTCCGTTCTTTTCGAACGTCTGATCCAATTTAAAAAAAATCTGATGTACAGCGTGTTGCATTAAGGATTTTCAAATTTTAGAAATTTTTCATAATACGTATCTGGATTTTAACTGTAATGTACTCCTTACATTATACGATTGGGCTAATAAAAATGATACCTGTACCAAGTATGAAAGAAATATACCTGATATTTCGAAAGTTACTGCTTCTGAAAATGGAAAAAATGCATTTGATTTAATTTGACGTTAAAACTCCAGTAGTAGAATGGGATGTGCACTTAAAAAAAATTTTCAATTTAACTCATTTTTTTCTGTTCCTTTCAAATATCCATCTTAATTTTAAAAAATGGATGAAACACCCAGTATCTCGGTTATTAGATGGAACAAAATAATTCTTATTTATATACAAAATATATCAAGTAATAATTTCTTTCAGTTTGAAAATTAAAGGTACTTTTAGAAGTCAGATCAGTTCTCCGTTCAGTCTCAGTTTTAGTCGACTTGTCAGTTATTTGTATGTGTAAATACCAAAAACTATAAGTTACACATACAAATCACTGACAGTTCGACTGAAACTGAGACTGACCGTCTAAAAGTATTTTTAGAATTTAAGATAAAATTTTAGATTAGGTGTCACATTTTCCAGAAAACCAAGGAGAAACTTCGACATTGCAAAAAAACGCCAGTTTCTCATTTAATTTCTCATAAAATTCTTCATCTAGTCAGTAAAAAAAATATGCAAAAATGTTATACACGTAAGTTAAGGTATAAAATAGTCATTTACGTATCAGGGCCTTAATTCTCAAAGGCAAAGTTTGCGTCCCGAGGGCCTCTGGCCCGTGGTACATAGATTATTTTGTTTCTGATCGATTTTAATAAAATTTATAACACAAAGCAGCAATGACATTCACTAAATATAATGAAACACTGACAGCAATATTCAACAAACGTCAAAATATCAAAAAAATCGGGAATTAAGGAACTTCTAACATCCCAAGGGAGTTTTTTTGATAGCGTAACCACGATCATTTAAGCATATAATGACTGAGTTGATTCCGGTCCCTTATAGCTGAGATACAAAATTTTTGTGTTCATTTTGGTCATTTCTTCATTGCCTCCTGTGATTTTAACCACTCTGTATAATTTTATAATATTTGGTACACATACTCTATGTGCCTTAACAAATTAATTGAGATATTATTAATATCGAAAATACAGGCCCGGCTTCACAATTCACAAATTCGTTCAACTCATAAACAACACCATGTATGTTAAATTTTCAAAAATATTTTACCATATCTAAAAAGAGGACAAAAAATGGAATTTAACGATATACTTTTTATTTTTGCACATATGATTGCTTAATTAATCCTATTAAGTTGTGATCAATATTATTTGTCTAATTAACTATTTTGTTTAAAAGTATGTTATACCAAAAAATTTTATCGTCATCTAGGCCTATGAAAACAGATTTACAGGACCGTACTAGGAACTAATCGTACCTATTCAACACCCATTTTATTTATTTCCTTATGAAAAATTGTGTAGTTTGGATAGAGGAGTAAAAAAAACTATAATTAAATGTTTGTAAATGATAAAAGTATATAAAAAGCATGGGAATACGCTATACTATTTGTGAAATTAAATAGATACGTCAACAACACATGAGTCGAATAAATAAAAATCATTTTTAGTTAAATACTATCTAATTAAATTATAAACAAAATTAAAAAATTACACAACACTTAAAAGACTAGAAAAATAAACAAGTTTAAAAAAATTATAATAATTGTTCGAAATGACCCCCATTCTGTTGAATGCATGTTCGCTTTACAATTTGGTTTACAGATTTTCGAATGATGTTTTCGTTATTTTTAACCTCTTTGCAGGCGTTTACTATTCTTTAAATCAGTTCCTCCCGGGTATTTATTTGAGATGAGTAAACTTTGGACTTTAAAAAAACCATATACAGGGTGACACAGCAACCATGTAACAGGCTACAGTATCTGTGTTTCTCAAGATAAAATTATAAAATTTTAGGACATTAAATGGGACCTTAGTGGCCTCATTTTAGTCAGTTTGTTTCACTTTTACTACTTCCAGTTTTACCGGAAGTGATACCAACTTTTGAATTTTAAACGGGACACCCTGTAGATTATTGCATTTTTGGAATCTACATGACAATCTGATTTCATCGATATAACATACTTGGTATCTCAAGTGAATAGTTATACACAAAAATACGAAAAATCAAAATTGGCTTAATACCATACCAAAGAAATAAACAACGGGAAAAAACGGCAATAACTTAAACATTACATTAAATTATTTAATGTAATTAAAAATATATATAAATTTAATACAACGTAACTGAACGGTGACGGTGAATTTGACAGCAAGCTATCATAGAGCTGGTGATTTAAACTGCAAAATAAAGTAAATGATCTAAAATCGTTTTTGATAAAAATGTATACTCGTAATGAACAAATAGACATGTTACTAATATTTGGTGAATGTCGAAAAAATTCAAGGGCTGCTGCTGAGTTGTATAGAAATAGATTTCCCAACAGGAATCATCCAAGCAACAATTATTTCTGGAGACTTGAAACTCAGTTAAGAAGGGAACCGATTGCTGAAAATGACGAATCTATAATAAGTGAAGAAGTTGAGACAAATGTACTTGCATATCGTCCGTGTAATTGCAAAATGTCGTATGTCAAAAATTCCGTATGTGCGTATAAAACACAAACACGTTAAGTTAACGCCTTAAATGCCATATAACATGATGTTACATCATAAAAATAAGCTATAAACTGATTTCTGAAATAATTAAACAAAAAAGTAAGAAGATATTATAAGTTTTTTTGCTCTCCTGAAAAGTGGCCTTTTTGACATACGATATTTTGCAATTACAGGGACGATATGTAAATTATGACCCAACATCTTCCTTGAGAGAAATAGAAAGACAGTTTGATGTAAGCAGGGAATCTGTTAGAAGAATTTTAAAAAAATATAAATATAAATCTTTCAAGTATCAAATTCATCAAGAGTTGTATGATAATGATTTTGCTAAAAGAATTACATATTGTAATTGGCTTTTAAATAATTACAGTTTAAACAATAACTTTCATCACTCCATTTTATTTACTGACGAGTCTAGATTTACGAATTTAGGAATATTTAATAAAAATAATAAAAGGTATTGGGTTACAGAAAATCCACGACTAATAAGACAAGTAAGATTTGGAGTTAATGTCTGGTTGGGCATATTAGAGGGAAGAATTTTTGTTCCCATTATATTTGATGGAGCTTTAACAGGAGAAAGATATTTAGAATTTTTACAAAATGAAATTGAGAATATTTTCGATGATTTTCCAGATGAAGCAAATGAAAGAGTTACCTTTCAACATCATAATTTTGGTCTGGTTCAAAATTATTTACATTTTCGGTTTGGAAATAGATGGATCGGAAATAACGGTCCTATCAGATGGCCAGCAAAATCACCTGATCTTACGCCAATGGACTTTTTTATTTGGGGACATTTAAAAAATATTGTTCATAAAAGAACATACACTTACAAGAGAACAATTGGAAATTTCTGTTCGAGATGCTATTAACAGCATAACAGCAGATCAAATAAATCGAGCCTATGAGACAACTGTTAGTAGAGCAAGACTGTGTGTCGAAAATAATGGACAACATTTTGAAAATTTGATTTAGTTTGTAAATATTTTTTTGTGCGTTTAAGTATTAGTATTTTTTTATTAAAATTGTCAAATGAAGAATAAATATTATTTATTATTTATTTCTTTGGTACGTTATTTGAGCCAATTTTGATTTTTCGTATTTTTGTGTGTATCTCCTTAACTATTCACTTGAGATACCAAGTATGTTATATCGATGAAGTCAGGTTGTCATGTAGATTCCAAAAATGCAATAATCTACAGGGTGTCTCATTTAAAATTCAAAAGTTGGTATCACTTCCGGTAAAACCAGAACTAATTGTTGCTTGGATGATTCCTGTTGGGAAATCTATTTCTGTACAACTCAGCAGCAGCCCTTGAATTTTTTCGACATTCACCAAATATTAGTAACATGTCTATTTGTTCATTACGAGTATACATTTTTATCAAAAACGATTTTAGATCATTTACTTTATTTTGTAGTTTAAATCACCAGCTCTATGATAGCTAACTGTCAAATTCACCGTCACCTAAATAAGTCAAAATAATGTCATAGTCACCGCCGCCTTGATAATATTAAAAAATTATTTAATGTAATGCTTTAAAGTATGATAGTTTTCTCATTTGAGAACATTAACTAAGAAATGTACACAAAATGTAATTTAAAATTATGCAGTTAATTAGAATAGAATGCGTTTATTGTTTTAGGAAGAAAAAAAAACAAGGGTTGCAATTTAAGTAAGGTATGAAAACAGGGGGGAAAATGGGTTAAATTAAAAAAAAATAAAAAATCGTACAATTCAGTTATGTTGTATTAAATTTATATATATTTTTAATTACATTAAATAATTTAATGTAATGTTTAAGTTAGTGCCGTTTTTTCCCGTTGTTTATTTCTTTGGTATGTTATTAAGCCAATTTTGATTTTTCGTATTTTTGTGTGTATCTCCTTAACTATTCACTTGAGATACCAAGTATATTATATCGATGAAGTCAGGTTGTCATGTAAATTCCAAAAATGCAATAATCTACAGGGTGTCCCGTTTAAAATTCAAAAGTTGGTATCACTTCCGGTAAAACTGGAAGTAGTAAAAGTGAAACAAACTGACTAAAATGAGGCCACTAAGGTCCCATTTAATGTCCTAAAATTTTATAATTTTATCTTGAGAAACACAAATACTGTAGCCTGTTACATGGTTGCTGTGTCACCCTGTATGTATATCATATCAGCATATTACAAAATTGATGTGGCATTTTTAAAATAATCCAATCAAACCACAAACTACAAAAATAATGCAAACCTTATGAAAACTTAAATAAAGATAGATTAATACAGACAACTCTAAACTGTCAATTCCATGGGCATCTAGATTTTGTAATTTTTTATGTTTTCATATTATTACTGTTAAATTTCACAAATACATAGATAGCATATTACCAAACTTACATAATTAAATAAAGAACGCGTTTTCAAGTACTTTTATCCTTTACAAAAATTAGATTGTAGATTCTTTAACTCTCCTACTCTAAAATACACAATTTTTTATAAGGAAGGTTAAAAAAAAATGCGTGATGTATAGCTAAATCTAATGTGATATTTAGTTCCTAGTACGGTCCTGTAAATCTGTTTTCATAGGCCTAGATGGCGATAAAATTTTTTTGTATAACATACTTTTAAACAAAATAGTTAATTAGGCCAAATAATATTGATTACAACGTAATAGGATTAATTCATCATTAAATTCAATTTTTTGTCCTCTTTTTAGATATGGTAAAATATTTTCGAAAATTTAACATACAGGGTGTTGTTTATGAGTGGAACGAATTTGTCAATTTTTAGTGAAGCCGGGTCTGTATTTTCGATATTAATATCTCAATTAATTTGTTAAGACACATAGAGTATGTGTACCAAATATTATAAAATTATACAGAGTGGTAAAAGCACAGGAGGCAATGAAGAAATGACCAAAATGAACAAAACACTCTGTATCTCAGCTATAAGGGACTGTAGACCCATAAAATATGGGTTATTTGGAATCACCTCAGTCACTACTATCCTCTGTTAAAATATTACCCTCTCCCAATGAAACACCCTGTATAATAAGACTACTTTTCATTATTTAAAATAATAAAAAAAATGTACAAAAAACACATGTAAAATATTAAAAAACTTATTTTTTAACCGCTCCAAATGACTCAAAGAACAAACTGTAATATATAATAAAATAATCTGCCTCGAAACCCAGTTAACGATTTTCTTGCGGCTTTTTACCATCACCCATCATAGAAGACCCATCAGTGGTTGATCTTCTTTCTGGTTTGTGGTCAGTCAGCATCGGTACCACTTCTTCATTCTACGTACTTTTTTGTCAGTTATCGATCGAGTGTTAATCAAGTTAATCAGCCGGCGTATACGGATGTTAATTTTTTTTGTTCGTATTTTGTTTAAAATGTATTTTTTATTAATTCTTGTTTTGTTTGGTGTCAGTTTAGTAGATTGTGGTGATACGATGATTCCAAAAGTAGGTTGATTTTCCAGCATTTTAAAATTGATTATTTATTAGTGGAGTGAAATTAGAATTTTATATGGATGTAAGAGCCAAGTCAAATTTGTTTAATTTTTTCGATTTTATACATCAATAAATTTGGGTTCGAGCTTCGCAAGATATGTGCCAAAAACGGCATTTTTGATATTTTTCGAGTTGATTGTTTCACTATTTTTTAAATATCTCCGGCTCTAAGAGTCGTGGATTAATAAAAACAAAATTAAAATGACCGTGATGAAGTAGAGTATCGATCCGTATAGTAGGGTTTTTTTTAAAAATACATCCTAACATGAAAAAACGAATTCGAGAAAATATGTATTTTTATGTCGGGAAGACATGGTAAAAATTAAAAAAAAAATGTATTTGTCCAGCCAAAATCGACATTTTTCGAAAAAAATTGAATTGGCTGCCATTTTTGGAAAAATAATAGTAGAGAAAAAATTTTTATCTTAAAAAGAAGGATTTTGTGTGTACTTTTGCCTAAGAAAATCCAACATTTTATTTCTTTATTTAAAGTGCCCAATTTAGGGAATAATAAAAAAAATAATTTTTTTATGTTTATCGCGATATTTATGCTTGATTCTCTTAGAAAAACTATATTTCAGTCCAGAAAATGTTTTAAGAAATATTTCAGGTTCTAAAGTAAGATTTTTGTGAGGGAACGAATCAATATAAATCAATATAAAAAATGAAAATCGAATTTTGTTTTTCATTATTTCCTAAGTTGGGCACTTTAAGTAAAGAAATAAAATGTTGGATTTTCTTAGATAAAAGTACACACAAAATCCTTCTTGTTAAGATAAAAATTTTTTCTCTACTATTGTTTTTCCAAAAATGGCGGTTAATTCAATTCTTTTTCGAAAAATACCGATTTTGGCAGGACAAATACATTTTTTTTTTAATTTTTACCATGTCTTCCCGACATAAAAATACATTTTTTTCCAATTTTTAAGAAAATTCGAGGATTCTTTGGTTATTTATTGCCAATTCAGTAAAAAAAAAAGAATGTGCGCGAATTCGTTTTTTGAGGTTAGGGTACGTTTTAAAAAAAAACCTACTATGCAGATCGATACTCTACTTCATCACGGTCATTCTAATTTTTTTGGTATTTTTCCACGACTCTTAGAGCCGGAGATATTCAAAAAATAGTGAAGCAATCCACTCGAAAAACATCAAAAATGCCGTTTTTGGAACATATCTCGCGAAGCTCCAGCCCAAATTTATTGACAATTTTTTTACAAGCTTCTCTCTCGATTTCCGGCAAAACTACAAGTCCTATGTAAAAAAGTTAAATGGCAAAGTTGTAGGTAATAAATAGATCTACAACTTTCGTATTTACTCTTTTTTCACATAACCTCAAAATTTATGTGAAAAATTCAAATAATAATATTTGGTTTTTTATTTTTATCATTTACAAAAAAAAAAATTTTTTCACAAAATTTGGTGTAAACTTACCTTTTTATGTCCCAAACACTCTGTAATTTTTTTGTTTTAAAATATTTATTTTTTAACCTTATTTTGACTTAATATCGAAAAAGCAGTCTAATTTTCAATCGAAAATTCTCACGTCAAAATATCTGCTTTTTTAAAAAACTCGGTGGGCTTTTTGTTCGTTGAAATCTTTACTTTTTGATGGTGTTAAAAAAAAATATACATTACTATGGTAAATGTTCTCAAAAAATGCAAATAAGAAACGAAGAAAACTCCAAATTTCTTTTTTTTTAAATCATCATGTACAATTTTGAGCTATTTATTTAAATTTTTACTTTAATTACTCTTTTGTTTATCAATGTAACACGGAATCTTACGTTTTTCGAGTAATTAAAGTATAAATTTAAATAAATACCTCAAAATTGTACATGATGATTTAAAAAAAAAAGAAATTCGGAGTTTTCTTCGTTTCTTATTTGCATTTTTTGAGAACATTTACGACCATCAAATTTCAACGAACAAAAAGCCCACCGAGTTTTTTAAAAAAGCAGATATTTTGACGTGAGAATTTTCGATTGAAAATTAGACTTTTTCGATATTAAGTCAAAATAAGGTTAAAAAAATAAATATTTTAAAACAAAAAAATTACAGAGTGTTTGGGACATAAAAAGGTAAGTTTACACCAAATTTCGTGAAAAAAAAAATGTAAAAGATAAAAATAAAAAACCAAAAACTTGGTTATTTGAATTTTTCACATAAATTTTGAGGTTATGTGAAAAAAGAATAAATACGAAAGTTGTAGATCTTTTTAGTACCTACAACTTTGCCTTATAACTTTTTTCCATAGGACTTGTAGAAATCGAGATAAACAGTTTTCTACCCTTAAAAACCCCCCCTCTTCAACTTCCCGACCACAGAGCGCCTGTAAATTATTTTTCCTATCATTTTTGTCATATTCTCTTCCTTTTGCAATGAGTTTCATCCTATTATTTTATTTGGTTTCAAAAATTATCTGCATTGGTCTATTCAGGATAACCGAGAATACAAAAAAATTGTACAGCTTCAGAAAATCGCCCTGATTCGATTTTTCATAAAATTTTACCTCTAGTTATTGAGGTGTATGTAGTAACCGAAAAAATGCTTTTGTATCTTAGGAAATTTCAAAAACAAAGTCAATATATTAATACTTCATTAAGTATCGAAGATGCTAATTTTCATTCATATTGTTTTAATATAAAAATTTAGATCAAGACGTATTTAAGAAAATCGACAAAACCGATTTTTCAAAGATAAGTTTTGTCACGATTTCAGGAAATCGTCGAGAACTCTCTTAAGAAAATTAAATAACCATGGGACCATTTTTATTCGATTTTTCATAAAATTTTAAGTGCAGCGAGGCAAAAAAATATTTGCGTGGAAATTCCGAAAATAAAGTTTATAAAATGGTTCATATTTAATTCACCATCGAAGACTGAATTTTTGTTTGGGACAATTTAAATTTTATTTTAATTCATATCCATGTTAATAAACATTTTTGATATTATTTTTAGAAAATCGTTAAAAACTGTTTATATAATAAGTAATTTGATCTCGTAACATGTTTTAAAAATATCAACACAAACCCTATACACGTCCATAGAAGAATAAATAAATGTAGATGAAATGACATTTTTTTTTGTTTAACTTTTAAGAAAAATACGAGAATTTTTGTTAACTTTTTTGGGGATTTTTCTTAAAAACAGTTTTTATAGTATTTTGAAGAAATTTAACTTTCGAGAATTTCTTTTACCGTTTAAAAACTATTTAAATCGAAACCTTTTTAAAAAGAAAGAAAAATATATACAAAACTTTTTTAAATATTTTCCAGAATAGTTACGGAAATGGTTTCAAAGAAACCTAAAAACTTGTTTTTTTTTGGGCATTTTCATCAGTTTTTTTATGAAATAAATTCGTTGTGATAAGTCCAAAAGAGAAGTTATTGTCGGCAATTTCTTATGACATTAAGATTTTTTAATTGTGTTAAAGTTGTACAAGTGACCAAGTACTAGTTTTTACGCGACCGTATTTTCATAATACTTAAGAAGATATAACAAAAGACATCAGTCAACCGTGACCTTGACAAAATCACGTCATACAGTGGTGTAACAAACAGCAAATAGTAGGGGTGATAAATCTCGGAATTTTTACTGACCTATTGGATTTTCCTTCCAACAAATACGTTTTTGTAAAATGTACTTTTAATCTTATTGTGTGCACTATTGCACAAATCCAAGAACTCGGCAGTGCGGAAGTCAGGTTCTCACCGATCCAGCCGCGCACATATAGCGCACTATTTACCAGGACCAATTAGACCGTCTTTATCTAAGTACACGTCTAGTACTCGCCTTTATTACGCTGAATTTAAAATTTCATACGTCCAATAGTTTTCAAGATGCGAGTCTCTGAATATTGTTTTTTTCACCCACTGACGGATTATCAAAACACTTCCTACTCGGTCAGTCAATAAGTTCGTACGATGATTAATAAAAAAACAAATTTTTAGTGAAAATTCTACTTTATTCATCAACAAACTCCCCTTCAACAGTGATATATTATTTCCAACGTTTTTCTAACATTTCGATGTCTTTTTTGT
Source organism: Crepidodera aurea (assembly GCA_949320105.2). Taxonomy (NCBI): domain Eukaryota; kingdom Metazoa; phylum Arthropoda; class Insecta; order Coleoptera; family Chrysomelidae; genus Crepidodera; species Crepidodera aurea. Next base: position 98,314,253 of record OX439473.1, read on the forward strand.
AGAACGATTTATCTTTGGCCTTAAAATAGGCTTCAGATACGGCAATCACTTCTTCATTGGAGCCAATTCTCTTTCCCCGGAAGATTATTATTAGGTCTGCAAACAGATAATAGTCGCTGGGAGCCAAATGCCGATACGGTGAATGGGGAAACGACTAAAAGCACTTTTCTCTTCTTCATTTGGGATCGTTTTTTCGTAATTTCTTCCTTTAATCAGCTAACTTTAGCCTTTTGGTCGCTTTCGGTGGCTTTGGTCTGTTCCTGTCTACTCAGCTGAGCCGATTTGACTCGAGAGACATAATCCATGTTTTATCCATTGTCATATACCGCATGTAAAATCTCTTTTTATTGCGTTATTGTTGTTGATCAACTGTAAGCAAACACGGTACCCATTTTCACGCAACTTCATTTTATGAGTGGCCAAAACTATTTTGTACTTTTTTCATGTTTTCTAGAACAACTGCCGAATTCGGGAGACCAAAGCGTTCAGCATCATCGGTGTTTGTATGGCCGCGTTTAAAATTAGCCAAACACTTTACCATTTGCCTCTTTTCCCATTAAAAGCAATTCTTTATCAACACACGCAATTTTGATTTTTTTTATTGTTTTGAAAGTTACGAAAGTAGCGTCACTATTTATAACCATTGTAACTTGTGAACTAAGATTGTCATAAAATTTTGACACGTACTTTAAGGTTAGCACTTCCTAAAAATTATATGGATTTGTCAATAGCGGCACCATCTGTATGCCATCCTACGAACTTATTGAGTGACCAGGTAGAATACTGAAATGTTAGACATAGTAGAGAGTTAGTAGAGAGTTATTGCCCATCATTTGGGGTATACGGTATGCCTTACAGTGACAGTTACGCGTGCGCAACAGTAAACAACCATTTTTAAGGTATAACGTCGTACGCTATATCTATGGCATAAGGAGAGCCTTAAACCTTATACCTTATGCATATTTGATGTTCTAAAACCAAAAAGCGGCTTTTTCGCGATCGATTTTAGAATTAAATAACAGAAGAAGAGCAATGTTAAACCGTATTCAATGGTTAACGTAAATAAAGTTAAAAAATTGAATATTTGTAAACAAAATTTTTCGACTGAACATTAGACTTTAATAAAAACGATTATTCTCGATTATTTTTTTCATCTGTCAAAACAGTCAGATTTTGTGGTTTCAGCCAATAACAACTCAGGATTCTAACCAATCATTGTGTTTTATACTGATAAAACCGCTTCGTCGTTTTTGTTTTTTGATTAAACTGTGTTTACCTATTTGAGATGTCAAATGTAAACATTTGTCAATTATTATTATACTAAAATGTATTGCAAATCTATGTTAATAACCAAATTTCAAAATGTATTTGTAAACTAACCTGTTTTTATTAGTTTATTTCAACATTCATTTAACATTTTTAGATACCTCACTTTAACAATAAACTTAAAATTAATTAAATTAAGAAAGACATCATTTCATTCTTCTTCTTCGCTTTTATTTAAGGCGCCGTTTCGCGGGGTAGCCAGTCAAAAAATCGCCTTGGTGGCCCTGTATGTAAAACTATAACAGCTCAGGTTTCAATTTAAATTGGTAAAGAAAATTTTCAATATTTGTGTGTAAAGTGTCTTTTGCATAAGTGACTATGTTCTTTGTTTTTAATACAAAATGATTCAAAAAATAATCCTTTCAAATACGACTCGTCCTCTGAAATTTTATAGATTAAATTTTTGATCTTCATACTCAAACGCCTTTATTTTAGGCAAAACCACTCAAACAAACTGATTTAAGATAAAATCACTCGTCCTGCGGACTCGTGATTTTATCAATCAGTTTGTTTTCGTGGTTTTTCCAAATAAAGCCGTTTTCGTGAAAACCAAAAATTTAATCGATAAAATTTGGAGGACTCGTGGTATTACCTTTGATAAAACAGCTTCGTCGTTTTTGTTTTTTGATTAAACTATGTTTACCTTTTTTGAGATGTCAAATGTAAACATTTATCAATTATTATTATACTAAAATGTATTGCAAATCTATGTTAATACCCAAATTTCAAAATATATTTGTAAACGAACCTGTTTTTATTCGTTTATTGTCAATACAACACAGCTCCATCCATAAATTAGTTTAAAACTAACATAACGTCAAAACGTCTAAACGTTACACTTAATAAATAATCTTAAATGTCTACTACTAGATAGGCAACTTATATTACGTTTGTAATATTTGGCGTTTAAATGTAAAAGAAAATATCGAACTTTTGAGTGTAAAGTGTCTTTCTCTGTTTTTAATACAAAATGATTCAAAAAATAATCCTTTCAAATACGACAAATTTAATCTATAAAATTTGGAGGACTCGTGGTATTACCTTTGATAATTTTGAATTTATGTTGAAAAGTAATACAAATTAATACAAAAGTTTTAATTATCTACAACATTTATATTAAACTGTTTACGATATATTTCAGCTACAAATTCTAAAAATCCAATATCTAACCCTCAAAACATAGGGCTTCGGTACCATAAAAGGGTTTGTTAGATGAATTAGTTTATGAGTATTTTGAAAAATAAATTATTGCATTATTTCAAGGAACTTAGTCTGTTTGGATTACAACAGATTGGGAAAAACCTATAATCCAATCATTATAATGTAAATTTAACTGCTGGCTGGGGATTAAAGAAATCATTTTCCAAAATTCTGTGCTTAATTGTAATGTTTTGTCTATATGTATTTAAATATATATTATTGAAAAGATGTTAATTATTTAAAGTACAAAAAATGAAATTTTGCATTAGTTTTGAGATCTGATAGTTGCATTTTAGGTTTTAAATAAAAGTAAAAAACTATTAGTCTTAATTTATTGCTTAATAAAGGTAAGAAAGTTAAAAATATTTTATTTTAAAGTAATTTAAACTTAATTCTACAACGTATTTCTATTTCTTGCTTTGTTTTTTGCTCCGATGGATCTTAAGTCTTTTCTTGTAAGAACTTCCTGGTTCCCGGTTTTGATTGTTGAAATTTCATCAAAACCCTTCAATCTATTCGTATAATCTAATCTTCTAAGCAAAATGCACAATCCTTCAAGTTCTGTAACACAAAATTAGGGGTAATAGGTTTTTACTTTCATTAGGAGAAAGTCAATAGTTTACCTGATATAACATTACTTCTTCTTGTTCTAATTACAGCTGGTAACATAAGACGTTCTGCTTAGAATACAATGTGTTCTCTTTCAAATCGGAAATTTGATTTTATGTAATGGGTTAACATTAACTCTAAATTGAGGCGATCATAGATATTTCTTCGTCAACAAAAATATTGAAAAGTTCTTCCATAATTTCGTTAATACTCTTCTACCATCAACTTAAGCACAATATCCAATATTTATATTTAGACACCATTGACACCCCACTATTAGCATGTCAAACGTCACTACCTCGAGAAAATAGAATAGAATATATATTACATGATTTACAAAAATACATTTGTTTTCACAAGTCAAAATTGATTTATATTGTAGGCATGTATTTAAAAAAAATAATTTTAAAAACATTTACACAAAACGCACTAAAATAGACAATTTATTAAAATATGTACTTACATATAAGTACCGTGGTCTAATTTTTTAAACATCACACAAATTTTTATAAAATTTCTGTCTCACTCATATGAAATGTAGTATTTAAATATTCATTAGTATTATAGAATGCATGTCTGAGTAGGTGATTTTTAATAGTTATAAAGAAGTTTTTGTTGTCTAAAATTTGCACATTTCTAGGCAATACATTATAAAATAAAGGTCCATAATAGTTCACTCCAAATCGACTGTGGCTCAGCCGAAACTTTTGTATATTTATGTGTAAGTTTTGCCTGGTGTTGTGATTATGGATGCCATTATTTCTTGTATATGAGCCGAGGTTTTCTCTGACATGCTTTAGGCATGTATATATATACAAAGAAGGAAAAGTAAAAAGCTTGTTTTCGGAAAACACCCCTGCAACGTCTTCCCTATAGCCCATCCTAAACATAACACGGAGTACCCTTCGTTGCAATTTAAAAATCCTGTCAGCATGAGGAGAGTGACCCCATGCTAGAATTCCATACTTACAGTGGGAAAGAAATATAGAGTGGTAAGCTGTCAAGATTGATTTTCTTGGCAGCTCATCCCTCAGTGATCGTATGACAAATATATTTCTTGCAAGTTTTGTTGCCAGAAAATCTACGTGGTGATGCCATGATAGTATGGGATCAACATAAAAACCCAAGAACTTTGGACACTCTTGCTGGTTGCAGGCCTTTTTATGACTAAAGCATATTGTTTTGGTTTTATTTTCATTGAGACTTAGACCATTTTTACCGAACCACGTTGATGCTGACACCGTAGCAGTATTTATTTTATCGTTTACACTTTTTATATCAGTGTCATTAACAAGAATTGTGGTGTCATCTGCGAAGAGTATCATGTCAGAACTGGGGGCCACATTGAGGTTGTTTATGTAAATCAAAAACAATATGGGGCCCAGCACCGACCCCTGAGGCACTCCGCAGGTAATTTTTTTCACATTTGAATTTTTATTATTTATCGATACAAACTGTTTTCTGTCAGTTAAGTAAGAGTTTATAAGTTTAACACTGGTTTCGTCAAAATTGCTATGTTTTAATTTGGAGATAAGGAGACTGTGGGACATACAGTCAAATGCTTTAGTAAGGTCACAAAAAACAGCACCCACAATCTCCTTATTGTCAGTACCCTCTATAATCTTATTTATTAAGTAGATAAGAGCGTCTGTGGTAGATCTTTTTGCTCTGAAACCAAATTGTCCAAAATGAAATAGGTTATTGGATTCATAAAATTTAACAATCTGATTTTTTAAAACTGTTTCAAATATTTTTGAAACGACTGGTAATATTGAGATAGGTCTAAAATTGCTTAAGTCAGTTTTGTTTTTTGTTTTCGGAATGGGCAACTGCAATAACTCACTATTTTACGCATACCTTACATCGTCATAGCGCTAAGGTATAACGTATACGGTATACATTCTGCCAGTTTGCAATAACTCTCTAGTAAGTAGGTATATGTTTAATGCGTAAATAAAGAAAAAAATAAAAAGTACCCAGATGTTTTGAACTTGAGAGTAGATCCCTATATGTCTGGTTCATGTAATCAGGACCCACAAAAGTCAAGGCTTGAGTCTCGACGACGCACTCCTGGATATTGGTTCGTTATTATGCTCTTATGCATAAATATCTGGTCACCGAGCTTCGCTCTTAATATTCAAATCTACATTTTTAAGCAGTCCAATGAGTATATAATTTAAGTATATTTATAACCTGACAAATTATTAATTAATTCGTGAAAATCACGGAGTGGGCGACATCTACTTGAACTACAGAAAGGTAGATAAATAGAAAGTAGGCGGGAAAATTAAAAAAGCTGTCAGTGTTAATTTTCAATTTGCTGCAGGTGTTGTTGACGTTTATCAACTGCTTGTCCCAGAGGTTAGTTAAATGCATTAAAAGTTGCCTAGTTTCTGGAGATTTCACCCTTTTGGGGCAACATCTACTGACGATTGGTCTTCGCGAATAGTCACGGCGGACAGGCCCCGTTTCCGGGACGGGCAACAGCAGCGTGTAGGGCATAGTGGTTTCAGTGGGGTGGTTTTAGTGAGTAACCGTAAGGGGTAGTCTCACACTATCGGGGAAGGGAAGAACCTTTACCCGATGTGCATAAAGCATTACCACCCGCCAAAAAAAAAAAGATTAGCTTTAGGTTAGGTTAGATCTGTGTAATAAATAAAGAAAAGTACGATACGTGTGACATTTTGACATTTGTTACATTCTGACAGGTGTCATATTTTGACAGTTGTAACATTCTGACACGTATCACATTTTAACAGTTGTCACGTTTTGACAAGTGTCCATTTTAACAGTGTTACTCAACGTTCCTATAAATATTTACCTAAACCCATGATTTCTGAAATTGAATTGGCAACGTTGTATTTTCAACTTAGAATTTATGAGATGGCTGTCATTTGACAAGCAAATTATTTATGTCCGTCAAATGAACCTTTTCTTTTTTATACTTTTCAGGTTTATTCTGGTTATAAATTGCTACTTGGGCATTTGCAGAATAAAAAAATGTGAAAAATATTTTTCCGCGCAAACATTTCTATTGCTAAGTAGGTATATTGATTTTATCATGTTTTATAGCATCTGCGAAAATTTCATGAAAATCCCAGCCGGTCCCATTTTCTTAACGTTTAACCATTATGGATAAAAAGCGGCAAATTTAAAATTGAATTCTTTCAGATTTAAACGCCAGAAATTAAATAAAGTCAAACCTTTTTAGTACTATACTATACAGAAGAAAGGAGTGCAGTATTTAATTTGCAGAACGTAGTACAGGTTCAAGAGGTAGAAATTTTATTTTTACCTCATCCTTCAATGCTTATTTGTAGTTAAAATTTAAATTTTAATACATCTGATCGGCCTAATATAGTTTTTGTCTAGATTTAATCTTGTTTCCATGGTTTTTACTGTAATAAACCTGTTATTTTGACAGATAAGTCAGACTTTATTTATTCATAGCCGTATCGTATGTATTTTAATTGATTCGGAATTTTGTAATAAAATATATATTTCAAAATGGCTTCATTCTAAAAATATTATCAGTCCTCCTAAATCCTTGAAGGCAGAATTATTAGTAATTCAAATTCAAAATTCAAAAAATATATTATAGATGAGATGGCCAGAGAAAAACTAATTAAAATTCTCAGATTGCCTCCGTACCACGCAGAGTTAAATCCCATTGAACTGATCTGGTCACAATTATTAAAAGATTATGTTTCTCAAACCAATAAAACATTTAAATTTCCTGATGTGCGAAATTTGTTTTTGAAGGCATTTTCAGATGTAAATAGAGAACATTGGGGAAAATGCATTGATCATGTTAAAAAGGTGGAAAATTCATTTAGGAAAGTATATCCACTATCAATGGATAATTTAATAGAACCTATAATAATAAACCTCAGAAAAGACAATTATAGTAATACCAGTAGTTTTAGTGAAGACAGTGACTTTTATAGATAGTTCTTGAACTAACTTTTTTTTTAATCTTTGAGTTTAGGTAAGTACTGAAGCGTTACTTTTAATGCCAAGAGATTAAAAACAGTTTAATCCCAACATATAATCCTCCTTGTTATTTATTGGTTAAATTTAATTCGTTCAATGTTAAAGTGTCAGATGCATAAAGTTTATTTTTATTTTTTGTAAATAATATAACTTCAAAATTTAATCTACGAAGTGGGTATATATATTTTATATGCTGTGACCTTATTTATATTATAGAAACTTATTTTGCAAAGTACGCCTATGGAATGTGACGTTATATCCTCTATCCTTTATAGTATATTACTATAGAAACAAGTTGCCGTTGCTAGGAAATAAAACTAAAAGCTTAACTTTTCTTGTAAATATCTCGGAAGATCGAATTTTCACAGACATGAGACCTATATTTTCTGTCGATTTAGATAGGAATTAGTCTACCCTGAAAGTTTCATTGAATTCTGACGAGTGGATTTCGAGATCCTCTGGACACACATACACACACACATACAAACCTTGCTCGTTTAATAGTATTTGATGAAACATTTTTATGAAGGCTACATCATAAATTTTGACCGTAGCCAGATAAAAATCATGGGAAGTAATAAACTGGAATACGAAAATATCACAACAGTAGAAACAACAGACAGAGAGTCAATAAGAATGTTTCAAAATAAAAACGGAATGGTAAAGGCAAAACTATCGCGTTTAATGACCCCCCAACAATCATTGTTGACTGCCTCTGTTCAAAAACGCAGAGTAACGAACTTGTTAAGATAATTACAGTACCCAAAATCAAAAACTTGTTTTTTTCACCAAAAATAATTATAATTTCGCAATACATGGTGTATTAAATTAGACTTGCTATAGAATAAGAAAATAACAGTATTTAATGACAGTGCCATCTCACAAAAAATAAGTCTATAATAAGCACCCAGGTGTTACCTGTCAGAGATTATTAGAATTATTTCGAATAGGAAAATAATCACCTGACATGCATGGCCGCAGATATTCTTTTTACTTTGATGCTAGTCACCTCTTTATTAGCAAGTGACCCCATCTGTTTTTTTTTTACCGCAAAATTGCTCTAAAATGTGTTCGTGATCATCTTTGAGGTGCACTCTCTATACATTACGTTCGTTTATGTTGAACTTAAAACAATGAAGAAAATTATCCATTATACCAGAAAAAAGAAAGTAAAATAAATAATAATAATAAAATGAGAATTTAAAAGAAGATAGCATGCTGAAATATGCATAAATGTAACTGAAAAAGAATGTATAAAAAGTTATATACAAATGGGCACCTATATTATTATTATTACTTATTATCTTGAACTTGATCGCCAATTAATAAGTAACCATTATCCCATTTTTGTTGAACTTGATGATCAATCATTTTGCACTATTTCGGCTTCATCATCAATTGTGCTGTGTACAGGGTGTCCCAAATTGGTGCGTTTTGCAGGGTATCTCGTAAACTAGAAGAGATAGAAGAAAAACAGTTAAGATGTTATGACTTCTTTTTTTGTTAAAGTAACGATAGCCTAATTAAATCTTTAGTAACTCCCTGCAGTTGGAAGATTATTGAAAACTGTCGAAAACTACAAGGTACTATAACTTCTTAATTAAGAAAAATATAAAAAAACGTTATAAAAACTTTTGATAGATATAATATTAAAGAGTTCAGTGGCGCACATATTATTTTTTTTAGGGGGCTCACTAAGGAAATATAATGCAAACTTATGTTTTTTTAAATGGGACGCCCTGTATATTTTGACGTTTTTCGTTTTCTTTTTTAATTCTCATTCACCTGATATGACATACTATATATTTTCAATGGTTGGAGCTACAGTGCAAATAAACCATTTAGGATGTTATCAGGTGAAACACCCTTAAAAAATTGAACACTCAGTAACGAAATTTAACATTTTATTATAAGGATACTGATGTGTGACAATTTTATTTATCAAAATTATAATTAATAAAAAATAAAACCAGATTAAAAAAATAAAAACAATAAACTTATGAAACAACAAGAAACATTGTAACAACACTTATAGAATCGTAATTAAAAATTGGGTTTTCAAAAATGAACTACAAACTTTTCCAAAAAGTGGAACTTTATTACGTAAGTAAAATGTAAAAAGCTAGCAAATGCCGGCAACAAACTAGTTTTGTTGCAATCCGATCTAGGCAGGGCCTTATCATGGACTTGCGGCGTCTGCATAATTCTAGTTAGACTATTACAATTACGTTATCATAACTCTTCCACCCTTAGAGGAGAATCCGGGGGCTAGCCTCTGGATTTTCTTCCTTGGAGCTCTTCTTCGATGAATTCTTCCTATATTTTATATATGAATCATATGCAGAATAATAAACAAAATACAATGAATATATAAATCAATATAGTCCAAACACTGATTTTGTTAAAATGGATAGGATTATCAAATATGTTTTCAACTTTTTGTTTTTGAAAATTTAGAGAGTCTTTTAGAATGGTTAATTGGTCCAAATTAATACTGTTCAATTTAATAGGTTTAAGATAAATATGATTTTTATTATTAGATTTTTTAATATTAAGTTTAGGAAGTTCAATTATTTTAAATTCACTTTTTGGCAGTTCATTGCTACGTAGAACTATTTTACCTATTCTAACACTACACTTATTGTTTAATTCTAACAAAAATGTTCCTTCTAGTGGGACATTGTCTTTGTCTTGTCCGCAGATTCTTTGGGCCACTTTGTTTTCACGAATTTTCTGAATTTTTGTATCCACAATTTCGAGAGAGATGGTTTGCAGTTGGTGAGGTTCTTGGTAAACCTCAACATTAAAACTTCGCAGGGGGCGTCTTCTTCTACTGGAGTTGGTACTGATTCGTGGCAGATAAATTCTTGGTTGCTGATTCCTTGACATTCTGAATCAAATGACATGAAATTTTGCTCGTTTAGGATAAGGAATTTCGAATTTGGAATAATCATTTGGTAAAGGTTGTTTTTAGGAGTAGGTAAAGGAAAAAGTTGATATAAATCGTAATTTTCTCTCTCCACAATTGGTATTTCTATGATAAAAATAATTTTATTGTCTTTACTATAGCTTTTAATCTGCATTATTTTTTCAAATTTAAGAATATTATTTAAAATTGGTTCAAATTGGAATTTGTTGTTTGAGAAATTGATATCGATTGATTTAATTTGGTTGATCAAATCTTTAGGATCTATTATAGAATTATGGAAAATATTTATTTTAAAAAATGTGATAGCAGTTTCAATTTTTTCTAGTAAATCATAAATATTTTGATATAAAATTGATATTTGGTTTGTGACTTCTTGAATATAGACACTTTCAAAAGTTTGTTTATTTTGGATTTGAGCGGTTTCTAAAATGTGTTTTTATTTTGTTTATTTGAGATTTTAATTTTAGTTGATTGTGAGCTAAGACTTGACTACTTTTATTAAATATATCTAAATAATTTTCAACTAAGGTTATTTGTTCATTAATTAAAGTTTTCATTTTATTTCGATTTTTCTAAAGATTTTCAATGGCTTCGTCATATTTTTCGGCGTCGTTTTGATCTAAGTTTCCGGATATTGATTTGATTATGGTACCTAAACCATTAAGAAGTCCACGTTTTTCCTTATGGGTTTGTTCAGATGATGGGTTTAATTGATTAATTTGGCCAAAAACTAGGATTTGATTAATTTTGTTATTTATTATTTCATCATTGGTAGTTTCTTTAGCTGTCGTATGCTGGGTTGATTGGAAACTGTCATTTTCTGATGGTTTATCAGGAGGCTTAATTTGTATGTCTGATAGTATTTTAGATTGTTTAGGAGTATTATTGTCGAGAGTGTCATTTTCTACTAAGTTTTCTGATAAACTTCTAAGAAATCGTAAAGTTGTATTGTCAATGTCTCCGGGGTTATTAATAAGTGACTCATTTTCTAGAGCATTTATATAAATTCTGGATAATGCATCAGCGTTAGTATTTGCCTTTCCATTTTTATAAATAACGTCATAATCAAATTCTTCGAGTTTAAGTCGCCACCTAACTAATTTTGAATTTGGTTCGCGTAATTTAAAAGCCAAACAAGACTGCGGTAATCTGTTACAACAGAAAATTTTCTTCCGTATAAGTAAGATCGGAACATCTTGCATGCCCATACAATAGCGAATAACTCTTTCTCTATCGTGCTATAACGTTGCTCTGAATCATTGAGTGTTCGAGAGGCATACGCGATTGGCTTGGCTGAGCCTATAGGCCCTTGAGATAAATTAGCGCCTAAAGCTACATTTGAAGCTTCTGTAGTCAAAATAAATTTTTTTGTAAAGTCTAGATACTGAAGTGCGTTAGTGCGTTAGTTAACAAGTTTTTACAAGTTTCGAATGCGTTTATAAAATTTTGATCATGAATAATTTGAGCACCCTTTTTTAGGCACTTGGTTAAAGGTTTCGTAATTTTTGCGAAATCTTGAATAAATTTACGATAGTATCCGACTAACCCTAAGAATCCTTTTATTTCCTTAGTAGTTTTAGGTATCGGAAAATTTTTTACTGCAGATATTTTATCTGGGTTTGGTTTAACACCTAGTGGGGTTACAACATGTCCTAATTAATTTACTTCCTTACGTAAAAATTCTGATTTGTCCAATTGTAATTTAAAGTTGGCCTCGCTAAGTCTATCAAAAATTTGTCTGAGCCGTAAAATGTGCTCTTGAAGAGATGTACTGAATATTACAATATCGTCAAGGTATACCAAACAAGTCTCGTTTTGTAAACCCCTAAGAATATTGTCCATAACTCTTTGAAAGGTACTTGGAGCATTCTTAAGCCCAAAAGGCATTCGAGTAAACTCGTAATGACCGTGTTCGGTAGAGAAAGCTGTCTTTTGAATGTCAGGTTCGTCCATCTGTATTTGGTGGAATCCATTGGCTAAGTCAAGTATACTAAAATATTGGCTTTTGCCCAATTTGTCTAAAATGTCATTTATGTTAGGTAGAGGGTATTTGTCGTCTACAGTTTTTTCATTTAATTTTCGATAGTCTAAGACTAAAAGGAATTTACGTTTTTTGGAAGCATCTTGGCTCTTCTCAACTATCCAGAGGGGACTACTAAATGGTGACGTTGAGGGCTGTATGATGCCCTGAGAAATCATTTTTTCAACTTGTGATTTTACTTCGTCTTTGTAAATTTGCGGGTATCGATATTGTCTAGTGTAAACGGGGCTTTCGTCTGTAAGTTTTATTTTGTGTTTAATTTTATTTGAAAAAGTCAAAGGAATGTTTTCGCAATAGAAAATATCTCTATATTCAAAGCAAAGGTTTTTGATTGCATCCTTTTCTTCCTGGTTACAATGATCTAACCTAATTTGTTTTAAGTTTTCTTTTAAAAATCTATCATGGTTTTCTGTAAATATTTCATCAGTTTCCATTTTTTCTATAAAATTAATTTCATTAATATCTAACTGTTCTATATCGAAGGGTCTAGATATTGTAATTATTTTTGGTTCAGTACTAGAATTAGTTATTGACGTGATTACGAAATAATTTTTTATATTTACTAAAGATTGTGGAGATTCTAACTGATTGTCAAATTTAATGTAATTCATGCATCCTATTCCTGATTTTACAGTTACTGGTAATCTAACTATTTTTGTCGTTCTTTCAGGGACTACTATTTTATAATTTTCTAATTTTAATTTGTTTTTAAAATTCGTTAAATCTTCAGATTCATAAATTATTGGTATTTGCACTGTTGGGGTAATAATTAGTTTTTGATGCAAATTGACTGATGCTTTTAATTGTTTAAGAAGGCCAATTCCTATGAGACCATCGTATTTTTTACTAAAATCAAAAAGAAAAAATTTGTGTTCAGCGTTTACATTAAAAATGCTGAAAACGGGAATTTTTATTACTTCGTTATGAAAACTTATACTGTGCGCTGTTTGTATGTTAAAATCTTCATTAAAAATATAATTTTTATAAAATGTGTAAGCTAATCTAGGGTTCATTAGACTTCTACTACTACCAGTATCTATTAAAAATTTTGCATTTATTTCTGGTATAAAAATATAAAGTAAATTTGATCTTACTAAGTTCAGATTAATTACGTTTCTCTTATCATAAGAAGTATCATAAGCTGGACCTTGAATGGGTTCATGGGAATATGTCAGCTGTGTTGGGTTCGCGTTAATTTCTTGGTTTTGATAAGCACTATTATTGTCGTTAGTTGTGTTAAATGTTGAGAAATGATTATTTTTTGGGAATTTGCATTCACTGTTATTAAATTGGTTATCAAATGAATTTACGAATTGGTTTTCTATTTGATCAGAATTTTGCAAATAAAGATTATTATTATTTGTACGCGTATTTCCAGACGATGTATCCATTGGCTCTGGGATACTATTTGATCTGTTATTAAAATTAGTATTTCTTGAAATTTGACTATTTCGGTTAAAATTAGTTGAATTTTGACCAAAATTTTGATTTCTGAAATTATTTGAATTTCGACCAAAATTTTGATTATTGAAATTATTTGATTGGTTAAACTGGGGTCTTTGAACGAATTGATTTTGATTCTGAAAATTTTGATTTTGGAAATTCTGGTTATTTTGTCTCGGAAAATTATTAATATTTGAATGAAATCTATTAAAATTATTAGAATAAAATGGTTTTTGTATTGGTTGTCTCAGCTGTGATTTCGAATAGTTATTTCTGCTATTTCCGGGTTTATAATTTTGAGAATCTGAATAATTGCCTTTTTGTGAACTATAAAGAAAATTTTCTTCTTCGACTACGAGTGCCATTGCTCGTTCTAAACTATCTGGATTTCGTAAACGAACGTTATTTTGTAATTGACCTGTGAGGCCATGAATGAATGTTTTGAGAGCCAAATCGTTATAATTTTGAAGTCTGATACGTTTTTCTTCAGCCGAAAAATTTGACGCATTTATTTTTGATACAATTAAACTTCTAGCGTCTTGGCAACGCATACCAAAACGGCATGGGGGTTCATTTTTAAAAGGATGTAAAGCAATCAAGTCTTGTACAAGACAGTCCAAATTTCTCTGATCGCCAAAACTTAGTATTAATAAATTTTTTATATCTATCCAAACGGTTAATTCACTACGCGAGCCTATTAAACTCAAAGCTCTGCCCGTTAACTTGCCAATAATAGCTCTTAAAATATAAGCATTAATTGTAGCTGCATTATTTTGTCGATCGGAAAATTGTCCAATCAAACTTTCACAAGCATCTAAAAATACTGTTAATATATGGGGGTTCCCATTAAAATTTGGAATAGTGGCTACATATAATTGCAAAAGTTGATAATTAGTTGTATCAGTCATATTTAAATCTGAACTTTCTGAATCTGATTCTACTATAGGAGGTAAAGTATCTAAATTTAATGTGGAATATGTCCTAAGAGTACTATTAAAAATATCCACTAGTTCGTCTATCTCAGACATAAAATGTAATAAATTCTCTCAATGTTTTATTTTATCCCAAATGTGAAAATAAAAAATCACTAATATAATCAACTCAAAAATAAAATATTTAATAGGAGAGGAGAGCAAAATTTCTTACGCAATTACTAGGATTATTTTCATCATATCAATAGAAGTTGAGCGATGTTGTCTCTTCTTCCTGATTTTCTTAATCTAGCTGGATTTGGCAATGTGGTCCTCGTCCAGGATCTCCAAACTTTGGCAATGTTGGTCCTCTGCTTGGATGTACACTTTTTGGTCAGTTTATATCACCAATTTTTGCGAATTCGATTTGCCATTAAACTATTGAAATAGACCGATTTGACACGATTTTTGTTGTCACACCGTTAGGCAATCCTACTGACTGCGCCACTTATAGAATCGTAAATAAAAATTGGGTCTTCAAAAATGAACTACAAACTTTTCCAAAAAGTGGAACTTTATTACGTGATTACAGTACAAAAGTAAAATGTAAAAAGCTAGCAAATGCTCCAACCAATTCAGCATTACCAAAAATAAAATCATAAAATAATATTTACAAGACTAACTTCGAGAGTAGAGAAGATTTGTTACAAAATATTCATGCCGCATTTAGAAAAATAAAGCCAGTGCACATACTCAATTATGTAAGATCAGTAAGAAAAAGGTGTGAATTATTACTACAATAAAACGGAGGACATTTTGAACATTTAATGTAATTTTCACATTCTAATAAAATTAGTTATAGGTAGATTAGTTGTTACAATGTTTCTTGTTGTTTCATAAGTTTATTGTTTTTATTTTTTTTAACCTGGTTTTATTTTTTATTAATTATAATTTTGATAAATAAAATTGTCACACATCAGTATCCTTATAATAAAATGTTAAATTTCGTTACTGAGTGTTCAATTTTTTAAGGGTGTTTCACCTGATAACATCCATAAATGGTTTATTTGCACTGTAGCTCCAACCATTGAAAATAGATATATAGTATGTCATATCAGGTGAATGAGAATTAAAAAAGAAAACGAAAAACGTCAAAATATACAGAGTGTCCCATTTAAAAAAACATAAGTTTGCATTATATTTCCTTAGTGAGCCCCCTAAAAAAAATAATCTGTGCGCCACTGAACTCTTTAATATTATATCTATCAAAAGTTTTTATAACGTTTTTTTATATTTTTCTTAATTAAGAAGTTATAGTACCTTGTAGTTTTCGACAGTTTTCAATAATCGCCCTGTATCTTCCAACTGCAGGGAGTTACTAAAGATTTAATTAGGCTATCGTTACTTTAACAAAAAAAGAAGTCATAACATCTTAACTGCTTTTCTTCTATCTCTTCTAGTTTAAGAGATACCCGCAAAACTCACCAATTTGAGACACCCTGTACTTGCTAGACATTATCCTATTTTGATTAACATTTTTCCTCAGAATCCCTTTATTCCAATTTACCCCATTTTATAACTTGATCATTTGTGAGTTGTACTAACTAGAATGCATATATGTGATCACTTGTGAAGTGTACCAGTATATTATTCCGTTATCTGATTTTGTTGAAACGATTGACTTCATAAGTGTTTAATATAATAAGATATGAATGGGACCTCGTACAATTCCTTTTTGCATTTGGCTTTAATTTTATCGTCACGAACTGAGTTGAAAAATTTAATTTAAAAGTAATTAGTAGTATATATGTGATGATGATATCATGAACCTTGACTTTATAATACAATCGAATATAAATGAAAATAAATAATTCTTTTAATTTCAGATTTTTCGTGAAGACCTGAATCCTTACAAAACCCGCGATATTTTCACCAATATAAAAAGAAGCATAAGTTCAAATGAACCAGATTTTCCAGACAGGTTTGGCCCTCCAAGCAAAATATTCAAACCATTCCAAAAACCGTTTACGGTGTACAAAAATACCATCATCAGAGCACCGTTAAAGACTGTGGAAGATACAATAAGTAACTTGGTTACCGAAAATGTTGTAGAAACCAAGCCCATCACCATAAGAAAAAACGCTAGTAGTTTAGCTTTCTTCAGCAAACCTGAAAAAGCAAATGTAATTGACTGGTTTTTAGGTTTGGTTGGGATAAGACAACCTGATCTTAACGCTCCGCTTGCAGAACCATTGAATAGTTGTCCTCCCTGTAGTAAGAATCTTTGTTTTCACATTACAGATACTTTTTGGAAAAATTATTATAAGAGCCATGCTGAATTTTTTGTAATTGTACATAGAAGTATGGTAGATTCCTCACTTTAAAATATTATGATTCGAACCAACTTGCTCTAATAAAATGTTGCTAATAAGATATATACAGGGTGTTAAAGGTTAAATTTTAAGATTTATTTTTTGCAATAACTTTAGTGTTTTTGGATATGTATACATAAAAATTTGGAACTGGGGGTTTTTGGGCACGAGAAATCAGAATCTGGTAGTTACTTCGATATAATTTGTAGGGGGCGCTAGTTAGGCCACATCTGTGGCATAAATATGCGATAAATTTTTTTGCTCTTTAAGTTAGCGCTATTTTTGTAAAATAATATTAAATCCACATTATTTTAGTAGAAAAAAAACCTTAACCTGTTTACGAGATAATCGCTGTATGATTACACTCGTCAGCAAAATTTTTTGACCTTGACCTTGACACCATTCTTGCTCATTCTTATGTAAAATGACCTCCTGAATCCGAATATGACCTCAGTTTTCCACCATCACCCACCTATTTTTATCACCTTTCCATAAATTGGAGGAATGAAAACGGTGGATGATGGGGGGAAAAATGAGGTCATATTCGGATTCAGGAGGTCATTTTACATACGATTCAGCAGGAATGGTGTCGAGGCCAGAAAAAAAATCATGCAGCTGATCCTTAAAATGCGATTATCTCGTAAAGTTTTAATGTTAATAACAATGTAATGAAGTTATTTTTTTTTAACATTCAATTTCAAATTAAATCAAAATTTATTTCAAATTAAATAGAATGTTCGATTTTTGGCTAGCTCACCCAGTACATTTTTAATTCTTTAACGAAACAAATACAAATACGGCCTAATCGCTAGATGCGCGCGCGATACTTTTAAAGCTGATTTAGACGTATCCAGTAGCTGTCGACAGTCTCACTGTCACGCTTGCTAGGACACGCCCACTGCTGGAACTGGTCGTTTACACGAGTCCAGTTTGTCGTGAATGTGTGCTTATGATCAGGTGCGTACGAAAATGAATGTGGGGTTCTTTAAAAGGAAATCTGTTAAGATAATGCCCTCGCTCTTATTACAGGAGCTTACAGATATGTTGGAGGAAGAATTATTAAATAAAAAAAGAATATGGGTCAGAAAATGGATCAACGATAGAAATATAACGGGAGGTTTTGCTTTGCTACAACAACGAAAACTAGAAGTTCCCTCTGAGTACAGGTTGGCGTTGCGACGTACGTGCTGTTTGTTTTTATACGCATTACAACGCAGATTCCATAAACATTCGTGTTCAGCTATAAAGTTGAACCAAGTTCAACGTTTCTAATTCGCTTCATTTTCGGGTCAATTTTTAAACGCCGCCACTGTTCACTCTATAAAGATGCGCCATGGACTGATTCGGGTGTTTGGGGGGACGCGGGTGAGGACTACTGTCGTCAAAAATAGACGGACTTTCTATTCGAGACAGCGCTGACTGACAGCGCTGTACTATCACAAAAAAGTGTTTACATGGAGCCAACTACTCGACAGCGCTGACGGACAGTGAGACTGTCGACAGCTACTGGATACGTCTAAATCAGCTATTATAGAAATAGTAGGGAAATTATCCGGAGAAGGGACTATTCAGAGCCCAAATGTTTTACGAATTTCAAAATAAGATTAATTCTTTTCCTGCGAGTTGAAAAATTAAGTTGAGTTAACATTTTAGTCCGTCGTGAATTTTTCCGCCGTTAAGCAAAAAAACCCGAGGTAAACATTGATAAGTTTTTCACCGTGAAAGTCCGTCGTCAATTTGAAGCCAAAAGAATCGTTTTATTTTACACGCGTTTTAATTATTTTGATTTATAACTACGAAATCACATCCGAATTTTAAAATCTTATTTGATTTACATTTTTGCCCAAATTTAAGATTTGTTTTTGAGATTTATTTAATTAATTAAATTATTTCTGATTTAGATTTTAAGATTTAGTTTTTGGGAAAATTAAATTATTTTCAATTCCGTCCGCGTTTGGGTTTTCGAGATTTTATTTTTGAATAATTAAATTTTTACTTTGTTGATCGAGTTAGATTATTGAAATTTTAATTTTGTTTTGGGAAATTAATTTAGAAATATTTTCAAGTTCTCGTTTCACTTTTAATTGTCGTGCCGTCCGGAAGCAAACGTTTGATTTTTAAATTTTCGTTCTGTAATATAATAAAAGCCGCTTAGTATTTTCCTCTTAAAAAGCCGGAACGAGATTAGATACGACTTTACCAGGTTATTCCGAATTCGTATTCCTTTTCTTAATTATTTTTATTCACTATAATTAATCAAAAACCGTATTTTGGATATATTCATTGAGGTCTAAGGTCTGACGGGACTTTTATTGATTTTCCTGGTTTGCTATCGTTAATCAATATTCGTCCTGTCTTAGGCTTGCGTCAACAGACATTAGCATTCCTGGTTAGCTATCGTTTGCTAATGAATGGTACGCTAAACGCCTAAAAAGGGTCTGACAACCTCAAGCGTGTTTTTGTTTTGTATTTGGACTTGCCGGGATTGGTATTGATTTTCCTGGTTTGCTATCGTTAATCAATATCAAGGGGTCCACTGTAAATTCACCCGCCGCGTTCCCGTTTAGAGGATTGTTGGAATTGATATTAATTCTCCTGGTTAGCTATCGTTTATTAATATCTTTTTCAAACTAGGCTTGCGTCAACAGGCATTAGCATTCCTGGTTAGCTATCGTTTGCTAATGAATGGTACGTTAAAAGCTTAGGACAAGACTCCGTTTCTGGCTAAAATTGCCGTTATTTTGTAGAAACCTGGTAAATTCGATCGTAAGTCTGTATTCCCGTTTGTCCCGGTCGATTGAGTAGATAAATCATTTAAATAGATTTTTCCGTTTAATTTGAATTAATAAATTTAACGAATGCTTCCGCCGAATATTAGTATTTAATTAATTCAATAATCTTACTCGAGTTTTTCCTTATTTTGATATTTTTAACTTAGTCTGATTGAGTCAGTCCGATTATTACGCGAAACCCGATTATTACTCGAAGTAAATTCCGAATCGAGCATTTAATTTATTTTTTTTGTTCAGGGTTGAATAGGGTTGGGCTTTGAAATAAAACAAATTTTTATTGTGTAACATAGCTAAAAACAATATAAGTGTCACGTTTATTTCCTGGTTTATATTCACCAACCTTACCTCTTTTCAGGGTTATTAAAGGTATATAATAAATTAAAAATAATTAAGTCTGAAGTCAACTAGACCCCTGGAGATACCGTATCTCCATCTGAAGCTACCTGTGTCCCTAAGACGCCGTTTCTAAGGGTTGTGGAGTAAACCACATTAAATAATCTGGCGCTCGAGCAATTTCCGTACTAGAGTGTCACTTGTAAGGCATATTTTTTTTCTTTGTGGCAAGAAAAAGCCTTACAACAAGTATGCTTTTTTTCTACTAAAATAATGTGGATTTAATATTCTTTTACAAAAATAGCGCTAACTTAAAGAGCAAAAAAGTTTATAGAACATTTATGCCACAGATGTGGCCTAGCTAGGCCATCTACAAATTACATCGAAGTAGGTACCAGATTCTGATTTCTCGTGCCCAAAAACTTCCAGTTCCAAAGTTTTATGAATACATATCCAAAAACGCAAAAAATAAATCTTAAAATTTAACCTTTAACCTTATTAGCAACATTTTATTAATGCAAGTTGGTTCAAGTCGTAATATTTTAAAGTGGGGAATCTACCATACTTCTATGTACAATTACTTAAGGACCACCCTGTATAGCCCAGAGACAAAATGTGATATCGATGAAACTTGGTACTTAAGTACTTGAAAGAGTGTAGAAAACTAAAAAAAGCCTTGTTGCTCTAAAACAAAATCGAAAATATGGTTTCTTCATTATATCCCGAAAAAAAAATCGAAAAACTAATAGCAGCACGTGAAAGAGCGGAAAATTTTACTAAAAATTATATGGGGGGGGGGGGGGGGGATTTTAAAGTAGTGACTGCGGATTACCCTGTAATCCATTACCATATTTTTATGTAGATCTGCTATCTCTTGTGTGTTTACCTTTTACATTTAGCGTTAGTTCATACATATTTTCTTTGTTTTACATATATTTTTGTTAGTATTTGTTAAATTACGCGTTATATATTTTTGTTAATATTTATTATGTTTTATAGTCGTTTTATATATATATATATATATATATATATATATATATATATATATATATATATATATAATAAGTGGATATTTTCGTGACTGTTCAATAATAGTTTAAGTAGAAAAATTCGTGGGAATCAGTCAATATAAAATAAATTAGTTTGATTTCTTCGTTTTGGTCAAGCTTTCGAAAACGTTTATTTTCTTTTTCAAGACTAATAACATGAAATACGGAAAAAATTAAATACAAAAAGAAACATCGGTGTTAAAATATTTTAAAATGACATTCTGAAGTTTTTCGAAACTGTCATTTTGTCATTTTAAAATATTTTAACACCGATGTTTCTTTTTGTATTTAATTTTTTCCGTATTTCATGTTATTAGTCTTAAAAAAGAAAATAAACGTTTTCGAAAGCTTGACCAAAACGAAGAAATCAAACTAATTTATTTTATATTGACTGATTCCCACGAATTTTTCTACTTAAACTATATATATATATATATATATATATATATATATATATATATATATATATAGTTTAAGTAGAAAAATTCGTGGGAATCAGTCAATATAAAATAAATTAGACAAGTAAAAACCTATATCGTGCACAATTCACCAATATCATCACAAACTTTTCTCATATAAATAATAATCACATTGATCAATTTACTATTATGTTCAATAAGTGCAAGATATATCTAAAACAACATCCTGAAGTTTGCATTATCAATAGTGATAAAGGTAATGTAACTGTTGCAATGTATAGAGACGAATACATTAATAAAAGCCAATTACTTCTAAATGATACAAAATATTACAAACCACTTAGAGCAGATCCGTCTTGCACTCTACAACAGAAAGCTAATAAAATTGTATCTGAACTAAAGAAGAAAACAATGATTGATGCAATAATTGCAAAAAAGTTAACTATATATAACTCAATTACACCACGCTTTTATACTTTACCAAAAATTCACAAACCCGTTTTATCAATGAGACCAATTGTTTCCTCTATAGACTCCTCAAATAGTAAAATAACGAAATTTATTACTGAAATATTGACCAACTCATATGACAACGATAACATATATCATGTTAGTGACTCTTTCTCCTTTAGTGAATTCATTAACGATTTTCAATTAGCACCAAATTATATTCTTATAAGTTTAGATGTGGTATCTCTATTCACTAACTTACCTTTAGAGTTAGTTAAACGCTGTATCGACAAAAATTGGAACAAAATTAACAACCTCTGCAATATTGAAAAACAAATGTTTATGAATATAATTGATTTCATTTTTGACTCTACATGCCTTGTCTTCAATCAAAAATTCTACAAACAAATTTTCGGTACTCCCGTGGGTTCTAATATCTCTCCAATAATATCAACTTACGTTTTAGATGAACTCCTAGAATATTGTACAAATAAAATCACATTCGAAATTCCTTTCCTCAAGAGATATGTTGATGATCTTATCCTCTCTGTACCAGGAAACTGTATCGATGAAACTTTAAATATTTTTAACAGTTTCGATCCAAATATTCAGTTTACCGTTGAAAAAGAAACTGATAATTCAGTTCCATTCCTGGATTTAAAACTAATAAGAACGAATGACAATAAAATCATTACTAGATGGTACAGAAAACCAATTAATAGTAATCGGTTCCTAAATTTTCATTCAAACCATTCTATGAAAATCAAAATAAATTTAATTAATAACCTCAAAAACAGAGTGGTTAAAGTCACTCATCCATTTTTGAGAGATGAGTGTCTAAAAGAGCTTCAGAACATTCTTTTAGAAAACTCATATCCTAAATCTTTAGTGAATAAAATTCTATTTAGTACCTCTATTTCTGTTTCAAATTCAAACCATCCAACAACAACTTACCAAATTTCTATTTTTAAATCTTTACCACATATAGATGGTTTGACATCAAAACTCATACATTTGTTTAAAAATGAAGACAATATTAAAATAGCTAAAACCAATTTGAAAACTATTTCACAAATACATTCTAAATTGAAAACACCCATACCAGTCAAAAATAAATCAAATATAATCTATGAAATCCCATGCAGCAGCTGTGATGAAGTATACATTGGTCAAACAAGTAGAATGATTAAAGATAGAATAACTTCTCACAAAAGTGACTGCAGAAGGAATGTGAGATCTTGTCGCTTTGCTGAACATGTAATAGATAAAGATCATGTGATTGACTATAATAATGTCAAAATTCTCGATAATGAACGAAATCTCAATAAGCGTCTCTTTCTTGAAATGGTTCATATAAATAACAATCAAAATTCAATGAATAAAAGAACAGACATCAATGACCTGAATACAATATACACATTTCTATTAAAAAAACATAAAGAAAATTTCTCAACTCGTCCTCCTTGAATTGATATTTATTATTATTTTTTTTTATATATATATATATTTACACATTCTTATACTTTTTATAATCACACTCTGTATGTTACAATTGTATTCTGAAGTTTTTGGAAACTGTCATTTTGTCATTTTAAAATATTTTAACACCGATGTTTTTTTTTGTATTTAATTTTTTCCGTATTTCATGTTATTAGTCTTGAAAAAGAAAATAAACGTTTTCGAAAGCTTGACCAAAACGAAGAAATCAAACTAATTTATTTTATATTGACTGATTCCCACGAATTTTTGTACTTAAACTATTATTGAACAGTCACGAAAATATCCACTTATATATATATATTATTAGTATTTTTTTTTTTTTTTATTTTTTTTTTTTTTTTTTTACAATTTTTGTGATATCTTCCGTATGTGTTGATGAAGGATTCTATATATATATATAGCTATTTTCGCTAATTAATATCTCTGTTAAATTAAAAGGCTTCTTCAATTCTTCAACTGTGTATAGCTTATCTATTATAATCCCCTTGTTTTGTTCCTGATTTAAAAATTATATTATAAGTTATTTAAAAAAAATGTATTACTATAAAAAATTATTAAAAATTAGAAAGCGAATTTGAAAACTCTACGCGCGTTGAGCCGTTGAATACAAATATTCACAAATATTCAAGCGAGCAAGCAAGGATTTTTTTATCGTTTTCTACACCCATTCAAGTACTTAAATGCCAAGTTTCATCGATATCACATTTTGTGAGGTGAGAGCTTTTGGTCAATATCTGGCAACTGGGCTAATACCAGCAAATAATCTTCATTAAACCAAAATTTTAAATATAAATGATATCAAACTAAATACACTACCAAAAATCTAAGATGAAAAAGTTGCGTGATTAAAAAGAAGCTCAAACTCCCGAGTCAAGGGCGGATTTACGGGGGGGTATAGGGGGTAATTACCCCCCCATGATTGTAATTTATAAAAAAATGTATAAAACTTAATACACACAAAACTGTTTTACATCATAAAGAAAGTGGTGCTTCTTATAACGCGATAAAAAAAATGTATGCAACTTCCTTATTTTATTAGACTTTTAATAGTAGCAGTTTAAAAGTGTTTTTTTTTTGTTTTAACCATTTCTAAGTACTTTTCTAGTCTCCTTGTGATTATAATTTAGTATTAATAAAGTTTTTTTTTTAAACAGATCGACTTGAAATTTATTGCAAATTGTTAGGAAAGGTGTTTAGTTCAGAAGTAGAAAACTTTCGATAGTGGCGTTTTTTTCATCAAAAAGTGAGGAAAAAAAAGAAAATAAACTTGCGCAATCGATAAATTATCCTCGTTAATGAATTAATGTTAAATACAATTTTTCATGAAAATAAACCCATCCCGAGTTATAGGGCGTAAAAATTACGATTTTCACCATACAAATCGTACATTTCTAGTTTTTTAAATATAACCGAAAATCTGATATTATTACGTAAAAATTTATATGAACTAATTTTATGGCCTTGAGCTAACAATTAAAATAATTTTTTTTATTTTTCTACGATTAATACGAAGGAAGATCTGGCAATTGAAAAATGGGTGTTTTAAGAAACTGGATCGTTCTAGCGCAGGGGTTCTCAAACTGTTGTACATGTACCACTGGTGGTACATTGTGGTACAATTTAACATTTAACATTTTGTTTTCAGACACACATATATTTTTCTTCAGGTTTTTGACTTTAACGGCTCTAGCTTTAATATTGAAATGACGACTTTTCCAAAAACTTCGAACAATTTCGCGACACATTGATTTTTAACGGCGAAATGCTTTTATGGTGGTACATATATTTTTGTTTCATATTTATGTGGTACAAAATTTGAGAACCGCTGTTCTAGCGTAAATATCTGAAAAAATATGACTTTCACAATAAAATGTTTATAACATCTTAATGAGAGAACAACATTGGGAACATTTTAAGACATAAGCAGAAAAAAAGTTATGGACAAAATAAATTTTTTTCAATTTTTTTATCCTAAGCTTTAAAATGGAGTATTCTACATTATTTAATATTATCAGCCAAAAAAAGTTACGGGCAAAAAATACATTTTTTTTAGAAATGTACGAATATTGTGGTGAATATCGTATTTTTCTGCGCACTGTAACTCGGGAGGGAACATTTGTAATGAAGTTATTTTTTTTAACATTCAATTTCAAATTAAATCAAAATTTATTTCAAATTAAATAGAATGTTCGATTTTTGGCTAGCTCACCCAGTACATTTTTAATTCTTTAACGAAACAGATACGGCCTAATCGCTAGATGCGCGCGCGATACTTTTATAGAAATAGTAGGGAAACTATCCGGAGAAGGGACTATTCAGTGCCCAAATGTTTTACGAATTTCAAAATAAGATTCATTCTTTTCCTGCGAGTTGAAAAATTAAGTTGAATTAACATTTTAGTCCGTCGTGAATTTTTCCGCCGTTAAGCAAAAAACCCGAGGTAAACATTGATAAGTTTTTCACCGTGAAAGTCCGTCGTCAATTTGAAGCCAAAAGAATCGTTTTATTTTACACGCGTTTTAATTATTTTGATTTATAACTACGAAATCACATCCGAATTTTAAAATCTTATTTGATTTATATTTTTGCCAAAATTTAAGATTTGTTTTTGAGATTAATTTAATTAATTAAATTATTTCTGATTTAGATTTTGAGATTTAGTTTTTTTTTTTTTGGGAAAATTAAATTATTTTCAATTCCGTCCGCGTTTGGGTTTTCGAGATTTTATTTTTGAATAATTAAATTTTTACTTTGTTGATCGAGTTAGATTATTGAAATTTTAATTTTGTTTTGGGAAATTAATTTAGAAATATTTTCAAGTTTTCGTTTCACTTTTAATTGTCGTGCCGTCCGGAAGCAAACGTTTGATTTTTAAATTTTCGTTTTGTAATATAATAAAAGCCGCTTAGTATTTTCCTCTTAAAAAGCCGGAACGAGATTAGATACGACTTTACCAGGTTATTCCGAATTCGTATTCCTTTTCTTAATTATTTATATTCACTATAATTAATCAAAAACCGTATTTTGGATATATTCATTGAGGTCTAAGGTCTGACGGGACTTTTATGGGTTTTCCTGGTTTGCTATCGTTAATCAATATTCGTCCTGTCTTAGGCTTGCGTCAACAGACATTAGCATTCCTGGTTAGCTATCGTTTGCTAATGAATGGTACGCTAAACGCCTAAAAAGGGTCTAACAACCTCAATCGTGTTTTTGTTTTGTATTTGGACTTGCCGGGATTGGTATTGATTTTCCTGGTTTGCTATCGTTAATCAATATCAAGGGGTCCACTGTAAATTCACCCGCCGCGTTTCCGTTTAGAGGATTGTTGTAATTGATATTAATTCTCCTGGTTAGCTATCGTTTATTAATATCTTTTTCAAACTAGGCTTGCGTCAACAGGCATTAGCATTCCTGGTTAGCTATCGTTTGCTAATGAATGGTACGTTAAAAGCTTAGGACAAGACTCCGTTTCTGGCTAAAATTGCCGTTATTTTGTAGAAACCTGGTAAATTCGATCGTAAGTCTGTATTCCCGTTTGTCCCGGTCGATTGAGTAGATAAATCATTTAAATAGATTTTTCCGTTTAATTTGAATTAATAAATTTAACGAATGCTTCCGCCGAATATTAGTATTTAATTCAATAATCTTACTCGAGTTTTTCCTTATTTTGATATCTTTAACTTAGTCTGATTGAGTCAGTCCGATTATTACGCGAAGTAAATTCCGAGTCGAGCATTTAATTTAATTTTTTTTTGATCAGGGTTGAATAGGGTTGGGCTTTGAAATAAAACAAATTTTTATTGTGTAACATAGCTAAAAACAATATAAGTGTCACGTTTATTTCCTGGTTTATATTCACCAACCTTACCTCTTTTCAGGGTTATTAAAGGTATATAATAAATTAAAAATAATTAAGTCTGAAGTCAACAAGACCCCTGGAGATACCGTATCTCCATCTGAAGCTACCTGTGTCCCTAAGACGCCGTTTCTAAGGGTTGTGGAGTAAACCACATTAAATAATCTGGCGCTCGAGCAATTTCCGTACTAGAGTGTCACTTGTAAGGCATAATTTTCTTTGTGGCAAGAAAAAGCCTTACACATTAATTCATTAAAAAAGGTAATTTATCAATTACGAATTTTTTTTTCACACCCCCACCTGCGACCACTCAAAACGCAACTAACGAAAGTTTTCTACTTCTAGACACCTTTACTAGCAATTTGCAAAAAAATTTAAGTCGATCTGATCAGTTACTAGTTTCTGCTGGATATTACGAAAAAAATTACTAGCTTTCTTGGACTACTTGGTAAGTTTACCCCCCCCCCCCCCCCTAAAAAAAAGCTAAATCCGCCCTTGTCCCGAGTTATGGCTTGGCATTTAATTATGATTTTGCTAAAAATGGATGTAATCAATCCCATCTTTAAGTGTGACATTGATTGATTGATTATGTCGATGTACATGACTAAGGTTTATAAATGCCTCAATACTGCAACCTTAAGACTTATTGTATTATGTCAGTTACATCATTATGTTCAGGTGAAGAGGTTTGTTACCTTTATCAGGCTGAGTTGCCTTTTCACCATATTTTCTTTTGGAAAGTTCTCCTGTGGGTTTACCGGCACCAGTAGGTTTATACCTCCAGTGTGTGAGTGCCTGGTACTTCTAGTATGATATGAGAGGCTGTTTCATCCTCCTCATTGCATAATCTACATACCGGGTGACAATGAGACTAGGGCCATGTCTATATCTCGGTCATTTTTCAACCGATTTGAATAAAATTTGGAACATAAGACACAATTTTGGATTGACAGTCGTATAAAAACAAAATGGCGGACTTACGGTTTCGCCAGAAATGTCACCAACTTCGATTTTTTAAATGGAATACCCTGTATATTTGATGTTTTTTAGATTCTATGGCTCAAACTACATACGACAGTGTTGCCAAATTTTTTATTTTTAATAAAAAAATTCAAATTTCCATTTTTTTTTTTAGCACAGGAGGTCAAAATCTATTCTAATTGACATTTCATCGATATGATCAATAACAAATCCTACAGCGGGAATTTAAATTTTATAAATTCATTTTTAACGAATAAATCGTTTTTTTCAAATGGTACCTACCGAGGGCCATCTTGTCATTCGATAGATAATTTAATTACCAATTCAACGATATACATTATGTACCACTTCCTTTTTGTTCAAACCTAAATATGATCGTTTATTGAATTTGTACAATACCTATTTCGTACCATGCCGTCGAATTCCAATCCGTCAAGGTTTGATGAAATTAAAGATAGCCATGGAATAACAATACGTGTTTAATATCACGTCAAAAGTCAAATACCAATTTTACTTGTCATCTCGTTTTGTTAATAAGTTTTTTCGAAATGGGAAATAATAATCGTTACTCGCGAAACGAATAAATCGATATGATATTGATTTACGGAGAATCTCAGAAGAACGCTGTCAATGCAAGTATGCTATACGCTGTTCGTTATCCGTTGAGTCGGCACCCATCAAGAACTTATTTCAGAAAATTGGAAATGATGCTAAGGAAAGAACCAGCTGATGATGACAATATCAACTTCATCGTTAGTGAAGAAGCGGAAACTAATGTCTTAGCGTATGTCCAATTTTCTCCATCTGCGTCAGTGCGAAAATTGGGAAGTGAATGTGGGATCAGCAGGGAAAGTGCCAGAAAAATATTAAAAAAACATAAATATCGCTCTTATAAATACAGTTTGCATCAGCATTTATATGAAACTGACTCAGAACGGAGACTAACTTATTGTAATTGGCTTTTGCTGTTGTGTGCAACGCTAAAAACCCACTATGTCAGAATGTCATGTCACTTGTGGTAGTAGATGTAGTAGTAGATGAAGCGTTCTGAAAAAGTTAAGTTTTGTTTTATGTTTTCTAAGTTAATAAATACAAAAGGAATAAAGGAAGTTTTATTAAGAAATATAATAATAAGAAGGAGAATTGAATATTCAATTACAAAATATATAAAATTTGCGTCATAACGATTTTACTAATGATTTTGTCTCGAAGATATAGTTCACAGATGAGTCTAGGTTTACGAATAACGGTATGTTCAATAGGAATAATACACGTTATTGGGCTATAAAACCCTAGGTTGCTGAGAGAAGGTAATTTTCAAGAAAGATTCAACGTCTGGGTGGGAATCGTAGGGACAAAAATCATTGAACCAATTTTTTTCGACGGGTGTTTAACAGGCCAAAGATATTTACAATTTTTAGAAAACGATATTCAGAATAATGTTAATGATTTACCTGAGAATATCAGGGAAAATATGTTTTTTCATCAGGATGATGCAGGACCTCATAACGCTAGTATTGTTCGGCAATATCTTAATGATACGTTTGGGCAGAGATGGATTGGAACAAATGGTCCAGTCAGATGGCCAGCCCGATCACCCAATTTAATCCCTATTGATTTTTATCTATGGAGTCACGTCAAATCCAAAGTATATTCAAGAAGATCAACTACTTTAGAGGACTTGAGAAATAGAGTTGAGCGCTTCATTTCAGGAAATTCCTGCCCAAGAACTAATAAATGTGATGAGGTGCACAATAAATAGAACTAGTCTATGTGTTAGAGAAAACGGACAACATTTCGAACAGCTCATAGGTCATTAATAAATAAAATGAATCTTGGCTGGTTGTGAAACTGTTCTATTGAAAATAGGATTATAATATTTTAGTAATAATTTGTATGTTGATATATCAGTTGTTAGATTTATTCAAATGGTTCGATTATATTAAAATTATTTTTCTTGCAATTTATCATCATACTTAAGTAAAGTTTGAAAGAATGAATAGTTACCTACCAATTTTTTGAGATTGATTTTATTTCTACTTTTCCTGGACATTGCACAATATATTGTACAAATTCAATAAATGATCATGATTAGGTTTGAACAAAACGGACGTTATACATAATGTATAGCGTTCTTCTGAGATTCTCCGTAAATCAATATCAGATCAATTTGTTCGTTTCGCGGGTAACGATTATTATTTTCCATTTCGAAAAAACTTATTAACAAAACGAGATGACAAGTAAAATTGGTATTTGACTTTTGACGTGATATCTGTATCTCTGTATCTGTAAATCTAGAAGGGTGGGTCACCCCACAGCACGTAGGCCACATTTGGCCCATTGTGCGTCCTTCTGAGGTTGAGCCTTCCTTCTAGCTCGTCAGCCAGCCTACTTGTTTAAAGTAGGCGATGACGTCGCCTGAAGGTAGCTCCCTCATGTTGGCATGTGTTAGCCACCGCTCGCCGAAAAGAAAATGTCTCATTTGTGAGAGTGTCGGGCATTCGCAAAGAATGTGTTCGACAGTCTCGTCTTCCTGTTCACATCCTCTACACAGTGG
This sequence comes from Crepidodera aurea, assembly GCA_949320105.2. Classification (NCBI taxonomy): domain Eukaryota; kingdom Metazoa; phylum Arthropoda; class Insecta; order Coleoptera; family Chrysomelidae; genus Crepidodera; species Crepidodera aurea. The sequence goes on from OX439473.1 coordinate 98,345,017, forward strand.
AGTGTCAGATAACCCCATCCTGTAGAGGTGTTTTCGTAGATGACAGTGGCAAGTCAGGATACCTGTGGCTGTGCGCAGGTTCTGTCTGTTCATAGTCATGTATTTTTTGGCTGTTTCGCTGTTCGGATACTGTAATAGTTCCTTGGCTAGCTTGCAACCTGTTTCGTCGTCCCATCTACCCTTAAACTTGTCAAGGGAGTGTTTCTTCAGTAGGTCAGCCACAGCTGATGCCGATAAGCTTATGAAAGTGCCAGGTCCTAAAAGTTTTTGGGAGGCTGCTTTCTTAGCTAGAGAGTCAGCTGCACGGTTGCCTTTTGATTTTCCATGACCTTTGATCCAAGCTAACGTGACCACGTTGTTGTTGCAAGCTTCGATCAGGGCCTGGTGACATTCTAGTACTAGACCTGATGTAATCCGTGGTCTATCCAGAGCTAGTAGTGCCTGTCTGCTGTCCGTGAGGATGTAAATATTATTACCAGTAATGTTCCTACTGGTAGTCTCTTTTGCGGCGTTTGAGATAGCAGTGAGCTCTGTTTGAGCTACACTGGCATTAGAACCCATTGCCCATTTTATATTGAGATTCAGGGATCTGGAATAAATTCCACAGCCTGACCCCTCATTTGTTTTAGACCCATCGGTGTAGATGCACAAGGCACCTGCTGCCAATGTAGCCTCTTGTACGTTTTTTGTTATTACCCTGTAGGATCTGTAAAAGGCATATCTTGGTGCAATCGAATCTGTATTGGCTTGTAGCAGTGGGACCTCTCCAAGGACCTCGTGCCACAAGTTACACCTCGACTGACCAGATCCTACGTCAGGTTGTATACCTGTAGAGCGTAGCCGTGTCCATGGTCATCACTACAGCCTCCTTAATAAATATATCAAGGGGGTGAGACCAAGGATCACCTCCATTGCTCTAGTTGGTGTGGTTCTCATGCCCCCCGTTATGCTGAGGCATGCTATTCTTTGGATTTGATCCAATTTGCGTACGACTGTCCGCTGGCTAGTTTTGACTCCCCAGGCAATCGCACCGTACGTTAGCATAGGTCTTATGATTGCAGTGTAGATCCAGGCCGTAACCTTAGGTGACATTCCCCAGGTGCGGCCAATGGTTCTACGGCACTGTTCATAAGATATGTATGCTCTTTTGACTCTGTTTTCTAGGTGAGAGTTCCATGTTAACTTGCTGTCAAAGGTGACCCCCAAATATTTCACCTCTGCAGAAAAGTTCAATTTAGTATTTAGGAGCTTTGGGGCCTCGATGTTTGCAAGCTTCCTTTTGTTCGTGAAAAGAACCATCTCTGTCTTTTTTGGGTTTATTGACAGTGAGTGGTCTTTGCACCACTGTTCTATGATATTGAGGGCCTCTTGCATTCTAGCACAGAGTATTCCTTCAAATCTTCCTGTTTGCAGAATTACTAGGTCGTCTGCATAAGCTATAGTGTAGAAACTGTCATCGTTGAGGCGATTGACTAAGGTGTCTAGGACCATGTTCCACAGTAGTGGTGAGAGTACCCCTCCCTGTGGACAACCTTTTACAACCATGCCTCTTATGGTAACATCATCTACACTGATTTTTATTGCTCTCTTTGAGAGCATGTTATATATCCATCCATTTATTGTGTTGGGGATATTTTTATTAGTTAAGGCATTTGCTATTTTGGGAAAAGTGGTTTTGTCGAACGCACCTTCAATGTCTATGAATACACCCAAGGTGGACTCTTTTGAGTCCAGCGATCTTTCGATGCAACCGGCCACAAGGTGGAGGGCTGAATCAGTAGACTTTCCTGGGGTGTACGCATGTTGATTCGGATGTAGTGGGTTTTGTATTATCGCTACATCATATATCTTTCACATAGCCTCTCTAAAGTTTTCATTGAAAACGATGTGAGGCTAATCGGTCGATATGCTTTTGGAATGGAGTAATCCAATCTTCCTGGTTTTGGTATAAAGACAACCTTGACTTCTCTCCAGCTTTTTGGAATATACCTCAGTGCCAGGGAGGATCTGAGGATTCCTACCAGGTGAGGCATTAGTGCATCCAGGCCCCACTGATACGTGATATTAAACACGTATTGTTATTCCATGGCTATCTTTAATTTCATCAAACCTTAACGGATTGGAATTCGACGGCATGGTACGAACTAGGTATTGTATAGGTTTGAACAAAAAGGAAGTGATACATAATGTATATCGTTGAATTGGAAATTAAATCCTCTATCGAATGACAAGATGGCCCTCGGTAGGTACCATTTGAAAAAAACGATTTATTCGGTAAAAATGAATTTATAAAATTTAAATTCCCGCTGTAGGATTTTTTATTGATCATATCGATGAAAAGTCTATTACTATGAATTACTGATGTCAATTAGAATAGATTTTGACTAGATAAAGGCCTCCTGTGCTAAAAATTTTTTATTGAAAAATAAAAAATTTGGCAACACTGTCGTATGTAGTTTGAGCCAAAGAATCTAAAAAACATCAAATATACAGGGTTTTCTATTTAAAAAATCGTCGTTGGTGGCATTTCTGGCGAAACCGGAAGTCCGCCATTTTGTTTTTATACGACTGTCAATCCAAAATTTTGTCTTATATCTATGTTCTAAATTTTATTCGAATCGGTTGAAAAATGAACGAGATATAGGCATGGCACTAGTCTCATTGTCACCCGGTATAGGTTCATCTTGAAATATGCCCACTTTATGTAGGTGTTCCCTAAGGTGACAATGTCCAGTTATTAGTCCCGTGACATGCCTTATTTGATTTCTGCTTAGATTCAGAATATCACCGATCAGTACTTTTGATGACACTTTAATCATTCGTTTACTGTTTTGTTGGCCCAGTGACCGGTGTTCTTTTAACATCCACCTAGTCAGCGAGATAGTCCAGTCGACAGGTTGGCATATGTGGAGTTAGGTGGAAAAAGGTCGGAAGTTAATGAACCTCTGGGATGTTGTTCAGGGATGGTTAATTCATATTTTCTCAAGTTTTTGATCTCGAGGACCCTGTGGGGGAAAAACTGCAAAATTTTCGACCTTCCGCCGGTTTTTCCTAAATTGTTTTTTTCCCTTACGTCCTACGGCAAAGACATTTCTATACTTTGTTGTAGAGCGTTAGATTTCCTACAATTGAAGATTAAAATATGTTTGTATGTCATTTCTTTAACGAGACATGGAGCTTCGAAGAAAAGGTCATTTTTCAAATTTCACTAAAAAATGCCAAAAAATGCAGAATTCCACCTTATTTCTTCTGTTATACCCGAATTGTAATGAAATGTTGTTGTAATTATGGTTCCTGGTTAAAATCAACAACTTTTGACACCCCCTCCTACCTGACGCCATCTCCGAAAACTATTCGACTTTGCGTGAATATGGATTCACAAGGCTCTCTTGAAATTATTCCAGGAAGTAAGACCAATACAGTGGTAGATTTTCACACTTTTGCCAGACTGTTGGAGTCCAGTGTGAAAAGGAAACTTTCGGCAGATAAACAGTTCCTGCGAGGGTTGAGTGAAGTGAGAGTGCACAGTGCTTGCCAAATATGATACAGCAATGAGAAATTGATTGCTGCCTTTGCACGTTGTGGATATGTCACATCCAAAGCTCCTTCTCGACGAGGAGGACTCACCAGACGAATACGACGACGGCGAAGACCTCATTGACATCCTGGTCGCTCTGGAGGACGACGAGCTGTTAGAAGCAGAATCAACGGCTAAGAAATCCCGACAGGAAATGTAATGAGTACAAATGAGTATCTAATATGATATTATGTACAGGGTGGCCAAATAAGAATGCGAGGTACTGTATCTGAGAAACTATCCATCGTAGAGGCTTGCGGAAAAAAAAGTTATTATTAAAACGGCCAAGGGAAAATATTTTCAAGTTTCTGAAATGGGCGCTAGGGGGCGTAACTGCAATCTTCAATCTGAGAAAGTGATGTTTCTGTGAATTCCGCTATATTAACCTAACAAAAAAATACCTGATCTTTAAAGTAGATGATAATCTGAACCTTTTTTGTTTGACAATTTTTGCTGTATCTCTAAAAATAAAGTGGTGGGGGGTATTCAAAGATTTCAGTAAAAAACACCCTATATATTCGAAACGGTTGAACCGATTTTAACAAACTTGGGCTATTTGAAAAGAGCTATTCTTGGGCTACAAATGTTAGAATATTTGAAGTTTTGTTAGTTTCACATGTCGCCGCTAGAGTGCTTTTTTCGACAGAAATGGTTAATTTTCTCAAAAAAATTAAATGACTTGGTATGATTTCTTTTTCATGAAAAAGTAACCAAATGTTGCCTAAACAAGCTCGCGAAAATCGCTTCTCGATATCTTATTCCTAACCTAAAATTTAGGCCAAAGAAAATTTTAAACCGAAATCCCTTAAATTTTTATTTTTTATTTAATTCCTTTTATTATGTAAGTTGTGGCCCTAAAAAGAACCGATTTAAAAAAGAAAGGTTTCTAATGCCCCGTAAATTCTCTAAATGCTGACCATCACGCTCTATGCATAGCTGAAGCCTCTAATGGATAGACAAAACTGCAGCTTCAATTATTTCGGCTCTTGTTATGTTACGTAATCCATTACGAACCCGGTTTTTCATATCTCTTTGGTCGTAGGTTGAGTCTGAAAATCAAGACAAGTTAAGTCTGGTGATCTCGCAGGCCATGGAAACAGACTTCCTCTTCCAATCCACCGCTGCCGCGCTGTTGCATTAATATGCTCTCGCACAATAATGGAGAATTTTTATTTCAAATTCTTTGGAACGATGAAGCCCCCCTTTAAAATCTTAAAATCTGCACAATATGCATTATTGGTCTGCAGAAAATCCGCATTGGTTGCGTGAAGTTCAGCACCAAGGACGGTGGAGTTTAAATGTGTGGTGTGGCATACTGGGAGGCAGAATTATTGGGCCATATTTTTTCGAGCAATCCCTAAATGGCAATATCTTTCTTGGCTTTTTGGCCAATAAATTACCGATGTTGTTGGAAGATGTGCCACTGGAAACATGTCAAAACTTGTTTTTGCAGTTGGATGGTTGCACAGCACATTGTGATATTATTGTGCGAGAGCATATTAATGCAGTATTACAACAGCGGTGGATTGGAAGATGAAGTCTGTTTCCATGGCCTGCTCGATCACCAGACTTAACTTGTCTTGATTTTCAGACTCAACCTACGACCAAAGAGTTATGAAAAACCGGATTCGTAATGCATTACGTAACATACCGAGAGCCGAAATTGATGCTGCAGTTTTGTCTACCCATGAGAGGCTTCAGCAACGTATAGAGCATTTAGAGCATTTACGGGAGCATTAAAAACCTTTCTTTTTTAAATCGGTCCTTTTTATAGCGACAACTTGCATAATAAAAGGAATTAACTAGTTTAAAAAATAAAAATTTAAGGGATTTCCGTGTAAAATTTTCTTTGGCTTAAATTTTAGGTTAGGAACAAGATAACGAGATGCGGTGTTTGCGAGCTTGTTTAGGCATCATTTAGCTACTTTTTCATGAAAAAGAAATCATACCAATGTATTTAATATTTTTGAGAAAATTAACCATTTCTGTCGAAATATCGAAAAAAGCACTCTAGCGGCGACATGTGAGACTAACAAAACTTTAAATATTATAACATTTGTAGCCCAAGAATAGCCCTTTATCAACTAGCCCAAGTTTGTTAAAATCGGCTCAACCGTTTCGAATATATAGGGTGTTTTTTACTGAAACCTTTGAATACCCCCCACCACTTTATTTTTAGAGATACAGCAAAAATTGTCAAACAAAAAAGGTTCAGATTATCATCTACTTTAAAGATCAGGTATTTTTTTGTTAGGTTAATATAGCGGAATTCACAGAAATATCACTTTCTTAGATTAAAGATTGCAGTTACGCCCCCTAGCGGCCATTTCAGAAACTTAAAAATATTTTCCAGGTTTTTCTCTTGGCCGTTTTAGTTATAACTTTTTTTTCCGCAAGCCTCTACGATGGATAATTTCCCAGATACAGTACCTCGCATTCTTATTTGGCCACCCTGTACATGTACTTGTATATATGAGTACTTTTCTATAACTAATAAATAATATCTCAATTCCTCAATATAATGTATGCCTTGTGAATAACTTAATATTATGAATTTTATTAATTTACTTCCACGTCTTTTTTTAACCTGCCCTGGAATAATTATGTAGTGGAGGGGGGGGGGGGGGTGATATCGATCCAAGAAGTAACTAATAGCAATACCAACATGATATGGTGAATATGGTTGGCTTTCATCAGAGAAGGAATGTAGCTTTAGTGCATTGGGATTGGGTGGGGGAAACGGTGGGGGGTAGGAGGGGGTGTCAACAGTAGGTGATTTTAACCAGGAACCATAATTACAATATTTCATTACAATTCGGGTATAATAGAAGAAATAAGGTGGAATTCTGCATTTTTTGGCATTTTTTTCCACCTGAAACTACCTGTCGACTGGACTAAGAGTAGTACTGAGGGTTTGGGAATGCCAAACGCCGGTTCAGGACCAGTAAATACGGTCGCTGAGGCTTTCCTTGCCAGGGCGTCTGCTTCCTCGTTGCCTTTTGTCCCTTTATGCCCTGGGACCAAGCATAGCGCATAACTAATTTAAATTTTTAGATGTGCTACCATCTATGGTAAGACATTAAATTTTGACTGAATCTAGTCAAGATGTCACTCTCTTCTTTTTTATCCCTTTCAGAGATTAATACAAAGTGAGTAAACCAGTAAGGAATTTTAATTTATTAGATTCGACATCCTAAGACCGGTTTCTGTCTTTCGACTTCATTAGTTAGGCTTTTCGAATCCAATAAATAAAATTCCAAACTCGTACAAGTCAATAGCTATATCCGCTATAAGATAACATTTTTAGATGTGCTACCATCTATGGTAAGAAGAGAGTATTGACATTAAATTTTGACTGAATCTAGTCAAGATGTCACTCTCTTCTTTTTTATCCCTTTCAGAGATTAATACAAAGTGAGTAAACCAGTAAGGAATTTTAATTTATTAGATTCGACATCCTAAGACCGGTTTCTGTCTTTCGACTTCATCAGTTAGGCTTTTCGAATCCAATAAATAAAATTCCAAACTCGTACAAGTCAATAGCTATATCCGCTATAAGATAACATTTTTAGATTCTCTCTGAAAGGGATAAAAAAGAAGAGAGTGACATCTTGACTAGATTCAGTCAAAATTTAATGTCAATACTCTCTTCTTACCATAGATGGTAGCACATCTAAAAATGTTATCTTATAGCGGATATAGCTATTGACTTGTACGAGTTTGGAATTTTATTTATTGGATTCGAAAAGCCTAACTGATGAAGTCGAAAGACAGAAACCGGTCTTAGGATGTCGAATCTAATAAATTAAAATTCCTTACTGGTTTACTCACTTTGTATTAATCTCTGAAAGGGATAAAAAAGAAGAGAGTGACATCTTGACTAGACTCAGTCAAAATTTAATGTCAATACTCTCTTCTTACCATAGATGGTAGCACATCTAAAAATGTTATCTTATAGCGGATATAGCTATTGACTTGTACGAGTTTGGAATTTTATTTATTGGATTCGAAAAGCCTAACTGATGAAGTCGAAAGACAGAAACCGGTCTTAGGATGTCGAATCTAATAAATTAAAATTCCTTACTGGTTTACTCACTTTGTATTAATCTCTGAAAGGGATAAAAAAGAAGAGAGTGACATCTTGACTAGACTCAGTCAAAATTAATGTCAATACTCTCTTCTTACCATAGATGGTAGCACATCTAAAAATGTTATCTTATAGCGGATATAGCTATTGACTTGTACGAGTTTGGAATTTTATTTATTGGATTCGAAAAGCCTAACTGATGAAGTCGAAAGACAGAAACCGGTCTTAGGATGTCGAATCTAATAAATTAAAATTCCTTACTGGTTTACTCACTTTGTATTAATCTCTGAAAGGGATAAAAAAGAAGAAGAAAAAATTTAATGTCAATACTCTCTTCTTACCATAGATGGTAGCACATCTAAAAATGTTATCTTATAGCGGATATAGCTATTGACTTGTACGAGTTTGGAATTTTATTTATTGGATTCGAAAAGCCTAACTGATGAAGTTGAAAGACAGAAACCGGTCTTAGGATGTCGAATCTAATAAATTAAAATTCCTTACTGGTTTACTCACTTTGTATTAATCTCTGAAAGGGATAAAAAAGAAGAGAGTGACATCTTGACTAGACTCAGTCAAAATTAATGTCAATACTCTCTTCTTACCATAGATGGTAGCACATCTAAAAATGTTATCTTATAGCGGATATAGCTATTGACTTGTACGAGTTTGGAATTTTATTTATTGGATTCGAAAAGCCTAACTGATGAAGTCGAAAGACAGAAACCGGTCTTAGGATGTCGAATCTAATAAATTAAAATTCCTTACTGGTTTACTCACTTTGTATTAATCTCTGAAAGGGATAAAAAAGAAGAGAGTGACATCTTGACTAGATTCAGTCAAAATTTAATGTCAATACTCTCTTCTTACCATAGATGGTAGCACATCTAAAAATGTTATCTTATAGCGGATATAGCTATTGACTTGTACGAGTTTGGAATTTTATTTATTGGATTCGAAAAGCCTAACTGATGAAGTTGAAAGACAGAAACCGGTCTTAGGATGTCGAATCTAATAAATTAAAATTCCTTACTGGTTTACTAATTTAAATTTATTCTAACAACATGCTAGAGGTGTATTAGGACTAGTTTGACCAAGTTTGGCTTTTTTTAGAATGTGGACAATCTTTTAAAAACGTGAGAATAGTTGGCGGTATTGAAACTATGGTAAACGAATACCCCTGGATGACAGCTCTTTTATATAATAACAGATTTTACTGCGGAGCATCTCTGATAAATAGCAAATACTGCCTGACAGCTGGTCATTGTGTCAATGGGTTTGTGAATTAATATAAAACATCTTAAAGTTATTTAATAATTTTTTAACACTAATACTTAATAAACATATTTTTAGCTTTAATAAAGACAAGATCTCAGCAGTTTTTCTGGACCATGATAGATCAAATTCATTTGAAACTAATACCATTTTAAGAAAAATAAAAAACATCCATAGGCATAGGGGATATGGTACTGGAGGTAGCTATAATAATGATATAGCGATTATTGAATTAGAGCAAGAAGTACCATTGACAGGATTGCTAAGACCCGTTTGTTTACCGCCAACTGGAAAAAGTTTCACTGGATTACAAGGTATTAATAATTATATTTTATATATTATTTTACGGTACTGATTAGTATTATACAGGGTGTCTCATTTATCAAGGGATAACATTGCTATATCAGAAACAGTAAGAGATACAAAGATGATTAAATGGGAAAAAGTTGCCTATTTTAGAGCCCATTAGAGTTTTACAAAAACATTCACTGTATCTCTTGCCGTTAGCAAGTTATACAGGGTAAACCGAAAATGTCACTTTTCGTTTTGTGCGTCTACCAGGCTTATTTCAAAAAATATTAAAAAATGGAAAAGGAAAAATTTTTTTGATTACAAATTCTAAATAAAATGCCATTATCAAATCTTATCGGCGTCGTTTCGTTTCTTTAGGGCTACCCTCTACTTCATTTTTTTAAATACGCACCTGTATTTTTTTATTAAAATTTCGATAAAGCATTAAAAGACCAATTCACTGATATATCATACAATACGATGTATACAACGTTTCGTGACAAAAATAATCATCAATTTTAAAAATCCTTCAATACGGCCCTGCTTCTATTTGGGGTTGTGCGTTAATTGTGTTGGGTTAAAGTCAGTTACAAATAAAGAGATCAAAAATAAAAATAAAACGAGTATAAAGAGATGTCGCAATTGTATTAGAAATTCTAACATTTATAGGTAATGTAAGTGTAGTTCTTGTGTAGTATTTAGGATTTGATGCTTTTATTCTTCGTATTGGTTATAAAAATACAGTGTTGATTATTATTTTTTTTACTCTAATCCAACACAAGCAACGCATAACCTCAAATAGAAGCAGGACCGTATTGAAGGATTTTTAAAATTGATGATTATTTTTGTCACGAAACGTTGTATACATCTTATTGTATAATATATCAGTGAATTGGTCTTTTAATGCTTTATCGAAATTTTAATTAAAAAATGCAGGTCCGTATTTAAAAAAACGAAGTAGACGGTAGCCCTAAAGAAACGAAACGTAGCCGATAAGATTTGATAATGGCATTTTATTTAGAATTTGTAATCAAAAAAGTTTTCCTTTTCCATTTTTTAATATATTTTTTTGAAATAAGCCTGGTAGACGCTCAAAACGAAAAGTGACATTTTCGGTTTACCCTGTATAACTTGATAACGGCAAGAGATACAGTGAATGTTTTTATAGAATTATAATGGGCTCTAAAATAGGGAACTTTTTTCCCATTTAATCATCTTTGTATCTCTTACCGTTTCTGATATAAATGAGACACCCTGTATGTATAGTTTATAGTTAAAAATTATGTCTTTGACAAAAATCCTGCTACAGGTCGATTTTTATTTCCAAACGCACCTATTTGGATATAATTGTCAATTTTTTTAAATCATACCTGTCAAAGTAGTCTAATTCTTTTTAATAGCATCCCAAGTAACCAGGCCCGTATGCAAGGGGGGGTTTTGGGGGTTTACTTGAAATATTAGAAAATGTATAAAACTGATATTCTATATATTTGAATATGATATATATCATACTTTACTTTGTGTACGTCCTTTTAAATAGTTTTCTTTATACTATACAGGGTGGCGCAAATTTAATTAAACACTATTGGGATTTCGGAAACCATTATAGATACAAAGTTGCATATTTTCAAGACAACTTGATTGGTTTTTCAAAATTAAAATATCAGGTCCGGTTTTAGAGATATTTGAGGAAAACCGAAATTGACGATTTTCGTTTTATTTAATTAACATTGTGAAAAATAGAAAAAAAATTATTAAGCTTTTTTTATTGAAGGATAAATACAACTTAACATAACGTATCCAATTTTTAAAACAACGTTTCGTCTTTGAAGTGCCGCCCTCAACTATTTTTTTTAAATACGGATCTGTGCCTTTCATTTCATTTTTGAAATCCCCATTTTTCTCTATCCAACCATGTAGAACACTTAATATTTTTATTAGGTTTTGTCAATGAACTGTACTTTTTGCTAAGTACGGTCCTGTTCCATTTCAATAAATCTTTTTGAATAAAATTAATTAAAAATTGAGTATACTTTGCCCATTTTCCAGAAATTTTAAACAATTTGCAATTATCTTTTAGATCATTATTAAAATAACACTAATAAATAATTGCACTCGTCATAAAATCAACAAAATTAAGGAACGTCAAAATAAAGGATAATTTTTGTTTCAAAGCCATCTTGATATACATTTTTGTGATTAAATTATGTTCTTTCTTACGTGCACAAACTATAGTTCTATTCGTTTTTTTATGCTAATTGTATTTGATAATTAAATTGCAAGGAGGCAAAACTGCTTTCTATGCTTCATAGGTAAAAAAAATAGTTCATCGCTAGATAAATTTGAATTTTAATTAGTAGTAAACTATTATTAAAGTAGGACAAAAAGGACTGTCTGGCCACTTTCATTTCATTCACTTTTAATTTCTATTTAAATTTGTTTTTGGCCATTTCAAAAGGTTCTAACTTGGTTTACCGAAATATGACATTTATGTTTTCTATTTCCATTGGTGTCAAAGACCTACTATTTACCTACTAATGTCAAATAATAAACCAAAAATAAAACCGGAATTTGACCTTCATTATTCAATAGTGTGTTTGTAAAATTGATTTGATTGGTTAAAAAGCTTGAATAATGAAAGGTCAATACTTTTAATGACCAATAATCATAAGTCAACTAAAGGACCACGCACCATCCTAATGGAGACGGGAGCACCGTCAAATTATCTGAATTTTTGATATGTGATACTTGATGTCCTGATCAATAGTGTCCATGGACCCAATCCTATTCTATGGCTAGATTTCGATATACAGGGCGTTAAATTTCAAGATCCCGAAATTTTAAAACGTGTACCAAAAAGTCCCTGTAAAATATTTTAAACAGTTTCTGGCTGATATATGTAGTCAAAATACATACTTAATAAATAATTTTTTTTAGTCCCCTTTTTAGCAATCTATCCTAAGACATTAAGCTACTATTCTGACGGTGAATGTCTTGTGTAGATTGGCTCCATTGAACCTTCTACCTAAATTAATCTTACGCTAAGTACTTAAATACTAGAACATCAAAACACTTATCTAAATCTGTCTGTCAGCTCGGATAATGTGAATCTCTTGAGCCTTCTTGATTCGCCTGTCTGTACGAAAACCCGGTTGGCTAGATCATTGGGATGCACTGACACTCTTTGACGATAACTATCACTGAACTGAGTGATCACTTCTTTCACTGATGCTAGAGGGATGTCTTGTTGGAGAACCCTATTTGGAACATAATAGGGTGCATTGGCGATGCAGCGAATAACCTTGTTCTGGAATCTATATTGCTGTTACTGGCAGTGCCCCAAAGTTGGATTCCATAGGTCCATAGGTCCATAGGTCCAAACGGGTTTTAGAATAGCTTTGTATAGCAGAATCTTGTTCTCCAAAGATAACTGCGATTTACGCCCTATAATCCAGTACATTTTGCTAAATTTAATGCCCAACTGTTTTCGCTTTGTGAAGATGTGTGTTTTCCATGTGATTTTATCAAGGTGTATGCCAAGATATTTTACGTTCTCTGTTTGAGAAAGTTGGCAGTTGTTGACTTTAACTGGAGGACATGTTTTTCTTCTAGTAGAAAAGTTTATATGTACCGATTTGGTTTCATTTGCCTTGATCCTCCATTTTTTTAACCAGTTTTGCATTTTGTCGAGGTTAGTCTGCAAATTGATTGACGCTGTTCTGGGGTTAGTGTGAGATGCCAAGATGGCTGTGTCATCTGCATAGCTTGCCACAAGAGTTTCTTTAGTAGAGGGGAGGTCTGCAGTGTAAATCAAGTACAGAACTGGACCTATGACGTTTCTTTGAGGGACGCCTGCCTTGATAGGATGAAGATTTGAGTATTCATTGTTTTGTTTTACAATGAAATGTCTGTTATCGAGGTATGATTGTAGTAGAAGATAATGGTGATATGGAAGATTAAGTTTCATTTTATAGTGAAGACCTGTGTGCCATACCTTGTCAAAAGCTTGGGAGATGTCCAAAAATGCCGCTGAGCAGTATCTTTTGGTTTCGAAGTCACTGTTTATTTTGTTTACAAGTCTATGCACCTGTTCTACTGTACCGTGTTTTTCACGGAAACCAAACTGATTCTCGGGAATTATTTTCTCAAACACTTTGGAGAGAATTGGTAGGAGACCTATATGGCGAGGCTTCTTCCGGTTTTTTCCCTGGTTTACAAATCATGATAATCTCGGCAATTTTCCAACTACTGGGGAAGTAGTTATTTTTAAAAGTTTCTGGCTGTTATATGTAGTCAAAATACCTACTTAATAAATAAAATCAAAATATATTTTCTTACAGGGCGATTCATGTTTCCATAGGCCTTTTTGTTCAAAGTACGTATTTTTAACATGCAGAAATATCCTGAAATATCGATAAAAAAGTCACCGTCAAAGTTTCTGAATATTGGATATATATAGATCTTGATGTCCTCCTTCAAAATTGTAATAGGTAAAATTGGATCCTATGGCTTGTTTTCGAGAAATTAAACGATTAATCTGTGAAAATATCAATTTTTATCAATAGCAACTTTTAGTCATAAAAAATAAACGAAATATGGTAAACTAAATATTTTTACACACTGTATTAGATTATATTGCACCGTTATATTAATTGGAGGCAGGCTAAAAATTCATACTTACAGGGTGATCTCACTTAAGCTTGTAAGATGACAAAATCAACAAATCTAAAACAGGTGCCAAACAATTACAGGTATATTTTAGTTTTTTTATCGAATCCATAATTAATATTTTAAGCTCGTTTCTACAATACCAATGCGTTAGAGACGGAAACGTTTTGGTTTACTTGTTATTCAAATACTCCAAAACAAAGTACTCAGGAACATTATACAGGGTGACCCAGGGGTACGTGCATGCTCCATAACTTTTTTCTATTCAAGCTATCGGTTTGATTTTTTTTTAAACGATAAGACCGACAATGGGGCACATTCTAAAAATATTTCTATTTATATACAGGATGTCCCAAATAAGATACACAACTAAGTTCTGATTTTTTAAATGGCAACCCCCCATTTTTGTTACATTTTTAGATTCACCATTAAATTGTCGATATAACGCACCCAGGTTTCTTAGACTCATCTGCAATAGTTTTTGACTTATGTCAATTTATGTGTCAAAATAGCGTCGTGCAGAGATCCACAAAAAAGTTCAGAACTTGAGAACTGTTCAAGATAACTTAATCAACTTTTTTCCAGTCGATTCCTTAAGCTTCAGCGCATCTTCTGAGTTGTAGGCGAATTCGGAGTCGCCTACTACGATTTTTTGAAAATTACAAATTACAAATAGCAATAACTCGACTTTTTCAAATGCATCACCCTATATTTTATTACATCATTGCATGGTATTTTTTAAGAGCTTTTTGCTGATATAGGGTTTGTTGGGTCTATTTTGTAAAATTTGCGAGATTTATTGCAAAATAAGAAATGTTGACGGTTTATTCGAGAAAAAAAAAGGAATCGAACAGGCCGCTGTCTTAAAATTTGACACATCCATATACTTTCAATAATTGTACGCATCTAATTATTAATCATGAGTTTTACTCGCGAGGAATTAGTGAATAATAATTTAATGGCGAATCTAATAATGTAACAAATAAGCGGGGTTGCCATTTAAAAAACCAGAACTTAGTTGTGTATCTTATTTGGGACATCCTGTATATAAATAGAAATATTTTTAGAATGTGCCACATTGTCGGTCTTATCGTTTAAAAAAAATCAAATCGATAGCTTTGATAGAAAAAAAGTTATGGAGCATGCACGTACCCCTGGGTCACCCTGTATAAGCATGGTACTGCAGAAACAGTGACATACATCGGAACCTAAACATGGAAAACCATCAAGAGATTTATTGATAATAACCATGAAGAGAGGATTCACCAAGTTATGAACGTCGAGGACCTCCAGCTCCTTGACAGTATAGAGAGGTAACAAGGAGACTTAAAAGAGTTGCACCATTTGAGTTAGTTAAATAAGACTGTATGTAGTGTTATATATGATGGACAAATAAGGACTAATAATGAGGAAATCTTAGAATAGGTTTAAAACGTATTAATTTAGGTTAAAATTAAACTGCTCATTGGTCCTAAAGACCAGGTAGCATTGGTATAAACACTGAAAGAGTCAACATCAAATATATATATTTTTTTTTATCTACCCTTCCTTGGACTTAAACTTTATTAACACTATGCTTTTTATGATCGCATGTGGTGGCCTTCAGTTTTTGCCCATAAAATTGATTTAATGATTCTACAAAAATATCAGTGGAATAGGTCTAAAAGGGGAAACCACTTAAAAAAACCCGCCTAGAGCTCTACCTCACGGGTGGTGTGGAAACGAGCTTAAAATCTGAATTATGGGTTCAATAAAAAGCAAAAATATTTGTCAAATCAACTAACCTGTAATTATATCTAATCTTTTTTGTACCTAACGGAATAATGAATAACCCTGTATGATCATCATACGTACAACCCGTTCAATAAAATAGATTTTTAAACTAAGATTAACTTATTAAAAAATAAGTAAAAGGTAACAATTAATTACTAATTGTTTGGCAGTTGTTTTAGATTTGTTGATTTTGTCATCTTACAAGCTCAAGTGAGATCACTCTGTAAGTGTGGATTTTTTAGCCTGCCTCCAATTAATTATAACGGTGTAATATAAGTGCGTAAAAATATTTAGTTTACAATATTTCGTTTATTTGCTATTGATAAAAATTGATATTTTTACAGTTTAATCGTTTAATTTCTCGAAAACAAGCCATATGATCGATCTAATTTTACCTATTACAATTTTGAAGGAGGACGTCAAGATCTACATTATATCCAATATTCAGAAACTTTGACGGTGACTTTTTTTATCGATATATCAGGCTATTTCTGCATGTAAAAAATATATACTTTGAACAAAAAAGCCTATGGAAACATGAATCGCCCAGTAAGAAAATATATTTTGATTTTATTTATTAAGTATGTATTTTGAGTACATATGACAGCCAGAAACTTTTAATAGTATATTACGTAATATGTGTTGTAAATAGCAGCATTTTACGCACGAGTTATATCATCTCCACCATAGGACAATATAAAGAAGATAACGTTTTTGCTTAGTTAGCATTTAATTTGTAGATTTATATAAAAGTAGTTTTAGAATAGGCAGTTCAGTTCATAATTAGCATTCATACTATAAACATATATTTTAATTGTAAATAAGTAAAATAAATAATTTTTAAAAAATAAGAATTGAATCGAGAATTCATTTCTGGCGCAGTCAGTAGGATAATTCGGGATCGAGTCGTATCGAACGGATCGATTTTTCGTGTTACCGATTAGCCGGATTACGAACTTTCAATCTTAAACAAGAACTGTTGGTGATAAAAACAAACTGTTGGTGAATAATCGTAAGAATATTTAAGAAGAATTGAAGACTTGGGACATACATCGCTCAACTCTACAAGAATCTACAAGAATACGTACTGGAGAGGACAGCATCGCCGACTCAGACGTTTTTTTTTGGATAATTAATAATGATAGTTACTCTTTTATTGTAAGTACAATTTATGGCAGATTTTATATTTGAGGAATTAGAAGCTCGTTTATTACAATTAAATATTCATTCACCTTCAACTGATCTTGATTCAAATTCAGATACTAATCTAACAGTAATAAATAATTTTCAAGTAGCAAATAATTTACAAGAATTAAATATGGCTTTCAAACCAGAATATCTTAACTGTATACCAGAATTTGATGGTAATGCTAATGATTTAGGTAGATTTTTAACAGTGAGTGAATCGCTGCTCACACAATTTTTTGATAGAGAACATCCAGATAATTTTCAAAATGCTTATTTATTGAACTCCATTATCTCAAAATTAAAGGATAATGCTAAAACGGTAGTTAATATTCAAAATTGTGTAAATTGGAATGATTTAAAAAATACTTTAACTAGAAATTTCTCTGATCAAAGAGATGAAGTTTGTTTAAACAGAGATCTTGTAATGTTAAGACAAAATCAAAATGAATCGGCACAAAATTATTATGACAGATGTTTACATATATTAAATTTATTATGTAGTTATGTTAATATTCATGAAGTAACAGACGCTGCAAAAACTTTAAAACGAGAGCTGTACCAAAACCTAACATTAAAAACATTTTTGTCAGGACTAAAAGAGCCCTTAGGTACAACTATAAGATGCATGAAGCCAATCACACTTAGTGAAGCTTTACAATTTGTTTCAGAAGAAGGAAATGCTCATTATTTGCAAAATTCTCGCAATTTTCAAAATCAAAATCCTTCTCGTAATTTTCAAAATCAAAATCCTTCTCGTAATTTTCAAAATCAAAGTTCTTCTCGAAATTTTTACTCTGGTAATCAAAATACATTTAAAAATTTTTCTAGACCTTTTCCCACACAAAGACCAAATTTTCAATATAATAGTAATAATTCTGTTCCACCAAATCAAAATAGAAATTTTTCAAATAATTTTAACACACCTAATGATTTTTTCTCTAGACAAAGAAACAATTTTCCTTCACAACCCTTTAATGTAAATTCCAGACCCATTCAACGCAATTACCCAACTAATGCACAAGTTTTTGGACAGAATTTCCCAAATAAAAATACAAATGTATTTAAACCAAATCAAAAAACAAATTTACCAAACCCTACACCTATGTCAGTTTCAACTAGAAATACTTATCAAAATTACCCAAGAGCAGGACCCTCAAATTATTTCAAACCCAGTGGATTACCACCACCAAATTTTACCTCAGAAGAATTGTTTAACTCTCAAACAGAGCCAATGTATAATACAATGGTTGAAAATCCAGAAAATCAATATAATAATGAATATAATGATTTTAAAGAAGAAGTTAATGAAAACAAAGGCCAAATTCAAAATTTTCGGTAAAGGCCTCGGAACAAAATAACTCGCAACAGAATCCCGTACACATTTCAATAAATTGTTCGGATCTAAGTGAATTACCCTATATAATTTTCCCTGAGCATAATTTAAAAATTTTAGTTGACACCGGATCGACAAAGTCATTTCTTGATCCTGAAATAGCCCAAAAATTTTACCCAAATGACATTAAAGATGACCCATTTATAGTGAATTCAGTTTTTCAAAAATCATCACATAGATATAGTGTAAAGATTAATGCTTCTCAAATTTTTAATCTTGATAACAAAGAAAGATTGAAATTCTTTTTATTTAAGTTTCACAATGTATTTGATGGCTTAATAGGCTTAGATAACATGAAATTATTGCAAGCAAATATAAATTTTCAACAAGGATGTATTGTTACACCATTTGCAAGTATTCCACTTTATTATCATAAGATTGAACCTACAAGTTACTATAACGATAATACAGTGACAATAGAACCTAGAACTCAGAAAATAATTAAAATAAAGACCTCTCTATTAAACGGTGATATAATTATACCTTATCAAAAAATTAATAATTGTGAGATTCCAGAATGTGTGACTACAGCAAAAGATGGGTATGCATTAACCACAATTATAAATAGCGATACCAGTACCGTAACACTTGATTTATCAAAACCTATTTTAGTAGAAAAATTCGATGAAAACGAAATTTTAAATTTAGAAATGAACAATATTGAATCATTTAATAATAAATGTGTAGATTTTAAAAAGATTAGAATAGATCATTTGAATAATGAAGAAAGAAAAGAAATTTTAAAATTATGTCACGAATATCAAGATATTTTTTATAAAGAGGGTGAACCTCTAACCTTTACAAATAAAATTAAACACAGAATACGAACTACAGATGAAATACCTGTTTATACTAAAACATATAGATATCCCCTTGTATTTATAACTGAATCAACAAATTATAAACATCCTCCTGTTACATTTGCTCATAACTCTCCTAACACAGAACTTAATACACCACCCCCATCAACTTCGAAACTTCCTGATATATCTAATCGAGATTTGGATGACATATCCATGATTGTAAACTTAGATGACATTCCGATAATAGACATAGACATACCAAAAGAAAATGAAAATTCCGAAATTGAAAATCCAAATTTATCAGACGATAATCATACTGTACATTCCAATTCAGATGAACACCCTGTAGTAGGTATCCCAATAGTAGACTATGCAGTAAATTATGGTAAAAATCAAATAATAATAGACTCAGTCCTTCATTCGCCAGCGAAACCAAAAATAAAAATTCTATTTGGCAAAAAACAAAGATTTTATTTACAAATTTCACAAAATAACACCGAAAAAGAAATAATTGACTTTATTAAAGAGTACATTGCACCCGGAGTAGAATATTATTTATATTTTGAAGAATCCACCCTATATGAAATATTTTCAGTTTGTTTACAAAGACACTTTAAATCATCCTTAATAAAATTTAGAAAATGTACTAAAAAATTAATAGATGTTATTGATAAAACAGACATTCTTGAAACCATAAAAAATTATCACGAAGGAAAAACCAACCATCGTGGAATTGAAGAAACTTTAAATCGTATAAAAGACAAATATTATTGGCCCAATATGAAAAAATCAATACAGTCATTTATTAATGATTGCGAAACTTGTCAACAATGCAAATATGATAGGCATCCTGTAAAAATTCAAATCAATCTCACCCCTACAGCAACGAAACCTTTTGAGATAATACATATTGATACTTTTACCTTTGAGAAATCAAAATTTTTGACAGTTGTTGATAGTTTTTCAAAATATGCTCAAGCTTATTATTTAAACGCTGTCGCTGGAACCGAGGTGGCAGATAATTTAATAAAATTCTTTTCCCATCATGGTATACCTAAACAAATAATATTAGATAACGGAACGGAATTCAAAAATTCAGTTTTAACAGAATTATTGGGACTCCATAAAATTAAAATTCACTTTTGTTCCCCAAACCATCCTCAGTCCAATGGAATAGTAGAAAGATTTCATTCTACGATAAGTGAACATTTACGCTTACTAAATACTCAAGGTTTTTCAGATACTCCGATAAAAAATAAAATAATTTACGCTATTCTCGCATATAACAACTCCATTCATTCTGCAACGAAATTAAAACCTATTGACATTATTAATGGACATATTACAGACAATGAACCTTTTAATATAGACCTGGACAAATTACTTCTAAATGATTACGTAAGTCAACATAAAAAACAGACAAAAATATTATACACAAAAATAAACGAACACTTAAGGGACAATAAAAAAGACTATGTTGAAAAAATTAATATAGATCGTGAAGACCCCAAAATTTTTGAACCTTACCCCACAGCATATGTAAAAAATACAAAAAGACAAAAAAGTGCTAATAAATTCCATAAACCAATTGCTATTAAGTCAGTAAATAAAAAACGAAAAACAGTGACTACTTCGAAACATGGCAAAATACACATGAGTAATATTAAACGCCCATTGAAAAGACTTTATTCTTTCAATAACTAAAATTTATCTTTTCAGGTTACCTGGTATACTAGGACTACCAGACACCATAACATTAAAAAACTTAAGTGACAATCCTGGACTTTTACCCTTAAAACTTGGCAATGCAAAAGTAATTAAATATTACCATTCAATTATTTATTATTATGACCTAAATCAATTACTTGACGAAATCAATGGACTAAAAATAAAATCTAGGAACATAACTAAATCAATTCTCATAAAACAAAGACTATAGGACAGATAATTCAAATTATTTTAAATTACTATACTTTTTGGAAGATAAAATAGAGATTAGATTAAAAGAAATTATACCGCATCCACAAAGAATAAAAAGAGGTTTAATAAATGGAGTAGGTTCCATATTTAAAGCAATTACTGGAAATCTAGACGCCAGTGACGGAGAACATTACGAGAAACTGATTGAACAACTTCAATTAAATCAAAATAAACTAAAAAACTCAATTAAAACCCAAAATTCATTAGCAGTATCGCTAATAGACAAATTCAATAAAACAATTCGAATAATAAAACATAATCAAGACTTATTGGCTAGTAAAATTGATGAAATAACAATTTTGGTACAAAACGAATTTAAATTTAATTACGGTAAATGATTTATATAACATTTTGGAAACTATATTTAAAAGTTATAATAAGAACGAAATACCAGTTAGTTTAAGCTTAAGTAATGTATTATTCTTGCAAAAGATTATTAAAATATCTTGCTTTCTTTCTAATAATAAAATAACATATATATTACATATTCCAATAACCATACCTATAGATTTAACCCTATATAATTTATATCCTATACCAATTTTGAAAAAAGGTCAGTTTAAGGCGATTAATCCGGAAAATAAATATGTTGTACAAAATAAATTGTACTATGCCTATTTGAGTAACTCCTGCAAGAAATTATCCACCCAAAATTACATTTGCGATCCAACCAGTCTCAGAAAAGTTAACCAGAATAGCTCCTGCGAGATCCAACTTCTAAACTACGAGAGTACCTTCAAGTGTCCACAAGTATCCATAGCCGTATCACGCCCTTCTATCACGAGGTTACAACAAACAAATCAATGGATTTTGGTCCTACCCAAAGAAATTACATTAAACCTTAAATGTAATTCACAAGAAGAAATCATTAAGCTGATTGGAACCTTCCTCGCTGTAATTCCCAAAAATTGTCAAATTATTACCGATGAAGAAACGATCGTTAATACTGAGTCAAATACTTTCGAAAATCAACGTATTCTATTTCCAAAAATGGACGACCAAGTTGCAAACTATTAATTTAGATGACCTCCAAACTTTACGACAAAACATTATTCAAAATCAACCAAATTTAAAAAATAAAACTATTTCATATATACCAAGCTCATGGACTATTATCATTTACATTATATTAGTTTTTATTCTTACTTTTTATATATTTAAAAAATGGAAAAAATACAGAGAAAAACCAAGACACAAGAGGACAGAAGACAGCTTCCACTTAGAAGAAATCCATCTTCCTCATTAGCCCTCGGAACCTGGATCTTCGGGGGGAGGAGTTATATCATCTCCACCATAGGACAATATAAAGAAGATAACGTTTTTGCTTAGTTAGCATTTAATTTGTAGATTTATATAAAAGTAGTTTTAGAATAGGCAGTTCAGTTCATAATTAGCATTCATACTATAAACATATATTTTAATTGTAAATAAGTAAAATAAATAATTTTTAAAAAATAAGAATTGAATCGAGAATTCATTTCTCACGAATGGAAATATTCCATGAGTGCGTAATTGCTTTACAACACGCATTACGTACTATACTTTACCTACGGCCATATACAGTGTGCCAAAAGTCTGGACTTAGTTATTGCATCTTTAGATTTTTTTAACAATTTTATTTCGAACAATTTTACAACATTATAGAGGATATATAATCATATAGGATAATTCGTTTTATTTGAAACTTTATTGAAACTTTGAAACTTTATTGAAACATTAACAAATTGTTACATACCTATTAAAAATTGTTACATATACTTAAGTAGGTACAGGTTGGTAATAGTCTCCAGTCCATGAGTCTACTGTAACAACTTATTCGTTGCCATTTTTGCCATTTCCATGACGTTGGGAGGAGTTAAATTTTCGTTTTCACTATCACTTGACATATTCATGTCTTATAATTATTATGTAAAACTTATTTGTCTTTCTTTCTATTATTTTGATTTTGACAGTTGCTATGGCTACGCTGATGACGGGCGGTTACGCGATACTACCTACTTATAGTTGCCCTTCTAAATAAGTTGGACAAATTGTTTTGACCGTTTTACCTTTTTATTTCTAAAGAAATGCCATTCATATATATTTTTTTATACATTATTTTTCTACAGATAAGATAACGATTTATAAAAACACTTTCTTTTTCAAGGAATAGGCCAGTAAGTTAAACCGATCAAAACAATTTGTCCAACTTATTTTGAAGGCAACTATATGTATAAACTGTGCGTTTTGTATGTACCGTGCGTAATGAGCTATATACTGAGGCTGTGTGTCGAGTATTTTTGCCTATTTTCTGTAGTGGCCGTAGGTAAAAATATTTTACAGGGACTTTTTGGTACACATTTTAAAATTTCGGGATCTTGAACTTTAACGCCCTGTATATCGAAATCTAGCCATTGGGTAGGATTGGGCCCATGGACACTATTGATCAGGATAAAAAATTCAGACAATTTGACGGTGCTCCCGTTTCCGTTGGGATGGTGCGTGGTCCTTTAACCAATCAAGATCAAGAACGCATTTACATTTACTATGCAGCAAGACCTTTAATGTATACGTCAATGTCAAATTAAATTAATGCCAGTAAAAGTCATTTACTAAAAACTTTATCAAATTTGTTGAAATGGATATTTTATTAATATAATTTTACATCAAATTTCATATCAAATACACATCACAATATGAATTTTGGTGTTGCAGATACAACAATTAATTTCTCGAATTTCAGCAACATAACTTTAAATTTTAATAACAAGTAAGAATTAATTTAATATAAATAAGTATTTATATTCGTATAATAGTTTCTTTAGCATTTTAAAATGTTTTGTTCTTGATTTGATTTAATAGATATTTTTAAGTTATAAATACTCTATTATTTGTCGACATTAGTAGATAAAGTATTATATTCAACTGGTTGTGTGGTTATTTTATTACACTCGGATGAAACTTCATCCGCGTGTAATAAAATAACCCACCCAAACTCATTGAATAATATACTATTATTAAAACTGCACTTTTTTACCATTAAAAAAACTAAATTTCTTCTAAAGGTACTTCTATAAAAGCTTAAATTTTTTACAAAATGTAAACGACGTAACGTTCTGTAGTTTGTCGTTTATCTTATGAAATTCTTATTTTTATTAAACAGGGTGCTACCAAATTCAAAATATAATTTATAACATAATTTTTTTTAATGAAACACTAATACTATGGTTTAAGCTTTTATCGAAGTATCGTAATTATTCCTAAAGTTGTAAAATATACATTCCAATAAAAAAAACGAAGTTAACACCAACTTCCAGTGTAACCGGAAGTAGCACACGGATGCCAATAGTTTCATTAAATAGTTCACCCTTTAACCCCTTACCGCATGAATTTTTTGTTTTTGGTAAAAAAAATGCACTATGTAAAAAAAAAATTCAGGATTTCGGTAAAAATATTTAAAAAAATCTTTATTAACTTTTTTTAATTTTTTTTTTGTATTTTTTTTTGCCATATGTGGCACAATATGCAATAATACAACAAAACATCAAAATAATGTATAAGCAAATCAATCAACTAAAAGTCATTCAGTATGGAACTTATAAAAGCAGTTTCTGTGTTTGTTCAAGCAAAGATGAACACCACATTTTTCACACTTTACAAAAGATTTTTTACCACAGAAATATTTGCACCTTTGCCGATTATCACACCATACTGGAAGATGGCCATATTGATCTCTTCGAACCTCTTGGATGGGAAAATCTGATGTCGGGCCCCTTTTTTTCTTGTTTTGCAAGTTATCCATGACTCCACTGGGACGGCCTCTTTTCTTTGTCGAGCTGGCTTTATTCAATTTACACAAGCAATGGCCATTTTGAAATCTGCCAGAGCTAAATCTTTGAACTCGTTTTCACTTCTTCTCCAAAGTATCCATGCATTGACAACCATCAAATCAATAATATGAAAAAATATCCTCATATACCATTTTTTTGACCAAGGTTTGATTCTATAGTATCCTAGCATGGAATCCAGGAGATCTACTCCTCCCATATATTTGTTGTAGATTGTTACAGCCTTTGGACACGGAACCGTTATATGTTTGTTATCCTTCTTCGAAAATCTTCGAACCTCAACTGTTGGTGTACTTCCAGCATATGTAGACAACATGTTGACCAATTTGTTGTCATACCATGAGACAACAGATATTTTTGTTCCATCAATTGTGGCGACTTTCTCTAGCATCGCTCCACGGCCATTCTTTTTCAGTTCAGCCTCTTTTGGCATATTGCTATTTGGTCCTCTGTTTATTCTAACAGTTCCGAGCGGTAACATACCATTTTGTGCCAAGTAAATTTGTAATGGGACGCTATTGAACCAGTTATCAAAAAATAGCTTGTGATTTATGTGCCTTGGAACAGTTTCTGTTAGCCGAAGAACTACGTTTGAACTCATTCCCAGGTCAGGAAAACCATTGGGGAGAATATTGGTTTGCTTTCCTGCAAAAATTTCATAATCGTAGGAAAATCCGCTTACACCACTAAGAACAAACGCCTTATACCCCCATTTATGAGGTTTTTTTGGATTGTATTGTTTGATGGACGAACGTGCTTTCGTTGGAATAATCTGCTCGTCTATAGCCAAGTACTCTTCCTTTGGAACTTTTAGTAGTTGCTCCCTCAGTTTTCTAAGTACAGGTCGTATTTTGAATAGTTTATCATGAGCAGGATTTCCGGCTGCAACAGCATCGTCATTATTCGCAAAGTGCAAAAACCGTTTTATTTCTTTCCATCTGTTGCATGACATAACATCTGAGATCAAGCGGTGATTTAGGTTCAGGTTCCAATAACTTCTGGAACTAGGTAACTGGACTATTGACATATAAATACAGGTCCCTATAAACTGTTCGAGCTCCTTTTCAGTAAGATCCAAAGGTTTTTGTGGTCTCGTTTGAGCAGAATATAAGATACTTTGGTAAACTATATCAGTAATCATCTCATTTGTTAGAAAAAAGTTAAAAAATGCATAAGGAGAGTCTGCATTTTCCAATTCAGGTGGCATGTCAGTAGAACCAAGAAATGTTAGGTTCTCATCCGATGTAACTAAATTACCCCGTTTCCAAGTAGGATGATTCTTGTTTCTATTCTTATTTAGTTTACGAAACCGTTCGAGCAGAGGTAGATCGTCGTCGCTATCGGAACTGAATTCTAAATCCGTTTCTGGGATGATAATATCTGATTGGTTATCGTCCATATCATTTTCGTCTTTGTAATCAGAATCTGGAGCTAATTTACCAGGCGGTTCTTCATCTTCTGAAAGTCTCTCGTCTTCACTACCATCTGGTACATCCATTGGCACATATCTACTGGCACCATAAAACGTTTGTGTATCCATTTTCTGAAATAAATTTAGTGTCCGGAGTGCATATTGTGCCATATATGTCCACGAGAGTTTTGGCGAATGTGCATACAGTTCCACATATGACACAACAATATTTCTCATCAAAAACAGTCAAAAAATAAAGAATTACATGGGTCTGCTTACAGCAATTCCTTCGAAAAACTCTAGTCTTTACGTGGCTATTTTTTTTGTACCAAAATCTGCTACAGAAACTCGGATGATCGTGGATCAAAATTTATAAAAACTGATAACACCTGTTCACACGACGGCCATTTGCAAAATTGTATGAAACTTCACCAAACTGTTAAGAGATGTCGCTACACTACCAGAATTATGAAATATATACCAAATATGGCCACCTATGCAAAAATAGTTTGGTCTGCGGCTTTATTTATAATAGTTATGTATGAAAATATTAATTGTGCCAAATATGACCCATGATGCGGTAAGGGGTTAAAACCCCAACATTCCAATTTTCAGTTTTCAGATACCTTTACTTCTCGAGATTTTTCTAACCGACGCACATTGGGGTATTTGAATGTTTGTGCGACCAATAGTAATTTATCTATCAAGGGGCTTAATTCCCGAAAGCAAAGTTTGCATCCCGAAGGCCTCTGGCCCGAGGAACTGCAATTGCGTGAGGTAATTAAGGCTCATTAATTCCCGAGGTACATAGATTATTTTATTTTTTTATCGATTTTAATAAAATAAGCGGCAATGACATTCACTAGATATAATGAAACACTGACAGCAATATTCAACAAACGTCAAAATATCCTAACAACGGGAATTAATCCCGACAACGGGAAATTAAGGCACTTTTAATAGTCCAAGGTAGTTATGATCCTGTTTATTGATAGCGTAACCATGATGATATAAGCTTATAATAGCTCGGTTAGGAAAAAAAATTATTTTTGTAGTTTAATCGGTTGTAAGTATACTGTCCAACTAATAAATAGCAATTTTAGTGATAGGTTCTATTTTACCATTGTATAAAATGCTATTTTTTCAATGTTCACTACATTTAATTAAATGACATAGGAAAAATAAAAAATGTACAAAATAAAAAGAAGAGATTTCTGTGTCAGAGGACAATTCAGATTCACCGCTATTCTCCCCATCATCAGACTCTTCGGTATCTTGTGCTACGTGGGTTCCGCAGGAAGCAGCATATCTATGGTATATTTTAACAAAGATTGTGTTTTCTTCCTTGACAGTAATCTGTTAAGCACATTTTGATTGCAAACGAAAATGTTTTTTCCGTGCATCTGCGGCCTCTTCTGATAATTGGCTGATGGGAACATTGGGAACAATTTCTCTCTCTTTCCACTGGATTAAAACCACTTAGTTGTTAAAAAAGTTTTTTTTATTGACGTTTCGGCTTTCCAGATCGAAAGCCGTTATCAAAATGACATAAAATAAATAAATTTACTAGAAACAGAACACTTGATAATCTTGCAAAAATATGACATCAACATAGTATACATAGAATAAGATTTTGAGATTGAAGATGTCAAAATCTGTTTCAATCATATTTTTGTGACGTTTCTGGGAACGAATTTTTTGAAAGGATAGCGCATTTGCATATTATAAGAGAATTTATACTTCGTCATAAATGAAGTTTTCTTATTAATATTATCATAAGAAAAAACCAGATAAAAACTTATGATACTATCCCGATATAGAGGGTATCCTTTTTGCAATTAACTCTTTTTGTAAAATAGGTATCCAAATTTTTGAAATATCAACCGAACAATTAGAAACACATTCGTTATTATTTAAGCATATCAATGCTGCTTCTTTAACTTTGCGGTTATAATTATTCGGTTCTTTTAATAATCTAGTTGAAGAATTCCATTGTATTTTATGACCAAAATCCCATGCATGTTCACATATTTTGGATTTTTCGAATTGTTTATTTTTAATGTACGATTGGTGTTCATTAAGTCTAATATGAAAAGGTCTAGATGTTTCTCCTATATAAAATTTATTACATTCGCATGGAATTTTGTAAATACAATTTTTTGTGTTTTGAATTTCATTAAAAGGTTTTGTATTTACTATTAAAGATTTTAATGTATTATTAGTTTGAAAAACTGTTTTTAAATTAAATTTATTGCCAATCCTTCTAATTTTTTCGGATAATTTTGGAATATAAGGGATTCTTACTATATTTGAAAGAATTATTGGGGGGTTTAAATTTTGATCTTTAGTTTTGATGTCTCGGTAAAGTTCACGATTTATAAATTTACTTGGGTAGTTGTTCTTAATCAAGACAGATTTGACAAGTGATAATTCATTATTTAAGATATTGTCATTTGAACAAATTGTTTTTGCTCTATCGGAAAGATAGATATCTAAATTTTAATTCAAATCACTCAATTTGTGTTAAACGAGGTATTGTCAAATCTCTTTCCGATAGAGCAAAAACAATTTGTTCAAATGACAATATCTTAAATAATGAATTATCACTTGTTAAATCTGTCTTGATTAAGAACAACTACCCAAGTAAATTTATAAATCGTGAACTTTACCGAGACATCAAAACTAAAGATCAAAATTTAAACCCCCCAATAATTCTTTCAAATATAGTAAGAATCCCTTATATTCCAAAATTATCCGAAAAAATTAGAAGGATTGGCAATAAATTTAATTTAAAAACAGTTTTTCAAACTAATAATACATTAAAATCTTTAATAGTAAATACAAAACCTTTTAATGAAATTCAAAACACAAAAAATTGTATTTACAAAATTCCATGCGAATGTAATAAATTTTATATAGGAAAAACATCTAGACCTTTTCATATTAGACTTAATGAACACCAGTCGTACATTAAAAATAAACAATTCGAAAAATCCAAAATATGTGAACACGCATGGGATTCTGGTCATAAAATACAATGGAATTTTTCAACTAGATTATTAAAAGAACCGAATAATTATAACCGCAAAGTTAAAGAAGCAGCATTGATATGCTTAAATAATAACGAATGTGTTTCTAATTGTTCGGTTGATATTTCAAAAATTTGGATACCTATTTTACAAAAAGAGTTAATTGCAAAAAGGATACCCTCTATATCGGGATAGTATCATAAGTTTTTATCTGGTTTTTTCTTATGATAATATTAATAAGAAAACTTCATTTATGACGAAGTATAAATTCTCTTATAATATGCAAATGCGCTATCCTTTCAAAAATTCGTTCCCAGAAACGTCACAAAAATATGATTGAAACAGATTTTGACATCTTCAATCTCAAAATCTTATTCTATGTATACTATGTTGATGTCATATTTTTGCAAGATTATCAAGTGTTCTGTTTCTAGTAAATTTATTTATTTTATGTCATTTTGATAACGGCTTTCGATCTGGAGAGCCGAAACGTCAATAATAAAAAAAAAACTTTTTTAACAACTAAGTGGTTTTAATCCAGTGGAAAGAGAGAGAAATTAAAATACAAACCACTATGAGCTTCCGAAATGAATTATTGGGAACAATGGCGTGCTTTATCACGGTGCGCCCATGTACTAATATTTTATGCACATTCGGTGTCATGGGATACCATGGGTATAGTTGTACATACAGTTCGGCTGTTTTCAGAGTAAATTCTGTGAACTTTTCAATGTTAATTTTGTGTCCACTTGAAATCCTCATAATCCAGTTTTTTGTTTATGTTTTGGAAATTTTTACGCTACATCATGTTAAACAACTCTCGTCGAGTCATTATTTTCACATTTGCTGACCCTAAAACAAAGAATAAAACGAAAAGTTATACGTATAGTAAATAAATGCGGTTATAGTATATTACATAACAAGTGTAGAAAGTGACTTATTTCACACGAGTGAAAGTTTAGTACGAACCGCGTAGCGGAGAGTGCGGAAATGGAACGAGTGGGAAAATCACTTTCTAACTCATTATATACAATATCACAGGTTTACAAAAAAAAAATTTGACCAGACCACGCTATTCCTAGATATTTTGGCGCCCTGAATCCGAATCCGGGCTCAGTTTTTCCCCAGCACGTCACGGAAACGAGATTTCAAGGTCATTTATAGATACTACATTCTGTGAGTCAGAAAAATATACAAAGGTTTTAAGCAGCAACCAAACCAACTCTCCCCCCGTTGTCGAGGATGCTGAACACGATAGCGGTGGTGAAAATTCTTTTGGAGTTGACCCAACCCCCCAAACGGCCAAAAATCACTCCAAAAATGGGGTAATCGCGTATTCCGCATATTCCATCGGTAAAATATTCCCTATCCCCCGTTTTCAAGGATGCTGAACACGATGAAGTTATCCAAAATTACTTTCGACTTGACCTCACTCCTCAAACGGCCAAAAACCTCCCCCAAAATGTGGGAATCGCGGATTCCGCGTCTTCCACTGGCAAAATATATCTTCCCTCTCCTTTTCGAGGATGCTAAACACGATGGCGGTATTCAAATTTTTTTTAGACTTAGTCCCACCTCCCAAACGGCCAAATTTTTTTTTGAGCAAACATGAAAACCCGCGAAAATTTTTCACCCTGTAGAGGGTGATTTTTGGCCGTTTGGGGGGTGGGACTAAGTCGAAAATAATTTTGCATACCGCCATCGTATGCAGCATCCTCGAAAACGGGGAGGGGGAAGATGCGGAATCAACGATTCCCCCATTTTGGGAGTGGTATTTGGCCGTTTGAGGGGTGGGGTCAAGTCGAAAATAATTTTGAATACCGCCATCGCATTCAGCATCCTCCAAAAAGAGGGCGAAGATATATTTTGGCGGCGGAGGTCGTGGAAGTCGCGGAATCCGCGATTCCCCCATTTTGGGTGTAGTTTTTGGCCGTTTGGGGGGTTGGGTCAACTCCAAAAGAATTTTCACCACCGCTATCGTGTTCAGCATCCTCGACAACGGGGGGAGAGTTGGTTTGGTTGCTGCTTAAAACCTTTGTATATTTTTCCGACTCACAGAATGTAGTATCTATAAATAACCTTGAAATCTCGTTTCCGTGACGTGCTGGGGAAAAACTGAGCCCGGATTCGGATTCAGGGCGCCAAAATACCTAGGAATAGCGTGATCTGGTCAAATAGTCCCGACCTTTTTTTTTTTTGTAAACCTGTGTATTTTTTCTACTACTAATAATTAAAACAAATTCCAAAGATCAAAATTATCTAATAAGAAATAACATTTAAATGAAATTAATATGTTAGTACTTACTTTTAAACGTTGTGTCATTGATTTGACAGTTCCTGCTTTCTAGATAGAAATGCAAAATTCACAAGTGATATGAAATATTCATATATTAGTGGCGTCTGTGAGTCGGAAGGACATGGACCAAAATTCATCAGGATTGAGACTACCTCCTCCCCTCGGACTCGAGGATGCTGAACACGATGGCGGTATCAGAATTACTGATTTTAATGGCTGAACCCCTAAAACGGCCAAAAACTACCCCCTAAAGGGGTTAAACGGGCAGCGCATCATTTCCCTGTAAAAAACGTCTTTCCCCCCCGTTTTCGAGGATGCTGAGCACGGTGGTAATGTTGAGGATTACTTCCGACCCTCACCAACCTCTCCACAGGCCAAAACTCACCCCCGACAGGGGTGTTTTTTAATTTTTTATATCAGCGGCAAAACGTCTGTTTTCGAGGATGCTGAACACGATGGTGGTGTTCATTCAATATCACTCCCGAACCCCACCAACCCCTCCACAGATCAAAACACTCTCCCGAAAGGGTCGTTTTTCTTAATATCAGCGGAAAAATAGATGTCCCTCTGTTTTCGAGGACGCTGAAGGCGATGGTGGTGTTAAAGATTACTTCCGACCCTCATCTACCCCTTCATAGGGCAAAACTCACCCTCGAAAGGGTTGAATTTCTTTCTAATATCGTGTTCACCATCATCGAAAAAGACGTTTTGATATAAAAAATAAAAAACACCCTTATTAAAATAGAAACATACCGTTAGATATTTTCATGAAAAATGGTCATAATACTTTTCAAATACTCTTCACAACAATTTGAGTACAAAAATACGACTTAATATTACATTGAGTGTCAATAAATTTTCAAATGAAAAAAGATTTTAAAATATTTAAAAAGAAAATAAGACAGTGACACTTATGTTAACAATAACAAAAACTAGATAGTGACTAAATGTGTACAAACACATATTTAATTTAATAATAAGAAAATTTGACAGACAAGAGTAAATGAAGCTGTAAATTAGGACATTTGACAGCTGTCATCTGTCAAACGCTAACGTGCGATCAACCGCATCTTTTTCCACTTTCATATTTTTGAGCAAAACTTTATTCCCTTCTCCCCGTTTACCTGCCGAGTTTTTTTTTAAGATTGTCAGCGAGTTTATCGATGAACTCGAAGGTTTCCAAATAGTCTGATCTCTACACTTTCGCCATTCCCTTGATACATATGGCCAAATCTTTTGCCATCGATCACGATTCGATGGTTTCAACGCAAACCGTTTCGAGAGCGTTGGCGAAATTTTCCAGATCTGTGTTGTTGTCCAGTTTGGCTCTGTGACAGGGTTTTGGAGGGGTTGGTGAGCGGAAGTAATCTTCAACATTACCACCACGACGTTTTTTTACAGGGAAATGACGCGCTGCCCGTTTAACCCCTTTAGGGGGTAGTTTTTGGCCGTTTTAGGGGGTTCATCAATTGAAAACAGTAATTCTGATACCGCCATCGTGTTCAGCATCCTCTAAAACGGGGGGTGGAGGTACTCTCAATCCTGATGAATTTTGGTCTCAGTTTTAAGTTCATAAAGCTTATTGCATAGCCTTTCAGTTGCACGTCACCAAATATGACGTCATATCATGTTTTCGGCATGTATTTGATTACTACATGACATTTGATGGCGACTCTACAAAATTTTGACAGTCGTCAGGATCGTATTCAGCCAAATAGGAAAAGACTTTGAAATTAATAAGAATTGTGATCTCAAAACATTACAAAATAAAACAAAATGTATTTTTAATTGATATTTATTATCATAAATAATATAACATTAGTAAATAAATTCCTAAAATTAGTTATAATAAGACAACTAGGATCACTTGCCGGATGAAATATACAATAAGAAACTAGATGTGTTTAAAAAATCACATAAGTTTTATTCGATAAACTAATTACGCTGCTCTTTTTCGCTATACCTCGGCATATTTATAATTATCAAAATAAATATATAAATTAAAAATAATATTCCAACTTCTAAAAAATGTGATTAACCACAATAATTACAAATGGAACTAATGGAAGTACTGTTCTGATAAAAACTGTCAGGCGTACACTTTGACGTTTATAAAAAATAGCTAAAGAGCGTATTCAATATTTCAATTTGACTATGACGCCATGACGTCTAGCAAACGGCAGCCAACGAAATGCCTGTATTGTGTCAATTGTAGTTATTTAAGGTTTGTTTCAACGTAACACAAAACCAGTTTGCGAACTGTCGGGATTCTGCGCAGTCTAGAATTGGTGTTCCAACAAACTTCGGACTCAAACCTATACAAAAATTTAGTGTTCCAACTCAACCAAAACTAATCACAAACCAGTTTATGTATTGTCAAATCTGTTCCTGGGTTTGAGTAGGTACAAATTGTCAAGACTTGCGCAAAACGAGTTTGTAAAACGTCAGTAAACATCAACCTAACCTGAATCTTTTATAATTGTATTTTTATTATGTAAGCATTCATAATATTTAGTAGGTACACTTGTGTAAACACTTAATTATTATTTAGGATTGTAGACCAATAAATTATACTGATAGAGTCGCCGTTGTTAAAGACTTAAAATCCAAATATAAATATTTTCATTAGTTTTTATTATTTCCCAAATTCAAAATTTGACACTGGTTGTGACTTTATTGACAGTATAAATTTGACAAAAAATTTGTTGGAACACTTCCGAATTGAGTGCCCGATCCTCGACAGGTCATCGACTAACAGTCGTTGACATGTCGTCGACAATAAGTTGTAGGCAAGTACGTACAGTCACAAAATTGTTGTTGGAATAAATCTTTAATATCTACGTGTAGATCTCTCATGATGTTGTTGCCTAAGAAAATTTATAGTGGACGTACCGTTTTTTGCATTTCTTTCAACTTAATACGATAAAGCGAGATAGATGCCGTATGACGTGCAACTTGAACGTGAACTTTATCATCACTGTTTTAAATGTGAGATATTGTCAACTTTCTGACGTATTTATTTATGCCATATAAGCTACTTTAGCATATAGTTGACAGTAATATCCCAAGACCTTGACAAATAGCCGACTATTTTTATTGCATCTAAATTTCGAGTTTATTTTAGGATCAATTCGTCGAGACTTAATTTTGGCATTAATAATCTGAATAACTCCCGAGAGCTTTAGCTCGAGGGAGTTATTCTTTGATTATTAATGCCAAAATTGTCGAGACAAATTGTAAAATATACGAGAAATTTAGTAGCAATAAAAATAGTAGCTAATTTGTCAAGGTCGCGTTATATTTAATAAGATTATTTCCCGAGACAAAAAAAATTCTGTACGTACGTATAAATACCGTCCTTCAGGTAAATATTGAGGACGATGATCAAATAGCCGAATATTTACCACCAAGGTGAATAGTCGCTTTATTTTGTTTTGATTGGCTGCGTCAAATCAGTTTCCAAGCACGTGATTGGTTAAAAATTCATATTTGACAGGCAAGGGAAATAATCGTAGAAAAAGACCTATTACGTTCCATCACCCTAATTTCCTAAAACGTAGTTATTCCGGGGCAAGTTTTTACAAAATCGTAAGGTAGAAAGGTCAAGGTAGGTGATACAAAAAAAAGAATTGCCGGGAAACCTCGGGAAGTACAACTAATAATCTCTCATCAGTATGACAACGGGACAAAGAAATAATTATAATCGAACTATTTTTAATTTTCTCCACAGTGGTTATAGTATTTCTTATTTGAATCAAAATATCTCAAAAGTATACATACTTACTTACTCGCTCTATTCACATCTGTAACACTTTACTGTTATCAAAAACCCAGACTAAAATATTAACTTTAAAAAATATTGTTTGGTATAGAACGTCGAGAAATCCACTATCACTCAAAACGGTACTCAAGTTTCGACTGGCCCTGCGGCCTTTTTGTTAAGTGGACGACGGAAAGGATGTTAGTTATCTTTGCTATTTTTTTACTTACCTTAATTTTTACAAAATAGACTTTTTGCCGCCCAAATAATTCAAATACCTTACCGTCGCATACGGCCAAATTATCAATAGTAATACCACAAGTGATTGAATTTTCGCGATAAGTCTGTCGATTCATTTCAGTGGTGTTTTCTTCAAGCAACTCTGTTGAGTTATGAAATAAGAGACAGACTTATAAGATGAATTCAATCACGAGTGGAATTTTATTAGACTATTTCACAAACAAAGTAAAAGGTCTCATTTTGACGTCTGTAGCTGTAATTATACTAAGTAAAAGGTCTCATTTTGACGTCTGTAGATGTAATTATTTTTTTTTCAAAATGTCAAATTTTGTTTTGAAATTCGTATCCATGGTTACGCCGTGAAAATACCACGCTGATAGACCAATCAGGATTGAAAGACAGCTGGTATTATCGCGATAATACCAGCTGTCTTTGGTTTGTGATTGGTCAGATTGTGTGAAAATTCGAAGATGAGTGAAATAGTCAATATATTACGTAATTTTATTTGATATTCTGATTAGAAATGCTTATAAAAGACTGTTTTATATTTATCTCTAAAAAAAACCTAATTAATAAGTTTTAGTTGGGAACAAATGCTAGTAGGTTTCTAATAAAATAAAGGACCCTGCACGGAATACATGGGATTTTGGTTGATTGCGGAATTTAATGAAACTCTAGTATGTTGTAGATCATGACCTGTCGGTAGCACGTTAAATGGACCATGATTAAATCGTATGATTAGTTTCGGAAAGTAGTTGCAAAGAACAGAAAATAAAGGCAATTTATCACAAATTGAGACTATTTTTGGTTTGTTTTCGTGATTATTATGACCCAAATCAGTATTTAGTTTACCGGGGTCATCACAAACGTAGGTACTAAAAAAAATCGTATTTCGTCGTTTTGTTTACTTCACTTATTAGAATTGATTATTTTTCTAGTTTAACTTCGAGATTTGTCTGAGTAGTGTTGACAATTTGGAAAAGCAATACTATTATTATACAAATACCTACAGTGTTTTACCATAACCGGGTCATCGGAAAAGTACCTAAAAATATCCTATTCCGATGTTATTCATTTCATTCTTTCAATAGAAACCATAAAAAACCATAGGTTTTTAACTTGTAACGTTAATATCCTTCTTTTTTTTTTTTTTTTCGTAGCAAAACACTCTGTGGGAATGTTTTCTATAATTACAATCTGATCATGAAGATCAATAAGCAATTTTGTTCCAACCTAACTTAACTAGAATTCTTAAATACTAAGGTCCTACTCACTAGTGTACCTTAGGGTCTGATAATTTTAGTAACACTACCGGTAACGTGTAACACAAATCCACACAATACTCTGGTTGTAACTTGCACTGTCACTGAACTAGTTCAAAAGGTTTGGTCCTCTTGAGCCTTCTTACTAAATTGGTATTATCGAGGAGCTGGATGACCTCAACGTTCCCATGTTGGAGCAGCCGTTGTTCATGGCTGCTGGCAGATTTAGATATAGTCTTGTCAACAGTTTCTACATCCAGGTCCCTATGAAGATCACTGTTGCGACAGTACCAGGGTGCATCGACGATGTTCCTTAATACTTTATTTTGAAAACGTTGGATAACTTGAATGTTACTTTTACTGGCGCAGCCCCAAAGCTGACTACCTACCATACGTCCAAACGGGTTTCAATATCTGCTTGTAGAGGAGCAGTTTGTTATGTGTGGACAACTTGGAGTTTCTTCCTAATAACCAATACATCTTTTTATATTTTATACCAAGCACTTCACGTTTCTTTTTAATGTGGACTTTCCAGCGAAGTCTAGCATCGAGTGTCATTCCAAGATATTTTGCTGTATTAGCATAGGGAATCTGAGCATTATTTATTCTTATGGGAATGTGTTGGATTCGTTTATTAGTAAAGTTAACATGAACAGATTTATTTTCATTTAACTTAATACGCCATTTTTTAGTCCAGGTGTTAATCTGGTCTACAGATGTTTGTAATTTTCGGTTGGCTTCTTCATGGTCTTTTCCAACAGCCAGAATGGCAGTATCATCAGCAAATGTTGCAATAGTATCGTGCTCAAGGTTAGGAATATCACTGGTATACAGTAAGTAGAGTACTGGACCTAGTACACTACCTTGGGGTACTCCTGCCTTAATTTCTCTTAGATCAGAATATACATCTTCCTGTTTTATTCTGAAGTATCTGTTTGATAAATAGGATTTTAAGAGTTCTGAATACTGACGTGGTAGTAACAAATTTAACTTGTGGTTAAGGCCCTCATGCCAGACTTTATCAAAAGCCTGGGCCACGTCTAGGAAGACGGTGGAGCAGACTTTCTTTTCCTCTAAAGACTTTTCAATTATGTCTGTGATTCTATGCACCTGGTCGATCGTTGAGTGTTTTTCTCTAAAACCAAATTGATGGGAGGGAATCAGGTCCTTTTCTTCTATTGTAGGTTTTAATCTCTTAAGAAGCAATTTTTCGTAGAGTTTCGAAATAACAGGCAACAAAGAGATTGGTCGGTATGACGTTACTTCTTGGGGAGGTTTACCTGGCTTAGGTATCATTATAACCTCTGCTACTTTCCATAGCTGAGGTACGTATCTCATCCTAAATGATGCATTGATAAGGTTGGTTAGTTTGACAACAGCTTTACGTGGGAGTTGTTTCAAGGTTTCCCCGGTGATCAGATCAAATCCAGGGGCTTTTTTAGGATTTATATTTGTTTCAATTTCCACATAAACTTCTTTTGGAGAAGTAGGTCTAATCACTGAATCTTTCTGTTCTGGTTCATTCCAGCCTTGGGTCTCTTCACTATCGTTGGTCTGGAAGGTCTTTTCTAAGTGTTCTGCGAATCTGGTTGCTTTTTGTATATTATTTCGTGCCCAACTCCCGTCTTCCTTTCTAATTGGTGGGTTATGTGTAATAGGACTTTTTAATCGTTTGGTTGCTTTCCAGAGTGAATAATCGGTACTGCTGTCATTAGTTAATTCACTCAAGTACTCACCAAACGATTCATTTTTAATACGCTGAATTTCGCGTTTTAACTGTTGTGTTGCATTATTTAAAGCTGTTTTATCAGCTGGTGCTCTGGACTGTTGCCATTTTCTTCTGATTTTTCTTTTTTCTAGTATAAGGTCTCTTATCTCTTTTGGATAATTATTTCCTTTTGTTTTGTATTTAAAATCAGGGGTGTTCTCCCAAGCTGCTCGTTGAATATCTTTGACAAAACGTTCGACTTCCTGGTCTAGTTCTTCTTCTGTTCTCAACGGAACCGAGAGATTAATTAACCGTTCAAGTTTGATTGTGAACCTTTGCCAGTCCGTTCGTTTGTTGACTAATTTAGGCTGATTTTCTTTTTGAATCACACTATCACTCAGTGTAAGAAGTATGGGTGAGTGATCTGAGTTCATGTCCCAAGCTTCTTCTACATGTATATAATTTGAGGATATATTTCTAATTATAAAGAAATCTATAAGATCAGGAATTTTGTTCGGATCTGTGGGTCAGTACGTTGGCTTTCCAGTTGAGAGTGTTTGACATTTGAGATTGTTGCATGTTGCTAATAGTTCTTTACCTTTAGATGTTATTAGTCTGGATCCCCAGTGGGTATGTTTCGCATTGAAGTCTCCTCCAACTATGAATCTGTCTTCTTGGCTATCCAGAAAGTCAGCATATTGTTCTCTTTTTATAGCATGTCTCGGTGGGGAGTATAAAGCTGTGATTGTAACTTCGTAAGTCTTTGTTTTAATTTTAACAGATGTGGCCTGTATCTCTACCGTTTGGTAACCCATTTCTTGGTGGTGTAATATACATTCCTTTATTATAACTGCACTTCCGCCTTTTGCTGAATTGTCTGGATGGATAGTATGATATACCTTATAACCCTTAAATTTGATAAATGACTCCTTAGTGAAGTGCGTTTCAGCAATGAGACAGATATCAATTTTTTCTAGTTCCAGGATTGTTTGTAGTTCTTGTTCGTGCTGTAGTAACCCGTTTGCATTCCATTCTAGGATTCTTAAGTGTTTAGCCATTTCTGGTTTTAGGGATTGCTCCTTGAGCGCGTTTTTCTAGGTTTAAAATACGCTCATCCATCTTGTTTAGTTTGTCTAAGATTTGTTCGAGCATATTGTCAAT
Source organism: Crepidodera aurea (assembly GCA_949320105.2). Classification (NCBI taxonomy): domain Eukaryota; kingdom Metazoa; phylum Arthropoda; class Insecta; order Coleoptera; family Chrysomelidae; genus Crepidodera; species Crepidodera aurea. Next base: position 98,384,746 of record OX439473.1, read on the forward strand.
ATTTGTACTTGTTGTACCTTGGTGTTGCGGTTTAATATCCTTAAGCCATAATATATGAAAAACCTTTAGCCAAATTTATATTTTCTATTTACTAGTTGAAAGATGTTTTTAATATCTATGGGTAGACATTTTAGGAAAACTGGTCATAGGATTACTACAAAATTTTGCTCAGTAAAATAACGAACTTTTGTTAATGTTTTTATTTTTTTTTTTTATTGACATTTTGCTAATTTACAATCTACATCAATTTGAGTATTAAGTAAATGTTATAATATGTGTTTTCGTCGTGAAAGGGAAACACCCATTGACATTTCTCCTTGTCTAGAGTTGCTTGATAATTTATTGGACCAGATTTTCGGGCCGCTTCCTGAGTAATCTTCTACTAGTTGGGCCGTTGTCGTAGAGTTGCTCTATTAATTCGTTTTCATGATTTGCTATTTGCGTTTGGTATGCTGAGGAGATTCTTCGTATTTCACTTGTGATGAAAGGTATTCTGAAGTCATCGTGCAGAGTCATGTTGCTCACGTACCATGGGGCATTTGTGATCTTTAAATTGAAATCTTTGGATGATATTTATGGTTGTTGGTTTGGCGCACCCCCAAAGCTGGATTCCAAAAGAGCCTTATACAACAATATTTTGTTTTGCATAGATAATTTTGATTTTCGTCCTAGAAGCCAATACATCTGTTTAAATTTTAGGTCTAACTGCGTTCTTTTGGTCTGTATGTGTTTTCTCCAAGTAAGCCGTTGGTCGAGATGGAGCCCAAGGTACTTTGTTTCTGTCGCTACAGGTATTTGGACATTGTTCATTCTTATTGGTGGGCAAGTGGATTGGCGCATGGTAAAAGTTACTTGGACAGACTTCGTTTGGTTGACCTTTGTCCTCCATTTGGTGTACCATTCATTTAAAGAATTGAGGTGATTCTGAAGGGTATCTGAAGCTCTTATCGGGTCATCATCTATAGCAAGTACTACTACGTCATCAGCAAACGAAGCACTTATGGTGTCGCCGGTTTCTGGAATATCACTTGTGTAGATCAGGAAAAGCAGCGGTCCTAATACACTACCTTGAGGAACACCAGATTCGATAGGGAAGAAGTTAGATTGAGCACTGTTAAATTTAACAGAATAGTGTCTGTTATACAGGTAGGATTTGAGTAAAAGATAATAGTTGGCTGATAGATTTTTTTTTGTTAATGTGAAAATATATTAATTTATTAAGTTGATGGAGAAACTTTTAAAATACAAAAATTTTGTAACACATCGTTTATACTCATTATAGCTAAAAAACACTATATGCCATCTGTAACTACATTTTGTGACTCACCCTGTATAAAATATGATTCATCACCAAGAAGTGATTACTTAAACTATATATTCACAATGCAATGACATTTGCTCGTATTTTTAAAGCTGTTATAAAAAAAAGATTTCTTCAAAAAAACCATATTACTTATTTTCGAACCACCCTGTAAATAACCAAATTCTACTGTGATTATTTATAGAATATTAATAGTTGGGAATCTGAGGTGCTGAATTCGACCACCTCTATACAACTCGCGAACATCCTCCTAAAAAACATGAAATCCTATGTAAAATGACCTGCGGGATTCGAATTTTTTGTTCGCCCTTTGATCCGGAATTGCGAAAACATGACATTTTTGAAAAAACTGAAAATTTTCCTTAAAATAATATTTATTTGTTAATTGGTGTCCGATCGTTATGAATTTTGGATTTTTTTTTTCGCTAGATGACACAAAATATCGTCATTTTGCAGAGTAAAATGGTGAGTCGAGAAAACTTTTTTATCTTTAGAGATAGTTAACTACTATAAGCGAGAAAAATGTTGCCAATAGAGCAAGGAAACTTTTTTACTTGAACTTTTTTTTTCATACGACGTTTAGTTTGGGTTGTGTACTTTTTTAAAACCGAACGAAATTGAATCGGCTCGTCGCGTCTGTTGGCTTTATCACTGGGTGCGAATACAGCGATCAGTGTGTCAAAGAGAGTAAACACCATATCCTTCTTCATACGCGCAACAAAGATGACGCGCATTACAATATTAGTATGACACTATAATAGGGGGTATAGTGCGATTTATGATATTGAGAAATGATAGGAATAATAATAATAATTTTTTTACAAGCATAAAACACAATATTATTATTATTTAATTAAAATAATTATTTTACAATGCATTTTCCCTCACACTGGAAACTTATATTGCATCTTACATTTGCTTTCAGTCATTTGCACTTGTTACCACAGTTAAGTAATTTTTAAAAATATTATTTTGAGAAAAGGAAACAAATCTATAAGGCTGTGTTAAGAGAAATTATAGATGTACCTGTTGAGCTTTCCTGCATACCAATAGAAGAAAGCGACACTTTTATAAAAATATGATGGCACTTATTCAGCGGTATCAACATTTTAATAGCAGAAAATTTCGAGAATTATTTTTAAAATACGTGTCATTACTATTAAAGTTAAAGCCTTAGATCTGTGGTACAATAGTATCTACGCATTGGTGGTCGTTACTATTTTGAACAAAGCTTAAAGCAAACAGAAAGATATAGAATAGCGAAAAATTGTCATTTTGAAACATGCGAAATACGAGACGAACTTGATATACCTGATTGGAAGAAATTTATATCAAATCCTTATAATAAAAAGAACCTCTTGGCATATTTAGCACAAAAACTAATGAATAGTATATACTGTGACAAGGTTGGAATGAGAATTCGACACGAGTGGATGATTCCGAACGCGAGCGAATGCGAGCGTGAGGAACCACGAGTGTCGGATTTCCATTCCAACAGAGTAACAGACTGTACTTTCTCCACGGCCACAAAAAGTAGAAATTAAATATAGCAAAATGAAACCTGAATCTCTCAACATTATGTAGGTAGTATTTTTATAATCAAGCTTAGATTTTTGCGGTAGCAAATTTTGAGTTATATTATCGGCATATTTTTTTATTTCTGGAGGAGTATTTTCAAATTCTACATCTGAATCGTTTGATTTTCTTCTCCTTTTTAATAAATTAAAAGTTTTTACAAACCAATATTAAGACCACGTCAACTAATACTGACAGTTAATTTGACATTCACGGCAAACCTTATTTTTGTAAACAATCACGGAATACAGATTCTATCTCTATAGTCTATTTTTATGTATGAGAGAGTATTAAAATAATAAAGCGTTCGTAATCCATAGGCGTACCACATCTTTTAGTAGACAGTTAAAATATTTTGTGAAGTTATACCTCGAGTATTTTCGTATGAAATAACCTTTGTATAAATATAATAAATATATCAGGTGTACACTTATATTTTCACCTAATTAACCTGCTTATAACTTCTAAACAGCTGAAGGTAAAAAAGTGCAATTTTTTCTAAAATATTTTATTTTTCCACAAGGTATGTTAAGAACATTGTGTCAAACGGGTTATGTAGGTATAAGGGTTTAAACTTTGACTTTTAAACAACGTTACGTTCATAAATAATAATTTTAATATAAAAACTACTTCTTACCTACAAATCCAAATCAGAATCGAAATCAGAAGATGAACTGTCGCAACCAATATTTACAATGAGTGGCTCGATCACTTCATCAGTAATAGTGTCCAAATTCCACATTTTCTCTTCTTCTTTAATCGTATGATTTACTGCCTTTTCCCAGTTTTCAGGCTTCACATTATTTACAGCCTCCAAAAACAACTGTTTAACATCACTCATTTTAAAAGAATTATTTTTTCTTGAAACTTCTCCCTTTATCTGTGCCCATATCAGTTCAATCGGGTTTACTTCGCAATGATATGGTGGTGATCTAACCACCGTCATCCCACGATTTTTTGCAATTTCATCAATTTCATATTTTTTTAATTTCTCTTTATGAAGGGAACACAAATGTTCTCTCTCTTTTTTTAACCACTTGGTTGTGGGCATTTTTTCTGTAAGTCTCGAGTGATAACTTGCATTATCCATTACTATTATACAGTTCTGAGGAAGAAGATCTATCATTTGTTCGAACCACTCTTTAAAGACATCAGCATTCATGTCCTCATGGTAGTCACCGGTACGAGTAGATTCAAAAGTCAATAAACCACCTTTAACAAAACCGTTTGAACTACCGATGTGTACTATTATCAGTCTGCGCCCCTTTCCTGATGGTGGATTTAAACCAGTAGATAAATTATTTAAAAAAGCCTGTCTTCGACTTGTAACAGTTTCATCTTGCCAAAATTTATTTGGTGTATGTCCCTCGTTGATCCATGTTTCATCTAAATAAAATATATTTCTTCTTTGGTTTCTCATTTCTTTTATAGTCCTTAGGTAATTTCTTCTCCATACTACAATATCGCTTCTTTCTATTAAAATAGACTTTCTGGAAGTTTCCATAGTATGCTTCGACTCATTTCAGGGTAATCCTTATCATCTCGAACCGTGGCAAGAACTTTGTCTACTGTCGGAAATTCTTTTCTAAAGAAGAGCGCATGCACTTTCCTTCGAAGTCTTTCTTTCAAATGATTTTCTATTTGAAATTTTGGTTTTCCTGGAGCTTTACGTGCTGTTTGACACTCGCCACATTTCTCTTCTTTAACAACTCTGTAAATCGTACTACTAACTAATTCCACTGTGTCATCAACACTTTTACATAAATGTTTGTCTGTAAATGATTTAAAACAATTAAATATTAATGTTTTTTCATTAACTGTTAAAGGACCGATTTTTTGTCGTTTACGCGGTACTTCCAAATTTTCCATGGTCACACTAGAATTCACAATAGACTGCACACTGCACCTTGCATGTTGCAACTAAACGACATTTAGTAAGCTGTCAAGAATACACAACTGGACCTCCTTACTAAATGGAAAACCTACAATCGCATTTTCGGCGAAATTTGTTGGTAAGGGATTTATCTACTTATAATTCGATTACTGTAAGAAATTCTTGGAATTAAAATAAAACAAAATTGGCAAATAGGTACTTATTGAAAATAATCTTAAGATACGGCTATGTTATCTTTAATACACAGGGCTTTTGGCCTGTCCAAACCTTTTTCTATTGTTCTGTACAGCTTATGGTTATAAAAGACCCAAAACTTGTATTAGCTCAGATACATTTATTACAATTTTAGGAAATATTTAGATTATTCCGTAAAAATATTTAAAATGACCGTACTAAGTTTTGCATTAGAAATGCTGTTTTATTACTCTCTCATACATAAAAATAGACCATAGTTATAGAATGTAATACATATAAAATACATAAGAGACAAATGTTTCAGAATTTTCTTTCAATCTCAAGAGCGAGAATGTTTCTTTTCTGTTATTATAAGTGGTTTCAGAATAACTACATTCAGTAGTGGTCGTGGAGAATAGTATATTCTGTAACAAGGTTGGAATGAGAATTCGACACGAGTGGATGATTCCGAACGCGAGCGAATGCGAGCGTGAGGAACCACGAGTGTCGGATTTTCATTCCAACAGAGTAACAGACTGTACTTTCTCCACGGCTACAAAAAGTAGAAATTAAATATAGTAAAATGAAACCTGAATCTCTCAACATTATGTAGGTAGTATTTTTATATTCAAGCTTAGATTTTTGCGGTAGCAAATTTTGAGTTATATTATCGGCATATTTTTTTATTTCTGGAGGAGTATTTTCAAATTCTACATCTGTATCGTTTGATTTTCTTCTCCTTTTTAATAAATTAAGACCACGTCAACTAATACTGACAGTTAATTTGACATTCACGGCAAACCTTATTTTTGTAAACAATCACGGAATACAGATTCTATCTCTAGTTATAGAATGTAATACATATAAAATACATAAGAGACAAATGTGAGGAACAACGAGTGTCGGATTTTCATTCCAACAGAGTAACAGACTGTACTTTCTCCACGGCTACAAAAAGTAGAAATTAAATATAGTAAAATGAAACCTGAATCTCTCAACATTGTGTATTTTTATATTCAAGCTTGCGGTAGCAAATTTTGAGTTATATTATCGGCATATTTTTTTATTTCTGAAGGAGTATTTTCAAATTCTACATCTGAATCGTTTGATTTTCTTCTCCTTTTTAATAAATTAAAAGTTTTTACAAACCAATATTAAGACCACGTCAACTAATACTGACAGTTAATTTGACATTCACGGCAAACCTTATTTTTGTAAACAATCACGGAATACAGATTCTATCTCTAGTAATAGAATGTAATACATATAAAATATATAAGAGCCAGATGTTTCAGAATTTTCTTTCAATCTCAAGAGCGAGAATGTTTCTTTTCTGTTATTATAAGTGGTTTCAGAATAACTACATTCAGTAGTGGCCGTGGAGAAAGAAAATTATGTTATACCTGAAATTGAAATTGTTTTGGCAGGAATGTCAGAAGATAATCAAAGAACAATAAAATGGACAGAAATTGAGTCGAAAGTGGTTGATGTGTTACAGTTTACTATGGGCATGAAGAACCTGATACTATGGTCTATTTTTATGCATGAGAGAGTAATAAAACAGCATTTCTAATGCAAAACTTAGTACGGTCATTTTAAATATTTTTACGGAATAATCTAAATATTTCCTAAAATTGTCATAAATGTACCTGAGCTAATACAAGTTTTGCGTCTTTTATTGGTCTTTTATAACCATAAGCTGTACAGAACAATAGAAAAAGGTTTAGACAGGCCAAAAGCCCTGTGTATTAAAGATAACATAGCCGTATCTTAAGATTATTTTCAATAAGTACCTATTTGACAATTTTGTTTTATTTTAATTCCAAGAATTTCTTACAGTAATCGAATTATAAGTAGTTAAATCCCTTACCAACAAATTTCACCGAAAATGCGATTGTAGGTTTTCCATTTAGTAAGGAGGTCCAGTTGTGTATTCTTGACAGCTTACTAAATGTCGTTTAGTTGCAACACGCAAGGTGCAGTTTGCAGTCTATTGTGAATTCTAGTGTGATCATGGAAAATTTGGAAGTACCGCGTAAACGATAAAAAATCGGTCCTTTAACAGTTAATGAAAAAACATTAATATTTAATTGTTTTAAATCATTTACAGACAAACATTTATGTAAAAGTGTTGATGACACAGTGGAATTAGTTAGTAATACGCTTGGTGTTGGGAAATCTACGATTTACAGAGTTGTTAAAGAAGAGAAATGTGGCGAGTTTCAAACAGCACGTAAAGCTCCAGGAAAACCAAAATTTCAAATAGAAAATCATTTGAAAGAAAGACTTCGAAGGAAAGTGCATGCGTTCTTCTTTAGAAAAGAATTTCCGACAGTAGACAAAGTTCTTGCCACGGTTCGAGATGATAAGGATTACCCTGAAATGAGTCGAAGCACACTATGGAAACTTTTAAAAGAAATAGGTTTTCTATGGAAAAAGCATTCCAGAAAGTCTATTTTAATAGAAAGAAGCGATATTGTAGTATGGAGAAGAAATTACCTAAGGACTATAAAAGAAATGAGAAACCAAAGAAGAAATATATTTTATTTAGATGAAACATGGATCAACGAGGGACATACACCAAATAAATTTTGGCAAGATGAAACTGTTACAAGTCGAAGACAGGCTTTTTTAAATAATTTATCTACTGGTTTAAATCCACCATCAGGAAAGGGGCGCAGACTGATAATAGTACACATCGGTAGTTCAAACGGTTTTGTTAAAGGTGGTTTATTGACTTTTGAATCTACTCGTACCGGTGACTACCATGAGGACATGAATGCTGATGTCTTTAAAGAGTGGTTCGAACAAATGATAGATCTTCTTCCTCAGAACTGTATAATAGTAATGGATAATGCAAGTTATCACTCGAGACTTACAGAAAAAATGCCCACAACCAAGTGGTTAAAAAAAGATTTACAGAATTGGCTAAATTCAAAGAATATTAAGTTCCATCCCGGTTCTGTGAGGAGAGAACTGTATCATTTGTGTTCCCTTCTTAAAGAGAAATTAAAAAAATATGAAATTGATGAAATTGCAAAAAATCGTGGGATGACGGTGGTTAGATCACCACCATATCATTGCGAAGTAAACCCGATTGAACTGATATGGGCACAGATAAAGGGAGAAGTTTCAGGAAAAAATAATTCTTTTAAAATGAGTGATGTTAAACAGTTGTTTTTGGAGGCTGTAAATAATGTGAAGCCTGAAAACTGGGAAAAGGCAGTAAATCATACGATTAAAGAAGAAGAGAAAATGTGGAAGTTGGACAATATTACTGATGAAATGACCGAGCCACTCATTGTAAATATTGGTTGCGACAGTTCATCTTCTGATTTCGATTCTGATTTGGATTTGTAGGTAAGAAGTAGTTTTTATATTAAAATTATTATTTATGAACGTAACGTTGTTTAAAAGTCAAAGTTTAAACCCTTATACCTACATAACCCGTTTGACACAATGTTCTTAACATACCTTGTGGAAAAATAAAATATTTTAGAAAAAATTGCACTTTTTTACCTTCAGCTGTTTAGAAGTTATAAGCAGGTTAATTAGGTGAAAATATAAGTGTACACCCGATATATTTATTATATTTATACAAAGGTTATTTCATACGAAAATACTCGAGGTATAACTTCACAAAATATTTTAACTGTCTACTAAAAGAAGTGGTACGCCTATGGATTACGAACGCTTTATTATTTTAATACTCTCTCATACATAAAAATAGACTATAGAATATTTGCAATTATTAATTTTTTTACAGACATGTTTAAGGTATTTGTTATTTACTTATTGGACACAGATGTTTTTATTTTATCAACGTTTTTCTCGGTTACCTTAAATGTCGAAATTTGGATGGAAAGAGAAAAGAAATTTATCCCATGTTTCTCAATCATCAAAGCACTAGCAAACTTGAAGCATCTGGATGTTAAAATATTAGCAGACAATTTGTTGTCAATATATTGTTTATCTGGATATGATTCTGTTAGCTTTCCGTTTAAAAAAGGCAAAAAAAAAGAGCCCCTCAAGAACCAGATGAGATGAATATTTTGGAATCAAAATATATCATTGAAGTTTACACTATTATACTGGTAAATAAGGTTTTAATAATGACCTTTTTTTAGAGATTTGCCGCCGACGGAGGATTCGTTTATTTTTCATGTGAGAAGGGCATTTTTACAATGCGCAGTTTTACAATGCGCAGTTTTCAAAACGACATATATGTTAAAGCCAGATCTGCCAGAAGTTTGGTTACGAACGCAAAGACAACAATTGTACAGTGCCAAAATTAATGTCCAAATAGGCAAAACCTACATTTTTAAAAATTACTCCATTTTACAAATGTAAATTATTTAACTGTGGAACAAGTGCAAATGCCTGAAAGCAAATGTAAGATGCAATATAAGTTGCCAGTGTGAGGGAAAATGCATTGTAAAATAAATATTTAAATTAAATAATAATAATATTGTGTTTTATGCTTGTAAAAAAATTATTATTATTATTCCTATCATTTCTCAATCTCATAAATCGCACTATACCCCCTATAGTGTCATATTAATATTGTAATGCGCGTCATCTTTGTTGCGCGTATGAAGAAGGCTATGGTGTTTACTATCTTTGACACACTGATCGCTGTATTCGCACCCACAGTGATAAAGCCAAGAGACGCGACGAACCGATTCAATTTCGTTCGGTTTTAAAAAAGTATTCAACCCAAACTAAACGTCGTATGAAAAAAAAGTTAAAGTAAGAAAGTTTCCTTGCTCAATTGGCAACATTTTTCTCGCTTATAGTAGTTAACTATCTCTAAAGATAAAAAAGTTTTCTCGACTCACCATTTTACTCTGCAAAATGACGATATTTTGTGTCATCTAGCGAAAAAAAAATGCCGTAGCTTTTATTTGACGTTCTACATTTTTTATTGTTATGCCACTATGTCAGGGAAGTACTGAAAAATATCATATTCAAAATTCATAACGATCGGACTCCAATTAACAAAGTTAAGAGCAAACCGAACCACTTGAAAAATTTTAATAACCTTTTAAGCCTTTAGTTTTAGTCTGATTTTTGTGAAATTTTCAGGAAATACTAATAATTACAAAACTTAGGGTGGAGAAACCTTGATTTTTTTGTAAACCTTCGAAAAGTATTTATTTTGCTAATTTTAAATGGAAAATCACAAAAAGCAATATCCGCGCCATTCTGCATTAAATCTATGAAAATTTGCTCCAATTTGTTTTAATAAATATCAAGTAGTTTTTAAATAATATGGTTTCCCATTTTTTTCTTAAATATCTTTGTAAAGTGCTGCCACATCGTTACATACATTTAAAGTTGTCGATAAATATTCCATCGCCAAGTGTTCCCAGTGGCGCGCATATAAATACAATTTTATATTAGAAAATCTTCATAAAATAGAAGTGATATTTGCTTCTCACACGAACTCCGGTTGCCACTTAAGTACTAGTTTGCAATAAATATTATTTTAAGGAAATTTTTCAGATTTTTCAAAAATGTCATGTTTTGACAGATTTCGCAATTCCGGATCAAAGGGCGAACAAAAAATTCGAATCCGGCACGGATTTCATGTTTTTTAGGTGGATGTTCGCGAGTTGTATAGATCATCTTTAAAACGCTTCCTAGAAGGCCTCAGATTCCCAACTACAGCGTGTGTCACGAAGGTGGCTCATTAGCCATATATAGAGAACTATAGATATTTGAAATTTGAAAATTGGGTTACGGGGCTTTATCATTCAATGAAAATATTTTCAACTTCCGGTTATACCGGAAGTAGACATCAACTTTGTTATTTCAAATGACATGTATAATTTTTCTTTTTATTTTTGGATTCAGCATCAAATTTTGAACAAAAAATTATCAACATACCACAGGTCTAAGTTTAACAGTTTCTGAGATATTTGAGATTTTTGTAAAATTTTTTGGAAAACACGCATTTACTTTAATTTCCGTATCTGGCTTAGTTGTTAAGCTATTAATTTCAAATTTTACACAGAGATTCTGAGAATATCCTTCTAGCTTGTGGTGAAACACCAAATACGATATTTTATACAGGGTGTCTAGAATGGAGCGTCCAATATTCATATTTTCAATTCTCAATAAGTCAATAATTTCAAATGAACACCCTGTATTTTATTATCATGCTTGAATCAGTTTTTTGTTCTCTTTCGATCTGCATTAGCATTCCATATACCTAAATATATGTATTTCTGAGTTATTGCTAGATTTATTATAATTTGGAGATTTTTTTACATAAATTGGTGTCTAATATAATCTAGCGTGCCATGAAAATTGAAAAGACAGTTGTAATAAACTAACTACTGGACAATTAGATTATTTTATTTTCTAACTTCGTTCAATTTGTAGTAAAAATGGCTTTTCTGGGTTGAATGAAGATTTATTAAATCTGGTAATGATTTATGGTAAATGCAATCGCATAATTAGCAGGGCCGGTTTAAGGCATACGCGAAGGATGCGGGCGCCGCACAGTGGGATGAAACGCCATTGTCGCATTCAAATTACTCCACACCTCACATAGTTCCACTGTTTGAGATGGATTTTTTTTTAAATATTCGTCTTGGATTTCCCTATCGATCCCTCATTTGGGATTTTTGATTTCGGTCTTTATTTTTCTGAAATTCGACTGCAAAATTCGATTTTTATGAAAAAAAAACGTATTTCCGGCGCAAATGTGGTCCTACGTGGTGCAAGATGATGGTTTTCGAATTTTTTTTCAGCTGAAAATCTTCGTTTTGATAAATACTACAAAACTGCCTGCGTGAAAGTGGGGAGAAATAATTTTCGTGGAGAAGCAATTTTTTAACTCAAACTTGAAATATTATGGCCGTTTTTGGGAATATGAAAATTTTTCCTGCTCACTTTTACGCAGACAGTTTTGTAGTATTTATCAAAACGAAGATTTTCAGCTGAAAACAAATTCGGAAAACATCATCTTGTACCACATTTGCGCCGAAAGTCAGTTTTTTCCCATAAAAATCAAATTTTGGAGTCGAATTTCAGAAAAATTAAGACCGAAATCAAAAATACCAAATGAGGGATCGATAGGGAAATCTAAGACGAACATTTAAAAAAAAATCCACCTCAGAACAGTGGAACTATGTGAGGTGTAGAGTAATTTGAATGCGACAGTGGCGTTTCGTCCCATTGTGCGCCGAGCCATGGGGGCGCCGCAGATTGAATTTTTTTTTGTGAATGTAATGTAATAAAAAGTAGCCCAAACAGCGTTTTAGGCTACTCGAATTTTAAAAATTCTCCCAGACCCCCCGATATTACGCCCCCCTAAATTACGCCACTGGTATATGAGGGGCGCCAGTGAATGAAGAATATCACGTCTTTCCTCCCGTTTTTGAGGATGCTGAGCACGGTGGTGTTGTTGAAGATTACTTCCAACCCTCACCAACCTTCCACTGGCCAAAGTCATCCCCGAAAGGGGTGAATTTTTCTTTATATCAGCGGCTTCGGGGGTGGGTTTGGTCTTTTGAAGGGGTTGGTGAGGGTCAGAAGTAATCTTCAACACCACCATTGTGTTCAGTATCCTCGAAAACGGGGAAACAGGCGTTTTGCCGCTGTTAAAGAAAAAAAAAACATCCCTGTCGGGGGTGAGTTTTAGCCGGTAGAGGAGTTGGTGAGGGTCGGAAAAAAATCTTCAACACCACCACCGTGCTCAGCATTCTCGAATACGGGGGGAAAGACGTGTTTTTACAGTGAAATGGTGTGCGGCCCGTTTAACCACATTAGGGGGTAGTTTTTGGCAGTTTTAGAGGTTCGGCTGGCAAAAAGAGAAATTCTGATACCGCTATTGTATTCAGTATCCTCAAAAAAGGGGGGGAGGGGATCGCTCCGGGTAAATTTTGGTCCATTTTCACAGATGGGGAGCAGACCGACCGTTGTAAAGTGACGTCACAGCAGCCGATGACACCGCGTCGTCACACGCATAGATAAAAAATTAAATATCTCGGAAACTATCAGACGTATCATAAAAAATTTTTTACGGTATTTTTGTATTTTTAATAGAGTCAATTGTAGGGTAAAAATCAAAAGTTGGTGATATTCTTCATTGTTCGCATCCACTAGAAAAATGTCTAGAACCGGCACTGATAATTAGTCGTAGGTACGTGCCAATTACTCGCAGATACTCAGAAAACGCAGACCCAATAGGGAAATGGTCAGGAATATGATAGTCAATCTTTTATTGCACGGATCGATTAAACCAAAAGTTAAAAAGTTAGTTTTAGAGAATCTTTTAAAACAATTCATAGCATCTTCATTACTGTAACCCAGAAGAGCCATTTTCACTTACAAATTGAACGAAGTTAGAAAATAAAATAATATAACTGTCCAGTAGTTTGTTTATTACAACTGACTTTTCAATTTTCATGGCATGCTAGATTATATTGCCCACCAATTTATGTAAGATATCTCCAAATTATAATAAATCCAGCAATAACTCAGAAATACGTAACTTTAGGTATAGGGAATGCTAATGCAGCTAGAAAGAGAATAAAAAACTCATTCAGACATGATAATAAAATACAGGGCGTTTCATTTGAAATTATTGACTTATTGAGAATTGAAAATATGAACATTGGACGCTCCATTCTAGACACCCTGTATAAAATATCGCATTTGACGTTTCACCGTATGCTAGAAGGATACTCTCACAATCTCTATATAAAATTTGAAATTAATAGCTTAACAACTAAGCCAGATACGGAAATTAAAGTAAATGCGTGTTTTTCAAAACAATTTACAAAAATCTCAAATATCTCGGAAACTGTTAAACTTAGACCTGTGGTATGTTAATAATTTTTTGTTTGAAATTTGATGCTGAATCCAAAAATAAAAAGAAAAATGGTACATGCCATTTTAAAAAACAAAGTTGATGTCTACTTCCGGTATAATCGGAAGTAACCGGAAGTTGAAAATATTTTCATTGAATAGGTCGTACTGACAAACCCCCGTAACCCAATTTTGAAAGTTCAAATATCTGTAGTTCTCCATATATGGCTAATGAGCCACCTTCGTGACACACCCTGTATAATGCTATATAATATATAATTTCTACAATAAACGCCAATAAATCAGGTCTGTTATGAGAAATCTGATTACAGGAAAGTGGCATTTCCGATGTTTAACACCCTGTACTTCAAAAACTAGCCATAGGATCGGTTTGGGCCAATGGACACTTTTTGTCAGCTCATCGAGTTTTACAACATAACAACGTTTCAGAAAATTTGAATGAAGTAATTTTCAAAAAATACCTATAATCGCTGTTAAAAAAGCTATTATGTGACACAACTACCTGAAAAGAATGCGCTGAATTTCACAAAAGTGGAAAGAAGAGGACAGGCATTTTACATTTTTATACTTATTAACATTGATAATCAATTTGGTCGGAATCGTTATATAAGAATTTTCTTCTTTGATAACATGTTTGATTTTTGTCTGCCAATCATCAGCTGAACTTTTGTTAATTTCTTCTTTTACCAAATTTGCTATCAACCCGTCAAATTTGGGAAACACGTTATAACGCCTTATTCTTTTTTAAGTTGTCCCCAAATTAATTCTATGGGGTTAAATACACAAAAATAGGGCGGAAGGCGCAATACCTCGTGGCCCCTTTTTGATGCCATTTCATCAATAAAAAGTTTTATAATATATATGTAAAGATGCCCAAACGATATGTATAAATGTTTAGAAGTGCCATTTGAAGTTGACATTTTTACTTGATTCCTTTTTCAAGTTAGAAAAATGGCTTCGAATGATGTAATTCCTGCTGGAATAAAAGTTGTAAATAAGCTAATTGTGGATGGATTACTAAAAATCAGAGAAAAAATTTCAAGTTGAAATTTTTATACAAAATAACCTCACAATTAGAACCCTCCGTGGGTGGTTCACACTAGCGTCAGCCGTCTAAACCCCAACTGCTTTTAGAGTGCCCACGGTGTTGCCAAATGCCAATACAATATATTTACTTGAAATATTACTTTGTACATCATTTTTCTGAGCTAAGCTGGCCTGGCGTACCCTAATCTTACCTGACCTCACCCTGTAAATTATTGATCTGTTACATTTTATTATTTTTTGATATAATGTTTCGTGCATTAGGTTATGCGATAAGTTTAGCAACAGCGTGGGCACTCGAAAAACGGCTGGGCCGTAGACGTAAATATGGTTGACTAATTTGCCGCAGTGCAGAGCCACTTTCACTACTTCCAGTGACTTCAAGTGCACTTGAATATCAGTTCACACTATTCAACTGTGATTCAAGTCCCCAACTTGACAGCAAAAGTTAACTTGGGCTCTACTTCTACTTGAAACTTAAAAGCCCCTTTCAAGTTACTTGAATTCAAGTGTTCACACCTTTCAATTTATTTCAAGTTGCACCAATTATTGCACTTGAAATTAAGTAACTTGTAAAGTCTGAACGAGCCTTTTTAACACCTACCTAATATATCAAATTAAAAAACAAATTGTGAGGTATTTTTTTGTAAAATAAAGTGTAGAATTTTTTCTCTGATTTTTAGGAATCCATCCACAATTAGCTGATTTACAACTTTTATTCCAGCAGGAATCATATCATTTGACGCAATTTTTGTAACTTGAAACAGGAATCATTTAAATAAAAATGTCAACTTGAAATGACTTGAATCAAATATTGAAATAGTATGAAAGTTCACTTGAATTCAAGTTACTCCTTTCAAGTTACTTGAATTCAAGTAACTTGTAAAGTCTGAACGCCGCTTTATAGAAATTAAAATGTAAATTCATATTAAAGAAAGTTAATCAATATAGAAATTTTACGCAAATTACCCCTAACGATCTCCAGCTAAGTTGGTTATTGAATCTTTGCACAGTGGTCCTAATAGCCAAAATATCATTTTATTTTTATGTATATGGATAGTGTACGGTGTTTTAGACATTAAAGTACTCAAAAATGTCCAGATCAATTAGCATTTCTTCTATTGACGGTATCTTTTGCTGTTTTTTCTTTCTCATAAAGCGGTGGGTTCTACTATACTTGCCACATGACAACACATTCCCACCACCCTGGCACCCGACCTACATGTGCAGTAATGTTCTGTTATTTCGTTCGCATCCAAATTAAATCTCACGAATAACTGGTATTTAATGTTGTTTCTATGCCTGGAAAATAATCTGACTCTAATAAAACCATTTTCATTTAGTCTCGTATCTATATCAATGCAGTGCCTTCCGTCCTGGTCCATATTATCATGTATATATGAAGGAGACAGGCACAGCTGGAAAACTCCAAAAGTTAGATTTTTAAGGGCTTCTAATTCAAGTCTGAGAAAATCAATCTGATGTCCAATGAGGTTCTGCCAAATCCCGCGACGTCTGGTCAAATTGTTTTGTTCCACGTGGTTTTCTTCCAAAGACTTCCGACGCATCTCGTTAGCTAACTCGACTGTGGCATCTTGCATTATGATAGGTTCGTGATACTTATTTATCATGGCACAGACTACTTTAAAAATGTCTTTTAAATGACGAATTTGAGAATTTAGGACATAGTCCGTTAAAATATTTGAAATGCTTTTTACGTGGCCATTCCTCGACTCAATTATCCACCTAGTCTTGGTTATAATTCTGGAATGATTGACAGTTGTGTACGAGCTCCCAAATGGGCAAGAAGCTCGACTTGTATTCCGAGATCTTGTAAAAATTGTAAGCTATCTCTGTAACCTCTATCTAGCATAAAAATATCGATTTCCTGAAAGTACTCCCGTATCTTCACAGTAGATACAGTAATTCCACTTCGACCAATTTCTGGTTATAAGTTTTCAATGCGCATTAGCCAGGAGTTGCGAGTGTTGCGACTCCTGGCTAATGCGCAAACGACGAGTTTAAGAACGACCGGCACTCCTTCCATAGTTGCCGGATTTAAAAAATTTCATCCAATCTACTGTGTAATATATTAAAAGTGTTATAAACATTTCATAAAGTAGTCTCTTATGTCATCAAATTCTGGTTTTAGTAATTTTTATCAATGAGGCGTTAATCCCTATGTATGTTCTACTTATTTCATTGAAAACTGATCATTTTTGTGACAATTCTACAATAGCATCTCGAATTATGATAATTTAACAATTCATATATTAATAAATATCTATCTATCTATGTTTTTATGAGGTGTCATGCATTCTTGGTTCTTGTTTTCTTAAAAAAAATTGTATTGACTATGTACATTGTATGCAACAAATTTCTTTCTTATATATTAGGAATGTGAAATGTCAACTGAAATGGGAAAACTAAATATTTTCGTAATAATCTCTTGCATTTTTTTAACAACGAATATAGAATGGCTGTATTAACTTTTTTAAACAGAATCAAACTATATAAGCACACAATTCAACCACAATTTTGTATTTGCCATATTGAATTTTGGCAGAAATTCCCAAAAACTCCTTTAAACCACGTTTGAATAACATCGACCCATAATCATAAAACTCATTTTTTGTTCATATAAAAATATATGCCAAATCTCAACTCGACTAGAAATGGTTCAAATTTGTACTAATAAACGTATAGATGAAGTTAATATAAGTGTGGCAATAAAGATAATCGTGAGATTAGAAACAAGTTTTCATACTTTTCGGGCCTATATCTCAAAAAGCATTCGAGACCTCCGCTTTTTGACTTCAAATTCGTGTTCAGGAAACAAAAATACGTAAGAATCACCAAACATTTTTTTTTTATCTCGGGTGCATCCGATTAAATGAATTTTACCTCATTGAAAACTGCATAATTAATTTTTACTACTTTTCCATGTTTCCAACCTTATTTGCATAGACTGAATTTTAGCGAGCAGTTTATATCAATAATTGATATATCAAGCAGTGTATATGTGAGCATTGTTAGGGATCGTGGCGGGGAGAAATGTCAGTATTGTCAATAGTGTCAATACCAGTGCGAATATAAAAAATGAAACTGCTGGACACCAATATCAAAGGTGCCGACGCTAAGTGGAACTACTGTATCTACTGTGGTATCTTGCTCGAAAAGCCATGTTAATAATATACAACGCTTGACTTCTAATATTCGACAGAGACAGTATTCATGCATAGCCTACTAGATCGAATATACTATATTAGACGGGAAATAATAGATTATTATCTACACCCGTACTATAATAGTACACTTATATGCCCATAATCTGTTTCATAATGAGATCCATTATGATACAGATTTTTCATTACGATACAGATTTTTATTTTGCAATAAATCTCTAGTTTTACAAAATAAACCCCACAAACCCTATATCATCGAAAAGCTCTTAAAAAATGCCATGCAATGATGTAATAAAATATAGGGTGATGTATTTGAAAAAGTCGAGTTATTGCTATTTGTAATTTGTCATTTTCAAAAAATCGTAGTAGGCGAGTTCGCCTATATCTCGACAGTTGCGCTAAAGTTTAAAAAATCGAATGAAAAAAGTTGATTAAGTTAGATATCAACGGTTTATGGACTGGACAAATTACAATTTTGTAAAATTTTTTATAGAAATACGAGTAATTACTGTTATTGTGTTCAATACAAATATAAATATAATATTTATAGTTCTTCATTATTTATCGGGTGTAGATAAAATAGCGTATGCAACTCTCATGCAATGGTTATTAATACATGATCGTTGCATAATATACTAATTTTATAGAATATTAAATTACATAATTACATATATAAAAATTGAGTCACATGCGAGTTTTTAGAGAAACTCCAAAGATATAGTGACGCTGGCAATTTTTTTTAGTAGGGATTATTTTTTTCATCTGTCAAAACAGTCAGATTTTGTGGTTTCAGCCAATAACAGCTCAGGATCCTAACCAATCATTGTGTTTTATACTGATTATTTTTTTCATCTGTCAAAACAGTCAGATTTTGTGGTTTCAGCCAATAACAACTCAGGATTCTAACCAATCATTGTGTTTTATACTGATAAAACCGCTTCGTCGTTTTTGTTTTTTGATTAAACTGTGTTTACCTTTTTTGAAATGTCAAATGTAAACATTTGTCAATTATTATTATACTAAAATGTATTGCAAATCTATGTTAATAACCAAATTTCAAAATGTATTTGTAAACTAACCTGTTTTTATTAGTTTATTTCAACATTCATTTAACATTTTTAGATACCTCACTTTAACACTAAACTTAAAATTAATTAAATTAAGAAAGACATCATTTCATTTTTCTTCTTCACTTTTATTTAAGGCGCCGTTTCGCGGGGTAGCCAGTCAAAAAATCGCCTTGGTGGCCCTGTATGTAAAACTATAACAGCTCAAGTTTCAATTTAAATTGGTAAAGAAAATTTTCAATATTTGTGTGTAAAGTGTCTTTTGCATAAATGACTATGTTCTCTGTTTTTAATACAAAATGATTCAAAAAACAATCCTTTCAAATACGACTCGTCCTCTGAAATTTTATAGATTAAATTTTTGATCTTCATACTCAAACGCCTTTATTTTAGGCAAAACCACTCAAACAAACTGATTTAAGATAAAATCACTCGTCCTGCGGACTCGTGATTTTATCAATCAGTTTGTTTTCGTGGTTTTTCCAAATAAAGCCGTTTTCGTGAAAACCAAAAATTTAATCGATAAAATTTGGAGGACTCGTGGTATTACCTTTGATAAAACAGCTTCGTCGTTTTTGTTTTTTGATTAAACTATGTTTACCTTTTTTGAGATGTCAAATGTAAACATTTATCAATTATTATTATACTAAAATGTATTGCAAATCTATGTTAATACCCCAAATTTCAAAATATATTTGTAAACTAACCTGTTTTTATTCGTTTATTGTCAATACAACACAGCTCCATCCATAAATTAGTTTAAAACTAACATAACGTCAAAACGTCTAAACGTTACACTTAATAAATAATCTTAAATGTCTACTACTAGATAGGCAACTTATATTACGTTTGTAATATTTGGCGTTTAAATGTAAAAGAAAATATCGAACTTTTGAGTGTAAAGTGTCTTTCTCTGTTTTTAATACAAAATGATTCAAAAAATAATCCTTTCAAATACGACTCGTCCTCTGAAATTTTATAGATTAAATTTTTGATCTTCATACTCAAACGCCTTTATTTTAGGCAAAACCACTCAAACAAACTGATTTGAGATAAAATCACTCGTCCTGCGGACTCGTGATTTTATCAATCAGTTTGTTTTCGTGGTTTTTCCAGATAAAGCCGTTTTCGTGAAAACCAAAAATTTAATCGATAAAATTTGGAGGACTCGTGGTATTACCTTTGATAAAACAGCTTCGTCGTTTTTGTTTTTTGATTAAACTATGTTTACCTTTTTTGAGATGTCAAATGTAAACATTTATCAATTATTATTATACTAAAATGTATTGCAAATCTATGTTAATACCCAAATTTCAAAAGATATTTGTAAACGAACCTGTTTTTATTCGTTTATTGTCAATACAACACAGCTCCATCCATAAATTAGTTTAAAACTAACATAACGTCAAAACGTCTAAACGTTACACTTAATAAATAATCTTAAATGTCTACTACTAGATAGGCAACTTATATTACGTTTGTAATATTTGGCGTTTAAATGTAAAAGAAAATATCGAACTTTTGAGTGTAAAGTGTCTTTCTCTGTTTTTAATACAAAATGATTCAAAAAATAATCCTTTCAAATACGACTCGTCCTCTGAAATTTTATAGATTAAATTTTTGATCTTCATACTCAAACGCCTTTATTTTAGGCAAAACCACTCAAACAAACTGATTTGAGATAAAATCACTCGTCCTGCGGACTCGTGATTTTATCAATCAGTTTGTTTTCGTGGTTTTTCCAAATAAAGCCGTTTTCGTGAAAACCAAAAATTTAATCGATAAAATTTGAAGGACTCGTGGTATTACCTTTGATTATTATTATTATCATTATTATGTTTTTTAAAATAGTTTGGCTTACGGGTTTTCACATATTAACGTTGAATGTTAAAAATATATGGTTATTTAAGGTTTATGTTGAAAGAATGAAGTAAATAACATCGGAATAGGATATCTTTAGGTACTTTTCCGATAACCCTGGTATGGTAAAATACTGTATTTGTATAATAATAGTATTGCTTTTCCAAATTGTCAACACTACTCAGACAAATCTCGAAATTAAACTAGAAAAAATAAAAATAAGTAAACAAAACGACGAAATATGATTTTTTGAGTACATTTGCGATGACCCCGGTAAACTAAATACCGATTTGGATCATAATAGTGCTGAGTCCAAAATTATAACATATTTTAGCCAAATCACGAGAAAAAACCAAAAATAGTCTCAATTTGTGGTGAATAACATTTATTTTCTGTTTTTGTAACTACTTTTAAAATCACCCTGTTTCTCCGAAACTAATCATACGATTTGATTATGGTCCATTTAAAGTGTTACCGAGAGGTCATGATCTACAACATACTAGAGTTTCATTAAATTCCGCAATCAACCAAAATGCTACGTATTCCGTGCAGGGTCCTTTGTCGATTCCTGATTTCGATATTCATTCATAAAAAAGTAAGAACTGAATTTTTTTGAGCTTTTTAACCAAGGGACACTATTATGTTGTCCTCAACCTATATTGTTATTTGAACCTTGATGGAAATTTGCCTTATTAACATCAATTTTCTTCAATTTAACGCGTGACAGCAGATTTTTGTATTAATTCTTTTGTTGTTAAACAAGTTATGCAGAATTAAACAATAATTTTACATTGGTCTCGATAACATTGATTTAAAAATAAACAACAATTTCACGTTGAGATTCTTATTAGGTATCGTAACTGGTTGGGGTGCGACCAAAGAAAGCGGACAAACTTCGAATAAATTGAGAGAAGTAAGAGTTCCAATAATGTCTAATATAGATTGTAAAAGAACAGGATATGCCAGCAGGATAACCGAAAACATGCTATGTGCAGGATATTCTGGAGGACTTAAGGATTCTTGTCAGGTAAAATTAAATGCACATACGCTTAACTTAGTAAAAAGGTTGCACGAGAACTTTTGGTATAAATTATTATCAAAACTTTTTTTAAAACATGGCTAATTAAACGTTTATTAAAGGTGTAATTCATTTTTATAGGGTGACAGTGGTGGACCACTTCATATAAAAAATGGTACGGTACATGAAATTGTAGGTGAGTGAAAAAAAAAGATCTTTTGTGCAATTTTAGAATAATAATAACATTAATTTTTATAATCCCACCAGATCCTCTATTTTTTTTGTTTTCCTAAAACTCATTTTCCTGCCAAAATCTGGCCAAATTTTTTGACTATGCTAATCATTTTTTTCCACTTCCATAACTCCTCTTCCTTTTATTGTACATTTTAATTTTCTTTATTTAAATTTTTGATTATTCATATTTAAAATTTCGAAGTGACACCAGATCGCTTCGTAATTCATGTATTTTTATTATAAAAAAAAGAAAAAATATTTTATGAATTTTGTAAGGAAACGAGTTAGAAATGTAATCTAGTCAATTCGACAATTCAAGAGGGGTTCCTGCATTTTGGCTTCGTTCGATCGGACTTTGAATCCAACAAATCAAATTCCAAACACGCGTAAAGTCAATGACTAGATCAGCCTAGAAAAGAAGAAAATTTGGAAAACTTTACAAAGCAAAACTTACGATTAGCATAAATAGAAGAAAAATGTATGTATTTCTGAAGTTCATAGTGACTTATTTAAATTGACATAAGAAAATATATAATAATAATTTACTATAGAAACAGATCACAGGATAATCTTACAAAATATGACAACACCATAGGACAGAGAAGTAGATTTTGAAATTATCGGAAAAATTAAAGGATTGGCAATAAATTTAATTTAAATTATTATTTAATTTATTAATTATTTAATTAATTTCTCAAAGAAATAATACATTTAAAATCTTTAATAGTAAATACAAAACCTTTTACAGAAATTCAAAATACAAAAAATTGTATTCACAAAATTCCATGTTAATGTAATACATTTTGTATAGGAGAAACATCTAGACCTTTTCATATAACACCAAATCATACATTAAAAATCAACAATTCGAAAAATCAAAAATATGTTAACATGCTTGGAATTTTGGTCATAAAATACAATCAAATTATTCAACTAGATCAGTGTTTCTCAAAGCCGCGGCTCCCTGGGGAACCGCGTGCCGTTAAGGGAGCCGCGAAATATTCAAAATAGTAAGTATCTATTTTCAATTTTTCGCTGTTAAATGGGCAATCGCTTTTAAAAAGGAAAGTTTTCCAATTTTTCAAGGAAATCAAAAATTTAGAAAAAAAATCTGATGTATTAAGGGCGCCGCGGAAAAAATCCGATTACTTAAGGAGACACAAACCGAAAAAGATTGGGAACCTCTGAACTAGATTATTAAAAGAAACTAATAATTATAACCGCAAAGTTAAAGAAGCAGCCCTAATATACTTAAATAATAATGAAAGTGCTTCTAATTATTCGGTCGATATTTCAAAAATTTGGATGCCTATTTTACAAAAAGGATACCCTCTGTATTAGGATAGTATCATAAGTTTTTTAAATGGTTCCTTATGATAATATTATTATGAAATCTTCATTTATGACGAAGTATACATTCTCTTATTAAATACTATTAAACGAGCAAGGTTTGTGTGTGTGTATGTGTGTGTGTGTGTGTCCAGAGGATCTCGAAATCCACTCGTCAGAATTCAATGAAACTTTCAGGGTAGACTAATTCCTATCTAAATCGACAGAAAATATAGGTCTCATGTCTGTGAAAATTCGATCTTCCGAGATATTTACAAGAAAAGTTAAGCTTTTAGTTTTATTTCCTAGCAACGGCAACTTGTTTCTATAGTAATATACTATAAAGGAGAGAGGATATAACGTCACATTCCATAGGCGTACTTTGCAAAATAAGTTTCTATAATATAAATAAGGTCACAGCATATAAAATATATATACCCACTTCGTAGATTAAATTTTGAAGTTATATTATTTACAAAAAATAAAAATAAACCTTATGCATCTGACACTTTAACATTGAACGAATTAAATTTAACCAATAAATAACAAGGAGGATTATATGTTGGGATTAAACTGTTTTTAATCTCTTGGCATTAAAAGTAACGCTTCAGTACTTACCTAAACTCAAAGATTAAAAAAAAAGTTAGTTCAAGAACTATCTATAAAAGTCACTGTCTTCACTAAAACTACTGGTATCACTATAATTGTCTTTTCTGAGGTTTATTATTATAGGTTCTATTAAATTATCCATTGATAGTGGATATACTTTTCTAAATGAATTTTCCACCTTTTTAACATGATCAATGCATTTTCCCCAATGTTCTCTATTTACATCTGAAAATGCCTTCAAAAACAAATTTCGCACATCAGGAAATTTAAATGTTTTATTGGTTTGAGAAACATAACCTTTTAATAATTGTGACCAGATCAGTTCAATGGGATTTAACTCTGCGTGGTACGGAGGCAATCTGAGAATTTTAATTAGTTTTTCTCTGGCCATCTCATCTATAATATATTTTTTGAATTTTGAATTTGAATTACTAATAATTCTTCCTTCAAGGATTTAGGAGGACTGATAATATTTTTAGAATGAAGCCATTTTGAAATATATATTATTACAAAATTCCGAATCAATTAAAATACATACGATACGGCTATGAATAAATAAAGTCTGACTTATCTGTCAAAATAACAGGTTAATTACAGTAAAAACCATGGAAACAAGATTAAATCTAGACAAAAACTATATTAGGCCGATCAGATGTATTAAAATTTAAATTTTAACTAAAAATAAGCATTGAAGGATGAGGTGAAAATAAAATTTCTACCTCTTGAACCTGTACTACGTTCTGCAAATTAAATACTGCACTCCTTTCTTCTGTATAGTATAGTAGTAAAAAGGTTTGACTTTATTTAATTTCTGGCGTTTAAATCTGAAAGAATTCAATTTTAAATTTGCCGCTTTTTATCCATAATGACCTACAAATTTTGACAACTACTGACACGCACATCTCTGGTTAATTGTTAAGAAAATGGGACCGGCTGGGATTTTCATGAAATTATCGCAGATGCTATAAAACATGATAAAATCAATATACTTAGCAATAGAAATTTTTGCGCGGAAAAATATTTTTCACATTTTTTATTCTACAAATGCCCAAGTAGCAATTTATAACCAGAATAAACCTGAAAAGTATAAAAAAGAAAAGGTTCATTTGACGGACATAAATAATTTGCTTGTCAAATGACAGCAATCTCATAAATTCTAAGTTGAAAATACAACGTTGCCAATTCAATTTCAGAAATCATGGGTTTAGGTAAATATTTATAGGAACGTTGAGTAACACTGTTAAAATGGACACTTGTCAAAATGTGACACCTGTAAAAACGTGACAACTGTTAAAATGTGATACGTGTCAGAATGTTACAACTGTCAAAATGAACAAATCTCAAAATAAACAAATGTCAAAATATGACACCTGTCAGAATGTAATAAATGTCAAAATGTCACACGTATCGTACTTTTCTTTATTTATTACAAAGATCTAACCTAACCTAACCTAAAGCTAATCTTTTTTTTTTTTTTTGGCGGGTGGAAATGCTTTATGCACATCGGGTAAAGGTTCTTCCCTTCCCCGATAGTGTGAGACTACCCCTTACGGCTACTATTGTATTATGCGGACAGTTTTAATATTTAAGTTTTCATTATCTTAGAGAGAGAGAGAGAGAGAGAGAGAGAGAGAGAGAGAGAAAAAGAATGAATGCTTGTACACGTGTACTATTAACATAGATTTCATTTTTTTAGTTTACAAGAAACTTTAAAGAGACATTTAAAATTCTCTATTTTCATAGTACATTTTAAGGTTGATTGTGACTTTGTATTTTCCAAGAACAAATTGTAATGTAATGTACGAATGAACTATTTTTGTAACTAAAAATTTTTGAAAAAATATGATATCAATATCTGCCACACGTCGAGAGTCTGGTCACAGGTTTTTGTGGAGGTTTTTACCCAAGTATGAATATCAGACCTATAATTTTCCTTCACTGCAGATCAATAAATAATAAAATCAATTGAACATAGAGTTTTTCTTATATAGTGATAAATAGAGTGAGCTGAGCGATCTTCTGTTGACGGGACCTGTGCCCTACACGCTGCTGTTGTCCGTCCCGGAAACGGGGCCTGTCCGCCGTGACTATTCGCGAAGATCAAGCGTCAGTAGATGTTGCCCTCTAAAAGGGTGAAATCCCCAGAAACTAGGCAAATTTAATGCATTTAACTAACCTCTGTGACAAGCAGTTGATAAACGTCAACAACAGCTGCAGCCAATTGAAAATTAACACTGACAGCTTTTTTAATTTTCCCGCTTACTTTCAAGCCAATCGCCAATCAACTTTTTATTTATCTCCCTTTCAGTAGTTCAAGTAGATGTCGCCCACTCCGTGATTTTCGCGAATTAATTAATAATTTGTCATGTTATAAATAAACTTAAATTATATACTCATTGGGCTGCTTAAAAATGTAGATTTGAATATTAAGAGCGAAGATCGGTGACCAGATATTAATATGTAAATGTGCTATCGTTCTAAAATCGTTACCAGAAACGTCACAAAAATGTGTTGGTAACAGATTTTCAATTTCATAATCTACTACTCTGTCATATTTTGTAAGATTATCCATTTCTATAGTAAATTATTATTATATATTTTAGTTGTCAATTTTTTGACAACGACTTTCGAACTGAAAATTAAAACTTTTTTGATTTAAATAAGCGGTTTTATTATCCAACGAGAAGAATATTTAAAATATATGAAGGAATGGAAAAAGAAATCCCAAAAAGTGACACTAGATCACAGAAGAAGATCTAATAAAACAATAAAAGCTAGAAACTGAAAAAAAAAACAGGAGACAGAAAGGAATGGCGTGGAATAGTGCAAAAGATACTCGAAACTATATGATGAATTAATTTATAAATATACATATATAAATATACAAATGTTTGTTTGTTAATTTTAACGTCTCTTTTCTGACCTAATGGCCTAAACTGGACGAGACCTACAGCTTATCGTGGGCTCCGAACCACGGTCCTCAATCACCTTAAACCCAGGACTATGCCTTTGTCATGCAGGTGATCTACCGACTAACAAGTGTGTAAATGTGTCACCAACCCCTATCAGTTCAACGAGATATCCGATCTCATCCGGCCTGTTTACCGGCGTGAATGAAACTGCGTATGTCACAAATACCTTTTTGCACTTGCCCAAAGTCTTATCTGACTTTAATTCCACTTTAACATGGCAGGATTCGAACCTACTCCCCGAACACTGACCAAGCTGAATCGGCAGACGCCTTACCAACTAGGCCACCGTGTCCGGTGTGTGTTGGAGGTTGGAAAGTAAGGAAACGAGTTAGGAATTCATTTTATTCGATTCCAAGACCGGTTTCTGCTTTTCGGCTTCGTCAGTTGGGCCTTCGAATCTAATAAAGTACATTCCAAATACACGTATATAGTCTGGTCACAAGTGCCATTTCCCTCGAAACCTGATCGCCACCACCGAAAATTATTATTTTGGGCTCATTCGATTCGGAATGGCATCTAGAACGTTCTATCAAAATTCCAAAAGGGGCTGAAAAAAAATGCAAAAGTTATAAACAATTAAGTAAAATAGAAAATAAGGGTTTGGGTTTTTTGAAATATTTCAAAAACTATTTGAGATAATCGAAATTTGGAAAAAGATCCTTAAAGAGCAGGAAATTTACTAAAAAAAAGTCGAACCTACCGGAACTGTACCAACAACCCTTATAATTTTAATTAAGCGGCGAAAATAACGGTAAAAACGCGTAGTTCGGCTGCGCGTGCAACGCCCCAATCTGACACGTGAACTAAAAAAATTATTTTAACTGATTAAATATTAATATTAAGGAATAAAAAAATTTGGGTACTAAGTAGACATATCAATAAACAATAATCCGTCAACAAAAAATTTTTATCACAATTTTTTTATTAGTTATGCTTTTGTTAATTAGTTAATTTTCACCACTTAAAAACGCTGATTATTTCAAAACAAGAAATCTAGAATTTTTTTTGATTTTTTTGAGCTAATCTTAAAAGAGTTTAGAAGAGATCCCCGTTGGAAAAATTCGAAAATTTTGATTTTTCGTTTTTTTATTAACAATCAAAGGCATGAGTAAAAACAGAAAGAAAACTACAAGTGCAAAAGTACAATATTTTTAAAAGTTAAATAAAAAATAATAAAAAAATTTTTTCAATAAAAAAATATATATGGTTGTTTTTGTAATATTTTTTAGAATTTAAAAAAAATATTGCGTAAAATTGCATTTGTTTATAACAAATTGTTTTTTTAATAAACAAATGAAAAGTTAATAAAAAAATTATTTTTTTTATAATACGAAAGAACATAATAAATAATGATTTTAAAAAAAAGAAATGGTTCCTTTAATATTAATATTTAGTAACAAAAAAAATTATTAATTAACAAGTGCGGTTTTTGTTAATAAAAAAATTTTTTTAAGGAACGATTTTTTTTAAAATCATTATTTTCATCAAGGATGAAATTCCAAAGAAAAAGTTTTCAAAAATATTATAAACAATGCATTTGTTTATAACAATTATTTAAATAATATTAGTTAAAAATAAAAAAAAATTATTGTTATATGGCTTTTATCAATAAGAAAACAAAATATTAACAATGATTGGAAAAAAAAATTTTCTTTATTAACATAAATAATTTTTTAATGCCTTTGATTGTTAATAAAAAAACGAAAAATCAAAATTTTCGAATTTTTCCAACGGGGATCTCTTCTAAACTCTTTTAAGATTAGCTCAAAAAAATCAAAAAAAATTCTAGATTTCTTGTTTTGAAATAATCAGCGTTTTTATGTGGTGAAAATTAACTAATTAACAAAAGCATAACTAATAAAAAAATTGTGATAAAAATTTTTTGTTGACGGATTATTGTTTATTGATATGTCTACTTAGTACCCAAATTTTTTTATTCCTTAATATTAATATTTAATCAGTTAAAATAATTTTTTAGTTCACGTGTCAGATTGGGGCGATGCACGCGGCAGCCGAACTACGCGTTTTTACCGTTATTTTCGGCGCTTAATTAAAATTATAAGGGTTGTTGGTACAGTTCCGGGAGGTAGGACTTTTTTTTAGGAAATTTCCTGCTCTTTAAGGATCTTTTTTCAAATTTAGATTATTTCAAATAGTTTTTGAAATATTTCAAAAAAACCGAAACCCTTATTTTTTATTTTACTTAATTGTTTATAACTTTTACATTTTTTTTCAGCCCCTTTTGGAATTTTGATAGAACGTTCTAGATGCCATTCCGAATCGAATGAGCCCAAAATCATAATTTTCGGTGGTGGCGATCAGGTTTCGAGGGACTTGTGAACTTGACTAATACAGCTAGATCAACTACGACTTAAGTTGTCAAAATTCTGTTCTGGGCTTCTTTTATTAGTTTATTTGGATAAATAATAGCACGATTTCGTAGTTTATCTTTTAAATGATCTATCTATGTACTTCGCGCTAATTGGATTCGAATGTCTAACCGACAAAACGGTAAACAGAAACCGGCTTTAGATTGTCGAATCTATTCAATCTTTTCAATTCCTAATTTGTTTCCTTACTTTGAATTTTTTTCTTGAAGGGATCGCTCCATTTATCTATCTGTGATGGGGTGTCGATAAACTATAAGATCTATTGTGCTCCCTACTGCTGCCCAATCGTTAAGGATGTCTCAACCATTAGAGCAGTTCCTCCGGTCTTATTGCTTTCAAAAAGGTCAGGACGTCGGTAGGCTTCAGGTTAGGTAGATCTTCCTCTTCAATTGATATTCTCCGAGGTATCGTACCCTTGGATTTCGCAGGGTAATGCATTCTGAGAGAATGTGGATAGCATTCTTCTTTGTCTACTAATCCGAGTTTCTTTAGGTGGCCTCTCAGCCGGCAGTGCCCCGTTAGGATACCCGTTAGTATTCTGAGCTTATTTTTACTTTTACTGGTGCAGTCGTTAGATCTCATCTGGTTATAGTTTCCCAGTAGTGTCTTGGCCTGCCTCATTCCTTGTAGTGCCATCCAGTGTTGGGATCTTTTGTTATTTACTTCTTTTCCAAGTTCATCAAGTATTCTACTGGTGCTTATTCCGCAGAAGGATTCAGGTCCCAGAAATTGTGTTTCAGTCCCTTTTTTTGCGAGTACATCTGCTATTTCATTACCCTCCATTCCAGTGTGTCCCGGAACCCATAGAAGGGTAACAGTGTTGTTCTTGCCTAGTTCGTTTAGATTCTCTAGGCACTGCAAACCATCTTGGAGTTGATTATGTGGGAGTTCAAGGCATTAAGCTTGGCTGTCTGACATGCTGATGATCTCTTGTCTGCGAAAATTTCTTTCTATGTTGAATTGGACACATTTTGCTTGCAAAATGCTCGGAGATTTGCCTAAACTTTCGGAATATTTGGTTCCATGCCCATATACTCCTATTCCTGTTCCTTCTGTGTACCATTTAATGGCACTTCTCTTGAGTTTTGCGATGGTATCTTTGTCCCATTCGCTTTTGTTTCTTAGTTTTGTGTTGAATTCTTTCACAAAGCTAAACTTCTTTGTCATCTCATCTTGGGGCATGTCCCAGGTTTGGTGATTTCCAGGAAGGAGTCGAAACTTGCGTTTGGTTGATCCTTCTCTGGTCATTCTGTAGGTTGTCCTTATCGCTATACTCTCCACTACTATATGGAGGGGTGTAAGTCTTAGGATTACCTCCATGGCGGCCGTTAGGCACGTTCTCATTGCACCTGTTATGCATGCAGGCTAGTCTTTGGATTTTCGCTAGATTTGCCTTTGAACTGGCCAGCTTAGTTCTGCTGCCCCAGACTACTGCTCCATAAGTGATGGCCGGTCTCACTATTGACATGTACATCCACTGCAGGATCTTTGGGTTACATCCCCAGTTTTTTTCCGCACACCATTAGAGCTTTCGTGGCTTTGCTGATTACTTCTTTTTCGTGCTTATTCCATATGAGTTTATTATGTAGTATTAGTCCCAGATATTTGACATTTGGCTTCCATTCAATAACTTTCCCATCCAATTCGATGGTTTTGAGGTTAATGTTTCTTTTCCGTGTAAAGGCAACTAAGGTAGTCTTGATGGGGTTGACGCTAAGTATTCTCGAATTTGCCTCTTGCGATTGTGACTATGTCATCTGCATATCCTTGACACGATATACCAATTTCGGTCAAATTGCAGAGGATTCGATCCACTGTTAGGCTCCACATAAGAGGGGAGGCCACTCCTCCTTGTGGGCATCCTCTGGTTGTGCAGATGGAAACAGTGTCTTGTCCCATTTTAGTATCTGCTATTCTGGTAGACAATAGTCGCGACATCCATCTGGTTGTCGTATTGTCTACCGCTCTTTCTTCTAGTGCTCTTTTGACTGCTTCGTGTGGTATGTTGTCAAAAGCCCCTTCAATGTCTATAAAGGCACACACTACAGATTCTCTGTTCTCTAGTGCATCCTGGATTTTCTTGAAGGGCGTGACACTTTGACCAGAATTGATCAAGAACTTCACTACCTCCAATATAAATTGCAAATGTTTTACTTTTTTAATTTGTCGAAACTCTCTTCTGCTTATCTTTTAGCTGATATAGCTATTGACCTTACGCGTATTTAAAATTTGATTTATTGGGGCAAAGCTGAAAGGCAGAATTCTGTCTTTGGATGTCGAATCGAATAGATCGAATTCCTAACTCGTTTCCCTACTTAGAATTTTTTCCTTGAAGGGAAGCGAAGAAGAGACTTATTTGACCAGGAGTGATCAAGAATTTTGTAACCCCTAATGTAAATTGCAAATGTTTTGCCTTGTTAATTTGTTAAAACTATCTTCTGATCTCACTTCCTATATCATTTATAGTTTTGTCTGCCTTCTTTACATTTTGATACTAAATATCAACTTCTTCATATTATTTTATTCCTATGATTTATATCTGCCTCAAAAACACGTTTTTAAATATTAAATTTGCAAAAAAACACCTCAAAAAATCTTTTACTTATTTTATTAATTTTAGGGATTGTTTCTTGGGGTGAAGGATGTGCGAAACCAAATTATCCTGGTGTATACACGAGAGTAAATCGATACATTTCATGGATAAAAAGCAATACAAAAGGCGCTTGTTATTGTAAGAGTTAGGTGTTATTTAATAAATATAATTCCTCTATAGTGTGATGTTTCTTTTTAAAATTTAATACCAGTGGTATTTTATTTTTCTAGTAACCAATAGGTCTCCATATTTCCTTTTCCCTAAAAAATAATTTTGAAATAAATAAAGTATTATTGTGCTTACGTACTTTGACTTTGACCAGTCCTCTACTTTCGGTTCTATATTTATTTTTTGGTAATAGTTCTTTTACGGTATCTGAAATATTGATTTTCCCATGCTAAAAAAAAGCATATTGTTAATAAGCAAAAATAGTATATTGTGTATATTGTATATTTCACACTATACTTTTTCTACAATTGCACAAATTTAAAAAATACAAGTAATGTAACTTAATATTTATTTGTATGGTTAGCAAAACTAAAATAACAAAAGTATCCTACATCTTAACAGTTAAATAATTTTTTAATTTTATTTTTGTATTTCTTCTCCATTCCATAAATTTTTCGTATGCCAGTTCAAACTTTTTCTTGAAATTACCGGCAACAAATCTAACGTTACTTTTGCGGCTCTTTCCAATATCTCTGGCTGAGTATTATCAAAATCGTCACTACTCTCAGTACCCATATTGTTTATAGTCCAGTAAATGAAGGACTGAAAAGATCGAAAGCTGGGAATAAGTCGGGCATGAGTTCCCACATAGCGCAAAACCTGGAAAATGGGTTTCCCGCTAATATCTGGCTAAATATGCCAATTAGAGAATTTTTGTTCAGACAAAACATGGAGATCAGCTCATTCTCTACAAAAATGGTCCTTATCATTTTCTTCGAAAATTCAATAGTTTTCGAGATAATGGCACTCAAAAGTCCCCTCATTTCAGCTGCTGCTCTATCTTCAAGAATTCCGCTTTCTATGAATTACCGCGTAACCGGGCGGACGAATTGTTCAATATCTCGGGAAAAAATTAATATTTTTCGATGATTCAAAGTTCATCGGAATGGGAAGTCAGTTCGTATTTACCAAAAATATTTAAAAAAAGCGGTCAAAGTTTTTTTCAACAATATTTAGAGGCTGCTTCATTAATTTATTCATATTTTCTTTAAAAATAGGCATTTATTCTAATTTTGCCTTGATAATGGAACCTTAGGGGGTCTTGAATGACCTCAGAAATTTACTTTCATCTAATTATTAATCCTCAAGAAATAAAGAGCGGGGAACAAGAAATGGATAAACAAAAAAAGGCCGGTTTTGACTCGTGTGACCAATTTTCCTCATTTCTCGAAAATTATTAGACTCTATTAAAAATAAAAAAATATATTCGAAAAGTAGACCATCTAAGCTTTGAAATGATGTGCATTGGAAATCAATATAACGGATCATAAGATTATAATTCGCGCTTGTTCCGAAGATTCTCTGGAACTTCGAAATCGGCTAAAATATGCAAATAAACAAATCAATTGTATATTAGAACGCCAGAAAAGTATTGCAAAAAAATTTCTGAGGTCATTCAAGACCCCCTAACGTCCCATTATCAAGGCAAAATTAGAATAAATGACTATTTTTAAAGAAAATATGAATAAATTAATGAAGCTGCCTCTAAATATTGTTGAAAAAAACTTTTTTAAATATTTTTGGTAAATACGAACTGACTTCAAGTAACATGGAATTGTAGCTATGGGTTTTTCCATTCCGATGAACTTTGAATCATCGAAAAATATTAATTTTTTCCCGAGAAATTGAACAATTCGTCCGCCCGGTTACGCGTTAATTCATAGAAAGCGGAATTCCTGAAGGTAGAGCAGCAGCTGAAATGAGGGGACTTTTGAGTGCCATTATCTCGAAAACAATTGAATTTTCGAAGAAAACGATAAGAGCCATTTTTGTAGAGAATGAGCTGATCTCCATTTTTTGTCTGAACAAAAATTCTCTAATTGGCATATTTAGCCAGATATTAGCGGGAAACCCATTTTCCAGGTTTTGGGGCTCATTTTCAGCCCCTCCCCTTGACCACAACGCGTTAAGGATTTTCTCATGTTAAAACACCTGCGGTGACCTACAAAATGCGCTATGTGGGAACTCATGCCAGACTTATTCCCAGGTTTGACCCTTCAGTTTCTGGACTATTATTATAAATTGCGATTTTTACCAAAGCACCAATGAAAACTACCTTCAGAATTTAAAAAACTTCTATAATCTGACAGTTATGAAAACTATTTTTCCTACGACCACCTATGAAAATGACAATTTCCGAATTGTTTTGACACTTCGAAAGTGACAAATATCATACGAGTCCAGTTAAGTTAAAAAGAAGAAATATATCACACAGTCGTGTGATATATTTTACTTTCGCGCACGACATCTGTCAAAGTGTTGTCAATCGTTATGAATAATTAGTAGTGAAAATGGAAAGGGATGAATTTTTGATCGAATTTACTCCACCAGAAATATCTGCGGCGGTTAAAATTACCAGCTTAAAGCCGCTGACCCAAAAATCAAAAGAAAGGTAGGTACTCCTATTCATACAACTAATTCATGGACTGAAGAAATATAAAAGGCATTAAAGCTTCTTTTTCTGAATTTATATTAAGTTAATAAATATATTAGAATTTTCTTAAAAGCACAATAACAGATTATTTTTAAAATTTTATTTTAAATCCTAAAATTCCTAATATAACTACCCAATGATTAATATTAAAAAAAAAAATTAGAAAATTAAAAATGTTGGGGTCGTAGGAAAAATAGTGTACATAACTCGTTGGAAAGTGCATTTCTTGCACTCGTTACGTTTCCGCACTCGCCGCTAAGCGGCTCGTGTTAAACGCTACTCGTGCGTAATTGGTCACTTTCCACACTTGTTACGTAATATACTATACAGCTGAACAGCAGCCTACTAAGTTTAAAAAAAAAAGTAAAATATTCCCGCACGGTATGAGCAATACATGGTTTTGAAATTAAGTAAGCTATGAGAAATTCGCTACTTTTCATAGCAGTTGTAGAAAAAATCGTTTCATTCATTTTATGAAAATATCTAAGTAGATTTAAGTGCTCAAAACAATACTGCTTTGTTTTTATTCAACAACTTTTTTTAATTTTACAAACTTTCCTACTTCATAAGCCTTAAATAACTTTATCATTTCTGAACCATTGCATTGATTGACTCAATTTGTAATAAAAAGTCCTGACCAATACTCGTTTAAAACGAACAAAATCAAGTTAGTGACTTTCATTTTTCAAAAATAAAGGTACTTTACTCTTGAGCAAAATTTATATTTTTGACGAACCTCCCACACAGCACAGGATATTCCCAGAATATCCTCACAAGATACCAATGTCCTTTTTGCAGAATATTCCTAAGCAAATATTCTGAGAATGATCATAGAATGTAGTGGATATATTAAAATATTTTATGAATATTTATATATTATATTCCTAGCACATTAATATTAATACTAATGATCTTTTATTAAAAATAAAATTGATAGATTTTTTTATGTTGGTCATTTTCATATTTTCAACAATAAATAATTGTAAAAAATAAGCGCGTTAATTTGAAACCTCAAAAAAAATCTATGAAAAATTTTGTAGTTGTAAATTCTAAGTCTTAATGTAAACCAAATGCGCGCAAGCTCAATACAGCATTACCATCATGTAATAGAAAAGCTAACACGAACAAATTAATCCATTTTTTGATTTATATACTCCTATACTAAAAAAATTTAATTAGGTTTGTACATTAATTTTCACTGACAAGAGTTGCAATAAACATTTAATTAAAAGTTAAAACCAAAAATCAACTTATCATAAATACTATACGGCACACCTAAGGTTACGGCCTGGATCTACACTGCTATCATATGACCTATGCTAACGTACGGTGCGATTGCCTGGGGAGTCAAAACTAGCCAGCGGACAGTCGTACGCAAATTGGATCAAATCCAAAGAATAGCATGCCTCAACATAACGGGGGGCATGAGAACCACACCAACTAGAGCAATGGAGGTGATCCTTGGTTTCACCCCCCTTGATATATTTATTAAGGAGGCTGTGGTGATGACCATGACACGGCTACGCTCTACTGGTATACAACGTGACCCACACAGCACAATCACCTTCCTAGAATGTGCGTAGAATATTGAAAAAGTATATTTGAATATTCTATGAATATACTAATTTCTGATATGCATATCCCTAGAATGTGGCAAAGGCCAGGGTCTTATCAAGTGCTGAGGACGTTCTGAGACATCCATTAGAATGTTTTTATAATATTCTATGCCATACTTTTAGGTACTTTTATAGCATTTTGTAAAATAAAAGGAAGATAGACCAAAAAAAATTATAAATATTTTCTTATGTTTTATTCTTAAAACTTAAGTTATAAAAAACGTTTTAGAACTTCAAATTTTTGATGTATGTTGCTCTTCACTGGCCATATAGTTTGATGGCAGCTTCCATGTCTGACTCTGTGGATGTCCCAAATTGTTTTCTTACACTATCTAAAAATAAAAATATGACATGTCATAATCATCAGATTGTGACAGTATATGAGACTCCCAGAATATTAATATTTTTTTTATTAAAGTAATAATATGTAATAAAATCGAACTATTTTAGTTATAGGAAATTAAAGCCAAAATTAGACAAAATGGTTTTTCATAAGAATTCTCTATTAAGTTACGAAGAATATATATAGTAGAAGGGTAGTCACTGATCCACATTCTCGTCCACATTCTTGCCATCAACACTATCTAACATATGAGCATCTTCAGATGCTAGAGTTTTCTTCAACCTTCTGTTGACTGTTGGTAGTAGAACCTTGGACGTCCTTTTGGCATTTTAACATAAAAACTCTACAATATTTACTCTTTATTTAAAGTTGTTACTTATTATTTAAATATTATCTAGACGATCTATACACAATATAATCTGTCAAAAATATATTTTTATAAAGAATCCCGCCAATATAATAATTTGTCAAAAAAACATGTTTATGTAAAAAGTGATTGTCAATGTAGGGGTAGGGCTCCAATTTTACAACTAAAAAAATATGTCATGACTTACCTTCATTACCTTCCATGGCTTTTTTTTCAATAAACCAGGGTTCTTAGTATATATCTTATACTAAGAGCCCTGCAATAAACTAATAGGTAAACCTAATACCTAACCACAAAACTGCCGGGAGTGACGGGTGACGTGACAGCGACGTTGCCGTATAGTATTTATGATAAGTTGATTTTTGGTTTTAACTTTTAATTAAATGTTTATTGCAACTCTTGTCAGTGAAAATTAATGTACAAACCTAATTAAATTTTTTTAGTATAGGAGAATTTAAATAAAAATATGAATTAATTTGTTCATGTTAGCTTATATTACAAGATGGCAATGCTGTATTGAGCTTGCGCATTTGATTTACATTACAACTTAGATTTTACAACTACAAAATTTTTCATAGATTTTTCCTAAGATTTCAAATTAACGCGCTTATTTTTTTACACTTATTTATTGTTGAAAATATGAAAATGACCAACGTAAAAAAATCCATCAATATTATTTTTAATAAAAGATAATTAGTATGTACATAGAATGTATTTAGAATATTCTATATTAATGTACTACGAATATAATATATAAATATTCATAGAATATTTTAATATATCCAATCATTCTATGATCGTTCTCAGAATATTGGCTTATGAATATTCTGCAAAAAGAAAATAGGTATCTTGTGAGGATATTCTGGGAATATCCTGTGCTGCGTGGGGACGTAGGATCTGGTCAGTCGAAGTGTAACTTGTGGCACGAGGTCCTTGGAGAGGTCCCACTGCTACAAGCCAACACAGATTCGATTGCACCAAGACATGCCTTTCACAGGCCCTACAGGGTAATAATAACAAACGTACAAGAGGCTACATTGGCAGCAGGTGCCTTGTGCATCTGCACCGATGGGTCTAAAACAAATGAGGGGTCAGGCTGTGGAATTTATTCCAGATCCCTGAATCTCAATATAAAATGGGCAATGGGTTCTAATGCCAGTGTAGCTCAAACAGAGCTCTCCATCGCCGCAAAAGAGACTACCAGAAGAAACATTACTGGTAATAATATTTACATCCTCACGGACAGCAGACAGGCACTACTAGCTCTGGATAGACCACGCATTACATCAGGTCTAGTACTAGAATGTCACCAGGCCCTGATCGAAACAACGTGGTCACTTTAGCTTGGATCAAAGGTCATGGAAAATCAAAAGGCAACCGTGCAGCTGACTCATTAGCTAAGAAAACAGCCTCCCATAAACTTTTGGGACCTGGCACTTTCATAAGCTTATCGGCATCAGCTGTGGCTGACCTACTAAACAAGCACTCCCTTGACAAGTTTAAGGGTAGATGAGACGACGAAGCAAACGGGCTGCAAGCTAGCCAAGAAACTATTACAGTATCCGAACAGCGAAACAGACAAAAAATACATGACTGTGAACAGACAGAACCCGCGCACAGCCACAGGTATCCTGACTGGCCACTGTCATCTAGGAAAACACCTCTTCAGGATGGGGTTATCTGACACTCCACTATGTAGAGGATGTGAACAGGAAGACGAGACTGTCGAACACATTCTTTGCGAATGCCCGACACTCTCACAAATGAGACATTTTCTTTTCGGCGAGCGATGGCTAACACATGCCAACATGAGGGAGCTACCTTCAGGCGACGTCATCACCTACTTTAAACAAGTAGGCTGGCTGACGAGCTAGAAGGAAGGCTCAACCTCAGAAGGACGCGCAATGGCCAAATGTGGCCTACGTGCTGTGGCTTGACCCACCCTTCTAGATTTACAGATACATATACTATACGGCAACGTTGCTGTCACGTCACCCGTGACTCCCGTTAGTTTTGTGGTTAGGTTTACCTATTAGTTTATTGCAGGGCTCTTAGTATAAGATATATACTAAGAACCCTGGTTTATTGAAGAAAAAAAGCCATGGAAGGTAATGAAGGTAAGTCATGACATATTTTTTTAGTTGTAAAATTGGAGCCCTACCCCTACATTGGCAATCACTTTTAACATTAACATGCTTTTTTGACAAATTATTATATTGGCGGGATTCTTTATAAAAATATATTTTTGACAGATTATATTGTGTATAGATAATATTAAACTTTAAAGGGTAAATAGAGTAGATTTTTTGTGTTACAATGCCAAAAGAGAGTTGAGGAAGACTCCAGCAACTGAAGATGCTCATATAGTGCTGAGAGAGAGAGAGAGAGAGAGAGAGAAAGAATATGCTTTATTGTCATAGAAAAATTACAAAAATTTTATAGACAAAGCGAAACTAAATAATAAAAATAAATTACTAGACAAAACAAAACACAAACAAAATATGAATAACATACCATATGCAATATTCGTCACTATAAATTATTGTTCAAACTAAAATTTTCAAATTAACTTATTGCTCCTATGTGCTGCAACCCAAAAGTCTATCGCAAGTTATAGAATTCTGCCACTGTGTAAAATGGTCTTTCTTGAAGAAAAGCCCTAGTCGATCTTCTGAACTTATCATATGAATTTATAGATTTTAACTGTATCGGGAGGTTATTATACAATTTTTTGGCATTGTAAGTAATAGAATTTTTTATTAGGTCAGAGGTGGGAATAGTTAAGTAAACAAACATCAGTATCTAAATTTCTTGTAGGATATCTACGAGTTGGTCTTTCCGATAACTTTTTAATATGCTTGCGAACTAAGCATACGGATTCAAAGATAAATAGAGCAGGAAGGGTTAGAATTTTGAAATTTTTAAAGTAATTTTCACAGTGTGTCCTACTACTTAAACCAAATACATAACGAATTGCTCTTTTTTGTAATTTGAAAATAGATTCGAAGTGGTATAAGCTATAAGAACCCCAGAACGGTAAACCATAGCGAAGGTGAGATTCGAATAAGGAAAAGTAGGTCATTAATGCAGTAGTAGGGGTTAGCTCTTTAGAAACAGATTTAATGGCAAAACATGCAGAAGATAATTTTTTTGACAAGGTCTCAATATGAATGGACCATTTCAGGAATTTGTCTATATAAAGACCTAAAAACTTAATTGAGTTCACCATTAGAATCGGATTATTGCTTAGAGTTATAGGCTGTAAAGTACCTCTGTAAGACATTACTACGGTTTTACTGGTGTTGAAACGAAGCCCATTCGAGTCAGACCATGACTTGATAGTTACTAGATCTTTGTTAATGCTAGATTGTAATGTCTGTATATCAGAACTACTCCAGGTTACACTCGTGTCATCTACAAATAAAGTAATTCTTCCACTTATTTTTAAGTTTGTGATATCGTTGATGAATAATAAAAATAAAATCGGACCTAATACTGTTAGATAGTGTTGATGACAGGAATGTGGACGAGAATGTGGATCAGTGACTACCCCTCTACTATATATATATATATATATATATATATATATATATATATAGTTTAAGTAGAAAAAATTCGTGGGAATCAGTCAATATAAAATAAATTAGTTTGATTTCTTCGTTTTGGTCAAGCTTTCGAAAACGTTTATTTTCTTTTTCAAGACTAATAACATGAAATACGGAAAAAATTAAATACAAAAAGAAACATCGGTGTTAAAATATTTTAAAATGACAAAATGACAGTTTCCAAAAACTTCAGAATACAATTGTAACATACAGAGTGTGATTATAAAAAGTATAAGAATGTGTAAATATATATATATATATATATATATATATATATATATATATATATATAAAAAAAAAATAATAAATATCAATTCAAGGAGGACGAGTTGAGAAATTTTCTTTGTTTTTTTAATAGAAATGTGTATATTGTACTCAGGTCATTGATGTCTGTTCTTTTATTCATTGAATTTTGATTGTTATTTATATGAACCATTTCAAGAAAGAGACGCTTATTGAGATTTCGTTCATTATCGAGAATTTTGACATTATTATAGTCAATCACATGATCTTTATCTATTACATGTTCAGCAAGGCGACAAGATCTCACATTCCTTCTGCAGTCACTTTTGTGAGAAGTTATTCTATCTTTAATCATTCTACTTGTTTGACCAATGTATACTTCATCACAGCTGCTGCATGGGATTTCATAGATTATATTTGATTTATTTTTGACTGGTATGGGTGTTTTCAATTTAGAATGTATTTGTGAAATAGTTTTCAAATTGGTTTTAGCTATTTTAATATTGTCTTCATTTTTAAACAAATGTATGAGTTTTGATGTCAAACCATCTATATGTGGTAAAGATTTAAAAATAGAAATTTGGTCAGTTGTTGTTGGATGGTTTGAATTTGAAACAGAAATAGAGGTACTAAATAGAATTTTATTCACTAAAGATTTAGGATATGAGTTTTCTAAAAGAATGTTCTGAAGCTCTTTTAGACACTCATCTCTCAAAGATGGATGAGTGACTTTAACCACTCTGTTTTTGAGGTTATTAATTAAATTTATTTTGATTTTCATAGAATGGTTTGAATGAAAATTTAGGAACCGATTACTATTAATTGGTTTTCTGTACCATCTAGTAATGATTTTATTGTCATTCGTTCTTATTAGTTTTAAATCCAGGAATGGAACTGAATTATCAGTTTCTTTTTCAACGGTAAACTGAATATTTGGATCGAAACTGTTAAAAATATTTAAAGTTTCATCGATACAGTTTCCTGGTACAGAGAGGATAAGATCATCAACATATCTCTTGAGGAAAGGAATTTCGAATGTGATTTTATTTGTACAATATTCTAGGAGTTCATCTAAAACGTAACTTGATATTATTGGAGATATATTAGAACCCATGGGAGTACCGAAAATTTGTTTGTAGAATTTTTGATTGAAGACAAGGCATGTAGAGTCAAAAATGAAATCAATTATATTCATAAACATTTGTTTTTCAATATTGCAGAGGTTGTTAATTTTGTTCCAATTTTTGTCGATACAGCGTTTAACTAACTCTAAAGGTAAGTTAGTGAATAGAGATACCACATCTAAACTTATAAGAATATAATTTGGTGCTAATTGAAAATCGTTAATGAATTCACTAAAGGAGAAAGAGTCACTAACATGATATATGTTATCGTTGTCATATGAGTTGGTCAATATTTCAGTAATAAATTTCGTTATTTTACTATTTGGGGAGTCTATAGAGGAAACAATTGGTCTCATTGATAAAACGGGTTTGTGAATTTTTGGTAAAGTATAAAAGCGTGGTGTAATTGAGTTATATATAGTTAACTTTTTAGCAATTATTGCATCAATCATTGTTTTCTTCTTTAGTTCAGATACAATTTTATTAGCTTGTCGCCTTGCTGAACATGTAATAGATAAAGATCATGTGATTGACTATAATAATGTCAAAATTCTCGATAATGAACGAAATCTCAATAAGCGTCTCTTTCTTGAAATGGTTCATATAAATAACAATCAAAATTCAATGAATAAAAGAACAGACATCAATGACCTGAGTACAATATACACATTTCTATTAAAAAAACATAAAGAAAATTTCTCAACTCGTCCTCCTTGAATTGATATTTATTATTTTTTTTTTTATATATATATTTACACATTCTTATACTTTTTATAATCACACTCTGTATGTTACAATTGTATTCTGAAGTTTTTGGAAACTGTCATTTTGTCATTTTAAAATATTTTAACACCGATGTTTCTTTTTGTATTTAATTTTTTCCGTATTTCATGTTATTAGTCTTGAAAACGAAAATAAACGTTTTCGAAAGCTTGACCAAAACGAAGAAATCAAACTAATTTATTTTATATTGACTGATTCCCACGAATTTTTCTACTTAAACTATTATTGAACAGTCACGAAAATATCCACTTATATATATATATATAGTAGAAGGGTAGTCACTGATCCACATTCTCGTTACGAAGAATATACAGGGTGCGCCAATTATTTCTACTCGATCTCTAGCACCGAAACTAAAAGAGATATCAACAAGATTTTTTGTAGGGGTAGACAGTGTCACTAATTTTTGTGGAATGAAAATTAATTTGGTTTTTTTAAATTGAACACCCTGTATACGATTATGTCTTCTGATTCTACTTAATATTAGATTTACGGTAGTTTTTTGTATTTGTAAATCGGACGCGGCGTTGACAAGTTATTCCTATTTTAAACAGATTTAATGAAAAACCAGCACTTCAGAAATACTAGCACAAAAACCACATTTTTTAAAAAAATCCTCAAAAAAGCTACTATGACGTAAATGAAACATGCACCTATCACAATAATCACACATCTTCACCTGTTGCACAGGGTGTTTGCCGATGGCGTACCAATAGTCTAGTTTTCAAATGGCAATAACTTAATTTTTTTCAAATGGGATACCCTGTATATTTTTCTTCAGTTA
Source organism: Crepidodera aurea (assembly GCA_949320105.2). Classification (NCBI taxonomy): domain Eukaryota; kingdom Metazoa; phylum Arthropoda; class Insecta; order Coleoptera; family Chrysomelidae; genus Crepidodera; species Crepidodera aurea. The sequence continues at coordinate 98,428,379 of OX439473.1, forward strand.
GAAGCTCTCCCTAATACGCATAAAAAAATATAGGGTTTTGCACATCTAACTTTACTATTTACTTTAATAATTGACGTTAAGTGATAAACAACATATTTTACACAATTTTTAATAAGTACAAAATTTTTACAAAGTTTAATCGTAAGAAAACTACAATAGTGAAAGTTAAAATTTATAGTAGGTGTTCAAAATGTCTTCCATTTTCATTTATACATTTTCTTGCCCTTTTTTTCATTGATTTACGCACATCTCTTAGCATTGCAGGGGTCACCTGTCTAAATGCTGCAGTAATTCTTTCTTTAATATTTTCTTTTGTGGTAACCTCTTCTTTGTAAACAATATTTTTAATAAAACCCCACAAGAAAAAATTGCAAGGTGTAAGGCAAACATTTACAGTCCCACACATTCAAAGACCATGGATACTGTGATGTGGTTCTAAATAAATGTTCATTGTGGTCCGAATAATAATGGAAGTTATTCTTATGAAACGTGGCTTCGTCGGAGAATAAAACTTTGTTTAAAAAGTTACACTCTGTATTTATCTTGTTTATTAACCATCTACAGTATTCCACTCCACGCGCGAAATCACGTGGTAACAATTCTTGGTGAAGCTGGATATGATAGGGGTGATATTTATTCTTTTTTATTATGCGTCTAATTGTGGTATTGGAAATATCTAACTGATTGCTTAATTGCCTTTTGCTTATATTGGGATCTTCAACTATACTGATCATTACCTTATATTCGTTGTCAATAGTAAGAGCTGTAGTTCCACGTGAATGTTTTTCATACTTGACGGTTTCTATTCTATCAAATCTATTCTTTAAATTCTCAAAAGTATCCTTTTATGGATGACGTCTTTCTGGGTATCTTTGACGATATACCCTACTAGCAAGAAACGCATTTCTTGACATTCACCCAGTATCCATATCATATCAATATTTTCTTGAACACTATAATTCTTTTAGATGTGCTGCCATCTATGAATAGAAGAGAGTATTGACAATTATTAAAAGCAAAAAATTCCCGGTGTATTGGGGTTGCATACACAATTTGCATTGTGTGTTGCAAAGCTTCTATTTGACTGATTCTAGTCAAAATGTCACTCTTCTTTCGTATCCCTTTCAGAGATTAATACAAAGTTAGAAAACGAGTAAGGAATTTAATTTATCAGATTCGACATCCTAAGACCGGTTTCTGCCTTTCGGCTTCGTCAGTTAGGCTTTTCGAATCCAATAAATAAAATTCCAAACTCGTACAAGTCAGTAGCTATATCCGCTATAAGATAAAATTTTTAGATGTGCTGCCATCTATGATTTGAAGAGAGTATTGACAATTATTAAAAGCAAAAAATTCCCGGTGTATTGGGGTTGCATACACAATTTGCATTGTGTGTTGCAAAGCTTTTATTTGACTGATTCTAGTCAAAATGTCACTCTCTTCTTTCGTATCCCTTTCAGAGATTAATACAAAGTTAGAAAACGAGTAAGGAATTTAATTTATCAGATTCGAAATCCTAAGACCGGTTTCTGCCTTTCGGCTTCGTCAGTTAGGCTTTTCGAATCCAATAAATAAAATTCCAAACTCGTACAAGTCAGTAGCTATATCCGCTATAAGATAAAATTTTTAGATGTGCTGCCATCTATGATTAGAAGAGAGTATTGACAATTATTAAAAGCAAAAAATTCCCGGTGTATTGGGGTTGCATACACAATTTGCATTGTGTGTTGCAAAGCTTTTATTTGACTGATTCTAGTCAAAATGTCACTCTCTTCTTTCGTATCCCTTTCAAAGATTAATACAAAGTTAGAAAACGAATAAGGAATTTAATTTATCAGATTCGACATCCTAAGACCGGTTTCTGCCTTTCGGCTTCGTCAGTTAGGCTTTTCGAATCCAATAAATAAAATTCCAAACTCGTACAAGTCAGTAGCTATATCCGCTATAAGATAAAATTTTTAGATGTGCTGCCATCTATGATTAGAAGAGAGTATTGACAATTATTAAAAGCAAAAAATTCCCGGTGTATTGGGGTTGCATACACAATTTGCATTGTGTGTTGCAAAGCTTTTATTTGACTGATTCTAGTCAAAATGTCACTCTCTTCTTTCGTATCCCTTTCAGGGATTAATACAAAGTTAGAAAACGAGTAAGGAATTTAATTTATCAGATTCGACATCCTAAGACCGGTTTCTGCCTTTCGGCTTCGTCAGTTAGGCTTTTCGAATCCAATAAATAAAATTCCAAACTCGTACAAGTCAGTAGCTATATCCGCTATAAGATAAAATTTTTAGATGTGCTGCCATCTATGATTAGAAGAGAGTATTGACAATTATTAAAAGCAAAAAATTCCCGGTGTATTGGGGTTGCATACACAATTTGCATTGTGTGTTGCAAAGCTTTTATTTGACTGATTCTAGTCAAAATGTCACTCTCTTCTTTCGTATCCCTTTCAGAGATTAATACAAAGTTAGAAAACGAGTAAGGAATTTAATTTATCAGATTCGACATCCTAAGACCGGTTTCTGCCTTTCGGCTTCGTCAGTTAGGCTTTTCGAATCCAATAAATAAAATTCCAAACTCGTACAAGTCAGTAGCTATATCCGTTATAAGATAAAATTTTTAGATGTGCTGCCATCTATGATTAGAAGAGAGTATTGACAATTATTAAAAGCAAAAAATTCCCGGTGTATTGGGGTTGCATACACAATTTGCATTGTGTGTTGCAAAGCTTTTATTTGACTGATTCTAGTCAAAATGTCACTCTCTTCTTTCGTATCCCTTTCAGAGATTAATACAAAGTTAGAAAACGAGTAAGGAATTTAATTTATCAGATTCGACATCCTAAGACCGGTTTCTGCCTTTCGGCTTCGTCAGTTAGGCTTTTCGAATCCAATAAATAAAATTCCAAACTCGTACAAGTCAGTAGCTATATTCGCTATAAGATAAAATTTTTAGATGTGCTGCCATCTATGATTAGAAGAGAGTATTGACAATTATTAAAAGCAAAAAATTCCCGGTGTATTGGGGTTGCATACACAATTTGCATTGTGTGTTGCAAAGCTTTTATTTGACTGATTCTAGTCAAAATATCACTCTCTTCTTTCGTATCCCTTTCAGAGATTAATACAAAGTTAGAAAACGAGTAAGGAATTTAATTTATGAGATTCGACATCCTAAGACCGGTTTCTGCCTTTCGGCTTCGTCAGTTAGGCTTTTCGAATCCAATAAATAAAATTCCAAACTCGTACAAGTCCGCTATATCCGCTATAAGATAAATTTTTAATGTGCTGCCATCTATGATTAGAAGAGAGTATTGACAATTATTAAAAGCAAAATTATTATTATTACTAGATCAAATAAAACATTGTAAAGGTAGATATTTTCACTTTAAAAGCTTCTTAACGTCCATATATTTATATCTCACTTACAATTGCTCATTTTTCTGTATGATTGCTTTAAAATAAGACTACTGCTACTAATTTCATAACCAAATTATTTTTGGGCACTTCCCCGTTCCGCTTAGATTTCTTATTTTGCGTTTTTGGAAAGATAAATTCATTACCTCATATTTCCTTTAAAAAATTTTGTTGCTGGTTGATCAATTTTAACATTATTTGTAATGTTTTTATTTACAAAATCGTTTAATATTTTAAAATCTTTGTTCAACTTTGACAATCCTAACTATAATTCTTATTAAAATCCATTTTTTATACACAATACCGATTAAATATAGTAGACGTAATACAATACAAAATTTTATGTTGACAATTAATACCATAACAAAATATACCTACTGTCATTTTCATAGGTAACTTGTATAAATGAAAATGGAAGACATTTGGAACACCTACTATAAATGTTAACTTTCACTATTGTAGTTTTCTTACGATTAAACTTTGTAAAATTTTGTACTTATTAAAAATTGTGTAAAATATGTTGTTTGTCACTTAACGTCAATTATTAAAGTAAATAGTAAAGTTAGATGTGCAAAACCCTATATTTTTTTAATGCGTATTAGGGAGAGCTTCTAACTGAAGAAAAATATACAGGGTGTCCCATTTGAAAAAATTAAGTTATTGCCATTTGAAAACTAGACTATTGGCACGCCATCGGCAAACACCCTGTGCAACAGGTGAAGATGTTGTATAATTATTGTGATAGGTGCATGTTTCATTTACATCATAGTAGCTTTTTTGAGGAATTTTTTAGAAAATGTGGTTTTTGTGCTAATATTTCTGAAGTGCTGTTTTTTCATTAAATCTGCTTAAAATAGGAATAACTTGTCAACGCCGCGTCGGATTTACAAATACAAAAAACTACCGTAAATCTAATATTAAGTAGAATCAGAAGACATAATCGTATATAGGGTGTTTAATTTAAAAAAACCAAATTAATTTTTATTCCACATCAAAATATTTTAAAATTGTAGTCCGAGTGACACTGTCTACCCCTACAAAAAATCTTGTTGATATCTCTTTTAGTTTCGGTGCTAGAGATCGAGTGGAAATAATTGGCGCACCCTGTATATAGTAGAAGGGTAGTCACTGATCCACATTCTCGTCCACATTCTTGCCATCAACACTATCTAACATATGAGCATCTTCAGATGCTAGAGTTTTCTTCAACCTTCTGTTGACTGTTGGTAGTAAGACCTTGGACGCAGTGGCGGTTCTAGAAATTAAGGGCGGGGGGGGGGGGGGCACATACAAGTTTTTTTAACGATCTGATTCTATGCTTAATATTGCCAAATCGTTCAACATTTGTTCACCTATTGTGGATCTAAGATAGGTTTTTATATATTTTAATCTACTAAAAGCGCGTTCAGCAGTTGCACTATTAGTGCCTATTAGTGAAGTGAAATTAAAATTTTATATGGATGTAAGAGCTAAGTCAATTTTTTTCGCGCACATTATTTTTTTTTTTACTGAATTGGCAATAAATAACCAAAGAATCCTCGAATTTTCTTAAAAATTGGAAAAAATATGTATTTTTATGTCGGGAATACATGGTAAAAATTAAAAAAAAAAAATGTATTTGTCCAGCCAAAATCGGCATTTTTCAAAAAAAAAAATTGAATTGACAGCAATTTTTGAAAAAACAATAGTAGAGAAAAAATTTTTATCTTAAAAAGAAGGATTTTGTGTGTACTACTATTTTATTTCTTTATTCAAAGTGCACAACTTAGGGAATAATAAAAAAAAATTCGATTTTCATTTTTTTATATTGATTTATATTGATTCGATAATGTTTAATTTTCAGATAATTAAACATGTAAACTCATATTCGTTCAACCGGCAACGCCGTACCAAAATACATTGGCGAACGGTGTTCAAACCAGGAAGCGGTTTCATCAAAAGATAATTTTTTACTCTATTTCACAATAAATATCAAGCCATAAATCTAACCGTCTCGTCTAGACAATAGAAAAAATTTTACATGCTTGTTTACGCGGCTCACGCCAAAGAATCTTTCGAGAAGGTGTTGCGCAATCCGGAAGGGAAGATTTTGAAGCGACTGAGGTTCGAGAATTAAAAACAGTGTGTCTCTAGCTGCTAATCAGGCTAGGACCCTCCAGTGTCTTTTCATCACTCACGCAGAACACACGCAAAATAATATTTTCTGAATGATGTGATCATTTCTTTTAATTCATTTTTCATTAATATGTGTTAGTGCTTGTTAAGCACATATTAATTATAATACTTTGTTCATGATTACTAGTTTAAGGTAATCCTTTGTTACGTTGTTGTTTTATTCATTTATTTATTTAACAAGTTTAATAAATGGTTAAATAAAAGTGTTCATTGTTTTTGTTGGATGAAGTTGAGAAAGTAAACCTACTACAGCACATTTCTTCAACCTAAAAAATACAGTCCATTTGAAATTCGAACTTCGATGCAGTTTAAAAAGGCGGTAACACACTGTTGGCCGTCCTGGGAAACTGGCACAACATAGGGTTTATTCCAGAACCCTCAACAGATAATAAAAAATATTTCATTGTGATTAGTTGATATATTATTTATAATTGTTCCACCTTGTATACCAGAAATGTGAGCTATATATAGCAGATGTTGATTGTCACTCCATAACAATTGAAGTTTCTAATTTTGGTTGTTCTATGGTTTTAATTCTCATATTTATAATTAATTGAAGTTTTGGAAAGATAACAGTGTAACACCCTGTAGAAATGAAATGAGTGATAGTATCCTAAAAGTATATTATAAACTTTTAGTCAGATTATTAAGTTGTATGACATACCAAAAAATCAGAAGAAATAAACTAAAATTATTTTCTTCCTAAAATCGGAAACGCCCTGTATACATAAAGTAACGTGATTTAGATATTATTACTAATAAATTCTTAAATAGTTATTAATAGACTACAACATACTAAAATTAAAAGAAAAACTGACCATACGTTTTTGAGTTGTCAATTGATGTGATCCTTATTTTCAGCACCACACTGTATATGGGTAATGCGTTGATCCACACTTCTGCTATATAATGCAGTATTATTGGCCCTTCGAAAAAACCCAAATTCCCAATTTTCGTTATTCTAGACTAATAAATGCAGTTTTTATCCATTTTTTAATTTCTGACATCTTCAACTTCAACACTCTGTAGAAGCTAAACGGCTCATAGGATTGCTTTTGAGCAATGGTAGCTTTTGATCAGAACGATGAGTTCCACAAGATATAAAAAATTCAGAAATATTATATTAGAATTTTGAAATTTTTAAAGTAATTTTCACACCACCATTATAATCGAATTCTTGCTTAGAGTTATAGGCTGTAAAGTACCTCTGTAAGACATTACTACGGTTTTACTGGTGTTGAAACAAAGCCCATTCGAGTCAAACCATGACTTGATAGTTACTAGATCTTTGTTAATGCTAGATTGTAATGTCTGCATATCAGAACTACTTCAGGTTACAGTCGTGTCATCTGCAAATAAAGTCATTCTTCCACTTATTTTTAAGTCTGTTATATCCCTGATGAATAATAAAAATAAAATCGGACCTAATACTGTTAGATAGTGTTGATGGCAGGAATGTGGACGAGAATGTGGATCAGTGACTACCCTTCTACTATATATATATTTCTTCGTAACTTAATAGAGAAATATCTGGTCACCGAGCTTCGCTCTTAATATTTAAATCTACATTTTTAAGCAGCCCAATGAGTATATAATTTAAGTATATTTATAACATGACAAATTATTAATTAATTCGCGAAAATCACGGAGTGGGCGACATCTACTTGAACTACAGAAAGGTAGATAAATAGAAAGTTGATTGGCGATTGGCTTGAAAGTAGGCGGGAAAATTAAAAAAGCTGTCAGTGTTAATTTTCAATTGGCTGCAGCTGTTGTTGACATTTATCAACTGCTTGTCACAGAGGTTAGTTAAATGCATTAAAGTTGCCTAGTTTCTGGGGATTTCACCCTTTTAGGGCAACTTCTACTGACGCTTGATCTTCGCGAATTGTCACGGTGGACAGGCCCCGTTTCCGGGACGTGCAACAGCAGCGTGTAGGGCACACGTCCCGTCAACAGAAGATCGCTCAGCTCACTCTATTTATCACTATAAAAGAAAAACTCTATGTTCAATTGATTTTATTATTTTTTGATCTGCAGTGAAGGAAAATTATAGGTCTGATATTCATACTTGGGTAAAAACCTCCACAAAAACCTGTGACCAGACTCTCGAGGTGTGGCAGATATTGATATCATATTTTTTCAAAAATTCTTTCTCTCTCTCTCTCTCTCTCTCTCTCTGATCATGAAAACTTAAATATTAAAACTGTCCGCATAATAAAATAGTAACCGTAAGGGGTAGTCTCACACTATCGGGGAAGGGAAGACAGGTGTCCATTTTAACAGTGTTACTCAACGTTCCTATAAATATTTACCTAAACCCATGATTTCTGAAATTGAATTGGCAACGTTGTATTTTCAACTTTGAATTAATAAGATGGCTGTCATTTGACAAGCAAATTATTTATGTCCGTCAAATGAACCTTTCCTTTTTTATATAAAGCGACAAATTTAAAATTGAATTCTTTCTGATTAAAACGCCAGATATTAAATAAAGTCAAACCTTTTTACTACTATACTATACAGAAGAAAGGAGTGCAGTATTTAATTTGCAGAACATAGTACAGGTTCAAGAGGTAGAAATTTTATTTTTACCTCATCCTTCAATGCTTATTTGTAGTTAAAATTTAAATTTTAATACATCTGATCGGCCTAATATAGTTTTTGTCTAGATTCTTGTTTCCATGGTTTTTACTGTAATAAATTTGTTCTTTTGACAGATAAGTCAGACTTTATTTATTCATAGCCGTATCGTATATATTTTAATTGATTCAGAATTTTGTATTAATATATATTTCAAAATGGCTTCATTCTAAAAATATTATCAGTCCTCCTAAATCCTTGAAGGCAGAATTATTAGTAATAGCAAGGCAACATAAAAACAAATTCAAAAAATATATTATGGATGAGATGGCCAGAGAAAAAGGAATTAAAATTCTCAGATTTCCTCCGAACCACGCAGAGTTAAATTCCATTGAACTGATCTGGTCTCAATTATTAAAAGGTTATGTTTCTCAAAACAATAAAACATTTAAATTTCCTGATGTGCGAAATTTGTTTTTGAAGGCATTTTCAGATGTAAATAGAGAACAATCGGGAAAATGCATTGATCATGTTTAAAAATGTGGAAAATTCATTTAGGAAAGTGGATATATCAATGGATAATTTAATAGAACCGATAATAATAAACATCAGAAAAGACAATTATAGTGATGCCAGTAGTTTTAGTGAAGATAGTGACTTTTAAAGATAGTTCTTGAACTAACTTTTTTTTTAATCTTTGAGTTTAGGTAAGTACTGAAGCGTTACCTTTAATGCCAAGAGATTTAATTTAATCCCAACATATAATCCTCCTTGTTATTTATTGGTTAAATTTAATTCGTTCAATGTTAAAGTGTCGGATGCATAAAGTTTATTTTTATTTTTTGTAAATAATATAACTTCAAAATTTAATCTACGAAGTGCGTATATATATTTTATATGCTGTGACCTTATTTATATTATAGAAACTTATTTTGCAAAGTACGCCTATGGAATGTGACGTTATATCCCCACTTTGACTGTACTCATCTATCCTTTATAGTATATATTACTATAGAAACAAGTTATTATTATGTGCCGTTGCTAGGAAATAAAACTAAAAGCTTAACTTTTCTTGTAAATATCTCGGAAGATCGAATTTTCACAGACATGAGACCTACATTTTTCGCCGATTTAGATAGGAATTAGTCTACCCTGAAAGTTTCATTGAATTCTGACGAGTGGATTTCGAGATCCTCTGGACACACATACACACACACACACACACATACAAACCTTGCTCGTTTAATAGTATTTGATTCTTATGAAAAATCATTTTGTCTAATTTTGGCATTAATTTCCTATAACTAAAATGGTTCAATTTTATTACATATTGTCACTTTAATAAAAAAAATATTAATAGTTTGGAAGTCTCATATACTGTCACAATCTGATGATTATGCCATGCCATACTTTTTATTTTTAGATAGTGTAAGAAAACAATTTGGGACATCCACAGAGTCACACATGGAACATGCATAAAAAATTTTAAGTTTTAAAACATTTTTTATAACTTAAGATTTAAGAATAAAACATAAGAAAATATTTATAATTTTTTTTTGGTCTATCCTCCTTTTATTTTACAAAAGTACCTAAAAGTATGGCATAGAATATTATAAAAACATTCTAATGGATGTCTCAGAACATTCTCAGCACATTTTAATGGATGTTCTCAGCACTTGACAATACCCTGGCCTTTGCCACGTTCTAAGGATATTCGTAGCAGAAATTAGTATATTCATAGAATATTCAAATATACTTTTTCAATTTGTAGATGTGCTACCATCTATGGTAAGAAGAGAGTATTGACATTAAATTTTGACTGAATCTAGTAAAGATGTGTCAGAGATTAATACAAAGTGAGTAAACTAGTAAGGAATTTTAATTTATTAGATTCGACATCCTAAGACCGGTTTCTGTCTTTCGACTTCATCAGTTAGGCTTTTCGAATCCAATAAATAAAATAAATAAATAAAGACAGAAACCGGTCTTAGGATGTCGAATCTAATAAATTAAAATTCCTTACTGGTTTACTCACTTTGTATTAATCTCTGAAAGGGATAAAAAAGAAGAGAGTGACATCTTGACTAGATTCAGTTAAAATTTAATGTCAATACTCTCTTCTTACCATAGATGGTAGCACATCTACAAATGTTATCTTATAGCGGATATAGCTATTGACTTGTACGAGTTTGGAATTTTATTTATTGGATTCGAAAAGCCTAACTGATGAAGTCGAAAGACAGAAACCGGTCTTAGGATGTCGAATCTAATAAATTAAAATTCCTTACTAGTTTACATACTTTTTCAATATTCTACGCACATTCTAGGAAGGTGCTGTGTGAGCCTCGTATACGACTGAAAAAATTGTATATCTGATAATTGTTAGGAAAATATACGCAGTAAATAAAAGTAAGTACCTCACTGGTAGATTGCATTCTAGAAGCGGTATTGACAGTATCACCGAAAAAACAATACCTTGGAACTTTTAATCCGACAACACCGGCTACTGCTGAACCAGAATGAATACCTAAAACATACATTTTTACAGAAATGTATATACCCCAACCGAACTATTTGACAATATATCTTCTTAAAGACAATGATGAATGAGTGTAAGGTAGCTGGGCCCCGATGTTTGAAATATGTGAGTACAACTCGTCTGCGAGAATGTACCACGTGACCATCTCGAAATCGGTCAACGTTGCCAAATTTAAATTTAGACAGTTCAACAAAAAGTAGAGCAAAACATATATTTTAGTTCACTTGAAACCTTCGTACAAGAAGAAATAGAAGAAGTGATTAGGACAGACAGCCAAATTATTGGATTCAGACCAATTATAAGCTCTTTAGATCCGTTATGGAAATATTAATTCTTTTATTAAAAATACAAAACATTTTTTAGAAAAATTATCAAAAATTAAAATGACAATTTTTCAAAGCAAAATATCTATTTTTCAGTTATACGAAGAAAAAGCCTAATTTTCAATCGAAAAAAAGTTAGTTTATAATAATTAATAATTTAATTAAATAATAATTAATAATTAACAATATATATTGTTTAAAAAAAGTATAATAATTATACTTTTTTTAATATAAAATCGAAAATTCAATGTTTTGTCTTGGCAAAATTACAGGTTATTTAAAACACAAAAAAGAAATTTCCAAATGTTGCTGTCGATAAATAAGTCTCTTAATCTTATGAGAAAAAAGTAGACAAGTTATAACATTAAAATTATAATTGAAATTGAAAATATAAAAAAATTACCGTTTCTTGATGTACTAATAAACATCAATAACAATTTGTTTTAAAACATCAGCCTTTAGAAGATAAAATACAAATACGATAAAACCATGTTTTTCGTTTTTAATTTTTATCTCTTGCAAAAATAATTTTTTTATGAAACCTCTGGTGAAAACGTTCTTTTTTGTGTATTAAAGTAGTAATTTTTTCAAAGCAAAATATTTAATTTTCAAATTTATACGAATTTAAATTAAAAACAAGTCTAATTTTCAATCGAAAAAGTTAGTTTATAAATTTTCAATTCGTGTGCGAGAATGTACCACGTGATCACTCCTCACTCTCTCAGCGTCACAAAATCGGTATGTTTGAAACCAAGAGAAATCATCTACAAGTTCGCATAGAAGTGCTCTACTGGGTTGTACCAGTAGAGTTGAGTTTAGTAAGAGAGGAAACATGCGCAATAGTGCCGTGAAGGCGTCAAGTGCAGTGTTGCCGATGCCAATTTATTATATTCCCCAATATCCCAAGTCAAATTCCCAAAATTTGGGGACAAAAATCTGCTGATTTCACAAAAAATTCCCCTCAATAGGTTAAGTACCTTACCTTAGGATTATCTTCTTTGTTTTGACCTTTTATTAACCATTTATCCATATTTGCACAAAATCGTATCGTTATTTCGCGACAGAATACAAAATTAACTTATCTAAAGCGTCTAAAACTAAGGGAATCACAGAAAGGGTTTCTCTATGTGTTCGCGTTCGCACCGCGCGGAGATAAACAAACTTACCCGATTATAATATGATTTATTATAACAAAAGTAGGTACAATGGACAAATGATTTGCTGCTATGCAAATGGTCTTGAGTTCTATGCCCAATCTGAACTGTTTTTTTATTTTAATTCCTGCTGATTATTTATTATATTGTTTAACGATGAGATTTCAAAATCCCCGCATTTTCCCCGCATAATGCCAATCCCCAATAATCTTGAGATTCCCCGCAGTTTGGCAACGCTGGTTAAGCGTCGAGACTGTCAAGTCAAATTTAATTTAATTATAACCTATATCTTTGATATTAATAGTTTGGTATGTGATTTATAGTTTTCTGTTTAGAGTGTTTGTGTATATTTCGTTAGGACTCGTTTATTTTGCTGATTTACTTATTGTTGTTTGAAAATATTAATTAATATTTAAAATTAATAAAATCTATAAAATGAAAAAGTTCTATTTGAAAAACAAACACCAAATAAAAAATATATTAAAACTTACCAGACTGAATCTACAAAACTGGAAAAATATTGGTAAACACAAAAAAATATATTTATATTGGCTGCGAACTTCACTAAACACTATTTGTTTTAGGAATAAATAAAATATTTATTGGAAAAGAGAATTTACAGATTTCTTTCCCTTAGAGTAGGGGAAACCAGGACTATTTTTATTATACTAATTTCCGTGTATTGCCATGTAAGCCATATTAAGCCTAGACTAATGCCGATTTACCCTAAAACAAATTTCAAAAGGTCCTATTTATTATAATCCTAAACAGATTTGAATGTACTTTATTGCCAACATATTCAAAGATTTCCTGTAATATACTTTTATGATCAATTCTGATGAAATTTCAGATATCAAAACAGGTAACCGAAAGTTCATACAAAAAAATACTCTTATATCATTATTATATTAAAAAGACTTTTATAACAGTTTTTTATTTAAAAACCTAAAATGCTACTATCTCATATCAAATTTTTTCAGTCGTATACGAGATTTGCCAAAAAATATGAAATTTACTCAGGAATAAAGTACCTTTATTTTTGAAATACCGGGTGTCCCAGAAGTTTCTGATCCATTTTAACTGCAAATATCTCGGAACTCAGAAACGATAGGAAAGTGCGGTTTTCACTGAACAGTTTCTTTTTTTATATAAAGTTTTTTTCAGTATAAATGTTTATTTAGTAAAATCTTATATAGGGTGTTTTAAAAAAGCGGTCTTTTTAAAATGCAAACAACAACACACCCTATACATTTTTATACTACCTGAAAGGTGAACTCTTTCCCTTTACGAAAATGTATAATGTTGAAGTTTAAATGAAAAATAAGTGAGTTTTGATTTTTAAGGATAGGCAGTTACGTAGACATATACCATTAGATAATTAACAAATGAGCTCTGGATAAAATTATAAATTGAAAATGTATAAACTAATTTTTTCGATTGAAAATTAAGCTTTTTCTTAATTTAAATTCGTATAACTAAAAAATAAATGTTTTCCTTTGAAAAATTGTCATTTTAATTTTTAATAATTTTTCTAAAAAATGTTTTATATTTTGAATTAATATTTCCATAACGGATCTAAAGAGCTTATAATTGGTCTGAATCCAATAATTTGGCTGTCTGTCCTAATCACTTCTTCTATTTCTTCTTGTACGAAGGTTTCAAGTGAACTAAAATATATGTTTTGCTCTACTTTTTGTTGAACTGTCTAAATTTAAATTTGGCAACGTTGACCGATTTCGAGATGGTCACGTGGTACATTCTCGCAGACGAGTTGTACTCACACATTTCAAACATCGGGGCCCTGAAGTGACTTGGAACTGTCCAATTTACCTATTTTTACATCTACTACACTAGACGTGGCATTTAATACTTTTAATTCTCTCAACATTGCTAAAGCCAGATCTGCAATATTTTGGGCATGTAAAGATGATCGTTCAGGAGCTCCGCTGGCAACCATGTACACTTGTCCAACTGTTTCAACCTATGAAAAATAGGAAAAAAATGTCTAAATATTCTATACATACACAATTTTTAGGAAAAATTGGTGATTCGCAGATTGAGAGACCATTACTTTTTTCTACGAGTGTACGCAAAGTAGCTACTTTGCGTATAATGGAGTAGATCTGGCGAAAAAAACGGCTCGAAAACAGACTGATGAAATCAAGAAATTTTTTTTCCCAATCGATGAAATCAGTGCATGAAATGTTCCAACCAGGCGGCGGTGAAGTAGGGGAAATCCTCTATCTAAAGAACTTGAAAACGGTTTTTCCGACAAATCTCAGCCGGGTTTGATCCCACAAAAAAAATATTCTTACCAAAATTGAAGAGCTTGACAAATCACGTAACCTAGTTCCAACCAGAACCTGATAACTCAATTAATTCGCGAAATATCGCGATTTGAAACTGCAGACATGACAAAAATTAATTACTTATTTCTCGGGAGGCAGTGGAGATGGGGTGCCAATTTTTTGTGAATAACACGGTAATAACGAGTACTTTTATGTGTCGGAGGGTAGTGGCGGTGGGACAAGTAGAGGGGAGTATGGGGGGGAAACAAATATTATTTTCGAAAGCCAGATCGACTCCAATAGTATTGATTTGCCTGCGCAAAGTAGCACTTTCCCGCACGCTTATTTTAAAACAAAATGACCATATTATAGACGCCTTTTTTCTTATATTTTATAATTATTTTATGGTCTATTTTTATGCATGAGAGAGTAATAAAACAGCATTTCTACTGCAAAACTTAGTACGGTCATTTTAAATATTTTTACAGAATAATCTAAATATTTCCTAAAATTGTCATAAATGTACCTGAGCTAATACAAGTTTTGCGTCTTTTATTGGTCTTTTATAACCATAAGCTGTACAGAACAATAGAAAAAGGTTTAGACAGGCCAAAAGCTCTGTGTATTAAAGATAACATAGCCGTATCTTAAGATTATTTTTCAATAAGTACCTATTTGCCAATTTTGTTTTATTTTAATTCCAAGAATTTCTTACAGTAATCGAATTATAAGTAGATAAATCCCTTAGGAAGGAGGTCCAGTTGTGTATTCTTGACAGCTTACTAAATGTCGTTTAGTTGCAACATGCAAGGTGCAGTGTGCAGTCTATTGTGAATTCTAGTGTGATCATGGAAAATTTGGAAGTACCGCGTAAACGACAAAAAATCGGTCCTTTAACAGTTAATGAAAAAACATTAATATTTAATTGTTTTAAATCATTTACAGACAAATATTTATGTAAAAGTGTTGATGACACAGTGGAATTAGTTAGTAGTACGCTTGGTGTTGGGAAATCTACGATTTACAGAGTTGTTAAAGAAGAGAAATGTGGCGAGTTTCAAACAGCACGTAAAGCTCCAGGAAAACCAAAATTTCAAATAGAAAATCATTTGAAAGAAAGAAGTAGTTTTTATATTAAAATTATTATTTATGAACGTAACGTTGTTTAAAAGTCAAAGTTTAAACCCTTATACCTACATAACTTTTTTACCTTCAGCTGCTTAGAAGTTATAAGCAGGTTAATTAGGTGAAAATATAAGTGTACACCCGATATATTTATTATATTTATACAAAGGTTATTTCATACGAAAATACTCGAGGTATAACTTCACAAAATATTTTAACTGTCTACTAAAAGAAGTGGATTACGAACGCTTTATTATTTTAATACTCTCTCATACATAAAAATAGACTATAGTAATGTACGTATGTGATTAAACTTAAGTGAGCAGAACATGACCGAAAAAGTGGTTGAAACAATAAAAATTGGATTTTTCTTTGCACAGTAATTAACGGATCATTAAAGGCTAATTAAATGGCCTAATTTGAAGTTTTTTGCTCTGCGAATTTTCGCAATAATTACTGTTCTGGTACTAGCTTTATCATAAATGAGCAGAAAGTGACCGAAAAAGTGGTTGAAACAATAAAAATAAAAATTTCAAATTAGGGCATTTAATTAGCCTTTAATGAGCCGTTAATAATTGTGGAAAAAAAATTGCAATTTTTATTGTTTCAACCACTTTTTCGGTCATGTGCTGCTCATTTAAGATAAAGCTTGTAGCAGAGCAGTAATTATTGCGAAAATTCGCAGAGCAGAAAATTTCAAATTATTGCATTTAATTAGCCTTTGATGAGCCGTTAATAACTAAGCAAAGAAAATTACAATTTTTATTGTTTCAACCACAATTTCGGTCATGTTCTGCTCACTTAAGTTTAACCTAGCAGAACAATCATTATTGCGAAAATTCGCAGAGCAAAAAATTTTAAATTAGGGCAATTAATTAGCCATAAATGAGCCTTTAATTGTCCATGTATTGATTTTTAATTCTGCTGACTTTGTTCTGCTAGCTTAAGAGACATTAAGTTTAAGCTAGTACAACAATCATTATTGCGAAAATTCGCAGAGCAAAATATTTTAAATTAGAGAAATTAATTATCCTTTAATGTGCCTTTAATTGTCCATGTATTGATTTTTAATTCTACTGACTCTGTTCTGCTAGCTTAACAGACGTATAAACTTAAATTTGCTGGAGTATCAAATAAAATAGTTCGGTAGATTTTGAGTTCGCTCGTCGGCCGTCGAGACCATGTGACTCTCAACAGACAGGATCTTCATTTCAATTTAATGCAATACTTTTATTTGAAAAAAATGTGCCCCCCCCCCTGACATTTTTGTATTGTATTGTAAGCCCCTTTACCACTTCCAATCAACGTAAAAAAAATTCGCCCAACAAGAGGGGTGCTAAAGGGTTAATTTGATGGGGGTGAAAAGCGCGGCAAAATTGCATTTTGCGATTTTCCGCGAAACTGGACTTCTATCAAAAAATATCCAATGGCAAAGTTGTAGATCTGGAAAAAATGTACAACTTCTATGCAAGTCATTTTTTACCATAACCTCAAAATTAATAAAAAAAATTTTTTCAATTTTTTATTTTTAATTTCCGGAAAAATAATTTAATTTTGATGAAATTTTGTGGAAGTATACCTTTTTAGGCCTAAAAAAATAATTATTTTTGATATTTATCTGAATTTACAATTCAATATTTATAACAATACGGAACAAAAATCAAATTTCAAATAAAACAAAGAAACACAGTTTCTTTTGTATTTCTTTCTGTAGAATTCAGTTTTTTAATTTTATTAAAAATTTAAACAAATTATCAACAATTACTGGAAAATTCGGCATTTTTTGAGATTTTTCAATTTTTGAGCATGTTTTTAAATGGGGACTATTATCTTTTTTATTGTATCAAGAAGTTTACGTAAAAACAAAAAAAAAATGAGCACCTAAATGATTTTTTGTCAACCAACTTTATTTTTGAAAAAAAAAATTTAACCTAAAAACTTTAATATCTTGAAAACTGTTAAATTTTTAAATCTGAAAAAAATTGTGGTTATTTGAGGCCTAAAAAAGTATATTTCCACAAAATTAAATTATTTTTCCGGAAATTAAAAATAAAAACTGCGAAAATTTTGAGATTATGGTAAAAATGACTTACATAGAAGTTGTACATTTTTTGCCATTGGATATTTTTTGACAAGACGTCAAGCTTCGCGAAAAATCGCAAAATACCATTTTGTACCCCTTTTCACCCCCCTCAAATTAACCCTTTTCGCCCCTCTTATTGGAAGAATTTTTTTACGTTCATTGTAATCGTAAAAACCCCGCAGAAAATTATTTTACGTTTTTGGCATTAAATTACCTATCTCGCCTGCACAATACTGGATCTTTCTTTGCACAGTAATTAACGGCTCATTAAAGGCTAATTAAATCGCCTAATTTGAAGTTTTTTGCTCTGCGAATTTTCGCAATAATTACTGTTCTGGTACTAGCTTTATCATAAATGAGCAGAAAATGACCGAAAAAGTGGTTGAAACAATAAAAATAAAAATTTCAAATTAGGGCATTTAATTAGCCTTTAATGAGCCGTTAATAATTGTGGAAAAAAATTGCAATTTTTATTGTTTCAACCACTTTTTCGGTCATGTGCTGCTCATTTAAGATAAAGCTTGTAGCAGAGCAGTAATTATTGCGAAAATTCGCAGAGCAGAAAATTTCAAATTATTGCATTTAATTAGCCTTTGATGAGCCGTTAATAACTATGCAAAGAAAATTACAATTTTTATTGTTTCAACCACAATTTCGGTTATGTTCTGCTCACTTAAGTTTAAGCTAGCAGAACAATCATTATTGCGAAAATTCGCAGAGCAAAAAATTTTAAATTAGGGCAATTAATTAGCCATAAATGAGCCTTTAATTGTCCATGTATTGATTTTTAATTCTGCTGACTTTGTTCTGCTAGCTTAAGAGACATTAAGTTTAAGCTAGTACAACAATCATTATTGCGAAAATTCGCAGAGCAAAATATTTTAAATTAGAGAAATTAATTATCCTTTAATGTGCCTTTAATTGTCCATGTATTGATTTTTAATTCTACTGACTCTGTTCTGCTAGCTTAACAGACGTATAAACTTAAATTTGCTGGAGTATCAAATAAAATAGTTCGGTAGATTTTGAGTTCGCTCGTCGGCCGTCGAGACCATGTGACTCTCAACGGACAGGATCTTCATTTCAATTTAATGCAATACTTTTATTTGAAAAAAGGTGCCTCAAAAAAATTCATCCACCAAGAAGGGTGCTTTTATGTGTCGGAAGGTAGTGGCGGTGGGACAAGTAGGGGGGAGTATGGGGGGGAAACAAATATTATTTTCGAAAGCCAGATCGACTCCAAAGTAGCAAAGTAGCAAAGTAGCACTTTCCCGCACGCTTATTTTAAAACAAAATGACCATATTATAGACGCGTTTTTTCTTATATTTTATAATTTTTTTAGTAATATACGTATGTTAGAATTGTACTTTATGCAAAAATACATGATTATTTTTATATTTAAACAAAATAAGAGCAAAATAAAATAAATGCAGAATTAGGTATAGTTTACAAAAAGTTTTGACGTGTTGCAATATTTGTATGTCAAATGCGGTTTGTTGATTTAGCAACCAAAATACATTGTCATACAACGCTTTCATGTCAGATAAGTTTCAGTGATATTTTCAGTCGCATTAAAAAAACTGTTTTAAAAATGGACACGGAAGGAAGACTTCCCTTCCTATAATTATTTCACTCGTAGAAAAAATATTGTTCCTAACACGTGCGAAAAGTAGTTTTCCCGCATGGCGAAAGACGTTAGACGAACGACGCGAAGCGGAGTTCGGATAAGCTTTGTAACTGATTAGGAAAACTACTATATTTTGCAGTCAATTACCAAATATCACGTTTCCTGTCTATCAGCAAAAATAATTGATTTTCATGGCGACTAAATATTTGACACTTTTTTCAAATACGTAAGTGAACATACAAAATCAACAAAATTTCCATATATTGCATCAATTGCGAGTTTAATAAAAAATATTGAAATATAACAATTTGCAAAATAGTTTTAAACAATCGCCGAGAAAATTATAGGTTCAGCAATAGTATTTTACGTCACAAGTGCATGACCCCCCCCCCCTCCAGCACCAACATACTTTTTTTAAATTAATAGTTAAAGTAAATAATTTAAAAAATTCTATTCTAAATATGTCTGATGTGAATTTAAACTTTGTATAAGTAAAGAAACGAAAATAAGTATTTTGTCGGTATACTGGGTGAGTCATGAGGAACTGTACATATTCCTACCTCGTATTGAGGTCCCTATGGGTAATATCAAATGACCATTAAAAAATTAAATTTCGCAGGAAAAGTTATATTTTTTGAAACCTACGGTTCATTTTGCTAAACTTTTAATTTATAGTCAAATATGATTTTTTTTATTAGAAATTGAATAATCATATGGGGAAAAAAATAAATACGCCAATGTTGTTGTCTATTTGGGTACTTTGTAAAGAGGGTGAAATTTTTTATATGAACCAAATTTTTTTGAGGTTGAGTTTACCATCTGAATCAAAAAAGTATTTTTCGATGTTCAGTGATGATCATATGCCCCCCTTCACAATAACAATAATTTCGTGAACACCCCACAAGATATTGCTATTTATCACAATATTTACTTATTAATTGTTCTTCTGTATGAATAGATTGTAAACTAATTGGGAATAAAAAATAATAATAATAATTTCTATGTATATTTTTAAGTGACAAATTGTCAGAAAACGAAAGTAAAAAGTCATTGTTTCTAAAATCAAAACAAGGTAGCTAGGCAACACATTATGGTATCTGATACTGTAATGTTCCATTTACCGGCGCCGTTACATAAGGGCAAGGGGGGGCGGACGCCCCCCCTGGATTTTAGATTTATTAGTCGAGCCGCGATAAACTTAACGTCTCTTAAGCTAGCAGAACAAAGTCAGCAGGATTAAAAATCAATAAATGGATAATGAAGACTCATTAAAGGCTAATTAATTGCCCTAATTTAAAATTTTTTGCTCTGCGAATTTTCGCAATAATTACTGTTCTGCTACTAGCTTTATATTAAATGAACAGAACATGACCGAAAAAGTGGTTGAAACAATAAAAATTGCAATTTTTTTTGCAGTTATTAACGGCTCATTAAAGGCTAATTAAATGCCCTAATTTAAAATGTTCTGCTTTGTGAATTTTCGCAATAATTACTGTTCTGCTACTAGCTTTATCTTAAATGAGCAGAACATGACCGAAAAAGTGGTTGAAACAATAAAAATTGCAATATTTTTTGCACAGTTATTAACGGCTCATTAAAGGCTGATTAAATGCCCTAATTTAAAATTTTCTGCTCTGTGAATTTTGGAAATAATTACTGTTCTGCTACTAGCTTTATCTTAAAAGAGCAGAACATGACCGAAAAAGTGGTTGAAACAATAAAAATTGCAATTTTTTTTGCACAATTATTAACGGCTCATTAAAGGCTAATTAAATGCACTAATTTAAAAATTTCTGCTCTGTGAATTTTCGCAATAATTACTGTTCTGCTACTAGCATTATCTTAAATGAGCAGAACATGACCGAAAAAGTGGTTAAAACAATAAAAATTGCAATTTTTTTTGCCCAGTTATTAACGGCTCATTAAAGGCTAATTAAATACCCTAATTTAAAATTTTCTGCTCTGTGAATTTTCGCAATAATTACTGCTCTGCTACTAGCTTTATCTTAAATGAGCAGAACATGACCGAAAAAGTGGTTGAAACAATAAAAATTGCAATATTTTTTGCACAGTTATTAACGGCTCATTAAAGGCTGATTAAATGCCCTAATTTAAAATTTTCTGCTCTGTGAATTTTGGCAATAATTACTGTTCTGCTACTAGCTTTATCTTAAATGAGCAGAACATGACCGAAAAAGTGGTTGAAACAATAAAAATTGCAATTTTTTTTGCACAGTTATTAACGGCTCATTAAAGGCTAATTAAATGCCCTAATTTAAAAATTTCTGCTCTGTGAATTTTCGCAATAATTACTGTTCTGCTACTAGCTTTATTTTAAATGAGCAGAACATGACCGAAAAAGTGGTTGAAACAATAAAAATTGCAAATTTTTTTTGCATAGTTATTAACGGCTCATTAAAGGCTGATTAAATGCCCTAATTTAAAATTTTCTGCTCTGTGAATTTTGGCAATAATTACTGTTCTGCTACTAGCTTTATCTTAAATGAGCAGAACATGACCGAAAAAGTGGTTGAAACAATAAAAATTGCAATTTTTTTGCACAGTTATTAACGGCTCATTAAAGGCTAATTAAATGCCCTAATTTAAAAATTTCTGCTCTGTGAATTTTCGCAATAATTACTGTTCTGCTACTAGCTTTATTTTAAATGAGCAGAACATGACCGAAAAAGTGGTTGAAACAATAAAAATTGCAAATTTTTTTTGCATAGTTATTAACGGCTCATTAAAGGCTAATTAAATGCCCTAATTTAAAATTTTCTGCTCTGTGAATTTTCGCAATAATTACTGTTCTGCTACTAGCTTTATTTTAAATGAGCAGAACATGACCGAAAAAGTGGTTGAAACAATAAAAATTGCAAAATTTTTTTGCATAGTTATTAACGGCTCATTAAAGGCTAATTAAATGCCCTAATTTAAAATTTTCTGCTCTGTGAATTTTTGCAATAATTACTGTTCTGCTACTAGCTTTATCTTAAATGAGCAGAACATGACCGAAAAAGTGGTTAAAATAATAAAAATTGCAATTTTTTTTGCACAGTTATTAACGGCTCATTAAAGGCTGATTAAATGCCCTAATTTAAAATTTTCTGCTCTGTGAATTTTGGCAATAATTACTGTTCTGCTACTAGCTTTATCTTAAATGAGCAGAACATGACCGAAAAAGTGGTTGAAACAATAAAAATTGCAATATTTTTTGCACAGTTATTAACGGCTCATTAAAGGCTGATTAAATGCCCTAATTTAAAATTTTCTGCTCTGTGAATTTTGGCAATAATTACTGTTCTGCTACTAGCTTTATCTTAAATGAGCAGAACATGACCGAAAAAGTGGTTGAAACAATAAAAATTGCAATTTTTTTTGCACAGTTATCAACGGCTCATTAAAGGCTAATTAAATGCCCTAATTTAAAATGTTCTCCTCTGTGAATTTTCGCAATAATTACTGTTCTGCTACTAGCTTTATCTTAAATGAGCAGAACATGACCGAAAAAGTGGTTGAAACAATAAAAATTGCAATATTTTTTGCACAGTTATTAACGGCTCATTAAAGGCTGATTAAATGCCCTAATTTAAAATTTTCTGCTCTGTGAATTTTGGAAATAATTACTGTTCTGCTATTAGCTTTATCTTAAATGAGCAGAACATGACCGAAAAAGTGGTTGAAACAATAAAAATTGCAATTTTTTTTGCACAGTTATTAACGGCTCATTAAAGGCTAATTAAATGCCCTAATTTAAAAATTTCTGCTCTGTGAATTTTCGCAATAATTACTGTTCTGCTACTAGCTTTATTTTAAATGAGCAGAACATGACCGAAAAAGTGGTTGAAACAATAAAAATTGCAAATTTTTTTTGCACAGTTATTAACGGCTCATTAAAGGCTAATTAAATACACTAATTTAAAATTTTCTGCTCTGTGAATTTTCGCAATAATTACTGTTCTGCTACTAGCTTTATCTTAAATGAGCAGAACATGACCGAAAAAGTGGTTGAAACAATAAAAATTGTAAATTAGGGCATTTAATTAGCCTTTAATGAGCCGTTAATAACTATGCAAAGAAAATTGCAATTTTTATTGTTTCAACCACTTTTTCGGTCATGTTCTGCTCACTTAAGTTTAAACGTCTCTTAAGCTAGCAGAACAAAATCAGCAGAATTAAAAATTAATACATGGACAATTAAAGGCTAATTAATTGCCCTAATTTAAAATTTTTTGCTCTGCAAATTTTTGCAATAATGATTGTTCTGCTAGCTTAAACTTAAGTGAGCAGAACATGACCGAAAAAGTGGTTGAAACAATAAAAATTGGATTTTTCTTTGCACAGTAATTAACGGCTCATTAAAGGCTAATTAAATGGCCTAATTTGAAGTTTTTTGCTCTGCGAATTTTCGCAATAATTACTGTTCTGGTACTAGCTTTATCATAAATGAGCAGAAAATGACCGAAAAAGTGGTTGAAACAATAAAAATAAAAATTTCAAATTAGGGCATTTAATTAGCCTTTAATGAGCCGTTAATAATTGTGGAAAAAAATTGCAATTTTTATTGTTTCAACCACTTTTTCGGTCATGTGCTGCTCATTTAAGATAAAGCTTGTAGCAGAGCAGTAATTATTGCGAAAATTCGCAGAGCAGAAAATTTCAAATTATTGCATTTAATTAGCCTTTGATGAGCCGTTAATAACTATGCAAAGAAAATTACAATTTTTATTGTTTCAACCACAATTTCGGTTATGTTCTGCTCACTTAAGTTTAAGCTAGCAGAACAATCATTAATGCGAAAATTCGCAGAGCAAAAAATTTTAAATTAGGGCAATTAATTAGCCATAAATGAGGCTTTAATTGTCCATGTATTGATTTTTAATTCTGCTGACTTTGTTCTGCTAGCTTAAGAGACATTAAGTTTAAGCTAGTACAACAATCATTATTGCGAAAATTCGCAGAGCAAAATATTTTAAATTAGAGAAATTAATTATCCTTTAATGTGCCTTTAATTGTCCATGTATTGATTTTTAATTCTACTGACTCTGTTCTGCTAGCTTAAGAGACGTATAAACTTAAATTTGCTGGAGTATCAAATAATAGTTCGGTAGATTTTGAGTTCGCTCGTCGGCCGTCGAGACCATGTGACTCTCAACAGACAGGATCTTCATTTCAATTTAATGCAATACTTTTATTTGAAAAAATGTACCCCCCCCCCTGACATTTTTTTGTAACGGCGCCCATGACCGCAGGCAAATTAGTATAAAGTCAATAATAATTTTCTGCATGGTTTATATTGTAAGCCCCTTTACCACTTCCAATCAACGTAAAAAAAATTCGCCCAACAAGAGGGGTGCTAAAGGGTTAATTTGATAGGAGTGAAAAGGGCGGCAAAATTGCATTTTGCGATTTTCCGCGAAACTGGACTTCTATCAAAAAATATCCAATGGCAAAGTTGTAGATCTGGAAAAAATGTACAACTTCTATGCAAGTCATTTTTTACCATAACCTCAAAATTAATAAAAAAAATTTTTTCAATTTTTTATTTTTAATTTCCGCAAAAATAATTTAATTTTGATGAAATTTTGTGGAAGTATACCTTTTTAGGCCTAAAAAAATAATTATTTTTGATATTTATCTGAATTTACAATTCAATATTTATAACAATACGGAACAAAAATCAAATTTCAAATAAAACAAAGAAACACAGTTTCTTTTGTATTTCTTTCTGTAGAATTCAGTATTTTAGCATGTTTTTAAATGGGGACTATTATCTTTTTTATTGTATCAAGAAGTTTACGTAAAAACAAAAAAAATGAGCACCTAAATGATTTTTTGTCAACCAACTTTATTTTTGAAAAAAAAAATTTAACCTAAAAACTTCAATATCTTGAAAACTGTTAGATTTTTAAATCTGAAAAAAATTGTGGTTATTTGAGGCCTAAAAAAGTATATTTCCACAAAATTTGTCAAAATTAAATTATTTTTCCGGAAATTAAAAATAAAAACTGCGAAAATTTTGAGATTATGGTAAAAATGACTTACATAGAAGTTGTACATTTTTTTGCCATTGGATATTTTTTGACAAGACGTCAAGCTTCGCGAAAAATCGCAAAATACCATTTTGTACCCCTTTTCACCCCCCTCAAATTAACCCTTTTCGCCCCTCTTATTGGAAGAATTTTTTTACGTTCATTGTAATCGTAAAAACCCCGCAGAAAATTATTTTACGTTTTTGGCATTAAATTACCTATCTCGCCTGCACAATACTGGACAGGATGAAATAATAGTATATTATCTAGTAGTAGTATAATATTATATTTCTTGGTCAATTCCTTGAAATATACCAGTAAAGTGACTTCAGAAAACGAATTAGTACCATTTTTTAGGCACCAGTCTGCAAAGCAGTCATAAACAATTTCGTAATTTTTCTCCGACCTTTCCGGAAGTAATTCCAACGATGCTACTCACTGACTGAATTCATTATAATAACGCTTTAAACATGAATTAAGCTCACACAAGAATCGCAAAATTACTGCAAACGTCAAAAGTCATTTAGTTGTGTCAAAAGAAATTAGTTGCCCTAGTAACAACAATACCAGCACCACGCTCAAATACCTATATAAATTCAATATCTGGTCACCGAGCTTCGCTCTTAATATTCAAATCTACATTTTTAAGCAGCCCAATGAGTATATAATTTAAGTATATTTATAACATGACAAATTATTAATTAATTCGCGAAAATCACGGAGTGGGCGACATCTACTTGAACTACTGATAGGGAGATAAATAAAATTAAAAAAGCTGTCAGTGTTAATCTTCAATTGACTGCAGCTGTTGTTGACGTTTATTAACTGCTTGTCACAGAGGTTAGTTAAATGCATTAAAAGTTGCCTAGTTTCTGGGGATTTCACCCTTTTAGGGCAACATCTACTGACGTTTGATCTTCGCGAATTGTCACGGTGTACAGGCTCCGTTTCCGGGACGGGCAACAGCAGCGTGTAGGGCACACGTCTCGTCAACAGAAGATCGCCAGCTCTCTCTCTCTCTCTCTCTCTCTCTCTCTCTCTCTCTCTCTCTCTCTCTCTCTCTCTCTCTCTCTCTTTTTGTAATAAATAAGGAAAAGTACGATACGTGTGACATTTTGACATTTGTTACATTCTGACAGGTGTCACATTTTGACATTTGTTCATTTTGAGATTTGTTCATTTTGACAGTTGTTACATTCTGACACGTATCACATTTTAACAGTTGTCACGTTTTTACAGGTGTCACATTTTGACAAGTGTCCATTTTAACAGTGTTACTCAACGTTCCTATAAATATTTACCTAAACCCATGATTTCTGAAATTTTCAACTTTGAATTAAATAAAGTCAAACCTTTTTACTACTATACTATACAGAAGAAAGGAGTGCAGTATTTAATTTGCAGAACGTAGTACAGGTTCAAGAGGTAGAAATTTTATTTTTACCACATCCTTCAATGCTTATTTGTTGTTAAAATTTAAATTTTAATACATCTGATCGACCTAATATAGTTTTTGTCTAGATTTAATCTTGTTTCCATGGTTTTTACTGTAATAAACCTTTTTTTTTGACATAAGTCAGACTTTATTTATTCATAGCCGTGTCGTATGTATTTTAATTAATTCAGAATTTTGTATTAATATATATTTCAAAATGGCTTCATTCTAAAAATATTATCAGTCCTGCTAAATCCTTGAAGGCAGAATTATTAGTAATAGCAAGACAACATAAAAACAAATTCAAAAAATATATTATAGATGAGATGGCTAGAGAAAAAGGAATTAAAATTCCATTGAACTGATCTGGTCACAATTATTAAAAGGTTATGTTTCTCAAAACAATAAAACATTTAAATTTCCTGATGTGCGAAATTTGTTTTTGAAGGCAGTTTCAGATGTAAATAGAGAACATTGGGGAAAATGCATTGGTCATGTTAAAAATGTAGAAAATTCATTTAGGAAAGTGGATATATCAATGGATAATTTAATAGAACCGATAATAATAAACATCAGAAAAGACAATTATAGTGATACCAGTAGTTTTAGTGAAGACAGTGACTTTTAAAGATAGTTCTTGAACTAACTTTATTTTTAATCTTTGAGTTTAGGTAAGTACTGAAGCGTTACTTTTAATGCCAAGAGATTAAAAACAGTTTAATCCCAACATATTTAATTCGTTCAATGTTAAAGTGTCAGATGCATAAGGTTTATTTTTATTTTTTGTAAATAATATAACTTCAAAATTTAATCTACGAAGTGGGTATATATATTTTATATGCTGTGACCTTATTTATATTATAGAAACTTATTTTGCAAAGTACGCCTATGGAATGTGACGTTATATCCCCACTTTTATTGGACTCATCTCTCCTTTATATTATATACAGGGTGTCCCATTAAGAATTGGACATAGAACAACCGCAGATTCTCCAATTCAAAATAAAACGATTAAGCGAAATATGCTTAGATAAAATGTTACTCGTTTCCGAAATACGGGGGTTGAAAACTGAAAAATTATTAATGGCCATAATTTTTTTAATACACCGTATAATTTTACTCAAATCAACACACTTGTTAAATATCATAAAATGCACCTAACAGTAAAAAAAACAGTTCAGTACGTTCTACCAGTAGCGTACGGCAGGAGTAAGTAATGCTTGTACCCCTTCTAAAGTCAATAATATACACTTGTTAGTTTGTTGTAAAGTCATTGTTATTCGAGATATTCGCAGTTAAAGATAGATAGACATGTACTTTTTATTTATTTATTTATTTAAATTTACGTCATAACTTACGGTGTTTGCCAGCCCATTTCATATTAGATGTTCGGAATTACCTAAATTTACGTTTTCCACATCGTTGGATTGGACGTGGAAGCGAATTTGCTTGGCCACCACGCAGTCCTGAATTTAATCCTTTAGATTATTTAGATTTATTATTGGGGCTACATCAAAAGTCTTGCTTATGGTGAAGCAATAAATATCCGTCAGGAACTTTGGAACAAAATTCAGAATGTTACAATTCGACAAAATCAAGCAAATCAGTTGTTTAAAGTGAGACAGTCTTTAGTTAAACGTCTAAGGAAGTGTATACAAGTTAATGGTGGACACATTGAAAATTTGTTGAAGTAAAAATTTCATTACATTAGTTTTTACTTTGTTTGGTTTTAAGACAAAATTGTAAAAATGAATATTATTAATAATAATACAAATAAAAAGTACATGTCTATCTATCTTTAACTGCGGATATCTCGAAAAACAATGACTTTACAACAAAGTAACAAGTGTACATTATTGACTTAGAAAATATCAAAAAAATTAAAATTATAGTCAAAATTAAAATTTAGACAGCGGCGTAACATTTAGAAGGGGTACAAGCATTACTTAGTCCTGCCGTACGCTACTGGTAGAACGTACTGAACTGTTTTTTTACTGTTAGGTGCATTTTATCATATTTAACAAGTGTGCCGATTTGAGTAAAATTATACGGTGTATTAAAAAAATTATGGCCATTAATAATTTCAGTTTTCAACTTCAACACCCCGTATTTCGGAAACGAGTAACATTTTATCTAAGCATATTTCGTTTAATCGTTTTATTTTGAATTGGAGAATCTGCGGTTGTTCTATGTCCCATTCTTAATGGGACACCCTGTATATTACTATAGAAACAAGTTATTATATCTGCCGTTGCTAGGAAATAAAACTAAAAGCTTAACTTTTCTTGTAAATATCTCGGAAGATCGAATTTTCACAGACATGAGACCTACATTTTTTGCCGATTTAGATAGGAATTAGTCTACCCTGAAAGTTTCATTGAATTCTGACGAGTGGATTTCGAGATCCTCTGGACACACACACATACATACATACATACATACAAACCTTGCTCGTTTAACAGTATTTGATATTTCACCGATTTGGAACTTGACAATCATATTACACTGGTGTGTAATATGAGACACATTTTGTACTTGTACTATTTATTTACCTTGTATACATGATATTTATCCATTAAAGCATCGAAGCAAGAAAAAACTGTGTTCATAGTAGAAACTACTACCATAGTTTCTTTGACTGTTTTTGATGTCAATCCAACTAGTTCACAAAACAGGATGCTGACTGATTCAAAAGCCTAAAAAATAAAATTAAACTACCTTGTATAAAAAATATTTGATGAATTTTAGTTTTCGCAATCAATTTCTTAGAGGCATACTTTATAGTCTATACAGAAGTTATAAATATTTTTAATATAATACCTCACAAGTACTGAGAGATGATTTTGTAGATCTCAACCTATCGGCCACGGTTTTGGGCATCATCGAATATAACAGTTCATCACCTCTCCGTTTCCATGATTCTAATAGCTGGTAATTTTTATCCAGTTCATCAGATCTTTGTTCCGCTTTGTCAAACATTACTTCAAGTCTGCAATAGTAAATATTAAGTCGAGGTACTCTATTGGTGATCCGTTCTGTTAATCACTTACTTTGAATTGTGTTGCCATCCTGCTAATACGAGTTCCTTGCTCAAGCCATGAGGATTTAAATCGTTTAAATACAGTGCTTGTTCTGTTAAATCGTCCAGATCGTTTATCCTAAAAAATAAAACAAAAATTCCTTTTTTTTTTTCAAAATACTAGGAGGACTTTAAAGTAAATATTGCATCTGGTTTTCAATTGAGAACAACATCAAGTCGAGTAAAGGAGGGTATCGTTTTTTGGGTTTTTTGCGACCCCGTACTAAATTTTTCTCACTAAAAGATATTAAAAAAAAAATGTATTTCCCAAAATTTTTTTCTTTAAAACGTCCCGGAACATACTTTTTTTTAATTTTGAAATCTCTTTTTCGACAAAATGACAAGGAAGATTTGGCAACATGGCGGCCGGCTGTCATTTGACATAACCTTGTTTTTGTGTGTTTTGTGAGTTCGGGTTGAGTCTTGATAGGAGGCATGTGTTTATCAAATGATTTTCACAATTTGTACATGTGCAACAGAGAAATGTAAACTTATTAACAAAAAAATAAACACTATTCGTCCTAAATCTAGTGTTCAAATTAACGTTAAATAAAAGCTTCAGCAGGTCCTGCCAGTATTGAGATACAAATGTATCAGTATTTTATATAGTTCTACAGTTATTTTTAATTAAGTACTTAGATACTTAACACTGTCTTGAGGTGAGTAATGAATACATCTTTTTTTTAATTTGTCATTTGTTAGCAAGCTTGCAAGTTATAATTTATATAGTGAAAACAACTAAAGAAATCATGAAAACATTTTCATTAACTTAATAACTACTAGTGACTCTTTTTATCTTTCTTTTTTAGGAAGTTATACACGATGATATTAAAAAAGTCGTTCTCAGATGAGCAATAACGAAAGTTTTTTGTTAATCAAAATAATAAGTTACTTTGCTACTGTAAAACATGAGAGCTGAGTACTCCAAGATTTATTATTCCTAGACAAATGGCCCCAAATCATTTCAATTTTCGTACTAAGCCGTCATATCTGAGTAAAATCCAATAGCAAATAGCAAATGATGAACATTTACCAAATATTAACAAGAACGTAAGTAATTTAGATTGTAGTATTGTCTTTTGCTCTTTCCGGAAAACAATATAATATATAATTCTCACTTTCACCTATAGTTATTTTTTAATACACAATTATTTTAGATCTTTTTGGAATTGATTCAATTGGCAGATGAAAAATAATAGGAGTAGCAATTTATTAAGTTAGTGGCATCGTTTCATACCAAGGGCAGAAATAAATGCATTTTTAAAGGAACTTAAGAAATCAAGAATTATTGTAAGTACCAATTGTTTATGTC
Organism: Crepidodera aurea; assembly: GCA_949320105.2. NCBI lineage: Eukaryota > Metazoa > Arthropoda > Insecta > Coleoptera > Chrysomelidae > Crepidodera > Crepidodera aurea. Next base: position 98,459,554 of record OX439473.1, read on the forward strand.
TTTTCTAACAAAACACCAAATCATTTATTAATTATTTTTTATTCATAAATATAAATAAATAAATGTGTAAAGTGACCTTTTTTTGACAATAAATTAAATATTGTCGATATAAATAGGCAACGCATTATAAGAATATAATAGGTTGCCTATTTATTTATTTTCGTTTTATAAAAAAATAGAAGCCATAATTTAAAATTGTATTCCTATAAACGTGTAATTTATACATTTTCATTCATGCATCTTTTAATTTCAGACTGATAGCTTGTACCGTTTTCAAACAAAATTGGGATTTCAAAAGCCTTGCATAATCGGCGATATACTTATAAAAACCTAGGATAGTAGACAAATTATAAATAAATAAATAAAACATTTTTTTAGTTTTTATACATTATTAATTTTGTTTTTGGCATTTTAATACTTTCATTATCTTTTAAATTGGGCTCTAAGAATATTTTGACTTTGTAAAATGTGTTGCCTATGTTTTACACGAATTAAGGGCGAGCTGGAAAACATATAAGTCGTAGTTCTGTCACAATATAACGCTTTGATGGATATGTACTTTGGTTCTGTGATAGTTGCGTTGTTGCCATATTTAATATTTAGTTTAACAACTTAGATTTTAATAATAAATGTCAAACTTTTCCAGTTCTTAGATTTTTCAGTTAAAAATTATTAAATATTCGGGCCTTTTCAGTCGGATTGAATAGTTTTAAAAATAATAGTGATTTATTTTACGTATTTTTTTTTTAATTTCAAAGAGATTTCTTGCATTAAATATGCTTTATTTATTAATAATTTTAGTAGTCCGTATACGCGCTAAATATCAGGTAATTTAGAATTTCACGCATTTTAAGCTTATAGTTTCAATATAAAAACAAATGTTCGTTTTCATTTCTTAGATTTTCAAGTTTTTGAAACATAAAAATTTTTTTCATGAGAAACCCAAAACACCCATTTAAAACGATACCCTCCTTTTGGCATTTTATTAATGTCTAGTTCCGTCTGATAATAAAATACGCCATGGGTATTTAGTAAAGAATAGTCCAAGCAATTAGTATTTTAGTCACGGATTTCAGTGACGAACATAACATAAAAAATCTAATGTTGAAAAAAACGGTTTTTTGTAAATAAAAAAGAAACTTCTCGTAGTAGTAAATGAGGAAGTTATATCGAAAAAAACCGTCAAAAATCTTTATTTTTTTGGTTTTGCTATAATTTGTTCAATTTTTCATATAATATCCCAACAAACAATCATGTGCCGGGAAACTGCTGGCCTTGTGGTGTAAGCGAGGGGAAACTGACTTTTGATACAAAACTGTTGCTGGCCCATAAGTTACACATTCATGATGGGCCAACATACGCACATTAACGGTGGCCCACTACGGACAAACCGGCAGTTGCCCACACTATTTTACCATCCTACGAACAGTGTTGTCGGATTCGTCATATCAAAATACTACTACGAACTAGTGAAAATATCCGCACACCACTAGATGATAATTTTGTTAATATCTTGGCTGACAGATGACGTCACAATCACAAAAGTATATGTCTTACGAACTACAGGTTATTCATCATTCTTGTTCTTGACTTACGGTGCTTAAAAGCCAAAGTCAAATTCCCCGATTTTACCCGCATTTCTTGTAAAATTCTCGTAATCGGCAACACTGCCTACGAACGAAATCATGAGGAATAATAAGAAGAAGAAGTAAGGTTATGTTACTGAAATTAAATTCGCGCTTGTGCATGTAGAAAGTGAATCTCTACTAAATAATGTATTATGGCCATTATAAATAAAAAGGACATATCCTTAGGAGATTCTGATATCTGCAAAATACAAGACAAGTAAGTTTAGTTCATGTTTTACTTTTTATTTGGAAATGTATACAGTTACCAATATTTAATTTACAATATTTTTTAGATGATTATCGGAAAACAGTATCTGAGTTGAAAAAACTAGAAGTTCAATCAAACCTCTCATGTGCCACATTTAATGAAGAGGGCAGAGGAAAGAGATCTAGTCAGTGGTCTAGAAAATTAAATTCAGATGACGAAAGAGATCTAGTCAGTAATAATGTTCAATGACCAAGAGTACCACCTTTACCGAAGAATATCCCAAAAGCAGCTCTCTCTCTCTCTTTCTTTCTCTCTCTCTCTCTCTCTCTCTCTCTCTCTCTCTCTCTCTCTCTCTCTCTATGCATGCATCTATAAATTACGTTTTAAAGAAATTTTTGGTCATCTTCAAAGGATAATTAAAAAACTACGAGAGAATGCAACTATCGACGTAAGCTGGAATTTCCAGTATTAATCTGAATCCAAGCAAGAGTTAACTTTGCAAAGACGAGTTCAAAACATATGGCTACATTTTTTTCTGGATTATTAGAGTACGGTTTTAATTAACTTGTTACCTAAATATTAGGCTGATTTACTCAAGCAAACCCGTCAAGCAGTTATTGGAAAATCTTGTAAAAGGAATTTTGTTGCTTCTAGACAACAAGTCGTTTCACATTTTCTCAGAACTCGACCATGCACCTTACAGTCTTGACTTATCCCGTAGTAGTGGAGTCGATCTGACGGAAAAAAACCCGATAAAGGAAGCCGCTCCTTTCGAAATTTTTTTTTGGTGATTTCATAGATTCGAAGTCCCCCTTGCACGTGATCACTATATGAAAGCTAAGGGAGGTGTGGAGGGGGAGTAAATTAACATGTAAAGATATGGAAAATCGGTTTTTCGCACGTAGCTCGCTGAGTTTTATTCGGATCGAAACGACTACTATGTATAAAATAAAGTACTCGCGAAAACGCTTAAACTGAATTTTAACCCGTCCAAATCGGTCTAGGGGTTCTTAAGATTTGAAAATATATGGATTTTCGCCGTGGCGAGAACACACTTAGAGCCGTGTTCGTGTTTTTCGAATGGAAGAAAATGACTTGATTTTTTTTCCTCCGATAGTAATGACCCAAGGATTGTGTCCAAATTTCAACCCGCTACTTAAACTTGATGGGAGATGGATGGCAAACACTGATTAATTTTTGACTCGAGGTAACTTTTTTAATTTCGGATTTCGCATATTTTAATTTTTCGCAACGAAAGAGTAAAATGAGAAAAAATTTTTTATTCGCCATCGATTGGGGAATTTTTTTCTCTTTGATTTGAGCCCTACAGGGACTCGATCCGTTAATCAGGAAGGGAGGGAGGGAGGGGGATAAACGCATTTAGCACTGTAGAAGGGCAACGGATAGGGTTCGTGATATATTTATAAAAGCGAGTGCGCTCGCTGAGCCGCTGTAAAATTAGATGCCGGGATAGGAGCTAAGCGCTCCCTTTTATCTCTCATCTCTCTCACATTATCTATCTGCTCTCTCACTATTCCGGCATCTAATTTCACGGCGGCTGAGCGAGCGCACTCGTTTTTATAAATATATCACGCACTCCCGCAGTCCTTAATGTAGATAGAGCATTGGGGTAAAAAAATTTAGAAAGAGAACTGATTGCCCTTGAAAATGAGCCTAACACAAAGTCACTAACCCTATCCGTTGCCCTTCTACAGGGCTAAACGCGTTTATCCCCCTCCCTCCCTTCCTGATTATGGGATCGAGTCCCTGTAGGGCTCAAATCAAAGAGAAAAAAATTCCGCAATCGATGGCGCATAAAGAATTTTCCCCACTCTACTCTTTCATTGCGAAAATCGAAAAATAAAATTTGTAAATTCCAAAATTCGGTCGCCATTTGTCCGTTTTCGCGAAAACCATCATCTCCTTAATACATCCTGTAGCAGTGTCCTTATGAAAGAGTTTTCCATTTTGCTGACCCGGATTGGTCAAGAATTTAAAAAGTTACCTCGAGTCAAAAATGAATCAGTGTTTGCCCTCCATATCCCTTCCAAATTAAACTAGCGGGTTGAAATTTGGACACAATGCTTGGGTCATGACTGTCTATCGGAGGAAAATTAAGTTTCTAGTCATTTTCTTCCATGAGAAAAACGCGAACACGGCTCTAGGTGTATTCTCGCCGCTGCTAAAATCCATATATTTTCAAATCGCAATATCTTAAGAACCCCTAGACCGATTTGGACGGGTTAAAATTCAGTTTAAGCGTTTTCGCGAGTAATTTATTTTATATAGAAGTCGTTTCGATCCAAATAAAACTTCCATATCTTTACATGTTAATTTACCCCTCCTCCACACATCCTTTAGCTTTCATATATTGATCACGTGAAAGAGGGACCTCGAATCTATATAATCACAAAAATTTTTTTTCGAAAAGAGCGACTTCGTTTTCAAAACCAGATCTACTCCACTATAGCGACTACTTTCTATTCTTAAATTAAAAAAGACTTACGAGGACGACAAAGGAATGAAAGTGACAACTTCACTTCATTATGACTGGGACTGAAGTGCCACTTTTGTCTTCCAGGATTAAATATTGACGACAATTCCACTCATACGTAAAAAATGTCATATGAAACTTCAAAAATCGTAGTTTGCTATGGGATATTTAGCCTATGAGAGGTCTCGTTATTTTTTTACAGATCTCGTTAAATTGCCAATGAAAGTAAATACTCAAACTTATAAAATATAATCTTAGCTCTTGTGGCATTACCAGCGAAAATCCCGGAAGGATTAAATTACAAACAATTGGATTTAATGGATATTTCTTCTATTCAAGAAAGCTAATAATTTCGGAAGTTTGCTGACATCGAAATTTCCTCTAATATTAATAACCGATGTTTGACATCGGCACTCAGAGAGTTGAGGTATAAACGACTTTTGATTTTTATCTAAGTAAATTAACAAGACATTTACAGTTGGTGGCCACCTTCATAGTGAGGAACCAAGGAGACAGAGAACTAGATACTTTTCTTCAACTCCTCAACAATGTGAGACCATCCATAAAATTCACGATTGAGAAGGAATCGCAAAACGAACTGCTTTTCCTTTACGTGAATGTGAAGAGGACTGAAGACAAATGGCAAGCTTCTGTCTACAGAAAACCAACCCACACAAGGATAGTATCTTAACTACGAATCTAACCACCACTAAGAGAGGAATAGTGAAGAAGCGTATAGATCGTGCTTTCAACCTCTGCAACACCAAGGAAAGCCTCGACTAGATTACATCAGAAAAGATCTCCAAAAAATGGCTACTCGAAGAAGCTAAAATCAACAACAATAAATCAACCACAGAGAAGAAAAACCACTACAACCAATATTGTGCCTCTCTTACATAAAAGGTCTGTCAGAAAAGATAAAGTAAATTGGCTCTCAAAACCTCCTCAAAACATGCTTCAAGTCCGGAAACACAATCCGCAGCCACCTTATAAAAACCTAAACACTAACAGTGACTCCAAGAACTGCGTTTATCGGATACCCTACAAATATGGACAATCATACATTGGAGAAACCAAGAGACCGCTGGAAACCAGGATTGGTGAACATAAGAAGAACACCTAACGAGGGGAAGCAGCAAGTTAGGAATAGCAGATCACGTCTGAACCCACCAACATAACATCAAATGGTCTGAAGCTGAGATCATCCACAAGGATGTAATGAACCTATTTTTCACAAACTAAATAATTTGAATAATTTAGGGATTCAATGAAAATTTATTTGAAATTAAATAAAACGTTCGATTTTATTTGGATCACCCTATATTGTTAAATATTTCACGAGCTAACGCCGTTTCAAGAGAGTATTGCGCGCGCCGCAAATCCGGTCGCTTTGGAAGGGATTTTTTGGATAGTAGGAATTCTTCAGAGCTTAGGTGAGAAAGAATTTTAAAATAAGAATTCATTCACTTACCGAAATCCGAAATTTCAAGTAGTGTAACGAAGTTACTAATTTCCTATTTTATTTGTAACAAAAATTACTATTTTTAATTTATTTATAACCTATTTAATATTTCCCAATACACCGTTAACATCATTCTTAGTCCATCCCGGCGATAAGTATTTAGATGCGCGAGCTCCGATCGTGAACGCGTCCGTTTCGCGCAAGTTGAAATATATTCATTTGAGACGCTTCGGACACGTACCCACTTCATCGACGATCGTTGAACAGTAAGTCACGCGTACTACAACGGCAGAACCGATAAGAAAATATTGTATTAAGTATTATTAGTAGGCTGGTTAAAATATTCTAAGTCCGTATATTTAAATTCGCGAAATTTGTCCAAATCCGTAGAAACGCGCATGACTTAGATTGGGAGAGGGAAATGAATAGTCGGGTAGGATATTATAGTAGATAGGAATTTTAATTTCGATTCGACCGTCAGTGAGACTACCACGACCGACCAGTGCTCCGAAATTGGTAAGATATTTTTGAATAGTAGGGAACCGAGTTGATAGGAAAATTTACTAAGTCCGTAATTATATTCCTGCGCATGAACCGAATTAGGAGTGGGAGAATCGGTAAGATATTTAAGAGAATAACGCGAATAGAAAGTTGAGTTGTCCGCCAGCCGTCAGCCGAGCTAACACGCCATACCCCCAGCCAACGAGACCGGTAAGACTCTCTACATAGTAAAGGTAAATTTATATTAAATTTTGCGATTATTTTTCCAAGTCTTATTCCTCTTTGTTTGTCTTGGTAGTTCGTATTGAATAACATGCAGTAATCGTACAGAGAATCTCGTGGGTCCCTGTGTGTTGTTTGATTGAATTGCTATAGATTCCGTTTAATTCCCCTTTTGTCATCTAGAATAGAGTCTTACTAGACCATATTGAATAACGTGCAGTAATCGGACGGAGCATCTCGTGGGTCCCCCGAGATTAAAAGTCCAGCCGAGGTACAACTTTAATTTTCCGTAATTTTCGTATTCGATTATAGCCGTATTTGCCGTGTTATTAGAATCGTCGTATTTTGTTCCGAAAGCGCGTTTAATTTTGTAACGTTTTAAGACAGCGAAACGAACTATTTATTTACGTTTGGTTTTTCTGATTTTTTTTTATCCGGTTTATCAATTAGTAATTTGAGAACAGTTTATTCATTTTTGGGGATTCGTAATTGTTTTATTTTATAAGGAGAGTTATTTAGACTTTTCATTCCGATTTCGTTTTAATTTTGTTGATTATTTTTATTTCCGAAAGATTAATTGACCGTGATTCATTTAATTTTGATTTCTTTACGTGGACGAATTTTAGGAGAACCATTTAGAATTTTCATTCCGATTTTATTTTTATTTTGGTTAATTTGTTTTTCCGAAAAATTAATTGAACGGGATTCATTTAATTTGTATTTCTTTTCGTGGCCGAATTTTAGGAGAGTTATTTAAGTTCTCAGTTTAGAATTTTATTTCCGATTTAATTTTTAATTTTGTTAATTATCTTTTACGAAAAATTAACCGAAAGTGATTAATTTATTTATGGTTTTCTTGAGTTAGTTTGCTTTTGATTAAATCTCAATTTAGCTTTTATTTCTTTTCACGTCCGCAATTAAATCCTGGTTAAAGTACTAATCATTTAGATCACCGTTTAATAGTTTGCGCCGCTGTTGGGATCAGGTCTTGGCCTTGTTGGTTGCTTCGGCTGAACCCTTGTCCAATATCTCCCTGATTGCAAAGTTAGGATACCGTTTAATAGTTTGCGCCGCTTTTGGGATCAGATCTTGGCCTTGTTGGTTGCTTCGGCCGAACCCTTGTCCAATATCTCCCCAATTGCAAAGTTAGGACACCGTTTAATAGTTTGCGCCGCTTTCGGGATCAGATCTTGGCCTTGTTGGTTGCTTCGGCTGAACCCTTGTCCAATATCTCCTCGATTGCAAAGTTAGGATACCGTTTAATAGTTTGCGCCGCTTTTGGGATCAGATCTTGGCCTTGTTGGTTGCTTCGGCCGAACCCTTGTCCAATATCTCCCCAATTGCAAAGTTAGGACACCGTTTACTAGTTGCGCCGCTTTTGGGATCAGATCTTGGCCTCCGTACTAAACCGTCATCTTGTAAGGCAATATTTTTCTTAGTGGCAAGAAAAAGCCTTACAAGGAGGAGCACTGGTTCAAGAGAAAATTCAAGGAAGCAGCCTACATACTGAATAATGACGTGTTCAGTCACCGAGTGTAGAGACCCGCTACGTATGGAAACCGCGATAGGACGAATGAACCAATTACGACTCACCGGACCAGAAAGTTCCGCTTCAGCAAATCCCGTCAGAACACACCTATAAATACCCACGCATCCTCGTTTTTCGTTCAACAACCATACACTCCCTGCTCATCTAGCAGACCTGGACGTAATAGTAATTGATCTTCCAATGGACAATCCATTAACAATTATCTCCTACTACAACCACCCAGGCCAAATAATCTCCTCCTTATTGATAGAATACCTATCATCATTTCCTAGAGCCATTTTGCTTGGAGCCCTGAACTCCAGACATATCATGTTTGGAGATCATGCCTCCAATCCAAATGGCCACAGACTAGCCAATCTGCTCATCGACTTCCCCGTCTTCAGAGCCTCCAACACTTGTCCGACATATTTGTCCCACAATGGATCTTCTATCAATGATCACATCCTACTCACAGACCCCTGTACGGGACTGGTTGATGATAGTTGCTTCATTGGAGAGACAATTCACTTCTGATCACCTCCCTTTGATGTTATATACATCTCTCTTCACCCCCATCCCACCACCAGCCACAATCCACACCTTTCGCAACCTCAAAAAAGCAGATTGACCTTTATTTCAGAGATCCATCTCTGCCAACCTTCCAGAGCAACGCCCGCTCAACACCCCCCTGGGCATCGACACACTCGTGACCGAGGTCCAAACAGCCATCACCCACGCCGTCGAAACATCCGCCCCCCTCACTTCCATCAACACAGCCCAAAAAGCCCTCCCCCCATCAATCTTGAACCTTATCCGCCAAAAGCGCAGATTGTATAGACTTTATGTCCGTACCCACGACCCTGTCACCAAAACTGAATGGAACCGTTTCAATGCCCTGATCAGGCTCCGAATTAATCAACACAAACAACAACAATGGATCAATACCACCTCTAATTTGGACTTCAGAGACGGTTTCAAGTATTGGGACAAATTCCGAATTCTCACGGGTCAAAAATCCAAAACCCACTCACACCTCGAAATCGACGGCGTAACCCACACCTCCCCTGAAGAGAAAGCCCAAGCCCACAAAACCTACCTAGAAGCCATATTCAGAACCCCCAACAACCCCTACTTTGACGAAAACTTCCGCAACCAGACCGAACACTTTGTCCATCAGACACTTGCCAATCCAGCACCCCCCTTGGATGCCGAAACCCCCCTCACAACCCCCTTCACCCCCCATGACATCCAAGCCGCCTGTCAATCTGGCAAAAATACGGCCCCAGGGCCCGACTCCATCAACAGAAGAACGCTAAAACATCTACCTGAATCCATGTTTCCGATCTTAACCCTTCTCCTTAACGCCTGCCTCTCCCAATCCTACTTTCCCCTTGCCTGGAAATCCGCCAACACCATCCTAATTCCAAAACCAGGCAAGGACCCCAAATCCCTACACTCCTACCGTCCCATCTCTCTCATATCGGTCCTTGGAAAACTCCTTGAACTTCGGCTCAAGGAGAGAATATGGACCTATTGTGAAGAGAGAAACATCATCCCTCAATCCCAACATGGATTCAGAAACCACCACTCCACTCAGGACGCAATCTCCTCACTCCACACAATTCCCGTCACGGCAGTTAACTCTAATCAAATCTCCTCAGCCGTTCTTCTGGATGTTCAAAAAGCCTTTGACCAAGTCTGGCATGCCGGATTAGTCAAAAAGCTCATGAACATAGGTCTCCCACTTAACATCACCAAACTTATTCACTCTTATCTCTCGGACCGTACCATCAAAGTCAAAGTAGGCAACGCCCAGTCCGAACCTTTCACTCCCCTCGCTGGAGTGCCCCAGGGCTCCGTCCTGGCCCCCCTCCTCTATCTCATCTACACCTGCGACCTCCCGCCCCCAAACCACCCATCATCAACCCGCCTTCTATACGCCGACGACACTGCTCTGATTTCGGTAGCCCAAAACTCTAACCAACTTAGCATCAGAACCCAAAACCTACTGAATCAGTTCACCAGCTGAAGCAATAGGTGGAGGACCCTCCACCTATTGCCTATTGCCATTGAATCCTCAAAAAACACAATTCATCATCTTTAAACATCCGAATTCAAAAAGACCCACCCAGCTCCCCCAAGACGTCATTGTAAACCTCCAGGGAGTCAGGCTCGCTCAACAAAGGGAAGTAGATTATCTAGGTGTTCGATTCTCTCAAACACTTAAATGGTCTCCTGACCTTGACAACACGCTTAACAGAATGCGTAAACGAGCCCGCCTCCTTGGCGCTTTGTGTGGCCGGTTTGGACGGTGCAACACCAAAACCCTCATACACACCTACAACTACTACATCCGCCCCGTTGCCGAATACAGAGCAGTCCCATATGGCGTACTACCCCCCCATCTAGCCCGAAAAATTTCCTCACTCGAGAGACGTATCCTACGACGATGTCAATATCTCCCCTATCTGTTTCCTTCTAGAGAAGTCTACAACAACGTCTCCAGCGCCCCAATTCTCTCTCGTTTCCAACTCCTACGGAAAAAATACGTCTCTCGTACCCTGAATGGCTCAAACACCCACGCCCAAAACACCCCTTGGCGACCTCGTCGTCTCCCCCTCTTCAGGAAACCCAAAGCTAAACTCCCACAGCCCAACCTCAGACTTCTGGCTGACGCCGAAGACCTCCCCCTCCCCTCCGAACACCAGGATCTAATGGACTCCGCCCCCCTCACCATAAGGCAAACCCCCTACAAACCCCAACCCCCAACATACAATACCATAACAATATAGAACATAATAAATAGAACATAAGAACCACCTGTACAGAATCGTGATTTAGGTTTTCGTGGTTTTCCTAAATCATATTTCCCCCCTTAGATTGGGCACCGTTTTCCCCAAACATAAGGGTGGAAATAGCAAAATTGGCGATTCTTAGATAAAAAACTGGGAAACAGCTCCTGCCCACACAGGCCCCAACCAACACACACAAAACATAACACACCAACGCGCACAGAAACCTTAGGAAAAATTAGCTAGCTAGGTTACAAATATTGTAATCAGGGCCTCAGCCTGAAAAGGTGAAAAGGAGGAAAACTCCTATAGCAGGGAATTAGGAAAATGAAATGTCCTAGAAAATGTAATATATACCAAATGAAATAAATAATAAACTAAAAAAAAAAAAAAAAAAAAAAAAAAAAATAGAAAGTGGAGTTGTCCGCCAGCCGTCAGCCGAGCTAACACGCCATACCCCCAGCCAACGAGACCGGTAAGACTCTCTACATAGTAAAGGTAAATTTATATTAAATTTTGCGATTATTTTTCCAAGTCTTATTCCTCTTTGTTTGTCTTGGTAGTTCGTATTGAATAACATGCAGTAATCGTACAGAGCATCTCGTGGCTCCCTGTGTGTTGTTTGATTGAATTGCTATAGATTTCGTTTAATTCCGCTTTTGTCATCTATAATAGAGTCTTACTAGACCATATTGAATAACGTGCAGTAATCGGACGGAGTATCTCGTGGGTCCCTGTGCGTTATTTGATTGGATAGTTTAGAGTTCTGGATTACCGTCTAATAGTTTTATTGGATATCGTGCAGTAATCGTACAGAGCATCTCGTGGGTTACTGTGCGCTATTTGATTGGACTATCGACGATCCTGTATATAATAAAGAATTAGGGACACTACTATAAATCCCTATTGGATAACGTACAGCAATCGGACGGAGCATCTCGTGGGTTCCTGTGTGTTGTTTGATTGAATTGCCATAGATTCCGTTTAATTTCGTTTAATTCCCCTGTTGTCATCTAGAATAGAGTCTTACTAGACCATATTAAATAACGTGCAGTAATCGGACGGAGCATCTCGTGGGTCCCTGTGCGTTATTTGATTGGATAGTTTAGAGTTCTGGATTACCGTCTAATAGTTTTATTGGATATCGTGCAGTAATCGTACAGAGCATCTCGTGGGTTACTGTGCGCTATTTGATTGGACTATCGATGATCCTGTATATAATAAAGAATTAGGGCCACTACTATAAATCCCTATTGGATAACGTACAGCAATCGGACGGAGCATCTCGTGGGTTCCTGTGCGTTGTTTGATTGGATTTACAAGAATCTTCGTCGAATAACGTGAGGTGGTCGTACTGAGCATCTCGTGGGTCTCCGCGCGTTATCCGACTAGATTACCGCAAGTTTCCGTTATACCTGCTCATCCCGTTTTTGCACGTACAAAAGGCTTTTTATCATTGCACTCATATCACCGTTGACATTTCATAAAAACACCCCGCGCGTACCGTCCGCTTCCATACCGCACCACATGTAAAGTTCCGCACGTTAAATATCCATAGTACAACTCGTTACATACCCCTTTTCCGTAAGAAGCAATTGTATATATGTTTAGGGTGGCTTGGGTTTTTGCTTAATAAATAATACTTTTAATATAATGCTTGGTTTTATTTTTATTAATTGGTTTTAGTAGTTTTAACATTTCCCGCAGCAATCCTACAGGTATTCGAGCCCAGTTGGGTAATTAAAGCCTACTCTGCTGGCCGACAGATACATTGGTCAATTCCATAAAGACCCCTGGAGTATTTATTTCTCCACTGAAGCTGCCCGAGTACAGTGTCCTTCAGCACTTAAAATCTGAAGGTGGCGCCCGAGGCAACCCGAAGCCTGCACGAAGCGACCAATAGAGTATAGTGAGGCGAAAGTAACGTCATAGTAGAATAAAATATAAGTAGCCGTGTTTCCGAGATTAAAAGTCCAGCCGAGGTACAACTTTAATTTTCCGTAATTTTCGTATTCGATTATAGCCGTATTTGCCGTGTTATTAGAATCGTCGTATTTTGTTCCGAAAGCGCGTTTAATTTTGTAACGTTTTAAGACAGCGAAACGAACTATTTATTTACGTTTGGTTTTTCTGATTTTTTTTTTATCCGGTTTATCAATTAGTAATTTGAGAACAGTTTATTCATTTTTGGGGATTCGTAATTGTTTTATTTTATAAGGAGAGTTATTTAGACTTTTCATTCCGATTTCGTTTTAATTTTGTTGATTATTTTTATTTCCGAAAAATTAATTGAACGGGATTCATTTAATTTGTATTTCTTTTCGTGGCCGAATTTTAGGAGAGTTATTTAAGTTCTCAGTTTAGAATTTTATTTCCGATTTAATTTTTAATGTTGTTAATTATCTTTTCCGAAAAATTAACCAAAAGTGATTCATTTATTTATGGTTTTCTTGAGTTAGTTTTGCTTTTGATTAAATCTCAATTTAGCTTTTATTTCTTTTCACGTCCGCAATTAAATCCTGGTTACAGTACTAATCATTTAGATCACCGTTTAATAGTTTGCGCCGCTTTTGGGATCAGATCTTGGCCTTGTTGGTTGCTTCGGCTGAACTCTTGTCCAATATCTTCCTGATTGCAAAGTTAGGTTACCGTTTAATAGTTTGCGCCGCTTTTGGGATCAGATCTTGGCCTTGTTGGTTGCTTCGGCCGAACCCTTGTCCAATATCACCCAATTGCAAAGTTAGGACACCGTTTAATAGTTTGCGCCGCTTTCGGGATCAGATCTTGGCCTTGTTGGTTGCTTCGGCTGAACCCTTGTCCAATATCTCCCCGATTGCAAATTTAGGATACCGTTTACTAGTTGCGCCGCTTTTGGGATCAGATCTTGGCCTCCGTACTAAAGCGTCATCTTGTAAGGCAATATTTTTCTTAGTGGCAAGAAAAAGCCTTACAAGGAGGAGCACTGGTTCAAGAGAAAATTCAAGGAAGCAGCCTACATACTGAATAATGACGTGTTCAGTCACCGAGTGTAGAGACCCGCTACGTATGGAAACCGCGATAGGACGAATGAACCAATTACGACTCACCGAACCAGAAAGTTCCGCTTCAGCAAATCCCGCCAGAACACACCTATAAATACCCACGCATCCTCGTTTTTCGTCAGTTATCACCTGAAGACGATTGTAGATACACAAAATCGAACCGTCGGCGTCGTGACAAAAGATTCAAATCTTTATACCGTTGGCAATGGAATTCCGAAACTCCACTTTGCAACTCAAGACAATCAGGCTTATTCAGACATCCATTGGATATTGGTTATTTTTCAATAACCAATAATCATGGCGGCTTCCTATTCAGGTGCACACTGAAAGTTGAAACACAACAGACCTTAGTTATTTCTGCTCGAAAAACCAATAGCCCTATTCAGATGACCATTTTTAAGCAAGAACAGATAATTGGATATTGGACTTTAAAATAGTGCCCTGGGCTACTATTTTGCGTATTGGTTATTGGAATTTTGTGTGTTACACATTTGTTGTGTCAGAAGAATAATAATATTGATATTTGTGAGAAAGAATTTTACTTTTCCTCCCTGCACTATACCATAGAGGAAAAGTAATGTAATTGTGAAAAAAAAGTAAAAAATATAATTTTTTTGCGTTCATTCTTCGTTATTTGGACTCAAAAAACACGAAAAAATACGTATGGAACCGATCGGATCGAGACCACTGTATGTCCATACAAAAAAATTGTTGGGAAAATTATTTGAATTAAATAAAAGTTGGAAAAATTATTTGAAATAAAAAAAATTGGAAAAATTATTTGAAATGAAAAAAAATTGGAAAAATTTTTGATTTTTTTTTATAAAGATTAAAAGAGTCAAAAGTAATAAAAATGTAAGACAGACGTGATGTAAAATAAGAAAATGTATTAATATTTTGAGCGGAAAAGTTCGTTTTAGGCTGTACATAATCGTACAAAAGGCAGTTACGGTCAGAGTATCTAGTCCCCTTGATTTACCAAATGGGATTTTTAGAAAAATATATTGTTATGATATGAAATGACACGAAACATGGCATGGTTTGTGTGTCAAAATTACAAGATTGTCAATTTTAATATTTACCAACATAAATTAAAAATAACTAAAAGTGGGTAATTTGATTTTTTTTTTAAAAAAAAAGGGGTTGTTGAAAAAAGTTGAGGGGGAAGAAAAAAATTAGGTAAAATTTTACTATCGGCGCTCAGCCCCGATATTGATGGCATATTTTTTTTAGACTAATTTTGGGTCGCTGATCACGAATCTGCAATCAGTTTCCTGCGGTCTCATCAAACAAAAAAGTTATGAATTTTTTAAGTAAAATAAATTGTCAACTTTTCTTTAATACTTACCAGATAAATATGTATATAAGTAGGTTTATATAAATATATATTAAAACCAAAAGACTTAAGGTACAAGATAGGCCAGGTCTGGTTAGATTAATGATGTACACAGTAGTATTTCAGCTAAATATATTAAATTGTAAAAGATAACCTAAAAATTCATACAGCAATTTGACGTACTGACATTTGGCAATACTAGGGTCACTTGAGTTGCGATTAGCGTAAACTCTCGCTGTGGCTAGCGTCCCGTCCTTCCGGGACTCAATTTTTTTCTCGTCTGTGATGAACGCATCTGTATTGCGTATTACTTGAAATTAATAGAATCTGGTTTATTCAGACGACAATTAGTTATTTCTCAATAAACAACATTGGTTATCAGGATTCCTCAATGTTAAATTTTTCCAAGAATTTTTTTGTATGGAGATATCCGACCTGTCCCAAAATCAATAGGCGTCATCCTTGTATCATTTCAGTGATCTCGACCCGATCGGTTCCATACGTATTTTTTCGTGTTTTTCAAGCCAAATAACGATGAATGAACTTTTTTTTGCACGATTACATTACTTTTCCTCTATGGTATAGTGGAGGGCGGAAAAGTAAAAATTTTACTCACAAATATCAATTATTATTCTTCTGACACAGCAAAACAAATGTGTAATAGACAAAATTCAAATAACCAATACTCAAAATAGTAGCCTGAGCACTATTTTTAAAATCCAATATTCAATTATCTGTTCTTGCTTAAAAATGATCTTCTGAATAGAGCTATTGAAGAACTAATGTCAGTTGTGTTTCAACTTTCAATGTGCACCTGAATAAGAAACCGCCATGATTATTGGTTATTGAAAAATAACCAATATCCAATGGACGTCTGAATAAACCAGGTCAGATCAGATAAGATAAGGTCAGGTGTGATCAGATTAACGATGTACAAAATAATAAGGTCAGATAAGAGATAAGGTTAGGTGTGCTCATATTAATGATGTACAAAGTAATATGAGGTCAGGTAAGAGATAAATAAGTTCAGGTGTGCTCATATTAATGAAATACAAAATAATATGAGGTCAGGTAAAAGATAAGTTCAGGTGTGCTCATATTAATGAGGTACAAAATAATATGAGGTCAGGTAAGAGATAAGTTCAAGTGTGCTCATATTAATAAGATACCAAATAATATGAGGTCAGGTAAGAGATAAGTTCAGGTGTGCTCATATTAATGAGGTACAAAATAATATGAGGTCAGGTAAGAGATAAGTTCAAGTGTGCTCATATTAATTATGTACAAAATAATATGAGGTCAGGTAAGAGATAAGTACAGGTGTGCTCATATTAATGAGGTACAAAATAATGAGGTCAGGTAAGAGATAAGGTAAGGTGTGCTCATATTAATGATGCACAAAATAATATGAGGTCAGGTAAAAGATAAGTTCAGGTGTGCTCAGATTAATGATGTGCAAAATAATGAGGTCAGGTAAAAGATAAGTTCAGGTGTGCTCATATTAATGAGATACAAAATAATATTTCAAGTAAATATATTTATTATGTTACGCAATGCGCATGCGTTTATTAGACGGGAAAAAATTGGAGTTCCGAGGGACGGGACCCTAGCCACAGCGAAAAATATGACAAGAGTTTACGTTCTGACCGCTATTCAGGTGACCATTTTACTTAAAAAAAAATTCATAACTTTGTTGTTTGATGAGACCGCAGTAAACTGATTGCAGATTCGTGATCAGCGACCCAAAATTAGTCTAAAAAAAATATCCCATCAAAATTGGGGCTGAGCCCCGATAGTAAAATTTTTCCAAAAATTATTTTTGATGATGAAGAAATTTTTGAGTTTTCCCAGAAACTTTATAATTACGAGATTGATATGGAATCTAAATTAGACTCAGTATTATTCAAAGACAATTTTTGAGTTAAAAGAAAAAAGAAAAGGACTTTATTAAGAGAAGAGGAGTATGGAAGTAGATTGAAAGGATTGAACGACGTTATAAAGAAATCAAAAGAAGAGTTTCAGTGGCGGTTCTAGAAATTAAGGGCGGGGGGGGGGGGCACATACAAGTTTTTTTAATGGTCTGATTCTATGCTTTTGCCAAATCGTTCAACATTTGTTTACCTATTGTGGATCTAAGATAGGTTTTTATATGTTTTAATCTACTGAAAGTGCGTTCAGTAGTTGCACTATTAGTGCCTATTAGTGGAGTGAAATTAGAATTTTATATGGATGTAAGAACTAAGTCAATTTTTTTTAATTTTTTCGGTTTTATACATAAAGAGAAGCTGGTAAAAAAATTTTCAATAAATTTGGTCTGGAGCTTCGCGAGATATGCGCCAAAACAGCACTTAGTATTTTTCACTATTTTTTAAATATCTCCGGCTCTAAAAGTCGTGGAAAAAAAAAATTAAAATGACCTTGATGAAGTTGTAATGAAGTTATTTTTTTTAACATTCAATTTCAAATTAAATCAAAATTTATTTCAAATTAAATGGAATGTTCGATTTTTGGCTAGCTCACCCAGTACATTTTTAATTCTTTAACGAAACAAATACGGCCTAGTCGCTAGATGCGCGCGCGATACTTTTATAGAAATAGTAGGGAAACTATCCGGAGAAGGGACTCTGTCCGTTGCAAATTTTTCCGCCGTTAAACCAAAAAAAACCGAGGTAAACATAGATAAGTTTTTCGCCGTGAAAGACCGTCGTCAATTTGAAGCCAAACGATTCGTTTTATTTTACACGCGTTTTAATTATTCTAATTTATAACTACGAAATCACATCCGAATTTTAAAATCTTATTTGATTTACATTTTTGCCGAAATTTAAGATTTGTTTTTGAGATTAATTTAATTAATTAAATTATTTCTGATTTAGATTTTGAGATTTAGTTTTTGGGAAAATTAAATTATTGTCAATTCCGTCCGCGTTTGGGTTTTCGAGATTTTGTTTTTGAATAATTAAATTTTTACTTTGTTGATCGAGTTAGATTATTGAAATTTTAATTTTGTTTTGGGAAATTAATTTAGAAATATTCTCAAGTTAACTGTTTTCGTTTCACTTTTAATTGTCGTGCCGTCCGGAAGCAAACGTTTGATTGTTAAATTTTCGTTTTGTAATATAATAAAAGCCGCTTAGTATTTTCCTCTTAAAAAGCCGGAACGAGATTAGATACGACTTTACCAGGTTATTCCGAATTCGTATTCCTTTTCTTAATTATTTATATTCACTATAATTAATCAAAAACCGTATTTTGGATATATTCATTGAGGTCTAAGGTCTGACGGGACTTTTATTGGTTTTCCTGGTTTGCTATCGTTAATCAATATTCGTCCTGTCTTAGGCTTGCGTCAACAGACATTAGCATTCCTGGTTAGCTATCGTTTGCTAATGAATGGTACGCTAAACGCCTAAAAAGGGTCTGACAACCTCAAGCGTGTTTTTGTTTTGTATTTGGACTTGCCGGGATTGGTATTGATTTTCCTGGTTTGCTATCGTTAATCAATATCAAGGGGTCCACTGTAAATTCACCCGCCGCGTTCCCGTTTAGAGGATTGTTGGAATTGATATTAATTCTCCTGGTTAGCTATCGTTTATTAATATCTTTTTCAAACTAGGCTTGAGTCAACAGGCATTAGCATTCCTGGTTAGCTATCGTTTGCTAATGAATGGTACGTTAAAAGCTTAGGACAAGATTCCGTTTCTGGCTAGAATTGCCGTTATTTAATAGAAACCTGGTAAATTCGATCGTAAGTCTGTATTCCCGTTTCTCCCGGTCGATTGAGTAGATAAATCATTTAAATAGATTTTTCCGGTTAATTTGAATTAATAAATTTAACGAATGCTTCCGCCGAATATTAGTATTTAATTAATTCAATAATCTTACTCGAGTTTTTCCTTATTTTAATATCTTTAACTTAGTCTGATTGAGTCATTCCGATTATTACGGGAAACCCGATTATTACGCGAAGTAAATTCCGAATCGAGCATTTAATTTAATTTTTTTTTGTTCAGGGTTGAGTAGGGTTGGGCTTTGAAATAAAACAAATTTTTATTGTGTAACATAGCTAAAAACAATATAAGTGTCACGTTTATTTCCTGGTTTATATTCACCAACCTTACCTCTTTTCAGGGTTATTAAAGGTATATAATAAATTAAAAATAATTAAGTCTGAAGTCAACAAGACCCCTGGAGCTACCGTATCTCCATCTGAAGCTACCTGTGTCCCTAAGACGCCGTTTCTAAGGGTTGTGGAGTAAACCACATTAAATAATCTGGCGCTCGAGCAATTTCCGTACTAGGGTGTCACTTGTAAGGCATAATTTTCTTTGTGGCAAGAAAAAGCCTTACAAAGTAGAGTATCGATCCGTATAGTAGGTTTTTTAAAAATGCATTCGAACCTCAAAAAACGAATTCGCGCACGTTATTTTTGACTGAATTGGCAATAAATAACCAAAGAATCCTCGAATTTTCTTAAAAATTGGAAAAAATATGTATTTTTATGTCGGTAAAACAGTAAAAATTAAAAAAAAATGTATTTGTTCAGCCAAAATCGGCATTTTTCGAAAAAAAAAAAATGAATTGGCCGCCATTTTTGAAAAAACAATAGTAGAGAAATTTTTTTTATTTATATTGAATCGTTCCCACACAAAAATCTTACTTTAGCACCTGAAATATATTTTTTATTTTTTTAAACATTTTTTGGACTGAACTACAGTTTTTCTAAGAGAATCAAGCATAAATATTGCGATAAAAAATTGGAAAAAAATGAAAATCGAATTTTTATTTTATTTTATTCCCTAAATTGGCCACTTTAAATAAATAAATAAAATGTTGGATTTTCTTAGACAAAAGTACACACAAAATCCTTCTTTTTAAGATAAATTTTTTTTAAAATTTTACTATGTCTTCCCGACGTAAGAATACATATTTCCTCCAATTTTTAAAAAAATTCTAGGATTCTTTGGTTATTTATTGCCAATTCAGTAAAAAAAAATAATGTGCGCAAATTCTTTTTTTGAGGGGAAGATACATTTTTAAAAAAACCCTACTATACGGATCGATACTCTATTTAATCACGGTCATTTTAATTTTTTTTTTATTTTTCCACGACTCTTAGAGCCGAAGATATTTAAAAAATAGTGAAGCAATCCACTCGAAAAATACCAAAAATGCCGTTTTTGGCACATATCTCGCGAAGCTCCAGCCCAAATTTATTGAAAACTTTTTACAAGCCACTCTTTATGTATATAAAATCGAAAAAATTAAAAAAATTTGACTTAGCTCTTACATCCATTTTCAGAATATTTTCGTCTAATTTCACTCCACTATATGGTGATAAATATTCGTTACAATTTAGCTAGATTCGGAAATGCATTTTCAAGATCATTTGAAATGATATATGGCAATATTTCTTCAGTTGTTACATTAATTTCAATATCTTTAAGTTCTCTAAATAATAAACTAAAAGCAATTACATCACTAGTTATAAAATCGAAGGGGGCGCTAAAAACGACATTTGGTAAAAGGCGAGGGGGGGGGGCATACTGCCCCCTTTGCCCCCCGTGTCGCCGCCACTGAAGAGTTTCTTTTGATTGTGAAATACTATACAGTGTTTTCATGAAAAGGTATTTAAAAACTATTATATTGTTGTTGTGGTATAAACTTAATTTTAGATTGTTCATTTAACTTATGTATAACAGACTGTCAAAAATAGTTTTATGTTTGGAATAATTTTGTTGAATTGGGGTTTTGAACTTTTTAAGTTAAAGTTTTTTTTTAAAAAGGAATAGTTTTTTTTTGACAGTTTGTATGACATCTAATTTAGTATATAGTATATTAAGTTTGGAGAACGGTAAGGGTTTTTTACCGATGGAAGACAATAGTTTGGAGGAGGAGCGAAGCGACGACTCCAATTATTGTCTGACATCGGTAACCCTTACCGTTCGACATGCTTATAACGTTTTTTGCACGATTGGGCAATAATAAACTATTAAATTATCCATTTTTTTTCATATTCAAAATTTCGTTTCACCATATCAAGATACATGTTATGGTTGCTAGGTAGTTAGTAGGATGCATAATAAGTATGAACATGGCTTTTTCTGCTGTCACTTAAAATGTCATGCTATGTCAATAAGTTTGGTTTTTGAGTCTTTCTTATTGATTATTATTATAATTTTCAAAATATGAGCGAAGAAAGTGAATTTGAAGAAATAGAACGGGTATGGGAAAGAGAATGTGCCGCAATAATTCCTGAAAAATCAAAATTTCGGTATTAGAGTACCTATAAAATTCTGAACAGTAAGTGAAAAATCTGAACGGTAAGTAAAAAATCTGAACGGTAAGTGAATTACTTACCGTTCAGTTTTTCTTGACATTAGTAAATGCTCCTTACTGTCATCAAAATAGATATGGTAAACAGTCAAAAACGATCAATTGTGCAAAAAGGAATGAATGAGTGTTTTTGAATGTATGTTGTACAGACCCTACAGGGTAATAACAAAAAACGTACAAGATGCTACATTGGCAGCAGGTGCCTTGTGCATCTACACCGATGGGTCTAAAACAAATGAGGGGTCAAGCTGTGGAATTTATTCCAGATCCCTGAATCTCAATATAAAATGGGCAATGGGTTCTAATGCCAGTGTAGCTCAAACAGAGCTCACTGCTATCTCAATCGCCGCAAAAGAGACTACCAGTAGGAACATTACTGGTAATAATATTTACATCCTCACGGACAGCAGACAGGCACTACTAGCTCTGGATAGACCACGGATTACATCAGGTCTAGTACTAGAATGTCACCAGGCCCTGATCGAAGCTTGCAACAACAACGTGGTCACGTTAGCTTGGATCAAAGGTCATGGAAAATCAAAAGGCAACCGTGCAGCTGACTCTCTAGCTAAGAAAGCAGCCTCCCAAAAACTTTTGGGACCTGGCACTTTCATAAGCTTATCGGCATCAGCTGTGGCTGACCTACTGAAGAAACACTCCCTTGACAAGTTTAAGGGTAGATGGGAGGACGAAACAGGTTGCAAGCTAGCCAAGGAACTATTACAGTATCCGAACAGCGAAACAGCCAAAAAATACATGACTATGAACAGACAGAACCTGCGCACAGCCACAGGTATCCTGACTGGCCACTGTCATCTACGAAAACACCTCTACAGGATGGGGTTATCTGACACTCCACTGTGTAGAGGATGTGAACAGGAAGACGAGACTGTCGAACACATTCTTTGCGAATGCCCGACACTCTCACAAATGAGACATTTTCTTTTCGGCGAGCGGTGGCTAACACGTGCCAACATGAGGGAGCTACCTTCAGGCGACGTCATCGCCTACTTTAAACAAGTAGGCTGGCTGACGAGCTAGAAGGAAGGCTCAACCTCAGAAGGACGCACAATGGGCCAAATGTGGCCTACGTGCTGTGGAGTGACCCACCCTTCTAGATTTACAGATACAGAGATGTATGTTGTAATTTTAATTAGATAGTATTTTTCAGTAACAGTGTGTTAAAAATTTTCATCAATTATAAAAAAAATAAAATTGTAATGAAATTTAGAATAGTATAAATTCTGGGAAAACAGGTTTTTCAAGGGAATATTAAAATTGGAAATTTTGGAATTACGAGGGTAATTAAAATTTTAATTTTTTTATAAACAATTTACAAGGGTACATTTATTTATTTTCAAACCTGTACTTTGACTGAACTCACTTATTTTTTTTTTGACCCTGAGATTGAGTTAAGTTTTTAAAAATTTATCAATTAAAAAATTAAATTTAAAATTAAAGTAATTAAAATATCATAACAAAAAAATAAATAAAATCATTACAATACCGGGTGTATCAACGATGCGTGCGTGGAGGATAGCTGCTTCCCTTTTGAAGATAGGAAAAAATGTTTCGAATAAAAGTTGTAGATAGCAATGAAAGCTATGTTTCAAAAATAACTACCAACATACAGGGTGTCCCATAAATGTGTGACTTATCAAAGTTATGTTTTTTTAAATGAAACACCCTATATATTTTTACTAGATTGAATTCCTTCGGAAGAGTGCTTCTCAAAAATATAGGGTTGTATGGGTTTATACCAGGTGGTTCTGAAGTTATGGTGACATTTATGTCCCAAAATGGGTTCATTCAACACCAAATGCCTACTTGATTTTCACCGGAAATGCATCTAATTCTTAAGGAAAGTATGAAAAATGTCATAAAAGCAATAATGATATTTTTTTATTCAATGATGGACAAACATGGAACAAAATAATCTCAAAAAAATGTAAAAAACTGTCATTTTCATTTCAGTAGATGTTCAGACCCGTTTTGAGCTATGCATAAATTAAGTCTATCTACGACTTCAGTTAAAGTTGATCTTGTAGTCGAGCGAAGAAATTCTCTAATTCTATTTTTCCTTCAGCGTCGCTGGTTTGCCGCTAATTTATTTTTTTGCTCACTTCTTGTGTTTCACATTTTCTGTTTCCACAAACCTCTCCTTCGAAAACTCTCGAGTCGCATATCGAACTGCATACACTCTACTTGCTAAAAGCAGTTTCTGTAACATCTATCCGGAATGTAGATCACTTTTTCAATTATATCAAATCACCCTTGGAACATTTTAATGTTTCAGGAACTGTCAACAAAGATGACATTTTATTATCGAAGTTAATTTATAATTTAAACCTAATATTTGATGTAGATCATGTTTATCATTTCTTCGGTGGATAATTTCATGTTGAAACGAGAAAATATTAGATTTAAACTATAAATTCACTTCGATAATAAAATGTCATGTTTGTTGACAGTTTCTGTAACATCCAAATGTTCCAAGGGTGATTTGATGTAATTGATAAAATGATCGACATTCCGGATAGATGTTACAAAAACTGCTTTTAGCCAGTAGAATGTATGCGACTCGAAAGTTTTCGAAGAAGAGGTTTGTGGAAACAGAAAATGTGAAACACAAGAACTGAGCACAAAAATAAATTAGCGGCAAACCAACGACGCTGAAGGAAAAATAGAATTTCTTCGCTCTACTACAAGATCAGCTTTAACTGAAGTCGTAGATAGACTTAATTTATGCATAGCTTGTTTGTTTGTTTGTTAATTTTAACGTCTCTTTGCTGACCTAATGGCCTAAATTGGACGGGACCTACAGCTTATCGTGGGCTCCGAACCACGGTCCTCAATTACCCAGGACTATGCCTTTGCCATGCAGGTGATCTACCGACTAACAAGTGCGTAATTGTGTCACCAACCCCTATCAGTTCCACGAGATATCCGATCTCATCCGGCCTGTTTACCGGCGTGAATGAAACTGCGTATGACACAAATACCTTTTTGCACTTGCCCAAAGTCTTATCTGACTTTAATTCCACTTGAATACGGCAGGATTCGAACCTGCTCCCCGAACACTGACCAAGCTGAATCGGCAGACGCCTTACCAACTAGGCCACCGTATCCGGTTATGCATAGATTAAAACGGGTGATTGTTTGAACATCTACTGTGAAATGACGGGTTTTCACATTTTTTTGAGTTTATTTTGTTCCATGTTTGTCCATCATTGAATAAAAAAATATCATTATTGCTTTTATGACATTTTTCATACTTTCCTTAAGAATTAGATGCATTTCCGGTGAAAATCAAGTAGGCAAATCCTATATTTTATGGAAGCTCATAGTGTTGACTATTCTGGTATGGCACTATATACAGGGTGTTCCATTTGAAAAAACTGAGAAAAAAATGATCCCGAGTTTTGGTTGCCCCTGTATGGGAAAAGTGCCATTCGGTAAATTTATGAATATGAAATCAAAATACACCATTTTCGAGGATATTTGGTGAAAAATTTTTGTTATTCCTAGTTATTGATTTTGAGATATTTGGTGTTGAATGAACCCATTTTGGGACATAAATGTCACCATAACTTCAGAACCACCTGGTATAAACCCATACAACTCTATATTTTTGAGAAGCACTCTTCCGAAGGAATTCAATCGAGTAAATATATATAGTGTGTTTCATTTAAAAAAACATAACTTTGATAAGTCACGCATTTATGGGACACCCTGTATGTTGGTAGTTATTTTTGGAACATAGCTTTCATTGCTATCTACAACTTTTATTTGAAACATTTTTTCCTATCTTCAAAAGGGAAGCAGCTATCTTCCACGCACGCATCGTTGATACACCCGGTATAGATGCAATAAACTATAACAGCTCGGTACCTGATTAATAAAATTGTTCCATCTTTGAGAGAGGTAGAAATAGCACTGAGGCCCGCACCTTTTTAATTATTATTTCCTCTATTTACACCCACAAAAACAAGAAAACTAAATCAATTTTGAGTCATATTTTGTTCTCAAGTCGATATAGCTGAGTAAAAACATTTTCATTAATAATTGAAAAACAATGAATTTAATATATTTTTTGGAAGAAATAAACACTTTGAAGAGAAGCTCTATTTGTATATTAAAAAAGCAATTAAGTTTAACTCTCAACACTATGGATACCTAAAGGTTGAATTACTCAAGCATGAATTTTTTTAAAAAAGTATCCCTCGTTTTCGACTCGGGATTCTTTTAAAAAATTTATGCTTTCGGAAATATTTCCAGATAGTAATTCAAGATCGTGGGAGATTCGGTAAGAAAATTTCGCACCAAAGTAATATAAAAAATTATAACATGACATTTTCGTAAGACTTATAATTTGACACTTGACAGAAATCCTATCGCTGTGGTACAGCTCAGGGTAGGAAAATACTATCGCCAAGTTTTTTGGTTGCTACAGTAACGAGGTGAAACGACAGCTTCTTATTGGTTAAAATATGTTGGTGTGAAATTTTCATTATAAAAAAACTTTGCGAAATATACTTAAGGAAATTATGTTTATGTGGAATATATAAAGTTTTAGCAAAAAAATTGTAAGAAAAACGTATTACAGTTGGAGATTTTCGGTCATGAATGAGTGTATCATTTTATTCCAATGAACTAACATACACATACAGGGTGATTCATTAGTGAGACAAAGTCCAATATCTTCTAAATCATTAAAGGTATAAAAACAAAATTTTGAAAGATTGTAGCCAGCCTTAAGGCTCATATTTTAAAATTAGTTGCAATTGTACAGGGTGTTCCAGAACACCGGAACACCGCGCCAGATTAAAGGGACACCCTGTATATTACTTTAAATTTGAATTCTGCTTAACTTCGCAATTGCAACAATATGAAGTTGTAATAAGTTATACAGGGTATTTAAAAAGTTCTGACCACTTTTTCATGAGAATCGTAATGAGTATACAGGGCAACTGAAAGTTATTTTACTATACTTTAAGTTTTATTAAGTATTCCCTATACCCTAATGGAATAGTTTTTGAGATATTTCAAATTTATTATTAAAAATTGTACTTCCATTAAAAACGACTTTAAAAACCTAAGTATACAGAATTTATTTACATCAATTAACTTGTTAAAAAGTATGTTGCATAGAAAAAGGTTTTACCAGGTCGATAAAAGTACCTGAAGTATAGGAGGGTCAGATTTCTTATGTAGTTTTACTAAATAGTTAATTACAAAAAGAACCACATCGTCAGAAACGTTTTTAGCAATAATAACTAAGTGGGGAGTGGGTGGCTCAGTGGTAGAGCACTGGACTCATAATCCAAGGGTTGTGGGTTCGAATCCCACCGACGGCAGAAATCATTTTCTGATTTTTAATTAATTAAAAATTTAGAAATTGATTTTCATATACCAGGTGTGATTCCCCACTCGACCATTCACTGTTGGGTTCTAATTAACAGTGCTATTCCTAAAGTGGCGCTGGGAAACAGTAACAAAGCCTACACAGAACACGAGGCTAATGGCCAGAGTAGTCGACGCCGTTGACACTGAAGTAAAAAAAAAAAATAACTAAGTAGGCTTTGAAATATCAAGAAACATTGACAGGTTGCTGTTTTGTTTGTTAGTTTTATGACATATGTGTATTCAGTATTATTTGAAATAAAATGAATTTCCCTCGTGAAATCTTGATAGATATGTTGTGGATTTTAGGGGAAAGTAATAAAAATTGTTTGCTGGCAACGAGAATTTATCATGAACGTTATCGAGAACGCAGACAACCAAATAAAATGGCTTCCGAAAAGTTATTAGAAAGATTTAATCGTACTGGATCGGTGGATTGAGAAGACAGAAAGAACAAATACTGTTATTACAGAAGAAGCTACAATGAATGTTTTATTAGCAGTTTCTGAAAATCCCCATACAAGCATCCGTACAATCTCAAGGGAACAAGAAATAAGTTACACCTCAGTGCAAAGAATTCTGTCAAGAAATCATATGCATCCTTATCACATTCAGTTACACCAGGAATTAAGAGGTAATGATTTTGAGAGGAGGGTACAGTTTTGTGAATGGCGTCTTCAAAAAATACAGAGGCAAGCAAATTTTTTTGACTTCGTGTTATTTGGTGACGAGGCACATTTCATAAAAATGGATTTGTAAACAGGCACATCGAATCCTCATAATATCGTCACCCACAGTCAGATTAGGTGGTCTATAAATGTATGGGGTGATATAATTGGTGACTACGTGATAGGACCTTATTTCTTTGAAGAATCGGTAAATGGGGAAATATATTTAGATTTCTTAGCAAATCGTTTACCAGTTCTTCTGGAAGACATTCCCCTTCGTATACGTCAACAAATGTGGTATCAACATGACGGAGCTCCTGCTCACCATAATGCGCTCATACAGGGTCAATTGGATGATATGTTTCCAGAAAAATGGATTGGACCAGTTCTCTGGCCACCAAGATTACCAGAGTTAAATAAAGTAGATTTTTTCTTCTTGGGTTATGTTAAAGACCAGGTGTACAAAGTACCTGTCACTACCATGATATTTTTTTTTTTTTTTTTATTTTTTTTTTTATTATAAATTCTTGTTTATTTACAATCTACTCTAATTTACATGAGTATTTAGCAAATATTTTGGCAGCATTCAACTTGAAAGGGTGCTGTCCATCGACAGCTCTCCATTACACCTAGTTAACTAAGTCTTCTGGCCAAGTCCTTTTTAATCTTCTGTCAATTAGTGGTTGTTGGTACAGATCAGTGATTATTTGACTGTTGTGGGCAGCATTTCGTTCCTCTGCTTTGTTGGCATATTTTGTAATTACTTCATTTATGAAGGGTTGCTTACATACCATGGAGCGTTTGCCATCATTCGAAGCGTCTTTGATTGGAAGGTCTGTAATATTTTTGTATTCGAGGGCTTGCTGCATCCCCAGAGTTCTATTCCATACGTCCATATGGGTTTGAGTATAGTCTTGTATATTAATACTTTGTTGCTTAGTGACAGTTGCGATTTCTTTCCGAGTAGCCAGTTCATTTGTCTTGTTTTTAAGGTAAGTTGTATTTTCTTTGCTCTGATGTGATTTTTCCACGTAAGTTTCTGATCCAGATGGAGGCCTAGATATTTAACTTCTGTTTTCACTGGGATGGAGAGCATTATTTAATCTGACTTCCGGGCAGTTACTTCTTTTAGTTGTAAATGTAATTTGTACAGACTTATCATTGTTGACGGTAATCTTCCATCTTTGTAGCCAGTCTTCAAGTTGGTGTAGATGATTTTGCAGTCTTTCTGATGCTATATCAGGATTAACGTCTGAGGTTAATATTGCCGTATCATCAGCAAATGTCGCCATTGTGATGTTTTCTGTGACAGGTATGTCGGCTGTATATAGTAGATATAGGAACGGACCAAGGACACTTCCTTGAGGAACACCGGATTGGATAGGATGGTAATTGGACAGAGATTTATTAATTTTTACTTGGAAGGAGCGTGTGCTTAGATACGATTTGAGGATTAGGTATATTTCACTTGGCATGTGTATTTTTAGTTTGTATATTAAACCATCATGCCAGACTTTGTCGAATGCCTGCTTGACGTCTAAAAATACTGAGGCACACATTTGCTTGCTTTCTAGGCTGTCTTTAATTTTGTTAACTATCCTGTGGCATTGTTGGATCGTTGAGTAACTCTGACGGAAACCAAACTGATGTTCCGGAATAATGTCTTCTATCGGTGAACATTCTTTTATTCTCTTTAAAAGTAATCTTTCAAATATTTTTGACATCAGTGATAGCAGACTTATTGGTCGATAAGAGGACGGTTCTGTAGGAGGTTTTCCTGGTTTTGCAATCATGATAATTTGACTATGTTTCCATTGTATCGGATAGTGACATAAGCGTAGCATACTATTATAAATGATGGTGAGCATTACTATTCCCTTTCTGGGTAATTGCTTTAGGATTTCCCCCGTAACTAAATCATAGCCAGGAGCCTTTCGTGGATTTGTTTTGTTGATCTCATTCCTAACTTCCACTGGTGAAAATGGTTTAACTGGCAATGATAATTGACAGGGTGCAATAATATGTGCTAGCACAGCATCATCATCTATATGAGGGTTATGGGTTGTTGTAAAAACGTCTGCTAGGTGCTCTGCCAGTGCATTTGCTTTTTCTTCATCACTTTGTGCCCAGTTTCTGTCAGGTTTTCTTATGGGTGGTATATGTAGAACAGGCCTTTTGAATTTCCTCGTGGCTCTCCATAAAGAGTGATCCTCTGGTGTCAGATTTGTAATGAAGTGGCTAAACGTTTCATTTCGCGCTTGTTGTAGTGCTGCCCGTAGTTGATGGGTTAATCTATTAAGTTGGTTTTTGTCTATTGGGTTTCTTGTCCTTTGCCATTTGGCCCGTGCTCTTCTTTTTTCAATTACAATTTCTCTAATTGTCAACGGTATATTATACTCTTGTACTGTGCTGATGGTGTCAGAAGGGGTCGATTTCCAAGCAGAGTCTTGTATTACTTTAGTAAAGTATTCAATAACCTGTTCAACCTGGGACGGTTCCTTTATTTGGTGGTCTAAGCTTAAGTTTGTATGAACGATATTTTGAAACTGTTCCCAGTTTGTTTTTTTATTACATAATTTTAGAGTCGGTTCTGTCCAAATTACAGTTGTACTTAATGTAATTATAATGGCACTATGGTCTGAGCTTAGATCTAGGTTTGATTCAACTCTGGCATAGATGTTGGATATACCCTTAGTAATTTATTTATTTATTTACGGGCAAGCCCATTTAAGATAAAGAATTACAATTTAAAAAGTATAGGAACAAAGAACATATAAACATATAAAAGTGGCATAATCACTTGTCATACATAGTAAAAATAAAAATAAGCAGGTAATATAAAGGACACGACAAAAAAGGTTCATTAAAACATTAAACGTTAAAGCTCTGTATTCAGTAATTGAGTTTTAAAATGATGAAGGGAGGAGTTAAACATCTCAAGATTACTGTGAGTATTGGCTAGTCTTAACATTCTTGGGATGCAGCTATTAAACGCTTGGTTTAAACGATACAAAGGTACATGAAAAGTTTGTTGCTGTCGAGTTGTGCGGGTTGGAACAAGAAGATTTATTTTTGATAGAAGTTCACTACAGCTGCATCTGCCATTGATACTATTAAAAAGTAATGTGAGGTCTCTCTGTTTTCTCCTAGTTTCTAAGGAGGGGATACTAAGAAAAAGCTCTATCGATTCGTAATCACTGGGGGCACCCAGTTTATAAGCTATGTATCTCAGAAAATTATGTTGTACTTTCTCAATGTTCCTGCTATAGGTGATATAATGTGGAGACCAGACAGTGGAACAATAATCTAGGTGGGGTCTGACTAGTGAACAATATAGGACTTTAATTGCAGTAGTGTCAGTGAAATCGTGGGTTAGCCTTTTGATAAAACCTAACATTTTCATTGATTTATGGATAGCCGTAGGTATGTGTTGGTTAAAGCTTAAAGTGGGATCTAGAATAACTCCAAGGTCTTTGATTTGATTAACAGACTCCAAGATCTGACCATTTAAGTTATAATGAAAAGTAGTAGGTACTTGTGATCGATAAAAACGCATGACGTGGCACTTTACAGCATTCAAGTCCATGCCATTTAGGGAACACCAGTTGGACAGGTTGTCAAGGTCAGACTGAAGGCTGAGGGCATCGTAAATGGTTTTTAACAGTTTGGAAAACTTTTAGATCATCAGCAAATAATAGTGCTTTGCCATGCCGGAAACAATGAATGATGTCATTAATAAATAAGTTAAAAAGTAAGGGACCGAGGTGTGACCCTTGAGGAACACCTGATGTAACCTGAATTAAATTAGAATAGTGATGATTTACTCTAACCATTTGAGTCCTGTTCGTTAAATAGCTACTAACCCATTGCAGTAAAACCCCACTTACACCATATTTATCAAGCTTTTGAAGTAAGACATTATGGTTGACTCTGTCAAAAGCCTTAGAAAAATCAGTATACACAGAATCAATCTGGCAACCCTTCTCCAACGCTTCTGACAGGAAGTCGACATAGGTAACTAAATTTAATTCAGTCGATTTCCCAGCACAAAAACCGTATTGTTGTTCAGTTATAATGCCAGAGCAGTCATAGGTAAGGAAATCTGTTATAATGTTCTCAAATACCTTAGGTATAGTACTGAGGACAGATATGGGCCGGTAATTTTTGATGTCTGACTTGCTACCCGATTTGTATATTGGGGTGACATAAGAAAGTTTCCAATAATCAGGAAACTCTCCTGTGTCGATAGATTTATTAAAAATGTAGAAGAGAGGGCGAGACAATACAAAGCTGCAATTTCTAAGTAGGATGGGAGGGATAATGTCTGGACCTGGACCTTTCTTAACATCAAGATTAGATAATTTCTCATAAATCTTTGAAATAGGAATGTGGTAAGAGGAGACATTAAGTTTTGACTCGATTTCAATATTGTTTAAGTTTAAATTTAGATTTTGAGAAGTGTAAACTGATGAAAATGCTTGGCAAATAGATTTGATACTTCACCGCCGGAAGAAGCAGAAGAGTTATCAAGAATCATATTGTCAGGAATGGTATTATAGGATCTCTTAGTACTTACAAAATTCCAAAAGGTTTTTACGTTGCTTTTAACAGATGTTTCAACAGAATGTATGTAATCTAAATAGCATTCTTTAGATGTGATTTTGCATTGTGATCTTAACTGACTAAATATTTCATAATTTTGGAGAGTCCTGTTTTGTTTATAAATTCTGTGTGCAACCTTTTTATCGTTGACCAAGCGTCTAAGTTGAAAAGAATACCAATGCGGGAATCTTTTTATAACAGATTTCTTTAAGGGAACAAATAACTCAATTACCGAATACAATGCGTCATAAAAAGTAAAAATCATTTCTGAAAGGTCCTTCCCTTGAAGAAGCCCATCCCAATCCATTGCTTCCAAACATTGGAGTATACCCTTAAAATTGGCATGGCGAAAATCATAATAATACTCATCCCCTGGAGCAGCACTTGAGTTCGTCTTACATTGTAATGTAGTTTCAAGAGGAGGATGATGACCATCTGGCGGGATCAAAATGTCTATGGCTGTCATCACTGTAAGTTCCACTGGGGACAAAACAAGGTCAAGGATAACTCCCCTTTGATTGAACACTTTGTTGGACTGGAAAAGATTGTGAAACGCACATATATTAGAGACGATTTCGATAGCACCTTCTTCCAATAATGACGAGCTAGGTTGAGCTGAAGCTGAAGAACAGAAGTCTTCAATATCCCATATTGCTGTAGGTAGATTATAATCACCAAATATGTAAAATTGTCTGTCTGGATGATGCTCGTTTAATATTGAGAGTTGATCATGGTGAAGTTGGTATAGATTAGGATGAGATTTAGGAGGAATGTATACGGCTCCTAAAATAAGTTTGCAATTTCCGTGGTCAAATTGAATGAACAGTTGCTCAATTAAAGGGTTAGAGTTGATAATACTCGAGAACAACGATTTCCTAACGGCTATTAAAACGCCACCACCTCTACTGAAAATGCTGGACTGGGGTGTACGATCCTGTCTGTAAATGTTGTAACCATTGAGACCAAGTTCGGCATCGTTGATTTCAGCTGTGAGCCATGTTTCAGAAAGAATAATGACATCGTAAGAACAATTTGTAACATTAAGATATAGTTGAGATAGTTTTGTTCGAAGGCCTCTTACGTTTTGGTAATAAACTGACAGCTTGCCCGAATTTAGTTTTTTTTAATGATTGTAGGAGTGTTATTGACATATTTTATTGTTAAATTTTGCTCACCAGCTTGCTGACGTCTCAATAAATCGCTTCTAACAGTTTCCAGGGTTTTCCTCTGGTTGGGAGTTTCGTCAAGATGTATAAAAATCTTTTTATCACGGCTGCTATTATGTTTGTTTTTGATAACAGCATGTACGTCTCGAGGGGACTTTAACACGACTTTAAGAGGAAAACCTTGGTATCGTTAATGTCAGTGATATTAGCTCCAGCAATCTTTGTTATTAAGCTTTTAACTTGATCAAGATCATCAGATATATTGTTCGGCTCAGGTAGGTTAAAGATTAGTAGGTTGTTTGCTCTCCTTTGACGTTCGTGGAGTTCATTAATAATGTCTTCACTACTCGTCGGGGTGCCATTCTTAAGATCCTTGAGCATTTTGACTTCATCTTTCAATGAATTTACTTCTGATCTAAGGCTATCAATCTGTCTCAATAGTGTGGGTACACTTTTAAATGCTCGGCGACAATCCTCGCAAAAATAAACCAGAGTCCTTTTTAGTATGACAACGGCACGCAGTTCGGATGCCCCCAGGCCAGTGCAACCCTCTGAGGGGTGCATCGTGGCATGACAACTGTCGCATACAATTACCTTATCACCAAGAACATCATCGCAGGTTACACATTTACTAGCCATTTGGAATGAAAAGCTTTGATCAATCGTTAAAAGTTCACTGTAAGCTCCCAGACTATTTTTAAATAATTAAAGTTTATTGATGTTGTTATCAGTAACAGGTTTTTGTAGATAGTTTTTGTTAATATGTGCTAGATCGATGCAGAGAATCAACTAACAAATTGCATTTGATACAGATGTTGGACGATGGCAAATTTATAACGAGATTGAAAAGAAAATTCCGGGTTTTACACCAGTCAAAACGCGACAATTTTAGACGTATTATAACCACTTTAAAAACGTTAAATTTGTGGAGCACTTTTTAGAATTACCGGCACCTTAATCAGTGAAACGATATTGTGATAGTAATGGCAAAGTCAAGAAGATCTGGTATCTTATTTCTGTCCGTCGGCCAGTATGTTGGTTGGCCTGTAGACAGGAAGTTTAGATTATTTTGTTGGATTGAACGGAGTAGGTTGTTTCCTTTCGGTGTAATGAGTCTTGAACCCCACGAGGTATGTTTGGCGTTCCAGTCGCCCGCCGCAATGAAGTTTGGTCCAAGCTTTTGGAAGAAATCGTTATATTCGTCGGTGGTGATGTTGTGTCTTGGTGGGGAGTAGATGGCTGCAATTGTTATTGGTTTAATACGTGTTTCTATTTTTAGTAATGAGCCTTGAATTTTTGTTGTGGAGTAGTTCTGCAAGATATGGTGTTTAATTGTAGATTTTACGATAACTGCTGACCCTGCATGCGCTGTGCCATCAGGATGGTGAGAAAAATAAGTGGTGTAGTTAGGAATCTTGATATGCGTTCTTTCTGTTGAATGGCTTTCGGATATTAGTAGAATATCTATTTTGTTTGTTTTTAAGAATAGAGTGACTTCCTGGATATGGTTTGTCAGCCCGTTAGCATTCCAGGCAGCTATTCTCATAAGCATATTAGGCATTACTTAACTTGGTTATGACTGTAGTCAGCATGTTTAATATCATGCCGTTTTGGTTTAATAATTGAGTAAATAGATTTTTAAATTCCTGAAGGAACATCTTCATTGAGTTTGCGAGGTCTTCGTTATTGTTTATTTCGTTCATGTTTGGTGTCGCTATTTGTGCATAACTTCGTTCATTTTGGGAAGGATGTTGCATAGTTTGGGGAGTTGTATGGGTGGTAGTTGAATTTGGGTTTATATTCCGCCTGTTTGTGTGATTTTTATTTCTTGCATTTATTAAATCTCTATATACTATGCAGCTTCTATAATTAGCGGGATGACTGTTATTGCATAGGGCACATGTTGCCGGCGTGTTTTTAGGCTTTATGCAGATTTTTGAATCATGAGCTCCCCCGCATTTAACACATCTATATGATTTAAAGCAATATGTTTTGGAATGCCCATATGCTTGGCAGCGAGTGCACTGTACTATTCCACTTTTATGTCTTGGAGGTTCCACTGTAATTTTTGTATGCTGTAGAAATTCAATATTGTATATTTCTTTGTTGTTGCTTTTTGGTTCAATGTCAACAAAAAATAAAGGTAGTGGTTCTTTTGTTCCCCTATGTCTTACATTTATGATATTTCTTACGTCATGGCCTTTTTTTGCCAGTTCTGTTTTTATTTCTTCCAGTGGGATTGTGTGGTGTAGCCCTCGTAGCACTACCCTGTAAGCTCTTTCTTGTTTCAGCTGATAGCTATGATGGACTATTTTTTGTTCTCTAAATTCTCGAATTAATTTTCTGTAAGTTTCTGATGTGAATGCATTAATTTTTACAACATTTTCTGGTAGAGTTCGTGTATAATAGGTTTCTTCCGGTGTAATTTGGGCTATTGAACCTATCATAGCTTTGTAATCTTTTACCCCGTAAACGTAAATAGGAGGTGGTTTGGAGTCCTTCGGTTGTGTTACCGTGGTGTTGTTGTTCGAGTTATTGTTTTCAGTTTGGTTTTGATTGTCGTTGATTTCAGAGAGTGTTTGAAATCTGTTAGATGTTTTTGTTTGATTATGATTTTTTTCTTCAGTTTCTTTGTTGATTTTTATACGTTTCCTCTTCTTGGTGACTTCCTGCCACGGATGAGCATTTTTGTTTTGGTCATCTTTATCCATCTCTTCTTCTTCTTCGCTTGAAGATGGAAGTAGGTAGTCCATATGGTCCATGTAGCTGTTTGTTAGTTGGTTTGGGTTGTTTTGAGTGTTTAAGAAAGTTGCATTTGTTGTTGGTTGTGGAGGATTGCTTGTAGAAGGGAGAGGTGGGAATTGGTTTGGATAGTACTGGAGTATATTTGCCGGCATCACTGTTGGCTGTTTTTTTTTTTTTTTTTTTTTTCGTAGCAAAACACTCTGTGGGAATGTTTTCTATAATTACAATCTGATCATGAAGATCAATAAGCAATTTTGTTCCAACCTAACTTAACTAGAATTCTTAAATACTAAGGTCCTACTCACTAGTGTACCTTAGGGTCTGATAATTTTAGTAACACTACCGGTAACGTGTAACACAAATCCACACAATACTCTGTTTGTAACTAGCACTGTCACTGAACTAGTTCAAAAGGTTTGGTCCTCTTGAGCCTTCTTACTAAATTGGTATTATCAAGGAGCTGGATGACCTCAACGTTCCCATGTTGGAGCAGCCGTTGTTCATGGCTGCTGGCAGATTTAGATATAGTCTTGTCAACAGTTTCTACATCCAGGTCCCTATGAAGATCACTGTTGCGACAGTACCAGGGTGCATCGACGATGTTCCTTAATACTTTATTTTGAAAACGTTGGATAACTTGAATATTACTTTTACTGGCGCAGCCCCAAAGCTGACTACCATACGTCCAAACGGGTTTCAATATCTGCTTGTAGAGGAGCAGTTTGTTATGTGTGGACAACTTGGAGTTTCTTCCTAATAACCAATACATCTTTTTATATTTTATACCAAGCACTTCACGTTTCTTTTTAATGTGGACTTTCCAGCGAAGTCTAGCATCGAGTGTCATTCCAAGATATTTTGCTGTATTAGCATAGGGAATCTGAGCGTTATTTATTCTTATGGGAATGTGTTGGTTTCGTTTATTAGTAAAGTTAACATGAACAGATTTATTTTCATTTAACTTAATACGCCATTTTTTAGTCCAGGTGTTAATCTGGTCTACAGATGTTTGTAATTTTCGGTTGGCTTCTTCATGGTCTTTTCCAACAGCCAGAATGGCAGTATCATCAGCAAATGTTGCAATAGTATCGTGCTCAAGGTTAGGAATATCACTGGTATACAGTAAGTAGAGTACTGGACCTAGTACACTACCTTGGGGTACTCCTGCCTTAATTTCTCTTAGATCAGAATATACATCTTCCTGTTTTATTCTGAAGTATCTGTTTGATAAATAGGATTTTAAGAGTTCTGAATACTGACGTGGTAGTAACAAATTTAACTTGTGGTTAAGGCCCTCATGCCAGACTTTATCAAAAGCCTGGGCCACGTCTAGGAAGACGGTGGAGCAGACTTTCTTTTCCTCTAAAGACTTTTCAATTATGTCTGTGATTCTATGCACCTGGTCGATCGTTGAGTGTTTTTCTCTAAAACCAAATACTGTTGGCTGTTGTTGATAAAATTGCGTTGTCTGCATGTTTGGTGTCATTGTTGGCTGCATATATGGTGTGCAGTACATATTTGGCGGCCCTGGACCGTTTCCGCCCGGAAACATTTTAAATTTGGCTTAGATTATTTTCTTCTTGATGTGTGTAGTTTGTTCACACCCATTTAAGTGTTGATAAGGTCGAGACCTGTTTTCTTTGATTTGGTATGCTCTTGTAAATGTATTTGAGCAATTTCTTAATTATGAATTAAAGAATCACTTACCCATACACTGGATAGTTTTAGTTGATATCACTAATTACTTTAATATTTTTGTTTTATCAGGATTAGTTGGAATTTTATTATTTTTAATTTAAACGTTTTACTTTTTGTTTAGTTTACTAATTGCTCGAACGATAAGCTTGGACATCCGTTTTGTTTGGCTGTCGACAGTAAACTACTACCATGATATGAAAGAGAGAATAAGGCAAGCTTTTCAAAGTGTTAATGTGCAAATGCTTTTAAACGTAAGTCGATCTTTTGACGACCGTCTTCAACACTGCATCGATGTAGAGGGTGGTCTCTTTGAGCATCTTTTATAATTTTAGATATGATTGTTTATTAATTTATAAGTTAATTGATGTAAATAAATTCTGTATACTTGGTGGTTTTTAAAGTCGTTTTTAATGGAAGTACAGTTTTTAATAATAAATTTGAAATATCTTAAAAACTATTCCATTTGGGTATAGGGAATAATTAATAAAACTTAAAGTATAGTAAAATAGCTTTCAGTTGCCGACATAAAATACAGGGTGATCCATTTAAAAATGGTGTGAAAATGATGTATTCGAGTTTGGATTCGCCCTGTATACGGTTTTCAAAATATGGAAGGAGGTCTAGTGAATTATTAAACTAGACGATCATCACAGTCGTATGAATGTAAAAGATTAATTTGCATTTGTGTTGTTTAAAGGATACAGAGCGTTGAACTCATTACGATTCTCATGAAAAAACGGCCAGAACTTTTTAAATAGCCTGTATAACTTACAATCTTTCAAAGTTTTGTTTTTATACCTTTAATGATTTAGAAGATATTGGACTTTATCGCACTAATGAATCTCCCTGTATACCATGAAAATATAAATGAAATATACGTACAAATTTTCATCCCTAAATTTATTCCTAAAAATCTTAGAACAGATATTTCGAATACCCTTAAATGAAAATTCCAACTTGAGAAGGCTATTTTGAGTATTTTGATTTTTGTTATCATGACAAAAAACCTCAAGATTTCTAGCTGTTGGTATCTCTGGGTAGACAACTTCATGGTGAGAATATAACAGATATCTGATAACTTCCGACACTGTTTACGGTGGTCGTCTGAATACGCCAACTTCTTAACATTGAGGAAACCTAATAACCAATGTTGTTTATTGAGAAATAACTAATGTTCATCTGAATAAGCCAGAATGTCAGCCACTTTCAAACAAAATCTC
Organism: Crepidodera aurea; assembly: GCA_949320105.2. NCBI lineage: Eukaryota > Metazoa > Arthropoda > Insecta > Coleoptera > Chrysomelidae > Crepidodera > Crepidodera aurea. The sequence continues at coordinate 98,498,604 of OX439473.1, forward strand.
ATTTTGGGTTTTAAAAAGAAATGAAGTGTATAATTGACACTTCATTTCTTTCACAGATAGTCTACGTTTTAAAAAACTACTTACACCGGACTGCACAAATAAATTATAGCATTGATGTCTTTTATATATTTCATTTGTCCTTTAAGTAGAATATTTTTCATTTCCTGCGGAGTTGAAGGATTTGCTTCTTCTTTTTCTTTAACATTATTTGTATCTTCGCTAACTTCATTATAGTTTTCAATTCCTCGATTGCACTCCATTTCAAACATCACTGATTGCAGATTTAACGTCTTCGTTAAAAAAGGAAATAACAGATGAAATATACCTACTAACTAATTAAACAAACTTACGTTTTTCCACGTAAATGATATGCCTTTCGGTCTCCTCAGCCGGAAATAATTGGTGATCGATTTATCGAAAAAATTGTCTGTTCCCCTCCATATTTCAAGAAATTTTTTCCCACAAGCGATTATGTTCATATTTTCATCGATTATTAAACAGAAAGGAAATAACTCCAGAAGAAGTTCGCTGGAAAACGGAGTTAGTAGTCCGCTTCTGTGGAATGATTCTTTACGGGTATTGTGCAGCATCTAAAAAAATGATACTTGGATCATTATCAATTTATTGTGGAGACAATGTGATTAGTTTCATTGAATTTTTTAGACAATCCAATTGGAAATACTGTATAACATTTTCTTCGATAACGAGAATGTTACATAGTTTTGTTATCGTACTTACATAAGGTCTATTGTCATAGTTAAGCCTAAAAGTAACAATCACAAAACTTTTTGGCCCACTAGCTGAAGAAGCCTTTTCCAAAACTTTAACATTAAGAGATAATTTATAAAAGTCCTTGGCTATCTGTACCAATTGTCCTAAAAAATGAAAATAGTTGATTTATTAGATTTCAAGTAACGTTAAGTTCGTCTCAAAAGTTTACAAACCCATTATATACTGGGTGAAACCTCTACGACTGCTTCTATAAACCAAAACACAACCATTGGCATCAATGTCTGTTAAATACATTGAAGGACTTTGCATTTTCGGGTACGTAAATCGAAATTGGGTGTGGATGTTATCGACACTTTCCAAAAAATCAGTAAAATACCGACCTGTGGCTTTAATTGTAACATCATACCTAAAAAAATACGTACCATGAGTACAATAGTAATATAACATGTTTTTTCTACTACTGTACTTTAAATTACTTGCGCTATCCGTTTCATATTAAATTTTATTACAGCACACTGATTTTAACCAATAGAGACCAGTTCTTTCTATTATAAAACTGACTTTGCACGAATAGAAATTTCTACGTTATAATCAAGTACGTTGTTGGTAGATATTAGATATTATTGGCAGTTCTGTGAAAGCTAATGTCAAAATTATTCTTGTTGTTTCAAATATATCAAATAAATTAATAGTTTTCAGTTAAAGTACTTATTTATATTTTGTCGTAGAAAAGTAGCGTATGCAACTTTCATGTAATGGCTATTAATACACTCGCTTAAGATTTACGACACTCGCCTGCGGCTCATGTAGTAACTTACCTTAAGCTCATGTATTAATGGCTCTCATTACAAGATCGTTGCATAATATACTATTATTCCTTATAAGCTTATAACATCAAAGTTACGCTATCAATAAAAAGGGTTATAACTCGCTTGGGATATTGGAGGTGCCTTAATTCCCATTGTTAGAATATTTTGACGTTTGTTGAATGTTGCTGTCAGTGTTTCATTATATTCAGTGAATGTCATTGCCATTTTGTGTTATACATTTTATTAAAATCGATCAGAAATAAAATAATCTATGTACCAGGGGAATTAATGAGCCTTAATTACCTCAGGCAATTGCTGTTCCTCGGACCAGAGGCCCTGTGGACGCAAACCTTGCCTTCGGGAATTAAGGCCCTTATAATTCCCTTGATACATAATACAACGCATTTCATATGGCAGTCTGTTATGACACGAGTCCAAGCTTAAAAAACGAATCGCGCAGCGATGAGTTTTTTAAAGGACGAGTGTCATAACAGCCATACGAAATAAGTTTTATATTTTGCCATTTTATTAATTTTTTAATAAATTTATACTTTGAATATTATAGAGAAGTTTGCTTTAAAAAAATGAGTTGGTAGCACTGTTGTAGAATTTTTAAAATTTGAAATTTAATTTCAATAGACAACTGTCAATTCATGTCATTTGTTGATTCATATTACCAACCGTATAAACACAAAAAGTTGCGTACTCTAATGAAACATTAGAGTACTCAAATGCGTATCATAATGTAAAATATTATAGATGCAAAATATAAAAATTACTATTAAAGAATGTCTCCATTATAGCCCCAGATTGGCAGTTAAAATGTCGAAAACGTACGTCTAAAGATCAAGCATGTGAGTCTACTACGTCAAAATCGTGCCTGCAAACGTCGGAACGTGCGCCAATACTCGAAAAGTCGATGTTTTTGCAAGGGCGGATTTAGCTTTTTATTATGGGGGGGGGGGGGGGGTAAAACTTACCAAGTAGTCCAAAAGCTAGTAATTTTTTTTGTAATATCGAGCAGAAACTAGTAACTGATCAGATCGACTTCAATTTTTTTGCAAATTGCTAGTAAGGTGTCTAGAAGTAGAAAACTTTCGTTAGTTGCTATTTGAGTGGTGGCAGGTGGGGGTGTGAAAAAAAAAGAAAAAAAAATTCGTAATTGATAAATTACCTTTTTTAATGAATTAATGTTCCCTCCCGAGTTATAGTGCGCAGAAAAATACGATATTCACCACAATATTCGTACATTTCTAAAAAAATGTATTTTTTGCCAGTAACTTTTTTTGGCTGATAATATTAAATAATGTAGAATAATCCATTTTAAAGCTTAGGATATCGCCGAAATATCATGTTATGACAAACTTTTTCATTGGAATGACCGTTTTTTCAATATTTGACCCGAAAAAATGACATTGACGGTTATAAACGCAAAGATAAAAAAAATGGTAATTATTCGGAAGAACATTGCTCAAAGCCTTGTCTCTTTAATTTTTTTTTCAAAAATCAATACTTTTCACGGTATTGACCAAAAATTGAAAATGTCATAAAAAACAAAAATTTAGCTCAACTTTAACAGACCAAAACTTAAAAAATAATTATCCATAGGGCTAAAAATTACTAATTGTAAAAATTGTAAAAACATATGTTACGACTTTCTGCAAAAGGATTTTTTTTTCAAATACCACAGTCTAGATAGCGATAAAAAAATAGCGTAAAAAAATTGAAAAAAATTTATTTTGTCCATAACTTTTTTTCTGCTTATGTTAAACGGTTCTGGATGGTCTTAAAATGTTGTTCTCTCATTAAGATGTTATAAACATTTTTTTGTGGAAGTCATATTTTTTCAGATATTTACGCTAGAACAGCGGTTCTCAAACTTTTCAAATTTTGTACCACATAAATATGAAACAAAAATATATGTACCACCATAAAAGCATTTCGCCGTTAAAAATCAATGTGTCACGAAATTGTTCGAAGTTTTTGGAAAAGTCGTCATTTCAATATTAAAGCTAGAGCCGTTAAAGTCAAAAACTTGAAGAAAAATATATGTGTTTCTGAAAACAAAATGTTAAATTGTACCACTAAAACATTGTAATGTACCACTGTGACGCTAAATTGTTGTTTGATTTAGTTCACTGAACTTTATGCGGTTCGATAAGTATTTTTTTTTAAATAAAAGTGTTCTTATCAGGGGTAATCAAAATTACCCTTTACAAACCTGCATGCGCGGCTGCTGTTCGTCTGGTGAGCATTAGGTCGACGGTTTAAGATTTCAAAAGTGAATTTAGAAAGTTTGTTAGGCGCCACTTAATTTTTACTCAAAATGAAGAAAAAGATATCGATTATAATTAATATATTATTATAACAAAACTGAATTTATAGTGAATTTAAAATTTGCTAATCCTGAAAATAAACAAAGAATCAAACAATATAAGTTTTTTTAACAATATATTACTGGTTGAGGTGTTTTTTTTTAAATATAAAAAGGCTTCACAAAAAAAAAGTTCAGACATCAGTAATTAAGTTTAAAACTAAAAATTACCCTATCAAAAGATACTGGTTGAGATGTTTTAAATTTTACAAAGATTTCACCAGATTATCAGACATCACTATAAACTTAAAATTAAAAAAATGGCCTCACAAGAGGAGTTTTCCGCAAACGTACAAAAAAATATAAATGTCTAAATTGAATAGATATTCAACTGATAAAACAAAATTTCTTCAGGATACTGATTTACGTCCTAGATTTGATATTTCAAAAAGGTAGCTTATCAAAAAAATTACTCAACAAAAAAAAAGGCAGAAAGGCTTTTAAAAGTTATTAAAAGATTATTCAAAGATTATTCAGAGCTCAAAAAAAAACCAAGTTTGTAGGTATATATAATCACTTACAAAAATAGAAACATGATTAAATTTTGAAAGTTGTCCAAAAAAAGTATTCAATTATACTGTATTTGAAAATCAAGAGAGAGTAAATTCCCAGAATAAAAAGTAATTCGGTATGCAAAACTATAGTACAGTACGTGCGGTAAAACTTCAATATTTGTAATGCATTCTAAATTGTTTTTGTTAATTTCAATACAAAATTTATTAAATTTCTTGGACTATCACATTATTTTATGATCTTTCATTGTTACTACAGTAGGCCTAAGAGGATTAACGTGCGTCATAGGCGTAACCAGAATAGAAAGGGATAATTGTTATTTAACGACCTCCGAATGGCAACAGCTTCTAATGACAGATATTTTGACTTAAATAGTTTCTAGAAATGCAGTTATTTGATTTTCGATAAACGTGACAAATAGTAGTGACTAAAAATGGAAGCAGTTTGTGAGTATACGCCAGTGAAAAAATTAAAACTAGACCATTTATCGCTCAATGAAAAGAGTGCTGTAGTGAATGTGTACCACTATTTTAAACATCAAAATCCCTCAAACACTATTGACAGTGTAGTTGAAACAACATCTAAGGCAATGGGATATGGAAAATCTACAATATATAGAGTTCTAAAGGAGGAAAAATCAGGTGGAGTAACCTCACCAAAGCCGAAACCAGGTAGACCAAAACTATTAAAAGTCAACGTGGACGAGTTTTTTAAAAATGCTATTCGTAAGCTTGTTCACTCATTTTTTATAAACAAGCAAATACCAACTTTAGATAAAGTTTTGCAAGCCATTACGAATGATGTTGATTTACCCACAATAAGCCGGGATAAACTATGGAAAGTGTTACATGAGTTAAACTTTAAATTTGAAAAAATGGGCAGACACTCAATGCTAATTGATTCTGAAGAAATTGTATGTTGGAGAAGACAGTACCTCAGAAGAATACAACAAGTTAAAGCTCAAAATAAAAACATTTATTATTTAGATGAAACATGGGTTAATGAAGGACATTGTGTAGGAAGAGTTTGGAAAGACAAAAATATAAAATCATCCCATCAAGCTTTTCTAGAAGGATATACTACTGGTTTTAAGGAACCTATAGGAAAAGGTAAAAGATTAATTATTTGTCATATAGGCAGTACAAACGGTTTTTTTGAGAATGGTTTACTCTTATTTGAATAAAAAAAAACCGTTGATTATCACGAAGAAATGAATGGAGACGTGTTTGAGGAATATTTTGAACAGATGATTCAATTCATACCAAAAGGATCGGTTATTGTAATGGACAATGCAAGTTACCACTCCAGATTACTTGAACCTTTACCAACCACTAAATGGAAAAAGGGTGAAATTGCAAAATGGTTATCTTCTAAAAATTTAGCCTTTGACAATACAATGCTGAGGGCAGAATTGCTAACTATTGATAAAAAACATAAGCAAAATTATAAAAAATATAATATTAAGGAGATAGCCAAAAAACGAGAAATTGAAATCCTTCGTTTACCACCCTACCATTGTGAGCTGAATCCGATAGAATTAATATGGGCTCAAGTTAAAAGTTATGTTGCCAGAAATAACACTACTTTTAAATTATCAGATGTTAAAAATCTCTTCAATAAGGCAATATCTGAAGTAACAAGTGAAAATTGGCAAAAATGTATTAGACACGTTACAGAAATAGAAAAAAAAAATGTGGGAGCTAGATAACATAATTGATATTACTATAGAGCCCATTGTAATTTCTCTAGAATCAGATGGTGAATCTTCTGACACAGAGTGCGAGGAACCATAACTTTAAAATTATTAATTTATGTACTTTAATTTTATTTTTAGATTTTTATTTTTTAAGATTTAATATTGTCGTATTTTTTGCATGTTGCTCGTCAAATTTTATCCTTGCGGTTGGTTTTTTTTTTCTCATATACCTACTTAATTGTTTTTTTAGCTCCTCATATTAATTTATAAATAATTGTAATTATCTGTACATATTATATACATATTTTGTAAATAAACATATGCCTAAAACAAAATGCCTAAAATAATATTGACTTTTTCTTCATTTTACCCAAATTAAATTACTACTTACGAATTATGTTTATCTATCTAAAATTGGTAATCTAGGTATAAATAACTAAAACAAATTAAATATTTCTATTTCCATATTAATTTAATTTTGAAAACGCACGTCTATGGTTTACTGCCTTTAACACTGATAACTGCAAAACATTTCTAGGAATTTACTCTCTCTTGATTTTCAAATACAGTATAGATTAAACATCTGACCTGGTAATTTATTTGATGGGAAGTGTGATCTGGTTCAAACCACTGGTCGCCATCTTGTGGTTTCAAAACAAGGAGTCCAAGAAGGAACAGGAACAACAAATTTTGCATTACCACATCCGGCAGGCGGTCACAGGAATCATAGTCTTTAACATTTCGAAGCGTGCTCGAAATACACAACATCTTTTCTCCAAACCAGCAGAGACTAGAAAGTATTCTTCCAAAAAAATGTCACTATCAGGTAGGAATGCTTCACCGGCTTCGTTTCAAACAAAAACAACGTGCCCAAAAGGTTGTTTCCGAACTTTCTTTCTTGTTTTTGGAAAGGAAAGTTCACAAAAATGGTATCAAAAATACAGGTGGCTAAAATCCCTAAAGCCAAACGACAAAAAAAATCTACTTTTAAAAATGACCAACTTAACTAAACAACGGTCAAAAGCAGAAGGCCATGATCTAAATCAAAACTAACGAACGTATCTCGATTCTCGAGTCCAAAATCAATGAATCGATTAATTTAATTTAGTAAAATAGTTAGGCAACCAAAAAGTCACTTCAATGAAATGTGGGTGGTCTATACCTAGTTATTAAAAGAATACCTAAATTAAATTATTTTAACTGCAAAATTTATGGAACTTATATCAGTATCTCCGAAAAAAAATGTTTTTAAAATATTTAGAAGTAGCGCAACTAAACATCATAAGTCAGGAGGCAAAGTCAATTTTCATGTTACACCACCAGTGGTACATGTACCACAGTTTGAAAACCCCTGCGCTAGAACGATCCAGTTTCTTAAAACACCTATTTTTCAATTGCCAGATTTTCGGTTATATTTAAAAAACTAGAAATGTACGATTTTTATGGTGAAAATCGTAATTTTTACGCCCTATAACTCGGGATGGGTTTATTCTCATGAAAAATTGTATTTAACATTAATTCATTAACAAAGGATAATTTATCGATTGCGCAAGTTTATTTTCTTCTTTTCCCTCACTTTTTGATGAAAAAAACGCAACTATCGAAAGTTTTCTACTTCTGAACTAAACACCTTTCCTAACAATTTGCAATAAATTTCAAGTCGAACTGTTTAAAAAAAAACTTTATTAATACTAAATTATAATCCCAAGGAGACTAGGAAAGTACTTAGAAATGGTTAAAACAAAAAAAAAACACTTTTAAACTGCTACTATTAAAAGTCTAGTAAAATAAGGAAGCTGCATACATTTTTTTTATCGCGTTATAAGAAGCACCACTTTCTTTATGATGTAAAACAGTTTTGTGTGTATTATGTTTTATAAATTTTTTTATAAATTACAATCATAGGGGGGGGGGTAATTACCCCCTGTACCCCCCGTAAATCTGCCCTTGCGTGATTGACGTTTTGATGCACGATCTGTGGCCCCGTTGGCAGCCAACTTGGATTTGAACTGGCATATCTCATTCTATTTTTAATAAATCATATATTGTTTTAATATAAAGCGTGTCCAATTAAGTCGGCACTATACGGAAAACTTTTTTTATTATTTGTATTACGAAAAAAAGTTATTCTTGATAAAAAGTTGTGCAGATATGAAATTTTTTGAGTCGTATACGAGATTTGTCAAAAAATATGAATTTGGCTCAAGAATAAACTTTGTTTTTGAATTATGAAAAAAAGTAATTAAAGAAATTTGTTTCTAATGAGATTTTACGTCAACTGTAAGGCTTTTTCTTGCCACTAAGAAAAATATTGCCTTACAAGATGACGCTTTAGTACGGAGATTGCTCGAGCGCCAGTTTTTTTATGTGGTATGCTCCACAACCCTTAGAAACGGCCTCTTAGGGGCACAGGTAACTTCAGATGGAGATACGGTATTCTCCAGGGGTCTAGTTGACTTCAGGCTTAATTATTTTTAATTTATTATATACCTTTAATACTATTTATAAAAGTATAAAATTATTTATTATTAATCGATTAAATAAAGAGAAACGGGAACATGCTAAATTTGTCAGAACTGAACTTCAGACTGACGGGTAAATTTGACGTACTAAACTGAGATTTTAAATTATATTCGGGACGCCGACGATTCCTAGACTTTCAACGTTGCCAACACTTCACACAGTTGTACACAATGCCAGGTAACGTGAGTCAGGGATAGAAGTTGCCTAATAAATAGTGCAAAATCAGTCCCAAAGTTTTCGGAATTTAATATTGAAATTTACTTCTGCGGACGGACTCCTAGACTTTCAGCGTAGCCAACATGGTGCCAACACTTCACACAGTTGTACACATAGATTTAGAACAATAAGATCGAGTTTGTTGACATTTCGGCTGGGGACAACAACACGTAACAATCTAAACGCTGTGTTATTGAATTTATATTATCAGCTTCAATGTTGTCAAAGTTATCATATTTTTTTCCGTCATTACCAAAATCCTAAATCTATTTAAAAATTATCTTGGAAAATGAGATATTTTGTTTCGCTAAAATAATTGTACATATACGTTAACACTAATTTTCGAAACTAATAACACAACAAATTATATTGCTAGATAAATATTGACAAAGATACTTTACCATGATTTAAGTTTCAACCATTTCTGCGAAAAAATGATAGAAGCGGCAACGAAGCGCTATCAAACATTGTTATTTATGAATGGAACGTAACCATTAGAATGGTACTGTTGTATTTGTGTCGGCCATTTTCAGTACATTGGTGTTTGTTTACTAATGTGTTTTATATCCTGCTAGATTAAAATTTTCTTTTTCATATTGATTTATTGGTTTAAATTGATTGAATAGACAAATATGGTTCAACAATGTGTGGTATGCCGCAAAGTGGATTATTTAAATCCCGATTTATCATTTCATCCGTAAGTTACTTTTAAGGTTATAAACATAGTTCATGGGCGTAGAATTTAGTATTTTATTGACTGTATAAATTCTTTAATAATGCATGAAAGATTGTTTTAACTTATTGCAACGACTTATAATTATGTAAGTTTCATATATTGTGTTAAAAATTAAATCACATTTGGTTTTTCTGCCAAACAAGTATTATTTAGGTAATATTAATTTTTCATTTAAACAATTATACGAAGACATGACTTTTAGGTTTCCTAAAAATGTTAAAAGGAGACATATTTGGTACTCCTTGTTAGGATTTGATGAAGTGAAGGTCATACCTAAAAAGGCTTGTATTTGTTCAAGTCATTTCCGTCCTGCCAGGAAAATGTAAGTATTTTTTAACATTCATTAAATTAATTTTGGCTGCAGTAGCCAAATCATATTTTGGTGCTTATAAGCATTTTTCAAGTTTCAATCTGAATACAACTTTCATATAATTTCACAAACAATTGATTTTATCATTAACAGATTAGAACTACGTTATATCACAACAGCATGTTTCAGACATTGCAGGTCCATCATCAGGCTTCAAGGGAAAACTTGCTCTTATTGTAACTCCAGAGAGAAGGTAATTTTTTTGGAAAAATTATTTTGCGTGTAATTTTTGTAACATTTACAAGGTTTTGGCAGTTTCAAATATGTAAAAAAAATATATGATTTGTAGCTAAATCAAGAAAATAGACATTTTTCATGGTCTTGTATTTTTTTTTTCAGAAAAAGAAATTATCCTGGTGACTGGACTAGCGATGATTTCTCTTCTCCAAAAAGAAAGTATGTTTTTAAAACCATGAAACGTACAACAGGAACCCAAAGAAGAAAAATTAAAACTCTTTCAAGTCAAGTTAAAAGACTTAAAGCCAAAATTACCAATATGGGATCTCTGATTGACCTTCTTAAAAAGAAAGATCTGATATCTGAGGCCTTAGAAAATGCAGTCAAGGTAGGTATTAGTTTTGACGAATACTTATTGGAAGTAAACAACTTGGAACATTAACAATGATAACCTGCTAATTTTATTATTATTTAAATTTGTACCATTACATACTTTGCAAAGTTGAATACATATTTTGAACATGTTTCTAACAAATTTCTAAACATAAATTTACCTACTAAAAGTAAAAATATACTCTTAAATGCACGTAATTGACTTAATAACACTTGTATGTGCAAGACGAGCGAAATATGATATTTATTTAAAATTAATGAGTCCTATAAACTATATAATGTAGTTAATAATAAACAAAATAACAAAATACTATTTTTACACTATTTAACTAAGTAGTTTATTCATTAGAGTTTTTTTTAGGCTTCCGTTTAAGGTACTTCAAGTGACATTTTTAAAAGAATGCTAAAAGGATTTACCACGCAAAAATTTGACTCAAGTTTGAGATCGTTTGCTTTGACATTGTCATTTTATTCACCGAGGGCATATAACTACGTGAGAAATACTTTCAATCGGTCTCTACCTCATTTGGGAACCATTTCAAAAAAATAGTAGATGTAGAAATTTGTTACTTCTGCCAACGTTTTCGTTAGTTGATATTTACTAATTTTTTTCTGTTATAGATTCGATATATCTTATAAGATTAAAACGGTTTATATATTTTTCAGGATTTATCTAAACGTAGAAGGTTCCTACTATACCAACATTATTTTTTTTTATTTCAGGATGATACAACTAATAATTCATCAGTGTTTAATTTGTAGTTAGTTCCCTATTCCTACCTCAATCCCGAATAGCCTAATAGTCGAACAGCCTGATAAAAACAACATCGACACATTTGCAAGGTGTTCAGAGCGAACTAGCGAAATAACTGATCCTAAATTTTTTTACGATTAATTTGATTAAATAAATATATTTTCATTAGTATTTTAAATTTCCTATGTAACCGGTAAAATTAAAATCGTTAAAAAAAATAAATATATTTTGTCACATCCCATTTCCCTCTGTAACGGTACGCCCATGCATCGCAGCATAAATTCGTCGCCATGTTCCGGCCTTTTATATATCTATCTCACTTCATCCTTGAGCACGGAATATATAAAAACTTATGAATGACTTGTTGGGGATGTGGTTGTAGTCGGTTGTACACAATGTCAGGGCCCCGATGTTTGAAATGTGTGAGTACAACTCGTCTGCGAGAATGTACCACGTGACCATCTCGAAATCGGTCAACGTTGCCAAATTTAAATTTAGACAGTTCAACAAAAAGTAGAACAAAACATATATTTTAGTTCACTTGAAACCTTCGTACAAGAAGAAATAGAAGAAGTGATTAGGACAGACAGCCAAATTATTGGATTCAGACCAATTATAAGCTCTTTAGATCCGTTATGGAAATATTAATTCAAAATATAAAACATTTTTCAGAAAAATTATCAAAAATTAAAATAACAATTTTTCAAATGAAAACATTTATTTTTCAGTTATACGAATTTAAATTAAGAAAAAGCTTAATTTTCAATCGAAAAAATTAGTTTATACATTTTCAATTTATAATTTTATCCAGAGCTCATTTGTTAATTATCTAATGGTATATGTCTACGTAACTGCCTATCCTTAAAAATCAAATAACTCACTTATTTTTCATCTAAACTTCAACATTATACATTTTCGTAAAGGGAAAGAGTTCACCTTTCAGATAGTATAAAAATATATAGGGCGTGTCGTCAAAAAAATCGACGTTATTTGCATTTTATAAAGACCTCTTTTTTAAAACACCCTATATAAGATTTTACTAAATAAACTTTTATACTGAAAAAAACTTTATATAAAAAAAGAAACTGTTCAGTGAAAACCGCACCTTCCTATCGTTTCTGAGTTCCGAGATATTTGCAGTTAAAATGGGTCAGAAACTTCTGGGACACCCGGTATTTCAAAAATAAAGGTACTTTATTCCTGAGTAAATTTCATATTTTTTGGCAAATCTCGTATACGACTGAAAAAATTTGATATGAGATAGTTGCATTTTAGGTTTTTAAATAAAAAACTGTTTCTTTTTAATATAATAATAATATAAGAGTATTTTTTTGTATGAACTTTCGGTTACCTGTTTTGATATCTGAAATTTTATCAGAATTGATCATAAAAGTATATTACAGGAAATCTTTGAATATGTTGGCAATAAAGTACATTAAAATCTGTTTAGGATTATAATAAATAGGACCTTTTGAAATTTGTTTTAGGGTAAATCGGCATTAGTCTAGGCTTAATATGGCTTATCTGTATACACGGAAATTAGTATAATAGTAAAATAGTCCTGGTTTCCCCTACTTTAAGGGAAAGAAATCTGTAAATTCTCTTTTCCAATAAATATTTTATTTATTCCTAAAACAAATAGTGTTTAGTGAAGTTCGCAGCCAATATAAATATATTTTTTTGTGTTTACCAATATTTTTCCAGTTTTGTAGATTCAGTCTGGTAAGTTTTAATATATTTTTTATTTGGTGTTTGTTTTTCAAATAGAACTTTTTCATTTTATAGATTTTATTAATTTTAAATATTAATTAATATTTTCAAACAACAATAAGCAAATCAGCAAAATAAACAGCTAATGATTGAAACGAGTCCTAACGAAATATACACAAACACTCTAAACAGAAAACTATAAATCACATACCAAACTATTAATATCAAAGATATAGGTTATAATTAAATTAAATTTGACTTGACAGTCTCGACACTTAACCAGCGTTGCCAAACTGCGGGGAATCTCAAGATGATTGGGGATTGGCATTATGCGGGGATTTTGAAATCTCATCGTTAAACAATATAATAAATAATCAGCAGGAATTAAAATAAAAAAACAGTTCAGATTGGGCATAGAACTCAAGACCATTTGCACAGCAGCAAATCATTTGTCCATTGTACCTACTTTTGTTATAATAAATCATATTATAATCGGGTAAGTTCGTTTATCTCCGCGCGGTGCGAACGCGAACACATAGAGAAATCCTTTCTGTGATTCCCTTAGTTTTAGACGCTTCTAATTTGCTAGCTTTGCTTTAGATAAGTTAATTTTGTATTCTGTCGCGAAATAACGATACGATTTTGTGCAAATATGGATAAATGGTTAAGAAAAAGGTCAAAACAAAGAAGATAATCATCCTAAGGTAAGGTACTTAACCTATTGAGGGGCATTTTTGGGGAATCAGCAGATTTTTGTCCCCAAATTTTGGGAATTTGACTTGGGATATTGGGGAATATGATAAATTGGCATCGGCAACACTGCACTTAACGCCTTCACGGCACTATTGCGCATGTTTCCTCTCTTACTAAACTCAACTCTACTGGTACAACCCAGTAGAGCACTTCTATGCGAACTTGTAGATGATTTCTCTTGGTTTCAAACATACCGATTTTGTGACGCTGAGAGAGTGAGGAGTGATCACGTGGTACATTCTCGCACACGAATTGAAAATTTATAAACTAACTTTTTCGATTGAAAATTAGGCTTGTTCTTAATTTAAATTCGTATAAATTTGAAAATTAAATATTTTGCTTTGAAAAAATTACTACTTTAATACACAAAAAAGAACCAGAGGTTTCATAAAAAAATTATTTTTGCAAGAGATAAAAATTAAAAACGAAAAACATGGTTTTATCGTATTTGTATTTTATCTTCTAAAGGCTGATGTTTTAAAACAAATTGTTATTGATGTTTATTAGTACATCAAGAAACGGTAATTTTTTTATATTTTCAATTTCAATTATAATTTTAATGTTATAACTTGTCTACTTTTTTCTCATAAGATTAAGAGACTTATTTATCGACAGCAACATTTGGAAATTTCTTTTTTGTGTTTTAAATAACCTGTAATTTTGTCAAGACAAAACATTGCATTTTCAATTTTATATTAAAAAAAAATATAATTATTATACTTTTTTTAAACAATATATATTGTTAATTATTAATTATTATTTAATTAAATTATTAATTATTATAAACTAACTTTTTTTTCAATTGAAAATTAGGCTTTTTCTTCGTATAACTGAAAAATAGATATTTAGCTTTGAAAAATTGTCATTTTAATTTTTGATAATTTTTCTAAAAAATGTTTTGTATTTTTAATAAAAGAATTAATATTTTCATAACGGATCTAAAGAGCTTATAATTGGTCTGAATCTAATAATTTGGATGTCTGTCCTAATCACTTCTTCTATTTCTTCTTGTACGAAGGTTTCAAGTGAACTAAAATATATGTTTTGCTCTACTTTTTGTTGAACTGTCTAAATTTAAATTTGGCAACGTTGACCGATTTCGAGATGGTCACGTGGTACATTCTCGCAGACGAGTTGTACTCACATATTTCAAACATCGGGGCCCAGGTAGCGTGAGTCAGGGATAGAAGTTGCCTACTCGGCCAGTGGGTGCCACTTTAGTGCAAAATCAGTCCCAAAGTTTAGGAATTTAGAGGGGTTAGTAGTTCTAAAATTTAAAATAAATAATTGAAAGCAAAAGTGTACCTAAAACTTTCAATTAAATAATTCAATTCTCGAACCACTGTTAAAAAAAACGGTTTTCTACTACAGTCTGACGTTCATTACGAAATGTAATCTAAATTAAATAAATGTAACTCAAGTTAACGGCAAAATAAATAATTAAATCATGTTCCGACGATTGTTCGGTAACAACTTTCAAAATAAAGTCTTTAAAATAAATTTAATATTTAAAACTTTAACGGTTCCCCTTAAAAAAATGAATAAATACGGAATTACGGATCCCAAAATAAATGACTTGCTTCCAAACTACTAATTCAGAAAATAATTATTTAATAAATTAAATAACACTCCACGAAATTAAAATAGGAAAATTCAATTAAAAGTAAACTAAATTATAAATCCGGAAAAATGAACAAACTATTTCAGCCAATTATTCAATAAAAGAAACGGAACTAAAATAAAATCTCACGTAATTCGGTATTTTGATTTTTTTAAAATCTAAAATCTAAACTCTTTGTAAAAATTAAATGAATTCTTTTACTAATAACTAAATTATTCCCAACTTAAAATAATCGGCAAAGCAATCGAACGTAAAACAAAACGATAAAAAAAAGTCGTAGCGATACAAAAAAAAACGTAGGTAAACAGTATCACGACGCGGCGTCTTATCTTTTAAAATAAACGGATGTGATTTCGGATCAAAATTAACGCGATTCTAATTTATATTATTAACACGGCAAAATCAAATGAAAAATTACGGAAAACAATACTAAGAATTTTATACCTCGGAATACTTTCAAACGGCGGAAAAACCGCTAACTAGATTTCGGTTCGACTGTTCAGAATGAATCGCAGGAAAAGAATCAATTCTTAATTTCAAATTATTCTTCATCTTCCTTCCTCCTTCCTAGAAATTTTCCTACCACTTGACTTAATTCACGCACGCGCAATCAATCCTTAAACGGTGTAGCTTGTAAAAGATTTAAAAATATGTTCCCGGTGAACCAAATAAAAAGTATGAACACGGTGAGCCAAATAAAATCGAACGTTTTATTTAATTTTTTATTTAATCCCGAAATTACTGATTACACAACATACCGATTTTGAACAAGATATTCCAACTTTAAGAAAATTTTCATTTTTAACATTTTTGGATACACCCCCGTAACTGATAATTTTGAATTCATCATCATTTTGTTAATATTGTTCGATGGTGTGGTTAGTATGTCTGAAAAAGTTGACAACAAATGAAAAATTCCTTTATTATTGATTTAAATAAATATATTCTTCATAAAAAGTTCTGCATCACATTATAATCAATATGCAGGAATTAAATTTGCAAAATATTTAGTGGCATAGAAGGAAAATCAAAAATTTTTAGTCCGGGCTAACTTTTTGATTATAAACGGAAGTCTAGTATGGGTTTGTAAGGTCCCTGTGAACATTCTTATATTTTTCAATGAATTCAAAATTGTCAGTTACGGGGGTGTATCAAAAAATGTTAAAACTGAAAATTTTCCTAAAGTTTGGATACCTTGTTCAAAATCGGTATGTTGATGTAAAATGTCATTATTTTTTTTATATATATTGAAACGAAATGTCAGAAATATTACAAATTTAATTTAAAAAATTCTAAATGGTAACACAAAAGTTCGCAATTATAATGTTGATGTAAATTGCATAATTTAATTATTTAGGAAAAACATTCATGCGAGTTATGATAACGTAATTGTAATAGTCTAACTAGAATTATGCAGACGCCGCAAGTCCATGATAAGGCCCTGCCTAGATCGGATTGCAACAAAACTAGTTTGTTGCCGGCATTTGCTAGCTTTTTACATTTTACTTTTGTACTGTAATCACGTAATAAAGTTCCACTTTTTGGAAAAGTTTGTAGTTCATTTTTGAAAACCCAATTTTTATTTACGATTCTATAAGTGGCGCAGTCAGTAGGATTGCCTAACGGTGTGACAACAAAAATCGTGTCAAATCGGTCTATTTCAATAGTTTAATGGCAAATCGAATTCGCAAAAATTGGTGATATAAACTGACCAAAAAGTGTACATCCAAGCAGAGGACCAACATTGCCAAAGTTTGGAGATCCTGGACGAGGACCACATTGCCAAATCCAGCTAGATTAAGAAAATCAGGAAGAAGAGACAACATCGCTCAACTTCTATTGATATGATGAAAATAATCCTAGTAATTGCGTAAGAAATTTTGCTCTCCTCTCCTATTAAATATTTTATTTTTGAGTTGATTATATTAGTGATTTTTTTATTTTCACATTTGGGATAAAATAAAACATTGAGAGATTTTATTACATTTTATGTCTGAGATAGACGAACTAGTGGATATTTTTAATAGTACTCTTAGGACATATTCCACATTAAATTTAGATACTTTACCTCCTATAGTAGAATCAGATTCAGAAAGTTCAGATTTAAATATGACTGATACAACTAATTATCAACTTTTGCAATTATATGTAGCCACTATTCCAAATTTTGATGGGAACCCCCATATATTAACAGTATTTTTAGATGCTTGTGAAAGTTTGATTGGACAATTTTCCGATCGACAAAATAATGCAGCTACAATTAATGCTTATATTTTAAGAGCTATTATTGGCAAGTTAACGGGTAGAGCTTTAAGTTTAATAGGCTCGCGTAGTGAATTAACTGTTTGGATAGATATAAAAAATTTATTAATACTAAGTTTTGGCGATCAGAGAAATTTGGACTGTCTTGTACAAGACTTGATTGCTTTACATCCTTTTAAAAATGAACCCCCATGCCGTTTTGGTATGCGTTGCCAAGACGCTAGAAGTTTAATTGTATCAAAAATAAATGCGTCAAATTTTTCGGCTGAAGAAAAACGTATCAGACTTCAAAATTATAACGATTTTGCTCTGAAAACATTTATTCATGGCCTCACAGGTCAATTACAAAATAACGTTCGTTTACGAAATCCAGATAGTTTAGAACGAGCAATGGCACTCGTAGTCGAAGAAGAAAATTTCCTTTATAGTTCACAAAAAGTCAATTTTTCAGATTCTCAAAATTATAAACCCGCAAATAGCAGAAATAACTATTCGAAATCACAGCTGAGACAACCAATACAAAAACCATTTTATTCTAATAATTTTAATAGATTTCATTCAAATATTAATAATTTTCCGAAACAAAATAACCAGAATTTCCAAAATCAAAATTTTCAGAATCAAAATCAATTCATTCAAAGACCCCAGTTTAATCAATCAAATAATTTCAATGATCAAAATTTTGGTCAAAATTCAACTAATTTTAACCGAAATAGTCAGATTTCAAGAAATTCCCAGAAAATAATCATTTCTCAACATTTAACACAACTAACGACAATAATAGTGCTTATCAAAACCAAGAAATTAACGCGAACCCAACACAGCTGACATATTCCCATGAACCCATTCAAGGTCCAGCTTATGATACTTCTTATGATAAGAGAAACGTAATTAATCTGAACTTAGTAAGATCAAATTTACTTTATATTTTTATACCAGAAATAAATGCAAAATTTTTAATAGATACTGGTAGTAGTAGAAGTCTAATGAACCCTAGATTAGCTTACACATTTTATAAAAATTATATTTTTAATGAAGATTTTAACATACAAACAGCGCACAGTATAAGTTTTCATAACGAAGTAATAAAAATTCCCGTTTTCAGCATTTTTAATGTAAACGCTGAACACAAATTTTTTCTTTTTGATTTTAGTAAAAAATACGATGGTCTCATAGGAATTGACCTTCTTAAACAATTAAAAGCATCAGTCAATTTGCATCAAAAACTAATTATTACCCCAACAGTGCAAATACCAATAATTTATGAATCTGAAGATTTAACGAATTTTAAAAACAAATTAAAATTAGAAAATTATAAAATAGTAGTCCCTGAAAGAACGACAAAAATAGTTAGATTACCAGTAACTGTAAAATCAGGAATAGGATGCATGAATTACATTAAATTTGACAATCAGTTAGAATCTCCACAATCTTTAGTAAATATAAAAAATTATTTCGTAATCACGTCAATAACTAATTCTAGTACTGAACCAAAAATAATTACAATATCTAGACCCTTCGATATAGAACAGTTAGATATTAATGAAATTAATTTTATAGAAAAAATGGAAACTGATGAAATATTTACAGAAAACCATGATAGATTTTTAAAAGAAAACTTAAAACAAATTAGGTTAGATCATTGTAACCAGAAAGAAAAGAATGCAATCAAAAACCTTTGCTTTGAATATAGAGATATTTTCTATTGCGAAAACATTCCTTTGACTTTTTCAAATAAAATTAAACACAAAATAAAACTTACAGACGAAAGCCCCGTTTACACTAGACAATATCGATACCCGCAAATTTACAAAGACGAAGTAAAATCACAAGTTGAAAAAATGATTTCTCAGGGCATCATACAGCCCTCAACGTCACCATTTAGTAGTCCCCTCTGGATAGTTGAGAAGCGCCAAGATGCTTCCAAAAAATGTAAATTCCTTTTAGTCTTAGACTATCGAAAATTAAATGAAAAAACTGTAGACGACAAATACCCTCTACCTAACATAAATGACATTTTAGACAAATTGGGCAAAAGCCAATATTTTAGTACACTTGACTTAGCCAATGGATTCCACCAAATACAGATGGACGAACCTGACATTCAAAAGACAGCTTTCTCTACAGAACATGGTCCTTACGAGTTTACTCGAATGCCTTTTGGGCTTAAGAATGCTCCAAGCACTTTTCAAAGAGTTATGGACAACATTCTCAGGGGTTTACAAAACGAGACTTGTTTGGTATACCTTGACGATATTGTATTATTCAGTACATCTCTTCAAGAGCACATTTTACGGCTCAGACAAATTTTTGACAGACTTAGGGAGGCAAACTTTAAATTACAATTGGACAAATCAGAATTTTTACGTAAGGAAGTAAATTATTTAGGACATGTTATAACCCCACTAGGTGTTAAACCAAACCCAGTTAAAATATCTGCAGTAAAACATTTTCCGATACCTAAAACTACTAAGGAAATAAAAGGATTCTTAGGGTTAGTCGGATACTATCGTAAATTTATTCAAGATTTCTCAAAAATTACGAAACCTTTAACCAAGTGCCTAAAAAAGGGTGCTCAAATTATTCATGATCAAAATTTTATAAACGCATTCGAAACTTGTAACGCACCGATACTTCAGTATCCAGACTTTACAAAAAAAATTATTTTGACTACAGAAGCTTCAAATGTAGCTTTAGGTGCTATTTTATCTCAAGGGCCTATAGGCTCAGACAAGCCAATCACGTATGCCTCTCGAACACTCAATGATTCAGAGCAACATTATAGCACGATAGAGAAAGAATTACTCGCTATTGTATGGGCATGCAAGATGTTCCGATCTTACTTATACGGAAGAAAATTTTCTGTTGTAACAGATTACTGCAGTCTTGTTTGGCATTTTAAATTACGCGAACCAAATTCAAAATTAGTTAGGTGGGGACTTAAACTCGAAGAATTTGATTATGACATTATTTATAAAAATGGAAAGGCAAATACTAATGCTGATGAATTATCCAGAATTTCTATAAATGCTCTAGAAAATGAGTCACTTATTAATAACCCCGGAGACATTGACAATACAACTTTACGATTTCTTAGAAGTTTATCAGAAAACTTAGTAGAAAATGACACTCTCGACAATAATACTCCTAAATAATCTAAAATACTATCAGACATACAAATTAAGCCTCCTGATAAACCATCAGAAAATGACAGTTTCCAATTAATCCAGCATACGACAGTTAACGAAACTACCAATGATGAAATAATAAATAACAAAATTAATCAAATCCTAGTTTTTGGCCAAATTAATCAATTAAACCCATCATTTGAACAAACCCATAAGGAAAAATGTGGACTTCTTAATGGTTTAGGTACCATAATCAAATCAATATCCGGAAACTTAGATCAAAACGACGCTGAAAAATATGACGAAGCAATTGAAAATCTTTATAAAAATCAAAATAAAGTGAAAACTTTAATTAATGAACAAATTGCCTTAGTTGAAAATTCTTTAGATATATTTAATAAAAGTAGTCAAGTCTTAGCTCACAATCAACTAAAATTAAAATCTCAAATAAACAAAATAGAACACATTTTAGAAACCGCTCAAATCCAAAATAAACAAACTTTTGAAAGTGTCTATATTCAAGAAGTCACAAACCAAATATCAATTTTATATCAAAATATTTATGATTTACTAGAAAAAATTGAAACTGCTATCACATTTTCTAAAATAAATGTTTTCCATAATTCTATAATAGATCCTAAAGATTTGAACCAATTTTAAATACTATTCTTAAATTTGAAAAAATAATGCAGATTAAAAGCTATAGTAAAGACAATAAAATTATTTTTATCATAGAAATCCCAATTGTGGAGAGAGAAAGTTACGATTTATATCAACTTTTTCCTTTACCTACTCCTAAAAACAACCTTTACCAAATGATTATTCCAAATTCGAAATTCCTTATCCTAAACGAGCAAAATTTCATGTCATTTGATTCAGAATGTCAAGGAATCAGCAACCAAGAATTTATCTGCCCCGAATCAGTACCAACTCCAGTAGAAGAAGACCCCCCTGCGAAGTTTTAATGTTGAGGTTTTCCAAGAACCTCACCAACTGCAAACCATCTCTCTCGAAATTGTGGATACAAAAATTCAGAAAATTCGTGAAAACAAATGGACGATCGTCTTACCTCAGAACACAGTGGCCCAAAGAATCTGCGGAAAAGACAAGGACAATGTCCCATTAGAAGGAACATTTTTGTTAGAATTAAACAATAAGTGTAGCGTTAAAATAGGTAAAATAGTTCTACGTAGCAATGAACTGCCAAAAAGTGAATTTAAAATAATTGAACTTCCTAAACTTAATATTAAAAACTCTAATAATAATCGGATTGCAACAAAACTAGTTTGTTGCCGGCATTTGCTAGCTTTTTACATTTTACTTTTGTACTGTAATCACGTAATAAAGTTCCACTTTTTGGAAAAGTTTGTAGTTCATTTTTGAAAACCCAATTTTTATTTACGATTCTATAAGTTGCGATCTCATTCTCTCCTTATTTTATAATATCTAATTAATAAAGAACAACAAAATGAATTAATATTAATCACTATGAAAAGTTTTTTTTCCTACGACTGTATGCGAAAGTAGCTTATATCGCATAAAGAAATACGTCAGAAAGTTGACAATATCTGTCACATTTAAAACAGTGATGATATGAACTTAAAACTGATACGATATGAATATTTCATATCAGTTTTGAATTTTGCATTTCTATCTAGAAGGCAGGAACTGTCAAATCAATGACGCAAAGTTTGAAAGTAAGTACTAACATATTAAGTGCATTTAATTGTTGTTTCTTATTAAATAATTTTTATCCTTGGAATTTGTTTTAATTATTAGTCGTAGGAAAAATATTGTACATAACGCGTTAGAAAGTTATTTTCACACTCGTTCCGTTTCCACACTCTCCGCTACGCGGCTCGTGCTAAACGTTCACTCGTTATGTAATATACTATTTCTAAATACCTTTCAACTGTATATGAAAGTCACTTAAAGGTGCAATTCTTTCCAACTTTATCCCCTTCAAATCAACTAGTCCTTTCCAATTTTATATTTCCTTATCCACAATTCCGCATATTATTATAGCATCTCTCCAATATACAAAATTCGGCTACAGATCCATAGAATTCAATTTATCAATCTTCTTCATGAACAAAACTCTTAGCAGATTTCCTATTTTTTTAAATTTTTAACAATCTCAAAATTATTTTTGACATTCCCTTTCTTTTGTCTTGAAGCATCTGTCACCTCCCTCTTTTTTTTCGTTACCTGGTTACCTTTTTTATATACAAGGTGATTATTTTTTTGCAATATATATATAAGTTATAGGTTCAATGTAACTGGCGTCAGGAAATAAATCCGCTAACTTGACATATTAATATAATTTCTAGGTAGTGAAACGCATCTAAGCTGATTTGACATTTTTACATTATTCATTTTTCACATTTTTATTATTAGTCTAGTTTTCGTCTTAGAAATTGTCGGTTCTCTATTTTTTGTAAATTATTGAATAAATATTTTTTTCTAAAAAACACTTGCAAAGTCTTTGAATTTAAGTGGCGCAGTCAGTAGGATTAGTGCATATAATACCGGTTCGTTTCAACGATTAAGTGACTATTCGAACTTAAGTGACAAGTTCCAGTGTTCCAGTTGGGTGAACTGAGCAGCCCAACGTGAAGACATCAACTCGACAGGGAAGAAAGAAAATCTACCCACATCCATCCGATCTATCGCAGACACGGAAGCCGAGCATATGGACTTGAAGCTAATTTTACTGTAAGTGTTTTTACGTCGTATAGAGAAACTTCATTTCATTACCCCACAGACGATTCTGACTCAGATTTGGATTTAAATATTAAAATAGACTCAATTTCCAACAATATTTCTATCAAAATGGCTGTTCCTGAATTAAAAAAAGAATACCTTGATATGATCCCAGATTTTACAGGCGATATCGCCTTATTGCCTAGATTCATTGAAATCAGCGAAAAATTAGTCTTAAGATTTTACAATACTACGGATGTAAATGATTTTTAAAATGAATATTTGATGTCAAGCATCCTAGCTAAAATTAAAGGTAAAGTCGCAATAAACATAGCATCTTGTACAGGGTTATTCACTATAAATTACCCACCACTAATTACCGTTATTAATGCCTATAGAAAAAAAGTTTCAAATAAAAGTTGTATGGTTATAACTTTTTTTTGTTAAAATGCTATCAAATGTAGCGTGCAGATTTCAGGGGATACAAAAAAATATTTTTTTTAAATGGGATACCCTATATATTTTTACATTTTTATAATCCCCTCGACGAGCTGATTTCAACAATATATCACACTTGATGTCTAATCTGGATAATAAAGGATCTACAGTCACCTGAAAATCACATTTTTTGGATATTGGAAATCCCATCTGATTTTTAATCACCTTGTATACAATATTTTGTAGTGTCAGTATAGAATTTGAAAATGATAGAGACATGTAAGCCGTTTTTCTCGATTTTCAACCGTTTGGCTACTACAGCTACTTTAATTCAAAAATGTGATTTTTCAGGTGGCTGTAGATCCTTTATTATCCAGATTAGACATCAAGTGTGATACATCGTTGAAATCAGCTCATCACGAGGATTATAAAAATGTAAAAAGATACAGGGTATCCCATTTAAAAAATATATTATTTTTTTGTATTCCCTGAAATTTGCACGCTACTGTATATTTGATAGCATTTTAACAAAAAACAGTTATAACCATATAACTTTTATTTAAACCTTTTTTTTTCTATAGGCAATAATAACGATAATAAGGGGTGGGTAATTCATAATGAATAACCCTGTACAATTAGAAATTGGGAAAATCTAAACCAAGCATTGTTAAATACTTATTCAGATAAAAGGGATATTTACACCTTAAGTGGTGAAATTTCAGATTTAAAGCAAACTAATGAATCGCCTTTCGATGTTTATAATAAAATTCAACACTTGCTAAATTTGCAAATATCCTTATTAATGACGCATTCAAATGCAAATGAACAAACTGTTTTAGGAAATTATTTTTTCCACGGCCACTACTGAATGTAGTTATTCTGAAACCACTTATAATAACAGAAAAGAAACATTCTCGCTCTTGAGATTGAAAGAAAATTCTGAAACATCTGGCTCTTATGTATTTTATATGTATTACAGTCTATTACTAGAGATAGAATCTGTATTCCGTGATTGTTTACAAAAATAAGGTTTGCCATGAATGTCAAATTAACTGTCAGTATTAGTCGACGTGGTCTTAATATTTATTGGTTTGTAAAAACTTTTAATTTATTAAAAAGGAGAAGAAAATCAAACGATTCAGATGTAGAATTTGAAAATACTCCTCCAGAAATAAAAAAATTGCCGATAATATAACTCAAAATTTGCTACCGCAAAAATCCAAGCTTGAATATAAAAATACTACCTACACAATGTTGAGAGATTGAGGTTTCATTTTACTATATTTAATTTCTACTTTCTGTGTCCGTGGAAAAAGTACAGTCTGTTACTCTGTTGGAATGAAAATCCGACACTCGTGGTTCCTCACGCTCGCATTCGCTCGCGTTCGGAATCCTCCACTCGTGTCGAATTCTCATTCCAACCTTGTTACAGAATATACTATTCTCCACGGCCACTACTGAATGTAGTTATTCTGAAACCACTTATAATAACAGAAAAGAAACATTCTCGCTCTTGATATTGAAAGAAAATTCTGAAACTTTTGTCTCTTATGTATTTTATATGTATTACATTCTATCTCTAGAGCTAGAATCTGTATTCCGTGATTGTTTACAAAAATAAGGTTTGCCATGAATGTCAAACTAACTGTCAGTATTAGTTGACGTGGTCTTAATATTGGTTTGTAAAAACTTTTAATTTATTAAAAAGGAGAAGAAAATCAAACGATTCAGATGTAGAATTTGAAAATACTCCTCCAGAAATAAAAAAATTGCCGATAATATAACTCAAAATTTGCTACCGCAAAAATCCAAGCTTGAATATAAAAATACTACCTACACAATGTTGAGAGATTGAGGTTTCATTTTACTATATTTAATTTCTACTTTCTGTGTCCGTGGAAAAAGTACAGTCTGTTACTCTGTTGGAATGAAAATCCGACACTCGTGGTTCCTCACGCTCGCATTCGCTCGCGTTCGGAATCCTCCACTCGTGTCGAATTCTCATTCCAACCTTGTTACAGAATATACTATTCTCCACGGCCACTACTGAATGTAGTTATTCTGAAACCACTTATAATAACAGAAAAGAAACATTCTCGCTCTTGAGATTGAAAGAAAATTCTGAAACATCTGGCTCTTATGTATTTTATATGTATTACATTCTATCTCTAGAGCTAGAATCTGTATTCCGTGATTGTTTACAAAAATAAGGTTTGCCATGAATGTCAAATTAACTGTCAGTATTAGTCGACGTGGTCTTAATATTGGTTTGTAAAAACTTTTAATTTATTAAAAAGGAGAAGAAAATCAAACGATTCAGATGTAGAATTTGAAAATACTCCTCCAGAAATAAAAAAATTGCCGATAATATAACTCAAAATTTGCTACCGCAAAAATCCAAGCTTGAATATAAAAATACTACCTACACAATGTTGAGAGATTGAGGTTTCATTTTACTATATTTAATTTCTACTTTCTGTGTCCGTGGAGAAAGTACACTCTGTTACTCTGTTGGAATGAAAATCCGACACTCGTGGTTCCTCACGCTCGCATTCGCTCGCGTTCGGAAT
Organism: Crepidodera aurea; assembly: GCA_949320105.2. Classification (NCBI taxonomy): domain Eukaryota; kingdom Metazoa; phylum Arthropoda; class Insecta; order Coleoptera; family Chrysomelidae; genus Crepidodera; species Crepidodera aurea. The sequence continues at coordinate 98,525,082 of OX439473.1, forward strand.
CCTCCACTCGTGTCGAATTCTCATTCCAACCTTGTTACAGAATATACTATTCTCCACGGCCACTACTGAATGTAGTTATTCTGAAACCACTTATAATAACAGAAAAGAAACATTCTCGCTCTTGATATTGAAAGAAAATTCTGAAACTTTTGTCTCTTATGTATTTTATATGTATTACATTCTATCTCTAGAGCTAGAATCTGTATTCCGTGATTGTTTACAAAAATAAGGTTTGCCATGAATGTCAAACTAACTGTCAGTATTAGTTGACGTGGTCTTACTATTGGTTTGTAAAAACTTTTAATTTATTAAAAAGGAGAAGAAAATCAAACGATTCAGATGTAGAATTTGAAAATACTCCTCCAGAAATAAAAAAATTGCCGATAATATAACTCAAAATTTGCTACCGCAAAAATCCAAGCTTGAATATAAAAATACTTCCTACACAATGTTGAGAGATTGAGGTTTCATTTTACTATATTTAATTTCTACTTTCTGTGTCCGTGGAGAAAGTACAGTCTGTTACTCTGTTGGAATGAAAATCCGACACTCGTGGTTCCTCACGCTCGCATTCGCTCGCGTTCGGAAGCCTCCACTCGTGTCGAATTCTCATTCCAACCTTGTTACAGAATATACTATTCTCCACGGCCACTACTGAATGTAGTTATTCTGAAACCACTTATAATAACAGAAAAGAAACATTCTCGCTCTTGATATTGAAAGAAAAGTCTGAAACTTTTGTCTCTTATGTATTTTATATGTATTACATTCTATCTCTAGAGCTAGAATCTGTATTCCGTGATTGTTTACAAAAATAAGGTTTGCCATGAATGTCAAACTAACTGTCAGTATTAGTTGACGTGGTCTTAATATTGGTTTGTAAAAACTTTTAATTTATTAAAAAGGAGAAGAAAATCAAATGATTCAGATGTAGAATTTGAAAATACTCCTCCAGAAATAAAAAAATTGCCGAGAATATAAAAATACTACCTACACAATGTTGAGAGATTGAGGTTTCATTTTACTATATTTAATTTCTACTTTCTGTGTCCGTGGAAAAAGTACAGTCTGTTACTCTGTTGGAATGAAAATCCGACACTCGTGGTTCCTCACGCTCGCATTCGCTCCCGTTCGGAATCCTTCACTCGTGTCGAATTCTCATTCCAACCTTGTTACAGAATATACTATTCTCCACGGCCACTACTGAATGTAGTTATTCTGAAACCACTTATAATAACAGAAAAGAAACATTCTCGCTCTTGATATTGAAAGAAAATTCTGAAACTTTTGTCTCTTATGTATTTTATATGTATTACATTCTATCTCTAGAGCTAGAATCTGTATTACGTGATTGTTTACAAAAATAAGGTTTGCCATGAATGTCAAATTAACTGTCAGTAGTAGTTGACGTGGTCTTAATATTGGTTTGTAAAAACTTTTAATTTATTAAAAAGGAGAAGAAAATCAAACGATTCAGATGTAGAATTTGAAAATACTCCTTCAGAAATAAAAAAATTGCCGATAATATAACTCAAAATTTGCTACCGCAAAAATCCAAGCTTGAATATAAAAATACTTCCTACACAATGTTGACAGATTGAGGTTTCATTTTACTATATTTAATTTCTACTTTCTGTGTCCGTGGAGAAAGTACAGTCTGTTACTCTGTTGGAATGAAAATTCGACACTCGTGGTTCCTCACGCTCGCATTTGCTCGCGTTCGGAGTCCTTCACTCTTGTCGAATTCTCATTCCAACATTGTTACAGAATATACTATTAGAAATTTAGCTCTCAGAGTATTGCTTAGTGGATTAAAAGAACCACTAGGTACCCTGATGCGAACTAAAAACCCTGATAGTTTAAATTCCGCTTTAAATATTGTAACAAATTATTTCCAAATATATTTAGGGTCTAATCAAGACCAAGGAAATACATTTCCCAATTCCTATAATAACCCGCCAATGCACGAAATAATTCCAAACATTAATTATTCGAAAAATAAATCACCAAATTCTAGAAATTTCCCACACACGAATAAAAATTTACCAACAAATTTCGAACCTCAACCTAGTACTAGTACAAATTTCAATGCATTCAAATCTAACCCAAATCGGAAATTTCCATACCCTACTCCTATGAGTGTAAATAATGCAAGTACTAGTAGACAACCACAAAATGCCCAAAATCGCAATTTTAGACAATATCAAAATCCAAATTACTCGCAAAATTACAACGCGAATTTTGCAACTCAGGGAAATAACTTTATCGCTGAAGAAATAAATAATGCTGAATTTGCTGAAGAAAATATTGAAAAAGATAATTTTTTTAGCGAAACTAGCTTCGTAAACAACAAAATAGATAAAATTGAATTGTTAAATTTAACTGAGAGTAAAAGTGAATTACCGTACATAATATTACCCGAACAAAATTTGAAAGTACTAATTGACACTGGTAGTACAAAATCGTATGTTATACCAGAAGTTGCCGAAAAATATTTTAAAAATTCATATGTTCCTAAACCGTTTCAAGTTTCTACCGCGCTGGGTAAGAAACGAGAAAATTTTTGTACAGTAATACCCACTTCACGAATATTTCATTTTAAGAAACCAATAAATTTAAGTTATGGTGTATTTCAATTTCACAATGACTTTGATTGCTTATTAGGGCTAGATAATTTGAAAATATTAAATGCCCGAATAGATTTAATTAATAATCTCCTAATAACTCCATTTAACGAAATAAAAATAAATTATTTCAAGCCTAGTAGAGAGTGCATGAATTGTATAGTAGTGCGACCCCTTGCCGATAAAATAATTAAGCTCAACGTAAAAAATGTTGATAATGGCGATATAATTATCCCCTATACAAAAATAAATAATTTAGAGATTTCTGAATGCGTTGCTAAAGTAGAAAATAATACAATTGTTAATCCTTCAGAATCTCGTTACAAAGTTGATTTAGGCTCACCTGTAGATGTTGAATTGGTCGATGAATACGAACAAACAACTTCCCAAAATTTAAATAATATTTATACAGATTACTATTTAGTTTATAAAAAAAGAGCTTTAAATACAAATATTGATTTTCTATCGAAAGTCGACTTAAATACTATTGAAACGAATAATATTCCAGGTACCTCAAAACGCATATTTGAGTACATGGAAGAATTTAATAATGAAAAAAGTACGAAAGAAAATAATGCAGAAAATGAATCTCTATTAGTAAAAACCGACGACGCGATAAATGATAATAGTGATGATAATACAGTTCACACTAAATCCCATAATAGGCATATCGATCATCGATAGCGCTATAAATATCGGAAAAAATCAAATAATTATCACAGAAGTAGATTTTGAGCCCGCTTCTCCTAAATTTATAAAGCCTTATAAAAATAAACAAAGAATATTAGTACAATTATCTAAAAATAAATTCGAACAAGATGTTATCGATTTCATTAAAGCCTTACGCTTTTATTTCAGGTACGTCGCAATCGTAGATGGCACAGCCGAAATAAAAAACATCAGTCACAATATAGGAATCCTACCAATCAATTTAGGGCCAGCTAAATTACAACAATCCACTCACACCTTTATTCATTATTATAATCTAAATCCATTATTAGAAGAATTCAACAATTTAAATAATCAATTCCAACATCTTAAACTTAATATCACTATTTTTAGATGTGCTACCATCTATGGTAAGAAGAGAGTATTGACATTAAATTTTGACTGAATCTAGTCAAGATGTCACTCTCTTCTTTTTTATCCCTTTCAGAGATTAATACAAAGTGAGTAAACCAGCAAGGAATTTTAATTTATTAGATTCGACATCCTAAGACCGGTTTCTGTCTTTCGACTTCATCAGTTAGGCTTAAAAAAGAAGAGAGTGACATCTTGACTAGATTCAGTCAAAATTTAATGTCAATACTCTCTTCTTACCATAGATGGTAGCACATCTAAAAATGTTATCTTATAGCGGATATAGCTATTGACTTGTACGAGTTTGGAATTTTATTTATTGGATTCGAAAAGCCTAACTGATGAAGTCGAAAGACAGAAACCGGTCTTAGGATGTCGAATCTAATAAATTAAAATTCCTTGCTGGTTTACTTAATATCACTAATGACACCTTCTTCCAAACCGAATCAGATAATTTAATTAATATAATTCAAACCGTTCAAAGTAACATTGAACAAAAATTTAATAATTTAAATATTCATTACACTTTAATTAGAAATAAAAGAGGCCTTATATAAACGGATTTGACTCTATCATTAAGACAGGAAACTTAGATTCGCAAGATGGTGAAAGAATAGATAAAATGTTAGAACATTTAAAAACAAATCAAATGAACTTGCAAAATCAATTAAAAATGCAATATTCTATTAGTAATCAAATAATAGAAAATTTCAATAAAACAATTATAGACGTTCAACAAAATGAAATAACTTAAAAACAAAATTTTGGAAATTAAGGGCGCGGTCTTGTACGTCAAATGTCAGCGAAATCATGTCAAATAAGGTGCTGTCCGGGAGGTGCTGGTATCTCGTGATAAATGCTTAAATTAAACAAAGTAGTTACAGAAACCTTCCTTTGAAATTTTCTCATTACAGAAACCATTCGAGAAATTCATTGTCTGCTATATTTAATACAAGGGGACAACAATATTTAGTATTACCAAAATGTATAATCTTAACTTTTTATTATTCATTTATGGGCAGAAGGACCTCGGTCGATAGCTCTTTGTAAGTGGTTAGCTAACAATAAAGAACATAATGATAAATAATTATTCATTTATTTTCTTTGTAGGTATATATTATTTATACAGAGCCTTTCAATGAAAACTATTCATCCATAAAATCTTTCTTTTAATTCTTAAAATTAAAATAATTTGTTACTGGGGCATTAATGATATCAAAATAACATTTTCTTTTCAGTTATTTATATGAAGTGATTTTGTTCCTCGTTATGAAGTATATGAGAAACGAAAGAAAAATTTACCACGCAAACGATTTATTTATTTATTTATTTATTACGATGAATTACGATTTAGGTAAAGATGTCAAAGATATTTACAAGTAGGAAACAATTTTTTACTAGGGTATAATTGGTATTAAATTTTCGAAATAAAATGCCCCTTTCAAATGTATACAGAGTGATGTTATTGCTCATTTCAAAGTTAGTATATAGCTATGACAACTATTCCAGAATCGACACGTGTCAAGTTGCGTCGGCGCTTCTTTGTAGATCAAAGAATCGCTTTTTCAGTCAGTCAAGTCAAGGCGGGCAGGCATCGTTTGAACTTTGGTTCAGCTCACGGTGGCCCTAGACTCCTAGACAATTGCATCAAAGGAGTAAGCCGCTTTAGCAATTTTTTTTCACCGAACTTTTCTTGAAGACTATTTAAACCCGAGATCCTTGATTTTATATAATAAAAAGTGCGTTTTATGATCTACTTATATTTTTGTGTATTGAAGAAATATTAATTTTAAAATTATAGCAATTCTATTTGTATTTTTAGTTTTATCAAAATCAATCAACTATAAAAACCAAGAATTAAAGTACAAACTGTAAAAAATTAAAAAATGCCAAATCTCCAATTAAATCACGGTAATAGGTTATGTCGAAAGAGATTTCGCGAACAATCGGACGGCGCCGGCGTTATTTAACTCGGGACGCCAAGGCAAATGCAATACGCGTATAGTTCGTGTAATACATAAAGTTGCCCCAATTTAACAGCTTTAAAGCGGCGCCTTTGTTGCTACCAAAAAAACTTCTAACGTACCGGCATATCGCGATTATAGTTTAAGTAATCGCTATAATCCAGCGATCGGATAATAAAAAATAAATAGTGAAAGGGCCTCCAATGACCACAAAAAGCATTGTACTAAAAACACAGAAGAAAACAAAAATTATATGTTTTATCAATGAATTTGTTTATTAATAAATTCTTAAACAGATGAATAATTTTAAAATAAATTTATAAATATATACTTTATAATATTTTTTCTTGATTTTTCAATAAGGTTGGGATCCAGAAATTAGGAAAATAAGAAATAGTTGATGATTTTATGGATTAAAGCTAGAAAAGTACCATTTGGGGAAGAATTTTTTTTTTATTTTTGTGCCACCTCATTATCGAAACATCTAGATTTAAGTCAAGTTAATAAGTAAAAAAGTTGTAAGCGTAAGCACCAAATATATTTAGTGTTACTTATTTTTTTCTGCTCTTTCCAAATAAAATTTTAAAATATTAATATACTGGGTATTGTTTCGATTCGAAACCTACTCATTAACTTTTTAAGGCCGGACTTGGAATATGTTAATCGACACCACTGTAGACAACGAACATACGAACCAAATATTACAAAAACGTATAGGGTCGTTCATAAGTTATGATGAATTGAAAAAATGGGGAAAATTAATAAATCACCCTGTATCTTGGTTATAAAGAACGATAGACCCATAGGTTATTTAGAAGCACCTCGGTGTTCTCCATCTACCTTTTCTGTATGCGCATTTCTCAATGAATTACCCCGTATAAAGTGATTTTGTTCTTCGTTATGAAGTGTGAGAAACGAAAGAAAAATTAACCGCGCGAACGATGAATTACGATTTAGGTGAACATTTCAAAGATATTTAGAAGTCCCAAACAATTTGAAAATAAATATATCTCTATAATTTTCAGATTAATGAATTTGAATATAAAATATGAAAGATTACATATTGATCGACATCTACCAAAATCAGAACTTTTTTTAACCAATTTGACAACAGGAAGTTGATCTTTGAAAACAAAACAGAAAATTTACAGTTCTATGCCTATGCACAAAATTATTACATTTTTTTTAATTTGATAAATTAGAGTTCCATGGAAAGTAATAATTTGACACATTGACAATTTAATAGTCATTATAACTAATTAAAAAAGACAAATCATGATTCCGACACATACTAACTATTAAAAAGTAAAAATTAATTTATTATGAAAGTCATACAACATATCAGTTATTTTGAATATATTCTTATCTTTTACTTTATAATATTCCCTAATTCTTTTCTAAAATACTTTCTATATTTTTATTCTAATGCATAACATACACAACTAATTTTGAATTCTTTTTAAAAATTCCCGCGTTATGACAGTTAAACGACATGCGCAAAAAGCATCTCGTCCTCGAGTAATAAAAAATATATCTATAAATACTCTAAAATCTCGTCAACTTTCAGACAAAACGTTGCCTAACCACTGATTCGACGTTGCCAAATCAATTGTTATCAACAACAGCTGTGAGTTCCTGCGAAAATTTAAATTCATGATATATTATTATATTCGGCGTACTTAGAATGTTCCTTTCTGATTAAAGTTTTTTAAATGTTTGGAGAGCAAAAACTTTACTTTACTTTATTTACAAAGACAATAAATACAATTGCAGCGTTCTTTGTGTGTTTTGAGTGCATGTTTCTTTTATTATGTGCCAACATTGCTACATTCTAAACTATAACAGATAGGAATACGATGAAATGGGAAAAAAATTGAATTTTTGGAAAAAATTAGAGATAAAAAAAATCTACAGAGTTTATTGATTTTCTTGAGTTGTACAGTAAAACCAAAAATGGCATTTTTATAGTTTGCTATAAGTGACGTTTATAGTTTACAAAATATCAATAATTTATTGTAGAATAATGAAAACAATTCAATGAATAAAATGAAACAGTTAACAAACAAAATATAAAATTAGCAATATAATTTGAAAAGAAACATTTAAGTATATTACATTAAAATAAAATTTAAAGTGAACAAATGTTATCTGAAATATAAATAATAGTAAAATTTTTTGCTGTTTCACGTGGTTGTGCTATTAGTTTTTCGAATTTAGCATACACTTTAGAGCCGCAAAGATTTTTTTATCGTTTTCTACACCTTTTAAAGCGATATCACATTTCAGAGGTCAAAGTCTCTCACAACTGGGCTAATTATGGTATCACCCCGCTAAATATCTCAGCTGATAGGTTGGCATCCATTGCAAATTTGATTTGCTTCGGGCACCATCTTTCTTACAGTGTTAAAACCTATATGATCTATATATAATTATATATAGATATACTGAATACCTATGGGTAAAGAATTTTTAGACGCCATTGTTTGACCAAACTTTCAAATTAATTTGAAATGACTTCAAAATTTCAAATCGACTGATTTCATAAATTAAAGTATTTTGATGTATTCTGATTAAACCACATTGTTGATAAAGGTCTAACTTAGGTCAAGTTAATGTTTATTTTTCTTATTTTTTCAGAATCGAGGATATATAGATTGTTAAATGCCACTTTTAAGGTTAAAAAAATTGGATGATTTTGAAGCTGTCGTTTTCATAGAAAATAATAAATTTATCGATTTAGAATAGTAAGACTACCTAAGTTAGACCTTTATCTTTAATTTGTCTGAAAATTATATTTTAAATCCCATTACATTCGGAAATCAGTCGATTTAACTTTTGGTCTGCAGCATAGGATTTTATACACAGGAAGACCGCGCCCTTAAGGATATTGTCCATTTTCAAGCAAATTACGAAAATGTAAATTACCTAAAAGACTTGTTTCACGAACTACTTATTATTTATAACCTAATTTTAGATGTAATGGAAACCGTAGAAAATTCCCTTACCTTTTGTAAACTTTAACTAAGAACAGTGCATCCAAGTATTATAAAATCAAATAATTTATTTTTAAAACTACAAAAAATTCACTATAAAACCCAATTACCGTATGAATTAAAATACGAAAATATTTTAGACTTTGAGGCAATTTTGCAAGTTGCCTGTAAAATAGAAACAAACCAAATTCAATATTTCCTATCAATTCCAATCGATTTTGAAACTAAATTCGATCTTTATTATTTACGGGTCAGAATACGTATAGTAGAACCCACCCCTTTATGAGAAAGAAAAAACAGCAAAGGATACCGCCAATAGAAGAAACACTAATTGATCTGGACATTTTTGAGTACTTTAATGTCGAAAACACCGTACACTATCCATATACATAAAATTAAAATGATATTTTGGCTATTAGGACCACTGTGCAAAGATTCCATAACCAACTTAGCTGGAGATCGTTAGGGGTAATTTGCGTAAAATTTCTATATTGATTAACTTTCTTTAATATGAATTTACATTTTAATTTCTATAAAGCGGCGTTCAGACTTTACAAGTTACTTGAATTCAAGTAACTTGAAAGGAGTAACCTGAATTCAAGTGAACGTTCATACTGTTTCAATATTTGATTCAAGTCATTTCAAGTTGACATTTTTATTTAAATGATTCCTGTTTCAAGTTACAAAAATGGCGTCAAATGATGTGATTCCTGCTGGAATAAAAGTTGTAAATCAGCTAATTGTGGATGGATTCCTAAAAATCAGAGAAAAAATTCTACACTTTATTTTACAAAAAAATACCTCAAATACCATATACAGGGTGATTCATTAGTGCGATAAAGGCCAATATCTTCTAAATCATTAAAGGTATAAAAACAAAATTTTGCAAGATTGTAGCCGGCCTTAAGGCTCATATTTTAAAATTAGTTTCAATTATACAGGGTGTTCCAGAACACCGCGCCAGATCAAAGGTACATTTTTTTAAATGGGACACCCTGTATATTACTTTAAATTTGAATTCTGCTTGACTTCGAAATTGCAACAATATGAAGTTGTAATAAGTTATACAGGGTATTTAAAAAGTTCTGACCACTTTTTCATGAGAATCTAATGAGTTTAACGCTCTGCATCTTTTAAACAATACAAATGCAAATTAATCTTTTACATTCATACGACTGTGATGGTCGTCTAGTTTAATAATTCACTAGACCTCCTTCCATATTTTGAAAACCGTATACAGGGCGAGTCCAAACTCGAATACATCATTTTCACACCATTTTTAAATGGATCACCCTGTATTTTATGTCGGCAACTGAAAGCTATTTTACTATACTTTAAGTTTTATTGAGTATTCCCTATGCCCAAATGAAATAGTTTTTGAGATATTTCAAATTTATTATTAAAAATTGTACTTCCATTAAAAACGACTTTAAGTATACATAATTTATTTACATCAATTAACTTATAAATTAATAAACAATCATATCTAAAATTATAACAGATGCTCAAAGAGACCACCCTCTACATCGATGCAGTGTTGAAGACGGTCGTCAAAAGATCGACTTACGTTTAAAAGCATTTGCACATTAACACTTCGAAAAGCCTTGCCTTATTCTCTCTTTCATATCATCTCGTGTAGTGACAGGTACTTTGTACACCTGGTCTTTAACATAACCCCAGAAAAAAAATAATTTTATATATGATTGTTTATTAATTTAAGGGTATTTATCAAATACTATTAAACGAGCAAGGTTTGTATGTGTGTGTGTGTGTGTGTGTGTGTGTGTGTGTGTGTGTGTGTGTGTGTGTGTGTGTGTGTGTGTGTGTGTGTGTGTGTGTGTGTGTGTGTGTGTGTGTGTGTGTGTGTGTGTGTGTGTGTGTGTGTGTGTGTGTGTGTGTGTGTGTGTGTGTGTGTGTGTGTGTGTGTGTGTGTGTGTGTGTGTGTGTGTGTGTGTGTGTGTGTGTGTGTGTGTGTGTGTGTGTGTGTGTGTGTGTGTGTGTGTGTGTGTGTGTGTGTGTGTGTGTGTGTGTGTGTGTGTGTGTGTGTGTGTGTGTGTGTGTGTGTGTGTGTGTGTGTGTGTGTGTGTGTGTGTGTGTGTGTGTGTGTGTGTGTGTGTGTGTGTGTGTGTGTGTGTGTGTGTGTGTGTGTGTGTGTGTGTGTGTGTGTGTGTGTGTGTGTGTGTGTGTGTGTGTGTGTGTGTGTGTGTGTGTGTGTGTGTGTGTGTGTGTGTGTGTGTGTGTGTGTGTGTGTGTGTGTGTGTGTGTGTGTGTGTGTGTGTGTGTGTGTGTGTGTGTGTGTGTGTGTGTGTGTGTGTGTGTGTGTGTGTGTGTGTGTGTGTGTGTGTGTGTGTGTGTGTGTGTGTGTGTGTGTGTGTGTGTGTGTGTGTGTGTGTGTGTGTGTGTGTGTGTGTGTGTGTGTGTGTGTGTGTGTGTGTGTGTGTGTGTGTGTGTGTGTGTGTGTGTGTGTGTGTGTGTGTGTGTGTGTGTGTGTGTGTGTGTGTGTGTGTGTGTGTGTGTGTGTGTGTGTGTGTGTGTGTGTGTGTGTGTGTGTGTGTGTGTGTGTGTGTGTGTGTGTGTGTGTGTGTGTGTGTGTGTGTGTGTGTGTGTGTGTGTGTGTGTGTGTGTGTGTGTGTGTGTGTGTGTGTGTGTGTGTGTGTGTGTGTGTGTGTGTGTGTGTGTGTGTGTGTGTGTGTGTGTGTGTGTGTGTGTGTGTGTGTGTGTGTGTGTGTGTGTGTGTGTGTGTGTGTGTGTGTGTGTGTGTGTGTGTGTGTGTGTGTGTGTGTGTGTGTGTGTGTGTGTGTGTGTGTGTGTGTGTGTGTGTGTGTGTGTGTGTGTGTGTGTGTGTGTGTGTGTGTGTGTGTGTGTGTGTGTGTGTGTGTGTGTGTGTGTGTGTGTGTGTGTGTGTGTGTGTGTGTGTGTGTGTGTGTGTGTGTGTGTGTGTGTGTGTGTGTGTGTGTGTGTGTGTGTGTGTGTGTGTGTGTGTGTGTGTGTGTGTGTGTGTGTGTGTGTGTGTGTGTGTGTGTGGTGGGGGGGGTGTGGGTGGGGTGGGGGTGTGTGTGTGGTGTGTGTGGGTGGTGTGTGTGTGTGTGTGTGTGTGTGTGGGTGTGGGTGTGTGTGGGGTTTGGTGTGTGTGTGTGTGTGGTGTGTGTGTGGGTGTGGTTGGGTTGGTGTGTGGTGTTGTGTGTGTGTGTGGGTGTGTGTGTGTGGTGTGGGTTGGTGTGTGGTGTGTTGGTGTGTGGTGGGGGTTGGTGTGGTGGTTGTGTGTGTTGGTGTGTGTTGTGTTGTGTTGTGGGTGTGTGGTTGTGTTGTGTGTGTTGGTTGGTGTGATGGTGTGTGTGTGGGTGGGTTGTGTTGGTGTGGTTGTGTGTGGTGTTGTGTTGTGGTGTGTATGTGTGTGGTGTGTGTGTTGTGTTGGGTGTGTGTGTGTGTTGTGTTGGGGTTGTGTGTTGTGTTGGGTTGTGTTGGGTTGTGTGGTTGTGTTGGTGTTGGTGTTTGGGTTGTGTGTGGGTGGTTGTGTGTGTGTGTGTGTGTAGTGTTGTGTTGTGGTGTGGTTGTGTGTGTGGTTTGTGTTGTGTTGTGTTTGTGTATGTGGTATGTGTGGTGTATGTGTATGTTGTGTATGTGTATGTGTATGTGTATGTGTATGTGTATGTGTATGTGTATGTGTATGTGTATGTGTATGTGTATGTGTATGTGTATGTGTATGTGTATGTGTATGTGTATGTGTATGTGTATGTGTATGTGTATGTGTATGTGTATGTGTATGTGTATGTGTATGTGTATGTGTATGTGTATGTGTATGTGTATGTGTATGTGTATGTGTATGTGTATGTGTATGTGTATGTGTATGTGTATGTGTATGTGTATGTGTATGTGTATGTGTATGTGTATGTGTATGTGTATGTGTATGTGTATGTGTATGTGTATGTGTATGTGTATGTGTATGTGTATGTGTATGTGTATGTGTATGTGTATGTGTATGTGTATGTGTATGTGTATGTGTATGTGTATGTGTATGTGTATGTGTATGTGTATGTGTATGTGTATGTGTATGTGTATGTGTATGTGTATGTGTATGTGTATGTGTATGTGTATGTGTATGTGTATGTGTATGTGTATGTGTATGTGTATGTGTATGTGTATGTGTATGTGTATGTGTATGTGTATGTGTATGTGTATGTGTATGTGTATGTGTATGTGTATGTGTATGTGTATGTGTATGTGTATGTGTATGTGTATGTGTATGTGTATGTGTATGTGTATGTGTATGTGTATGTGTATGTGTATGTGTATGTGTATGTGTATGTGTATGTGTATGTGTATGTGTATGTGTATGTGTATGTGTATGTGTATGTGTATGTGTATGTGTATGTGTATGTGTATGTGTATGTGTATGTGTATGTGTATGTGTATGTGTATGTGTATGTGTATGTGTATGTGTATGTGTATGTGTATGTGTATGTGTATGTGTATGTGTATGTGTATGTGTATGTGTATGTGTATGTGTATGTGTATGTGTATGTGTATGTGTATGTGTATGTGTATGTGTATGTGTATGTGTATGTGTATGTGTATGTGTATGTGTATGTGTATGTGTATGTGTATGTGTATGTGTATGTGTATGTGTATGTGTATGTGTATGTGTATGTGTATGTGTATGTGTATGTGTATGTGTATGTGTATGTGTATGTGTATGTGTATGTGTATGTGTATGTGTATGTGTATGTGTATGTGTATGTGTATGTGTATGTGTATGTGTATGTGTATGTGTATGTGTATGTGTATGTGTATGTGTATGTGTATGTGTATGTGTATGTGTATGTGTATGTGTATGTGTATGTGTATGTGTATGTGTATGTGTATGTGTATGTGTATGTGTATGTGTATGTGTATGTGTATGTGTATGTGTATGTGTATGTGTATGTGTATGTGTATGTGTATGTGTATGTGTATGTGTATGTGTATGTGTATGTGTATGTGTATGTGTATGTGTATGTGTATGTGTATGTGTATGTGTATGTGTATGTGTATGTGTATGTGTATGTGTATGTGTATGTGTATGTGTATGTGTATGTGTATGTGTAGTGTATGTGTATGTGTATGTGTATGTGTATGTGTATGTGTATGTGTATGTGTATGTGTATGTGTATGTGTATGTGTATGTGTATGTGTATGTGTATGTGTATGTGTATGTGTATGTGTATGTGTATGTGTATGTGTATGTGTATGTGTATGTGTATGTGTATGTGTATGTGTATGTGTATGTGTATGTGTATGTGTATGTGTATGTGTATGTGTATGTGTATGTGTATGTGTATGTGTATGTGTATGTGTATGTGTATGTGTATGTGTATGTGTATGTGTATGTGTATGTGTATGTGTATGTGTATGTGTATGTGTATGTGTATGTGTATGTGTATGTGTATGTGTATGTGTATGTGTATGTGTATGTGTATGTGTATGTGTATGTGTATGTGTATGTGTATGTGTATGTGTATGTGTATGTGTATGTGTATGTGTATGTGTATGTGTATGTGTATGTGTATGTGTATGTGTATGTGTATGTGTATGTGTATGTGTATGTGTATGTGTATGTGTATGTGTATGTGTATGTGTATGTGTATGTGTATGTGTATGTGTATGTGTATGTGTATGTGTATGTGTATGTGTATGTGTATGTGTATGTGTATGTGTATGTGTATGTGTATGTGTATGTGTATGTGTATGTGTATGTGTATGTGTATGTGTATGTGTATGTGTATGTGTATGTGTATGTGTATGTGTATGTGTATGTGTATGTGTATGTGTATGTGTATGTGTATGTGTATGTGTATGTGTATGTGTATGTGTATGTGTATGTGTATGTGTATGTGTATGTGTATGTGTATGTGTATGTGTATGTGTATGTGTATGTGTATGTGTATGTGTATGTGTATGTGTATGTGTATGTGTATGTGTATGTGTATGTGTATGTGTATGTGTATGTGTATGTGTATGTGTATGTGTATGTGTATGTGTATGTGTATGTGTATGTGTATGTGTATGTGTATGTGTATGTGTATGTGTATGTGTATGTGTATGTGTATGTGTATGTGTATGTGTATGTGTATGTGTATGTGTATGTGTATGTGTATGTGTATGTGTATGTGTATGTGTATGTGTATGTGTATGTGTATGTGTATGTGTATGTGTATGTGTATGTGTATGTGTATGTGTATGTGTATGTGTATGTGTATGTGTATGTGTATGTGTATGTGTATGTGTATGTGTATGTGTATGTGTATGTGTATGTGTATGTGTATGTGTATGTGTATGTGTATGTGTATGTGTATGTGTATGTGTATGTGTATGTGTATGTGTATGTGTATGTGTATGTGTATGTGTATGTGTATGTGTATGTGTATGTGTATGTGTATGTGTATGTGTATGTGTATGTGTATGTGTATGTGTATGTGTATGTGTATGTGTATGTGTATGTGTATGTGTATGTGTATGTGTAGTGTATGTGTATGTGTATGTGTATGTGTATGTGTATGTGTATGTGTATGTGTATGTGTATGTGTATGTGTATGTGTATGTGTATGTGTATGTGTATGTGTATGTGTATGTGTATGTGTATGTGTATGTGTATGTGTATGTGTATGTGTATGTGTATGTGTATGTGTATGTGTATGTGTATGTGTATGTGTATGTGTATGTGTATGTGTATGTGTATGTGTATGTGTATGTGTATGTGTATGTGTATGTGTATGTGTATGTGTATGTGTATGTGTATGTGTATGTGTATGTGTATGTGTATGTGTATGTGTATGTGTATGTGTATGTGTATGTGTATGTGTATGTGTATGTGTATGTGTATGTGTATGTGTATGTGTATGTGTATGTGTATGTGTATGTGTATGTGTATGTGTATGTGTATGTGTATGTGTATGTGTATGTGTATGTGTATGTGTATGTGTATGTGTATGTGTATGTGTATGTGTATGTGTATGTGTATGTGTATGTGTATGTGTATGTGTATGTGTATGTGTATGTGTATGTGTATGTGTATGTGTATGTGTATGTGTATGTGTATGTGTATGTGTATGTGTATGTGTATGTGTATGTGTATGTGTATGTGTATGTGTATGTGTATGTGTATGTGTATGTGTATGTGTATGTGTATGTGTATGTGTATGTGTATGTGTATGTGTATGTGTATGTGTATGTGTATGTGTATGTGTATGTGTATGTGTATGTGTATGTGTATGTGTATGTGTATGTGTATGTGTATGTGTATGTGTATGTGTATGTGTATGTGTATGTGTATGTGTATGTGTATGTGTATGTGTATGTGTATGTGTATGTGTATGTGTATGTGTATGTGTATGTGTATGTGTATGTGTATGTGTATGTGTATGTGTATGTGTATGTGTATGTGTATGTGTATGTGTATGTGTATGTGTATGTGTATGTGTATGTGTATGTGTATGTGTATGTGTATGTGTATGTGTATGTGTATGTGTATGTGTATGTGTATGTGTATGTGTATGTGTATGTGTATGTGTATGTGTATGTGTATGTGTATGTGTATGTGTATGTGTATGTGTATGTGTATGTGTATGTGTATGTGTATGTGTATGTGTATGTGTATGTGTATGTGTATGTGTATGTGTATGTGTATGTGTATGTGTATGTGTATGTGTATGTGTATGTGTATGTGTATGTGTATGTGTATGTGTATGTGTATGTGTATGTGTATGTGTATGTGTATGTGTATGTGTATGTGTATGTGTATGTGTATGTGTATGTGTATGTGTATGTGTATGTGTATGTGTATGTGTATGTGTATGTGTATGTGTATGTGTATGTGTATGTGTATGTGTATGTGTATGTGTATGTGTATGTGTATGTGTATGTGTATGTGTATGTGTATGTGTATGTGTATGTGTATGTGTATGTGTATGTGTATGTGTATGTGTATGTGTATGTGTATGTGTATGTGTATGTGTATGTGTATGTGTATGTGTATGTGTATGTGTATGTGTATGTGTATGTGTATGTGTATGTGTATGTGTATGTGTATGTGTATGTGTATGTGTATGTGTATGTGTATGTGTATGTGTATGTGTATGTGTATGTGTATGTGTATGTGTATGTGTATGTGTATGTGTATGTGTATGTGTATGTGTATGTGTATGTGTATGTGTATGTGTATGTGTATGTGTATGTGTATGTGTATGTGTATGTGTATGTGTATGTGTATGTGTATGTGTATGTGTATGTGTATGTGTATGTGTATGTGTATGTGTATGTGTATGTGTATGTGTATGTGTATGTGTATGTGTATGTGTATGTGTATGTGTATGTGTATGTGTATGTGTATGTGTATGTGTATGTGTATGTGTATGTGTATGTGTATGTGTATGTGTATGTGTATGTGTATGTGTATGTGTATGTGTATGTGTATGTGTATGTGTATGTGTATGTGTATGTGTATGTGTATGTGTATGTGTATGTGTATGTGTATGTGTATGTGTATGTGTATGTGTATGTGTATGTGTATGTGTATGTGTATGTGTATGTGTATGTGTATGTGTATGTGTATGTGTATGTGTATGTGTATGTGTATGTGTATGTGTATGTGTATGTGTATGTGTATGTGTATGTGTATGTGTATGTGTATGTGTATGTGTATGTGTATGTGTATGTGTATGTGTATGTGTATGTGTATGTGTATGTGTATGTGTATGTGTATGTGTATGTGTATGTGTATGTGTATGTGTATGTGTATGTGTATGTGTATGTGTATGTGTATGTGTATGTGTATGTGTATGTGTATGTGTATGTGTATGTGTATGTGTATGTGTATGTGTATGTGTATGTGTATGTGTATGTGTATGTGTATGTGTATGTGTATGTGTATGTGTATGTGTATGTGTATGTGTATGTGTATGTGTATGTGTATGTGTATGTGTATGTGTATGTGTATGTGTATGTGTATGTGTATGTGTATGTGTATGTGTATGTGTATGTGTATGTGTATGTGTATGTGTATGTGTATGTGTATGTGTATGTGTATGTGTATGTGTATGTGTATGTGTATGTGTATGTGTATGTGTATGTGTATGTGTATGTGTATGTGTATGTGTATGTGTATGTGTATGTGTATGTGTATGTGTATGTGTATGTGTATGTGTATGTGTATGTGTATGTGTATGTGTATGTGTATGTGTATGTGTATGTGTATGTGTATGTGTATGTGTATGTGTATGTGTATGTGTATGTGTATGTGTATGTGTATGTGTATGTGTATGTGTATGTGTATGTGTATGTGTATGTGTATGTGTATGTGTATGTGTATGTGTATGTGTATGTGTATGTGTATGTGTATGTGTATGTGTATGTGTATGTGTATGTGTATGTGTATGTGTATGTGTATGTGTATGTGTATGTGTATGTGTATGTGTATGTGTATGTGTATGTGTATGTGTATGTGTATGTGTATGTGTATGTGTATGTGTATGTGTATGTGTATGTGTATGTGTATGTGTATGTGTATGTGTATGTGTATGTGTATGTGTATGTGTATGTGTATGTGTATGTGTATGTGTATGTGTATGTGTATGTGTATGTGTATGTGTATGTGTATGTGTATGTGTATGTGTATGTGTATGTGTATGTGTATGTGTATGTGTATGTGTATGTGTATGTGTATGTGTATGTGTATGTGTATGTGTATGTGTATGTGTATGTGTATGTGTATGTGTATGTGTATGTGTATGTGTATGTGTATGTGTATGTGTATGTGTATGTGTATGTGTATGTGTATGTGTATGTGTATGTGTATGTGTATGTGTATGTGTATGTGTATGTGTATGTGTATGTGTATGTGTATGTGTATGTGTATGTGTATGTGTATGTGTATGTGTATGTGTATGTGTATGTGTATGTGTATGTGTATGTGTATGTGTATGTGTATGTGTATGTGTATGTGTATGTGTATGTGTATGTGTATGTGTATGTGTATGTGTATGTGTATGTGTATGTGTATGTGTATGTGTATGTGTATGTGTATGTGTATGTGTATGTGTATGTGTATGTGTATGTGTATGTGTATGTGTATGTGTATGTGTATGTGTATGTGTATGTGTATGTGTATGTGTATGTGTATGTGTATGTGTATGTGTATGTGTATGTGTATGTGTATGTGTATGTGTATGTGTATGTGTATGTGTATGTGTATGTGTATGTGTATGTGTATGTGTATGTGTATGTGTATGTGTATGTGTATGTGTATGTGTATGTGTATGTGTATGTGTATGTGTATGTGTATGTGTATGTGTATGTGTATGTGTATGTGTATGTGTATGTGTATGTGTATGTGTATGTGTATGTGTATGTGTATGTGTATGTGTATGTGTATGTGTATGTGTATGTGTATGTGTATGTGTATGTGTATGTGTATGTGTATGTGTATGTGTATGTGTATGTGTATGTGTATGTGTATGTGTATGTGTATGTGTATGTGTATGTGTATGTGTATGTGTATGTGTATGTGTATGTGTATGTGTATGTGTATGTGTATGTGTATGTGTATGTGTATGTGTATGTGTATGTGTATGTGTATGTGTATGTGTATGTGTATGTGTATGTGTATGTGTATGTGTATGTGTATGTGTATGTGTATGTGTATGTGTATGTGTATGTGTATGTGTATGTGTATGTGTATGTGTATGTGTATGTGTATGTGTATGTGTATGTGTATGTGTATGTGTATGTGTATGTGTATGTGTATGTGTATGTGTATGTGTATGTGTATGTGTATGTGTATGTGTATGTGTATGTGTAGTGTATGTGTATGTGTATGTGTATGTGTATGTGTATGTGTATGTGTATGTGTATGTGTATGTGTATGTGTATGTGTATGTGTATGTGTATGTGTATGTGTATGTGTATGTGTATGTGTATGTGTATGTGTATGTGTATGTGTATGTGTATGTGTATGTGTATGTGTATGTGTATGTGTATGTGTATGTGTATGTGTATGTGTATGTGTATGTGTATGTGTATGTGTATGTGTATGTGTATGTGTATGTGTATGTGTATGTGTATGTGTATGTGTATGTGTATGTGTATGTGTATGTGTATGTGTATGTGTATGTGTATGTGTATGTGTATGTGTATGTGTATGTGTATGTGTATGTGTATGTGTATGTGTATGTGTATGTGTATGTGTATGTGTATGTGTATGTGTATGTGTATGTGTATGTGTATGTGTATGTGTATGTGTATGTGTATGTGTATGTGTATGTGTATGTGTATGTGTATGTGTATGTGTATGTGTATGTGTATGTGTATGTGTATGTGTATGTGTATGTGTATGTGTATGTGTATGTGTATGTGTATGTGTATGTGTATGTGTATGTGTATGTGTATGTGTATGTGTATGTGTATGTGTATGTGTATGTGTATGTGTATGTGTATGTGTATGTGTATGTGTATGTGTATGTGTATGTGTATGTGTATGTGTATGTGTATGTGTATGTGTATGTGTATGTGTATGTGTATGTGTATGTGTATGTGTATGTGTATGTGTATGTGTATGTGTATGTGTATGTGTATGTGTATGTGTATGTGTATGTGTATGTGTATGTGTATGTGTATGTGTATGTGTATGTGTATGTGTATGTGTATGTGTATGTGTATGTGTATGTGTATGTGTATGTGTATGTGTATGTGTATGTGTATGTGTATGTGTATGTGTATGTGTATGTGTATGTGTATGTGTATGTGTATGTGTATGTGTATGTGTATGTGTATGTGTATGTGTATGTGTATGTGTATGTGTATGTGTATGTGTATGTGTATGTGTATGTGTATGTGTATGTGTATGTGTATGTGTATGTGTATGTGTATGTGTATGTGTATGTGTATGTGTATGTGTATGTGTATGTGTATGTGTATGTGTATGTGTATGTGTATGTGTATGTGTATGTGTATGTGTATGTGTATGTGTATGTGTATGTGTATGTGTATGTGTATGTGTATGTGTATGTGTATGTGTATGTGTATGTGTATGTGTATGTGTATGTGTATGTGTATGTGTATGTGTATGTGTATGTGTATGTGTATGTGTATGTGTATGTGTATGTGTATGTGTATGTGTATGTGTATGTGTATGTGTATGTGTATGTGTATGTGTATGTGTATGTGTATGTGTATGTGTATGTGTATGTGTATGTGTGTGTGTGTGTGTGTGTGTGTGTGTGTGTGTGTGTGTGTGTGTGTGTGTGTGTGTGTGTGTGTGTGTGTGTGTGTGTGTGTGTGTGTGTGTGTGTGTGTGTGTGTGTGTGTGTGTGTGTGTGTGTGTGTGTGTGTGTGTGTGTGTGTGTGTGTGTGTGTGTGTGTGTGTGTGTGTGTGTGTGTGTGTGTGTGTGTGTGTGTGTGTGTGTGTGTGTGTGTGTGTGTGTGTGTGTGTGTGTGTGTGTGTGTGTGTGTGTGTGTGTGTGTGTGTGTGTGTGTGTGTGTGTGTGTGTGTGTGTGTGTGTGTGTGTGTGTGTGTGTGTGTGTGTGTGTGTGTGTGTGTGTGTGTGTGTGTGTGTGTGTGTGTGTGTGTGTGTGTGTGTGTGTGTGTGTGTGTGTGTGTGTGTGTGTGTGTGTGTGTGTGTGTGTGTGTGTGTGTGTGTGTGTGTGTGTGTGTGTGTGTGTGTGTGTGTGTGTGTGTGTGTGTGTGTGTGTGTGTGTGTGTGTGTGTGTGTGTGTGTGTGTGTGTGTGTGTGTGTGTGTGTGTGTGTGTGTGTGTGTGTGTGTGTGTGTGTGTGTGTGTGTGTGTGTGTGTGTGTGTGTGTGTGTGTGTGTGTGTGTGTGTGTGTGTGTGTGTGTGTGTGTGTGTGTGTGTGTGTGTGTGTGTGTGTGTGTGTGTGTGTGTGTGTGTGTGTGTGTGTGTGTGTGTGTGTGTGTGTGTGTGTGTGTGTGTGTGTGTGTGTGTGTGTGTGTGTGTGTGTGTGTGTGTGTGTGTGTGTGTGTGTGTGTGTGTGTGTGTGTGTGTGTGTGTGTGTGTGTGTGTGTGTGTGTGTGTGTGTGTGTGTGTGTGTGTGTGTGTGTGTGTGTGTGTGTGTGTGTGTGTGTGTGTGTGTGTGTGTGTGTGTGTGTGTGTGTGTGTGTGTGTGTGTGTGTGTGTGTGTGTGTGTGTGTGTGTGTGTGTGTGTGTGTGTGTGTGTGTGTGTGTGTGTGTGTGTGTGTGTGTGTGTGTGTGTGTGTGTGTGTGTGTGTGTGTGTGTGTGTGTGTGTGTGTGTGTGTGTGTGTGTGTGTGTGTGTGTGTGTGTGTGTGTGTGTGTGTGTGTGTGTGTGTGTGTGTGTGTGTGTGTGTGTGTGTGTGTGTGTGTGTGTGTGTGTGTGTGTGTGTGTGTGTGTGTGTGTGTGTGTGTGTGTGTGTGTGTGTGTGTGTGTGTGTGTGTGTGTGTGTGTGTGTGTGTGTGTGTGTGTGTGTGTGTGTGTGTGTGTGTGTGTGTGTGTGTGTGTGTGTGTGTGTGTGTGTGTGTGTGTGTGTGTGTGTGTGTGTGTGTGTGTGTGTGTGTGTGTGTGTGTGTGTGTGTGTGTGTGTGTGTGTGTGTGTGTGTGTGTGTGTGTGTGTGTGTGTGTGTGTGTGTGTGTGTGTGTGTGTGTGTGTGTGTGTGTGTGTGTGTGTGTGTGTGTGTGTGTGTGTGTGTGTGTGTGTGTGTGTGTGTGTGTGTGTGTGTGTGTGTGTGTGTGTGTGTGTGTGTGTGTGTGTGTGTGTGTGTGTGTGTGTGTGTGTGTGTGTGTGTGTGTGTGTGTGTGTGTGTGTGTGTGTGTGTGTGTGTGTGTGTGTGTGTGTGTGTGTGTGTGTGTGTGTGTGTGTGTGTGTGTGTGTGTGTGTGTGTGTGTGTGTGTGTGTGTGTGTGTGTGTGTGTGTGTGTGTGTGTGTGTGTGTGTGTGTGTGTGTGTGTGTGTGTGTGTGTGTGTGTGTGTGTGTGTGTGTGTGTGTGTGTGTGTGTGTGTGTGTGTGTGTGTGTGTGTGTGTGTGTGTGTGTGTGTGTGTGTGTGTGTGTGTGTGTGTGTGTGTGTGTGTGTGTGTGTGTGTGTGTGTGTGTGTGTGTGTGTGTGTGTGTGTGTGTGTGTGTGTGTGTGTGTGTGTGTGTGTGTGTGTGTGTGTGTGTGTGTGTGTGTGTGTGTGTGTGTGTGTGTGTGTGTGTGTGTGTGTGTGTGTGTGTGTGTGTGTGTGTGTGTGTGTGTGTGTGTGTGTGTGTGTGTGTGTGTGTGTGTGTGTGTGTGTGTGTGTGTGTGTGTGTGTGTGTGTGTGTGTGTGTGTGTGTGTGTGTGTGTGTGTGTGTGTGTGTGTGTGTGTGTGTGTGTGTGTGTGTGTGTGTGTGTGTGTGTGTGTGTGTGTGTGTGTGTGTGTGTGTGTGTGTGTGTGTGTGTGTGTGTGTGTGTGTATATATGTGTCGCGATATCAGGCTAGCGTTGGTGTGCGTATAGGTGCCCCGATATCAGGCTACCGGCTTTACACCGCTTCGCAGAATCTTTGTGTTGGATAATTCTGGTTTGTTTATGTTTATGTTTTGTGTTTTTGGGGTCGATGACACTTAGTCTCGCGATCTCCACCGCAACTGGAGGATCATTTATATTGTGGAATATTCATGTTAATAGCATTGCAACCTTGTGATCAAAAGTGTTTGAGTGAAATATCTGTGAAATTGAGTGAGCACCAATCTTTCGGCAGGATGGCAGATGATTTGAGTTATCATGAGATGAATAGACGAAAAGTGTGTGCGCCTTGTGGACAGAAGCTGGTATTCAGGAAAAATAACCCCAAATATTGTGTCGTTACAGAAAAAATTGAAGGCCTCATAAAAAAAATTATCAACGCCAATTATTCAATGGAAAATGAAAAATACCCTGTCGGCATCTGTGGGACGTGTTCTCTCACACTTCACGAGTACAGCAGAAATATATTCACAAGGCCAGGTTTAAACATGCCTAATTATGAGAATATTCAATTGAAAAAAGTAACTCGGAACGGCTCAATTGTTAAG